>CM030360.1:240444975-241044975 GCA_017893485.1 Hemerocallis citrina | reverse complement strand
CAGATCGAAAGCCTGGATGGAGCCCAGGAGAAAATCTTTGAGGAAGTTGGTATTGGAATGCCTTTCGCGGCGCTAAATTTTGCAACCGTGTTTGATGGCATGGAGTTTAAGAAGAAGATTGCCCAGTCCGCGAGAACCATGAATGGCGGCTAGACAATCTTCAACTAGCTAAACAAAAACCTAGTCTTGAAGCCAGTACTTTTCAAAACGGAATTGATGACGATGGGGAAAGTGAAAATCAGAGAAAAGAGCGATGGGCACATGATCAGAAGACGGATTGGGAAGGGCCTTAGCGTAGGAGTTGTGAAATTTGGCAAACCACGAGAGAGAAATAAGAAAGCGATCGAGCTTGGCGAAAGAAGGGATAAGGCGCTGATTGGACCAGGTAAAGAACCTTCCATTAATAGGAATGTCGGATAATTGGAGATCACGAATGCAATCATTGAAGATTCCGGATTGGGAGTCAAACATGCACAAGTTCGACCTTTCGGAGGCAAAACGAGTAACGTTGAAATCTCCGCAAACAAGGCCCAGCCCCTGAACAAAAGGGGGAAGGGATCGGAATTCATTCCAGAAACGGGGGCGACGATCATGGGTAGACGGGCCGTAAACCGATATAACCGTTAAAACGCAATCGAGGAGCGTCCAGTGAAGTTGAACGATAAGGAAGAAATTGAGGCGATGGACAGCAATTAAAGAGAAAGTCGAGTCTCGGAATCCAAAAAGGATTCCCCCTCGAGATCCCCTCGCATCTAGGGAGATCCAGTTCGTAATGATGGATCCTCCTAGCGCGCGAAAAAGATGAGGGGAAGGGGACTCAATTTTCGATTCTTGGATAGAGATGATATCGCAGTGAGACGATTTAATAATATCGAAAATGGCTCTTTGCTTGGCGGGGCAGTTAAGACCCCTAATATTCCATGAGAGGCTAATCATGATTGAAACGGTGCTCCTGAACTCGGGAACGTTCTATCTTTCTAAGGAAAGTGATGGGGGACAAGGAGTCGGAGGAGAGGGAGAAACCTAGAGATTGAGTGATAGACAACATATCAGCGTCGGATAAATCATCAAATTGCTGATGATAAAGAGAACCTAAGAGGGGAGGCGAGTAGAAAGTGTCGGGAGGACACCTAGCCGGTTGGTGACTCGTAGTGATAGGATAGGAAGCAGATCGTTTAGCCTTAAGCCGGGCGCTCGATCGGATAAAACGATAAGAGCTACAACCCGAGCCAGGGGCGAGCGAGAGGTCCGGGGAAGGAAGACACGAAGAAGCGGAGCCATTATCAGCTGAAACCTTAAAGGGTTTCAGAAAAGGAGTGAGAGGGGAGGAGGATGCCATGGGTTGTAAGAGGGAAAGAGCGGCAACCGTGCGTATCTCAGGAGGCTGCGCCTCACGAGGGATACCACAACGGTTCCGAAGAAAAGTTAGGAGCTTAATAAGAGATAGAGGAACTGAGGAGATGGATAGATAGTCCTTCAACAGATTAACAGATAAGCGTCTAAAAAGCGGAAAATAAATCTCCAAAGAAAAAGAAAAACGACAAGAAGTAACTAATAATTGAAATAAAAGACTGAAATTAAACGAGTCAGTTAAGGGATCGACCTGAGTTGACTCCTTGCCACTTTCCAGCTCGGCCAAGTCTTCTCTAATCAAGTCATCTTTATCCACCCAGTCTTTAGCTTTAGCTTTAGAGAGGGAAGGAGACAAAGCTGCAGGTACAGGAGAGACAGAGCGGGGAGCGCTAGTGGTGGGGAAATGCGCAGAACGCTGAAAGAGATCCCAGTCGGATGCAAATGAAGGATTAACACTCCACGCAGGCCAATCCTCAGACTTAGGAGGGTCGGGGGCCGAAGCTAAAGAGGAGATAGCTAACGCAGGCACCGAAGCCAGAGGAGGCGACGAAGCAAGAGGGTCAGCTTTAGAGCGAGATTGTGAAGATCGATCGGGGTTGATCCAGACAAGATTGGGAGATTTAGCCGGTGAATATTTAGGAGCAATCGAAGAGCTAGGAAGCTTTCGAGGGATAGAAAGAGACCTTTGCGCCGATGGTATGGCAGCAGACTTTCCTGAAGAAGGAAAGGCCTTAGGATTAGAGGATGCTCCAGGGTGAAATGCAGGGGTAGGAGTCAGACTGAAGCCTTGCTTAGCAGTCGAAAGAGAGGGGGAACTTTCGTGGTACTGAACTGAGACTGAAAAGGAAGAGAGCCCGTCGTTGAGACAGAAGGCTTCTATGCGCTCTTTCGGGGCGGGACAACGAAATAAAGCTTCTACTTGAATGCTGCCCGAAGCCAATCGAGCGCAAGAGGATATGCTTATGATATCTCCAATGCATTTGGAGAAAGCAACCACCATTCTCAGGGAGTCGCAGAAGGGGGGAAGACCAAACATCGATACCTTAATGGGTTTGGGATCAATAGCTTTAGAAGCAGGAGAGATAGAAACCCATTTGCGGATCGACAGGGCAATAGAGCCAATAGCTAGAGACTGGTTAGCACAGAGTTCCTCCAGGACCTTGGTAGAAGGACATTGAATTACAGCATCCCCGTTGGTACAGGAGTAAAGGACCCAATCCCACTCTCGGACATTGCAGTAGTTGCAGAGAAAGGCGTTAAGAGTATAGAAGGGAATGGATCCTTCGGAGAAGGAGATGGCCCCAAAATTGTTGTAAATTTTGAGACGATCCGAAAGCTCCGTACTAGTGAGGAAAACAAGAGTAACGGGAGGCTTAGTAGAAGGAGGAGGAGTAGCAGCCGGCTTCAGGAGAGACGAGGCTGTGGGGGGAGTCAGACGAGAACTTGAAGCTGGAGTGGGGAGGAGTGGAGAACGGGACGAGGATTTTTGCTTCTTTGCCCTAGACGACGGAAGCTCGGCTAATTTCTTTTGAAGCGCCGGAAAATCAAGAGCATCTAAAACCGAATCGGAAATAGGAACGCCCACAGAGAGGCCTAAAAGCTTTTGGAGAGAGAAGCAGCGCTGACGCGCATGTCCGTCTTTCAGACAGAACAGACACTTCATCTTAGCAACGCAGTCGAATTTCAGATGACCTTTTTGAAGACACCGGAAACAGGAGGGATATGAGCGGAGAGAGAATTTTTGAAGTAAGGAGGAAGTTGAAGAGTTAGTGGAGGAAGATGAAGGGCGGGAATGTTTATAGAACGAAGAGTCTGGAATGACAGGGACAGGAGGTGACGTGGGCTTCGACCCAAAACAGTCCCGACCAGGCAAGGGTACGGCGGGTAAGGCCATATACCTAATCAGTTTTTTATTTTTCCTTTTAACTACATCGACCCAACTTTGGTCCATGGACCAAACTCAACAAGCCCACAAAACAAAAGCCAACTGGGAGAAGAGAGGAAGACGATGAAGTCACAGGGGAAAAAAACTCAGACGAGGATCTTCTGAGTAGATCCAAGAGCTGAGACGAAGAAGGGAAATAAGGATTAAGAGAGTACAACGAGAGGAGAGAACAGGAACGCAAAAGATGCCAGAGAAGAGATAGAGAGAAATGCTCACTAGAATCAGGACGCTTCGTCCAAAAAGCACTGAATCAATCGCTCAAGAGAAACGAGCGAAACGCAACGAGCGCAATCACCACAACAAACAACCCAAACACAATGCGCGAAGAGCTGAACAAATAACAACACGAAAAAACTAAAGTGAAGAAAAAAAAGGGGGGGGATACTTACAGTGATTGGGAGAATGCAGCAATGGAGAAGCACCTGAACCTCCAAAAGGAATGGATGGGGTCGCACTCACTAGGGATGAGGCGAAGCACCAGGAGGAAGCCCGGTCACCAACCCTAGCCGGAGCAGGGGAGAGGGGGGAGAGACCACCGAAAGGCGGAAAACTGACTTGGCTGAGAAGACGAGGGAAAACGATGAACACCAGAAGTAGACGAATCGAACAGCTTGGGGAGACGAAGTAGGGGGAGAGGGACGAAAAACGAGGGAGAAAGGGGGAAAGGGGCGTTAAAGGTTAGAAGGCGAAAAAGGAAAGGACGAAGAGGGTTTGAAGAGGGGGCCAGTAGGAACAGAAATAATGAAGGGAGGGAGGGGGAAAAAGGCACCGGAGCGGCGGATCTGGGGGAAGAAGAAAGCTGGAAGGAGGGAGAATAACTACGAGAAGTTATCCCCTATTTTATTTTATTTGTATAAAATTAAGTGTGGTTAATTTTTATCGACTAGAAATATTATTGTAGGGAGATTGGAAGATGTTGGGAATAGTAGAGGCGAGAAATTAGCAAGTTATGGGAGATCTTGCAAGTTGCTAATAAATTAGGGTTTTTGGTTTATAAAAAGGGAAGTAAATATGTGAGAATTATCTCCTTCATAGTAGTAGAATTTTAGTTGAACTATATGGGGATGAAAATCCCGTAGGAATTTGACTATTACGTGCATCGCACGTGTGCATCCCAGATGTTCAATAAAATGCCTGTGTGATATTAGGATTGGTATTAGTATTTTCGTGTGGCTGGTTTGGATGTTTTGAGCCCTAATTGCTTTGGAATTTGATTATAGGAGATGTTAGCGACTTCGGATACGTAATGGAGAAGTGGATGAGTTACATTAAGTCTTCGTGAGATAGCAGGTGAGTATGATTATAAAATTAAGTCTTCGTGAGATAGCAGGTGAGTATGATTTTATTCATGTTTTTGAAGTTTTAAAAGAAGTCTGAATAAACTGAATTGTTGAAATGATTTATGGATGAGGCGTATAGAGGTAAAGTGTGATGGTATAGATTTATGGATAATGAATTAGTTATGAAGTTGGGGATGAGTTACATTTATATAATGATATCGAAATATGGTGAGTATGATTATACTAAATATATGTGTATTGTTGTGACCAAATCTTATGTGGTTTTGAAGCCATCCTTGTTTAATTCAGCTAAATGAAGTTTTAATCTAAAATACGGAAAGTTCTAATAAGTTAAAAGTTTGTTATATGGTAAATTGGAGCGTATATGGTGATTTGATGTTTTTTTGAATATTCATTGTGATAATGATGTATTGTGTATGTATATATATATATATGGTGTTGTGATGTGTTGATCTATGGGGCATATGTTTGTACTATATACGGGTGATAATGAAATTGAAAAGTGAATGTGTATAAGATAGTAATGTTTTAAGTGAGACTAATGGGTGGTCATATGATAATCATCTACATAGTTTGGCATGTGCCTATGATGTTATAATTTGAGTAAATAAATACTTTGGTGTGTTTATCACACAGAATAATATGAGGTATTAATGTTAAAAAAGGCAATAACCTGATGTATGTGAAAATGTGAGATAACACGATAATAAATTGCGCTGTTAAAGCTCAAGTTGTCGTAATTTAGTGAAATGAAAGATGAGATGTTCTGTGGCAAAAAAAAATGAGATAAGGCTATGGATTGAAACTAGTAATAACAGATAATTTCGGTTGACCAGAGTTGATACCCCAAGATAGACCTGGGAGAGCAGATACCTCCGGATAGACCGGAGAGAGAGTTGATACCTCAGGGTAGTCCTGAGAGAGAGTTGATACCCCATAATAGACTTGGGAGAGCAGATACCTCCGGATAGACCGGAGAGAGAGTTGATACCCCAAGATAGACCTGGGAGAGCAGATACCTCCGGATAGACCAGAGAGAGAGTTGATACCTCAGGGTAGACCTGAGAGAGAGTTGACACCCCAAGATAGACCTGGGAGAGCAGATACCTCCGGATAGACCGGAGAGAGAGTTGATACCTCAGGGTAGACCTGAGAGAGAGTTCATACCTCAGGATAGACCTGAGATAGAGTTGATGCCCATGTTAGACTTGGGATACTGTGGCTTACTGGTCTACAAATAAAATGACTAAGTGTGAAATGAAAGGAAAGATAACAAAGTAACGAAAGAGTATAAAGAGAATGAAAAGTAAATTATTACCCAAGCTATCGGCTTTGGGGTGCGGAGTACATTACCCAAACTATGTTTGGGGTGCGGTGTATTATCTAAAAAGAATGAGAGTTAATGTGAATTGTATTATGAGATGGAAAATGAAAAGTAGAATACCTTGTGTTATGAAATGAAAATGAGAAAGTAATGATAGCGTATGATATGAAATGAATATGAGAAAGTGGAGAAAGCAAGTGTATGATGAGATTGAGGTAGTAAATAAAGTGAATTAATAAGGATGAAATGAAGAAATTGTGTGATGAATTATGCACCTTGGAACTGTGCCGGGGAACTATCTGCCCGCTATTTCTATGGAAATGGTGGGAAACTTTGGCATAATTCGCAAGGTGGGCTGGTGGGTTGTTAATTTAATATCAGTAATGTGTAATGGAAATGAAGAGTAAAGTAAATTGTAAGGTGAAAAGAAAAATAAAGTAAATTAATAACTAAGCTATTGGCTTAGATGTGATGAGTTATTACCCAAGATCTACTTGGGGTGCAGTGATTATTACCCAAGCTATCGGCTTCGGGGTGCAATATATTATTACCCAAACTATGTTTGGGATGCGGAGTATAAATTTATGAGAATGAAAATAAAGTTAATTGTAACATGCGATGTAAGTAAAAATGATAGTATGATTTATTACCAATAAGAATGAGAAGTAACCAAATTTGTATGAAGGAATGAGAATGCATATGAATAAGATGCGATGAAAACAGATGCATGGGATGATATGCAATAAAATGAATACCTGTAACGAGATGTTATGAAGATATATGTGACGTTATTGATTGCATGAATGTGATGTATGTAATATGAGAATGAAAGTTGATGTATTACGAAATATTATGATAAGTGTTATAATAAATGACTGAATGTGGTATTATGAGATTGACTGCATGTGGACATAATGTCCTGAATGCGAAGGGATGTAAAGATTTACGGTAGAACAATTATATGTGATAAAATACAATAATTTATGATGGAATAAATGTGAAGTTACGTGAGGAGAATAAATATGATAGGAATAAGTATCCGCGTGTTGCAAGATTGATGAGTGTGATGTTATGTGACATGAGAAGGACAAAGAAAACAAAAATGAATGAAGATAAGTATGAGAGAATATGAGTTATGAATAGGGTAAATGAATTAAAATTGGTGTGGTGAAGGTAATTAGGGAAAGATGAATATATATGGTATGTGATTGAAAATGAAGAGTAAGCAGAGCTATATGTGAATTAAGTTAGTGTTTTGTATTTGAGTATAAAGTGAAAGAGTGGTATACATATAGTAGTATGATGCGGGGTTTATGAGATTAAATATTAAGGATTGCATGTATAATAATTTGTGTGGTTAACTCACACAAATTGGGATATGAAAAGGAGAATAAGAAATAAGGAAAGCGTGTATGTGTGATATAGTAATGCGAATGTAAAATAAGGTTTTATGTGGGGTTAGTGTGATGCACATAGTGAAATGTGTGAAGTTATGGATATACATACAGATGATGACTCAAAGAGTATTTGATATGAAATCCCATTTATGATGTTTACATGTTCAGATTTCAGGTAAAATTTGATTATCTTGGTATTCGTAAGTTCGTTCTATATTTATTTATAAAGTTTAATTTATTTGCTTAATTAGTAAATTATACTCACACTAGAAATGGCTAACCCTTTAGTATTTGGGGGGTTAGGGAGTCCCTGGACTACCTAGATCCCCTACTGTTACAGGTTCTCAGCAGTACAGAGGTGAGGTGTAGATTCTGTGGAGTGGAGCTTTTATTTTAAAATTGTTGGTTAAGTTTAATTATGTGAATAGTGAAATTTATGATTTAAATTGTATTTTAGATGTATAAGTATGTGGATGATGATGATGAGTATAGTGTGGAGTGGCATGATATGTTTTTGACCCGTACCCATTTCGTTGTGGAGTACCGGGCCCTGTGGTATGTTTTGTAAGTTATTTTCTAAAAACTTTACTACGTTTTCAAAGGAATTTATGATGTTTAATTGATAATTGATATTTTATTATGAGTTTGGCTCCCAGAGCATGATATTTATATTGCCTGTGTGATTCTGCTCATTTTGGCCTGGAGAACCCATGATATTATTGCCTGTGATGTGAGCTACGGAATTTAGAGCAAAATTTCGTAAGCTTTTTGTGTTTCGGGGTAGAAATTTCAGGGAAAACTGTCAAAATTTTCTTTGAAATATAACTATCTTAGTTTATGTTTAAAGTGATATAGAAATTGAAAGAATTGAATTTGGAGTAAAAAAAAAAGGGTGTTACATTGGGTTTATATCTTGGCGTCTTGCATACTATATTCGATGTGAAGAGAATACGAGTCAAACAAGAAAATAAATCAAAGCGAAGATTGGAGACATGAACAAAGCTGATGTGCAGGTTTGTGCACATTAATAGTCGACTACCATTTTAGGAAGTCGATTGACATCAGGTTTTGAGTCTGGATTGGGAATTAACAGTCGACCACCTAGGGGCAGTCAACTGCGTTTGCTCTTGGGTTTGGAATTGATCAAGTGCAATCAACTGCCACTTTGGGTAGTCAACCGACAACGGTGCAACAGTCTATTGGGCCTAATTCTGGATGAATATGTCCGAACCCAGTTTCTTCTCCATGTACGATCGTACGACTCTTATTATATGTTTATCTTTTCAGGATACATTAGATGGTTATTCTATTAAGATATCAATGTGATGCCCCGCTTCCCAAAAATATGGAACACAAGCATGTGACATTGGCCCAGCGAATGACTTGCATCATCCATAAGTTGTTTACCCATTCAACTCAACAATAATAACAATACAAAACAATTGCGCAAGCAATAAGAACAACCACATGAACAATAATACTTGAAATAAAACAATATAAAATATTCAAATACAATAATCCAACGTCTGAAAACAAATAATAATATCCGGTCATGAGCCCAAGACAATAATAAATCCAATCACAATAATAATAAGTCTCAATACAATAAGTCCAATGCAATAATAATCAACTAGAAAGCAATAAATCTTTAGAAAGCTTGTTCTCCAATTCCTGCAGGTAATTCTCCACGATCACCTGTGAACACTTCATCTAAAAAGATAAGAAATTTTTTCCTTAGAGTAAGTCATGGACAGCAAGTAGAAAAAGCAAAAAAATAATGGAATATCGATATAACAATGAATTCAATGAATCAATAGTAATTAATAACATGGGACGATAGCAATAATTAATATCAATGATAGTCAGTGCAATGATTATAAACAATGATTCAATATTCGATAACAATGTTCAATGGTCGATGTCAATAACACTTAGACAATACTTGATATCAATAGAAACAATGATGCACAATATGCAATGTTGATATTGTGTCAATTCTTAAGTCTATTAACCATTTTAATCCTAACTAATGCACATACTACTGTGTCCCATATGTTACATGCCACAGGTTCGATGCATACAATCAATTTCGTTTAGACTCTAGTGGTAAATTCTATAGATCATATGTCGGTACAATAATCACTGATACGATAACAATATTGTTGCACGAAACATTATAATGATTCACTGATACACTGATACGATACACGAAAGATTGAGGTGCCGTAGTCAGCGCTCCAACAATTAATCGGTAAAACATTGGCCGACACTAGTGGTAGAGTTTAGTGAGCCCCCCCCCCCCCCCCCCCCCCCCCCCCCCCATTTTCAAAAAACTCCTTCACACTATCGAAAATTTTATAAACCCTTTAAAAAATTAAAATTTAACCTCCATGAAAACTAAGTTTTATTGTTTAGTCCCCCTAAAAATTATGAAAAAATCTCTATCTTTTTACATGTAATCATAGAATTTTACCTTGGCCCTCCCGGTAAAATTATTCTGGCTTCGCCCCTGGTCGACACAATCACTATATTGTTCACTACTCAAGTCAATCCCTTAAACCCGGGTTTGTTAATTATTTTATTGATGCAACAATACATTATGTAATTAGGGACATTTAGATGAACAATAGTAACAATAGAGAAACAATAGGATGATAAATTTAGATGAGACGAACAGAATGATGACAATAGTACATTAGGATCATGCAATAAATACATACACTTCAATTCATACCATACAATGATGTCTATATAATTATATTAAGAAATCTGGAAAATGAAATTCTGGATAGCAAGAGGTCACTGTACAAAAATCAGTTTTTCCACTGCTACAGAAATTGAAAACTGAAACCGTCACAAATTCTGGAAACTAGACTTCCACACGATTCCAACGCATATTTACAATACAAAATCTGACAACAGTAGTTAGGTCAAATACACCATTCTTTACAGATTACATGTTCAGACAGAAAATCGATATCATGTTGTTATTTCTTTAGAATCAGCGGAAACTCAATTATAAAATCATCAGAAATATTCATTAGACCCCTAAACATGTTAACTAACATTCTGAAAATTACCACAGTATTATTCTAACATTAATTTAGCTTTTTAATAGTTTAAATATGAAACCATACATGAATCTAAAATTCTAAAAATAAAACACAGCAGTATTAAAATCATCATAACTTTTGTAATACAACTCGGAATTTAAAGATCTTAGATGTTCTGGAAATTAGAAACATAGGGCTAGAACTCTTATTCAGAAAGTTATTTATTTTGAGATCAAACACTGGGTCAAAAATGTCATACAAGTTCCAGACAGCAAGTAAACATACAAATTTTCGATATCTTTCATGAACTAAAGCGATCTAACATGATGGGTTCCACTTCAATTAGTCAATAAACTTCATAATCAACATGGTAGACATAAAAGCATGGTAAATACAATTAAGAACACACACATACACTAAATTAACCGCACAATTCATCAATCAATTATTTAAGCGATCAACCCAGTATTCAATTCTAAGATAATATCTTTATGTGATGATTAGATGAACAAATCCTATTTTCAATACTATATGAATGCATGAAAGATTCGATCTTTAGAGTCAATAAAGGTACGAAGTCGAGAATATTTGGGTTAGCTCGTGTAAACCCTCAATATACTCAACAAAAAAGAAGAAACAATATACGATACGATGAACAATTGGATCTACTTGCAAAAACTTCAATAAAAATTTGACTTTGATACAAGATTCAATTCAAGAGGAAAAGTGACTTCCTTGTTGACGATTAATTTGAATACCAAAGAATAATGGGATGAGAATCTCGGAGCAACGAACCCACGAAGAAAATACGTGCAAACTACGTGCACAAATAGCAAAACGACAACAATAGAAAGAATGACAGCAGCAAAGAGCAACGAAAGCAAGGTTGATATCGACGCTGGAGGCGACGGGCGGGACTGGTGTCGACAACTGGGCTTCGGACTGGTGGCGACTGGAGCTGTTGGTGGCGACTGGAGGGACTGGCGTCGACAACTGGGCTTCGGACTGGTGGCGACCGGAGCTGTTGGTGGCGACCGGAGGGGTGTCGGGGGTTGCTGAGGTCGAGGAAATAGGGAGCAGCAGGCGGCGGTTCGGGTGCGAGGTCTGGTTGGCGCTCGACTGGTGGGAGGGCGGCGCTCGACGGAGGAGGGCATCGCAGGTGGCGGCACGGAGAGAAGGACAGGAGCAGTGGCAGGCGGGGAGTTGGGTTCGGGAGGCGATGGGTTCACAGGGTGGTGGAGGAAGACGAGGACGGAGATGAGGACGTTGGGTCTAATGGAGAGGATGACGATCAAAGGCGGAGGGTGGTGCAGCAACGAAAAAAGGAGGAAGATGGTGGGGGTTACGGAGGTAGGGGATGAAGGGTTTTCGGGGTTCAACAGGGAGAGGGTTTCAACAGTAAGGGTTGGGGTTTGGCGGCTGGGTATTGGGGGCTAGGGTTAGGGTAGTATAGGTTAGTATATATAGGGTAAGTTAGGTTATTGGGTTAACGGGTAGGATCCAATAAGAGTAGGTTTTGGATAATAAATGAGTTTTAGATCCAATAAGAAAATATGTTATAGGGTTTTGGGTTCAAATTCAATAGGGAGTAAAAGAATAAATAAATAAAATAGGATTATAGAGTTTAAAATATATGCCAGTCAAAAAAGTTTAGAATATATATATATATATATATATATATATATATATATATATATATATATATATATATATATATATATATATATATATATATATACGTTAAATCAAATAATGAAGTACATATAAAATGGAGTATGTTCGGGCTTTACAAAAAAAATAATAATAAAAATAATGGTAACAGCATCAATAATAATAATAATAATAATAATAATAATAATAATAATAATAATAATAATAATAATAATAATAATAATAATAATAATAACAATAATAATAATAATAACACTAACAAATAATAATAATAATAATAATAATAATAATAATAATAATAATAATAATAATAATAATAATAATAATAATAATAATAATAATAATAATAATAATAATAATAATAATAATAACAATAATAATGATATGTATCAAAATATGATTTGAGGTTAACAAATTTATTAAAATTCAAATATCACTAATATAAAATATAAATAGTCGATCAATTCGAAATAGAAAATAAAGTTAAAATATATCACTATTCGAAGTAAATATAATTTTCGATTAGTAAAGATTTTAATAGAAGATCCAAAATCGAATTAAAACAAAAATAAATTTGTAAATAATCAAAATACAAAAAATATTCAGAACATATGTATTTACGGGAACGGGGGTTACAATCAAACTATGATTTCTCTAGGTCTCTATTAAGGTTAACAGAGAGATTGAAAAAATGTTATTAGATTAATCATAATAGAGTACAATATCTCTTATATATATAGGAGGGTAAACTAATATATAACCGATATGAGATTAAATATCTAACACCCTCTCTCAAACTCACGGTGAGTCGAACAGTGTGAATTTGCCCACTAAGTATCAAAATCTCTTAACAGTGTGGAATTTGGTGAAGGAGTCTGTTGTCTGTTGTGAAGAGGTAACAAAATGAAGTAAAATTGTTCATGCTTCATAACGCTCACGAATATAGTGGCAATCAATCTTCATGTGCTTCGTCCGTTCATGAAAGACCAGGTTGCTTGCAATGTGCAATGCACTCCAATTATCACAATGAAAAAGAGTAGTTCCTGTAAGGATAACACCTATATCTGATAACAACCAACAAACATAAACAATCTCTCTAGTAATAGTTGTCATCGTTCTGTACTCAGATTCCGTGGAAGAACATGCAACAATTGCCTGTTTCTTGCTTCGCCATGAGATCAACGAATCACTAAGAAATATAGAGAAACCTGTGATAGACCGTCTGGTAGTAGGATCATCCGCCCAATCTGAATCAGAATATGCACTAAGCACTAGTTTAGATGTAGAAGCATGAATAATGAGCGAATGATAGTGCCCTGAAGATATCTAAGGATCTGAAGAAGAGCACTGTAGTGAACTGATGTAGGAGTGGAAATAAACTGACTGACAATACTGACTGCGTGAGCAATATTGGGTTTGGTCATGCATAAGTAGACAAACTGTCCAACAATCTACTTGTATCTGGTGGGATCGGTAAGGAGCTCACCATCAGTGGGACGAAGTTTCACATGAAGCTCTAAGGGAGTATCGGCTGATTGACTGTCAGAGAGATATGCATTAGAGATATTGTCTTGTGTGTATTTCTGTTGAGAAATGAGTATCCCCCGATATCCATGGGCAAGAGACCCATAAAGTAGCGTAGTCTTCCAAGGTCTTTCATATGGAACTGCTGGTAAAGGTATTTCTGGGTGGATGCAATGCATGTGGAGTCATTCCCAGTAATAATCATATCATCAACATATAATAGTAGAAGTACCCTCCCCTGTGATGATGACCGCATAAACATAAAGTGGTCATGAGAATTCTGACTGAAACCAGCCTGTGTGATAACACAACGAAAACAGTCTAACCAAACTCGAGGGGCATGTTTGAAACTATACATAGCTCGACGTAGACAACAAATATGACGAGGAGGTGTGGTAAGGCCAGGAGAGGGGATGTATGTAAACTTCAGATAAGGTACCATGAAGAAAGTCATTCTCCACGTCCATCTGGTATAACGGCCACTGACGAATGGCGGCAACAGCAAGGAGAGTGCGAACGGTAGTCATCTATGAAACTGGAGCAAAGGTCTCATCATAATCAATGTCATGCTCCTAGTAAATCCTCTGGCAACCAGACGAGCCTTGTGTCGCTCAATGGAGCCATCGGATCGATATTTGACCTTGAAGATCCACTTGCAGCTAACAGGCTGGATGCTCACTGGTAGTGGAACAACATTCCAAGTGCGGTCAGATCAAATGCACTGAACTCCTCTGCAATAGCTCCCCGCCTCTCGGGATATTGAATTACTCCCAAGAGGTTCTGGGCTCACGTGTGGAATTTATAACAATAACATATGCATGAAATTGTGGTGAATAGGATTCTATGGTGGCAAAACCAAACTGGTTAGAAAAACCAGTGGCATCAGATGTATAACTTGCCGGTGGGATACCCGAAGTGGAATGTGTAGACTGACGTATCGGTGGTGGATTGATAGGGTATAAGGGTGAGGTCGGTGAGGTGGGTCCATGCGATGGTGGAGATGCAGGTGGTGTGGGTGCATGATACTGTGGTGATGCAGATGGTGTGGGAGTTGTATCTGTATAAGGAACAATAGGTGTAACGTCTGTATGAGATGTGAAAGGAGCCAAATGAGTGAGATCGAGGAGAATGCTTGAAGATATAACTGGGGAGGTAGGCCTAACAACTGGATAATTGAGAAAGCTAGTATCCTCAAGAGATGACAAGTAGTAAGGAGAGTCTTCCATAAAGGAGACATGTCGAGAAATACGGACATGACCTGCTGAATGATCAAAACAACGATATCCTTATGTTATGAACTGATACCTAGGTGAACCCACTTAGCAGCACGGGCGATCAGCTTCGTGCACTCAGTTGGTGGGAGAAGGACGTAACAGGTGCACCCAAAAATACAGAGCATATTGTAGTCCGATAGTAGTGATGAAGAGCCTCATAAGGTGTTGTACCAGATAAGATAAACGAGAGAGTGATGTTAATGAGGTTAACAGAAGTCATGACAGCTTTAGTCCATAAAAGACGAAGAACAGAAGAGGAAAGTAAAAAAATGCCAGCCGTCATAAGAATTTGACAATGCTTGCATTCAGCTACACTATCATGCTCATGTGTATGAGACCATGATTGCTAAAAAAGTGTGCAGTGAGACTGAAGAATAGATCTCATAGAATTGGAAGTGTACTTACGAATACTATCTGACCGAAAATTCTTGATGCGCACACCAAACTAAGTGTAGATCATGGTCGTGAAGAACTGATAAATATTAGGAATATCAGATCATTGGTGGATAAGAAAAATCCATGTATATCAAGTGAATTCATCGATGAAGGCAACATGATAGAGACAACCTTTGCTGGATGGTACATGAGAGCGTTCCCATATGTCAGAATGAATAAGTTGAAATGGATGGGTGGTTGGAGAAGTGTTTTTGTTATTAAGGGAGTTTTATGTATTTGGCCAACCGATAACCCTGATAAACAGACAAATGTGTAAAAGAAAGATGACTAAGGGCGCCACTACAAGCAAAAGTCTTGAGATGAGACTCACTAACATTACCTAAACGTCTGTTCCATAGATTAGTATCAAAGGACACAACACGAGCAAAATTAGGATGAAATTTATGTGCATGTAGAAAATCTAGATGATATAGATGACCATGTCGACTAGCACACCCAAACTCCTGACCAGTGTGTGAATCCGTAATAGAAAAACCTAAAGATCGAATGCAACGACAAGACCACTATCGCACAACGCACTAATAAAAATAAGGTTCATAGATAAATGAGGAGCATAAAGAAGATAAGGCAATGGAGAGTGTGAGAGCTAATAGATCCTAAGTGTGTAGTGAGAAGTTGTGAGCCATCAGCTGTGTGAAGTGATGAAGAGTGAGAGGGAAGTGCAATGCTGGTGGTGAGTAGTGTATATTTACTAGTAAGAAGATGTGATGCACCATAATCTAAAATCAAGGAAGAATTTATACTGAGAGTAACAGAGAAAGCATAGGCAGAAGGGCCGTCATTAACAGACTAACCAAATAGCTGGAGTTCCAGCTGAGTGAGGTGATGCTGAAGATTGAATCAATCAACATGAGATGGAAAAGCCGGAGTAACAGTCATGACAAAAGATGTAAGGGAAGAAGTACTGCGAGGAGTAATGAAACTGGTTTTGCTATGGTAGGGATCAAAATGAGGACTGAGATGTTGTTGTTGTTGGGATCGGGATTGGGATCTGGATGCTGCTACTTTTGTTGGTGTTGGAAGAAGGGGTGGGGCGTGGTTAGAGATGATGCCGAGAGGAGGGAGGAGGCCAGAATTAGGATGACGGTGACACAGCTACTGCTATCTGGATCTAGATGGGGATCATGAAGTGAAGGAAAGTGAAGAGAAAGATGCAGCAGCGGGGAAGTTGGTGCAGACGGAAAGATAATGACGAAACTGGGGTTCCATTGGAGAATAACTAGTACCTACAATTTAAATTTTTTTACGACGATGAATGGCAGCGGAGGCGGCAGCAAGAAATGAAGCGGGAGTAGAAAGGAGTAGGTTTAGGGTTAGGCTAGTAGGTTCGGTTTGGATATAGTATGGGTTTGGATTGCGGGTTTCAGGTTTGGGTTTGGATTTTCGTTTTTTGTAAACGGGTAGGGTTCCGGGTTTGTACTTGGTTTGAGTTTGGTTTGTAGGTGAGAAGAGAGATAATAGATTGGGTAGGGTTTTGGGTTAAGGGTGAAGAAAGTGGCCTCTAGGGTTTCACTAGAAGGTGGTGGCAGCTACAGTGGAGTTAATTTTTTTTTTCTTTTTTCGAGGTAAGCATCGGGGGGGGGGGTGGAAGAGGAGCTAGGGCTCGGGTAGGAGACTTTGTGGGTGCAGTTGGGAAGGCACCGCTCTGGGGAGTCGGAGAAGGTGCTCGGGGAGAATATGCATGCTGGAGGGTTGCAGTCGCCGGATTGCATTGGAGTATTGCAGTTCGGTGTGGAGTTGATGTGGCTGATGCAATCTTGCAGTCGAGGTGGAGTTGGAATTAGTTGTTGACTGAGTTATTGGTTGTTGCCGAGGTTGAAGGCAACAAGAAAAGAGGAAAGAGAATTTGTGTAATTAGGGTTAAAGATTAGACTCTGATACCATGTTAAGGTTAACAGAGAGATTGAAAAAATGTTATTAGATTAATCATAATAGATACAATATCTCCTATATATGTAGGAGGGAACCAAATACTAAACTAATATATATTACATATGTGACTAAATATCTGACATAATATCTAACAATCTCTATATATTCTATGTAACAGATCATTGAAGTATAAACGCCGAATAGATAAAGATAGTACTTCATCTGAGAGATGAGAGAATTATTAATTGTGAACAACAAGTATTTTCAGTGAGGCTTGAGAAAGGTCCAAGTGTGAGTTGTAACTCTTGTATCTTTGTCCAGTTGAATATATCTTGCCTTTTCTCCCCTGAATTAGGGTTTATCCAAACCGGAACAAAATTGAGTTGTTTGGTTTGTTTGATTTGATCTACTTTTTGTTTGGTCATTGTTCACAATAATTGCATTGTAAACTTAGAAGATCTGACAAAAGGAATTCTTAATCATGATGAAGTTGACATAGGAGTAGGGTTGGCATTCGGGACGATTGGGCCGGGTCGGGTTGGACCCGTGCGGGTTGAAGAAGAAAGTGGGCGGGTTCGGGTCGGGTCATGGGTTTAACCGGGCTGGGCCGGGTTCGAAAGTGGAAACTTCGACCCGGCCAACCCGCGAACCCATTCGGACTGGACCCGTGTCGGTTCGGGTCGGGTTGCGGGTTGGCCCGGTTAGATTTTTTTAAAAAAAATCTTACAAATTCACTTTAAAAATTGCATATATTATTCATTTCAACTACAATAAATTTTTTACAATTTTTTACATTTAAATACAAGTTTCTTTTCATCTCTTTTAACCTTAAAAAATAAATAAATAAAAATTGTACAACAAGTATAAGAGTCTAAGTGATTAAGAATTAAACAAAATTGTATATATTATTCATTTCAACTAGTATGAAATTTGTACAAATTTTTTTTCTCCCACTTTTAACCTAAAAAAATAAATAAATAAATAAATATTGTACAACAAGTTTAAGAGTCGAAGACATTAAGAATTAAACAAAATTGTATATATTATTCATTTCAACTTGTATGAAATTTGTACAAATTTATATTTTATAAATTTTTTTACAACTTGACTTTAAAAAAAAAAATTACAATTACTATGAATTGTTTACAAGTTTTTTACATTTGAATACAAGTTTTTTGTTTACTAATCTTGTTGTTGGACTTCAGGCGAGTTGCTACCACTTGTTGATGTAGATGTCACTTTTCCTTGAGTCCGGTCTTCTGCCTTCATCCAATCTTCAGTGCAGACGACATCTCCAACGTATCCGGCTTCAAGCGATTCCTGAAATCTGTTAGAACTCTGCCACTTGTAGAAAAAACACTTTCTGAAGCAACCGTGGAGACATGAGGAATCAGTAGATCTCTAGCAATATGTGAAAGAATAGGAAGAAAGATAAAAAATCTTACTACTAGAACTCTCATTATCTTATTGATTATACCAATTTAATTCATTAAGTGCATTAGTCATAGGTTTTTTTGATTGAATACGAGCAAGTAAATTAGCAGTGTCATCTTCTAATGTACTCTTACCCTTACTTCTAGCAGTAGTAGAAGAAGAAGTACCTATATTAGTTGTGCTACTAGATATAAAAGTTCTATCATAATAATCATACAAGTTATTCAATGTCGATTCAAAGCTAGCTAAAAATTTATCGGAATCAATTTCAGATTCATCTCCAAGTAAAGTAAAATACATTTTAATCAAACTCTTCGTACCCTCTAATTTGATACGAGGATCCATAACTGTAGCAATATAATACAACATAGGAGGAGGATTAAAATACTTCAAAAAATTTCATAAGCGGGAACAACAATATGACTAATGTATATGTTCGAAATTATATCTTGAAAAGTTTGCATCATAGTAATGATTGAAATAAAAATACTACTAGAAGTAGAATCATAAGATGTCGAAACCTTCACAGTTGCGGTTTAAAAATGTTCCAAAAATCGTAATAAAGATTCGGAAAAATACCATGCTTCGGGAGTAATTTGAAAAATTTCCATGTTTTTTGCAAGAAAAAAATCGTTTATAATATCTTTGTATTGAGTTACAACATTAAGTAAATCGAAAGTAGAGTTCCATCGGTGTTTAATATCTTTAGGAATTTTTCTAAAATGTATTCCCCTAGCTTTATACCATCTTTTAAATTCTTGAAGCATAGGACCACTCAAAACAATAAAATATACACAATTTCTAATTGAAGTTATATATGGATCAGCTACTTTCAATGCATCTTGTACAAATAAATTTAAAATATGACACACATCTAATATGAAAAATTTCTAAACATGGAGGATCTAATTGTGTTTTTAATGTATTAATTGAAGCAATGTTGTTAGATGCATTATCAAAACTAATAGTAATTTTTTTATCACGAATATGAAAGATATCACAAACTTCTAAAATACGATGTGCAATAACTAAACCATTATGAGGATACGGTAAAGCTGCAAGTGAGATGATTCTCTTTTGAATCACCTAATCACTATCTATCCAATGACAAGTTAAGTCCATCATCGGAATATCGTTACAACCTTTCCAACAATCGAAAGTTAACGATACCCTACAAGTTAAAGAATACAGACTGCAATTAAATCATCTATCATTTCGTTGTAAAGTTTAAAACAATCGGATTTTAATGTGTTTTTAGGAATTCTTCTAAAATGTGGATTCAGTGCATTTTGGTTAAAAGACTCTACATTCCTACTATCGGAATAGAAAAAGGTAGCTCATAATAACTAGTCGGGGCATTTCTCGACGAACATGTTCGGGATCATAGGATTGGCTATTGTGGTAGGGTAAAAATGGCCTGGGGCCCAACCAGGGCCCAGGACGGCTCTCGCTTAAAAATAAGAAAAACAACAATCCGGCTCGGTTTCGGACCACTACAGGGTCGGCACCGAGCCGCAAGTTCACCCCACAGAACTGGTCTCCTCGTATTCGACGAGCCCCGATGTCCCTCGGCCTCCGATCCACGACGGCCCCACAGGCCGTCCATGCAGCCTGGCAAGGAATGAGGATGACCTGGCACAACCTAGGCCATCCGATTCTCCCAGAGGCACAGGAGCCCCATGATCAGCCATGTCAGCTCCAAATACCACCTAGGGCTTTGCCACATCAGCCCTATACCACTCTTGGCACTGCCACGTCAGGCCCATGGGCTTTCGGGTTCAGACCCGGCCCCCAAGCGGATCCAAACCCGGTTGGAATTCCCTATAAATACCAGACCCTCACCCACCTTTTCAGGTAATCAATCTTTGCCACCCAAATTTCCCTAGTTACTGCTACTCTCTCACAGAGACTGACTAGATCGTCGGAGGGTCCGCCACCGGGATAAACCCCGGTGTTTCAGGACCGTCTGCAGGTACTCGAGGCGAGGCCATCCGAGCCGATCCTCAAGCGCCGAAGCGAGCCCCTCGCTCACCGTCCGGCACCGTACTCTTCCCTCGTTACAAATTGAGTCTGAACTCACACCTGGTGCATCCACACCGCGACAAAAAACAAACCTCATCTGGTTGGCGCCGTCTGTGGGAACTCTTTATCCGGTACGGACGACAGTCCGAGCCTCGCCACCGATGCTCTCCCTCGACTCGATCTTCCATGGCTCCCCGAGCCCGAAGATCGGCCCGTTCCGCCCGACCAGACGGGCCTCCTCCCGAGGGGGCCCTCGACGGAGGGCAAGCATCCAATAATCCGGGTGGAAACCCCGGACCCCAACAAAGCGCTTCACACGTCGCCGAACCCGACCTTCGTCGGGTCATTCTGAACAGAAGG
Organism: Hemerocallis citrina; assembly: GCA_017893485.1. Taxonomy (NCBI): domain Eukaryota; kingdom Viridiplantae; phylum Streptophyta; class Magnoliopsida; order Asparagales; family Asphodelaceae; genus Hemerocallis; species Hemerocallis citrina. The sequence continues at coordinate 241,023,989 of CM030360.1, read as the reverse complement.
GCTAGCCAGGCTAGGGGAGGGACCGCTTCCAACTCGGCCCCGAACCATTCCAGGCCCGCGCAAGGAAACAGGCCGTTGGCACTCAGCCGCATCGGCCGAATTCCTACGCCCCGACCCGACCCTTCCGACCATGGCGCGGTCACCAGGGGCGAGTTCAGAAGCTTCAGAGATGAAATCATGGAGGCCCTCCATGGAGCGCTAAGGTCCGCGACCTATGGCCGACCCCCTCAAATGAGTGGAGGGAGAAGTCACACTCGTGTGCCGAATCCCCCTCCTAAGCGCACAGACGAGGTGCTCCGATGCCTCCTAGAGATGGAGAATCAAATCGAGCGCATCGACGATGGGAATCCCAACCTAGTCCAAGGACGTGGGCCTTCTCGACCTCCATTTTTCGTCAACATCATAGAAGCAGAGATCCCCCGGAACTTCCGGCCTCCGCAGTTCGAGACTTACAACGGCGAGGGTGATCCAGCTGATCACATGGAGGGCTTAAAAACCCTCATGATGATTCACAGCGCTTCGGATCCCCTGCTGTGCCGAGCCTTCCCGGCCACCCTCTAGGGTCCGGCCAGGGATTGGTTCTCCAAACTCTCCCCTGGCTCGATCTTCTCGTTCGACCAGCTGGAAGCCAGCTTCTTGGCCCACTTCATCACTAGCCGGAAGGCCGAAAGGACGAGCGCTTCCCTGCTCGACCTCAGTCAGAGGGAGGGGGAGTCGCTCCGTAACTTCGTCAAGAGGTTCACAACCGAGGCCAGATCCGTCTCTGCCCTCAACGCAGGGGTCGCCTCGACAGCTTTCCGACACAATGTCCAGCACAACCAGCTGAAGGTCTCCCTGGCGAAGAAGCCACCTCTGGACTTCCCCGACCTTCTCAACCGAGTCGAGAAGTACATACGAGCTGAAGAAGCTCTAAACCCAGAGGGCAGCAAAGAAGTCGCGGGGAAGGGCAAGCGCAGGGTCGATGACGTCGAGCCTGCCAAGAAGACACCAAAGGAAGGGGTCGGCGCGAAAAGGGCACCTCCAGTCCCTCGCTTCGAAAGGTACACTCCCTTGACACATAACGTGTCCGCCATCCTCTTAGAAATCGAGGATAAGGGTATTGTCCGACTACCTCCCCGATCAAATAACAACAAGAAGCGAGATCAGCGCTTCTACTGCCGTTTCCACAGAGATCATGGGCACGATACCGACCAATGTCGGGCCCTGAAAGATGAGATTGAGGAACTCATCTCACGAGGGTACCTCCGAGAATTCACCAGAGAAGGCCCACGAGATCGGCGAGATGCTAGGAACCGGAGGCCTTCACCTTCGAACCCTACTCCGAACCGCATCCAGGATCGGGACCCCGAACCTGAGGGAGCCACAGGCACGCCGGCCATTCTACACCGTGTCCATGGAGGACCAATGGGGGGAGAGTCAAATACCTCTCGAAGAGCCTTCATCCGAGAGGTAAACGCTGTCCAAGACACCCCCTCACCCAGGTTGCAACCGGTGCCTGTCTCCTTCTCCGGCGAGGACCTCGAAGGCGTTCGCCTCCCTCATTGCGACGCCCTCATCATTGGCCTCTACATGGCTAATTGTGAGGTTCGCCGAATCCACGTCGACAACGGCAGCTCGGTAAATATTCTCTTCCTCGAGGCCTTCGAAAATCTCAAACTGCCCAGAGGCAAACTCAAGCCAGCCGGATACACCTTGCATGGGTTCTCCGGCGTCCCTGTCGTAATAGAAGGGATTGTTACTCTCGACGTTACCGCGGAATCGGCTCCTGTCAAGAGGACCGAATCCATGGACTTCATGGTGGTAAACGTCAAAGCGGCTTACAACGCCATACTCGGCCGACTCGGACTGTGCTCCCTTCAAGCGGTACCTTCGGCTTACCATCTGAAACTTAAATTTCCCACCCCGCAAGGGGTCGGCATCGTCCGAGGTAGCCAAGAAGCAGCGCGGTCGTGCTACATGACCGCCGTCAGAGGGGGTGTGTTCCCCCTCGACGCCGTTGAGCTCGAACCCGAGAGGGACGGTCCCGCTCCCGAGCCTGTCGACGAGCTGGAGGAGGTCCCGTTCGACACCGAGGACGAATCAAAATGGTTCCGGGTGAGCCGCTCGCTCCCCGGGGACTTGAAGCCAGGCATAATCGCCTGCATCCGCCGCAACGTTGACCTCTTCGCCTGGAAGCCCTCCGACATGCCCGGGATCTCCGAAGACTTGATTATGCATCGGCTGAGCGTCATCCCAAACTCTAAGCCGGTCGTCCAGAAGAGGCGCAAGTTCGCCCTGGAGAGACAGCAAATTGTGAAGACAGAGGTCGACAAACTCTTGTCCGCTCGATTTATTCAGGAAGTCAGCTACCCCGAGTGGTTGGCTAATGTCGTCATGGTGAAGAAGGCAACCGGGGGCTGGCGGATCTGTATCGACTTCACGGATCTAAATAAGGCATGTCCGAAAGATCCTTTCCCCCTCCCCCGCATCGATGCTCTAATCGACGCAACCTCGGGGCATGAGCTACTGTCCTTCATGGACGCATTCTCGGGGTATAATCAGATCCGAATGTTTCCACCGGACATCTCCAAGACCTCGTTCGTCACCGACCAGGGTCTTTTTTGTTACCGCGTTATGCCCTTCGGGCTGAAAAACGCCGGAGCCACATACCAACGGCTCGTCAACAGAATCTTTAAAGACCTGATCGGCCGCAACGTGGAAGTTTATGTCGACGACATGCTCGTCAAGAGCCGGGCCGGGCCGGACCACGTTGCCGACCTCGAGGAAGCCTTCGGAGTCCTCCGACATCACAACATGAGGCTCAACCCGGCTAAATGCGCCTTCGGCGTCTCCACTGGGAAATTCCTGGGGTTCATCGTCAGCCAGCGCGGCATCGAGGCGAACCCCGAGAAAATCCAAGCTATTATTGACATGGCCCCGCCCCGGAATGTCAAGGAGGTTCAGAGGCTTACAGGCCGGTTGGCTACAATCGACCATTTCCTCTCCAAGTCAGGGGAGAAGTCTCTCCCCTTCTTCAAGGCCCTACGCAGAAAAGGGGGCTTCGAGTGAGGTACCCATCAACAAGAAGCCTTCGAACAGCTGAAGCAGTACCTCACCAACCCTCCTCTCCTCAGCAAGCCCGAGCCGGGCGAACCACTATGGCTCTACCTGTCCGCCTCGGATAGCGCCCTCAGCGCCGTCCTCGTCCGAGAAGAAGATGGAGTTCAGAGACCATTGTATTATGTGAGCAAAGTCCTGCTCCCCGCCGAGACGAGGCACGCAAAGATAGAAAAGGTGGCCTATGCTTTGGTCATGGCAGTCCGGAAACTTCGTCCTTACTTCCAGGCCCACTCCGTCCAAGTACTGACCGACCAGCCACTGAAGACTGTCCTCCACAAGCCCGAAAACTCCGGCCGCTTAGTCAAGTGGTCAATTGAGCTGAGTCAGTTCGACATCAGCTATCAGCCGAGGACGGCCATCAAAGGGCAGGCCCTCGCTGAGTTCATAACTGAGTGCACCGTTTTCGAGCAGCCTAACGTCGAGGGCTCGGATCCGACCTGGGAGGTCTTTGTCGACGGATCATCCTACGAAACGGGGAGTGGGGCTGGCATCATCCTTCGTGGCCCCGACCAATTCCTACTTCAATACTCCCTCCGTCTCAACTTTTCGGCCTCCAACAACGAGGCAGAATACGAGGCCATGATCGCCGGATTGACCCTGGCACACCGAGCCGGAGCCAAGCAAATCCGGGCCTTCAGCAATTCTCAGCTCGTGGTCAATCAGATCACCGGAGAATACGAAGCCCACGATAATTGCATGCTGAGGTATTTGGCGGTGGTCCGACGTCTCCTAGCGTCCTTCTGCCATTCCGCAGTCATTCGAGTCCCTAGGGAGCAGAACGCTCAAGCAGACGCGTTGTCAAAACTCGCCTCTTCCTCCTTCGAGGGTCTCGACCAAACGGTACTCATCGAAATCCTATTGAAGCCGAGTATCAACGATCAAGACCAGGAGGCAATGTGTATTCAAGACGGCACCAGTCCAGACGACTGGACCACTCCCATCCGGAGATTCTTAGTCAATGCCGAGCTTCCTGAAGATCGGGCCGAAGCCAGATGGATCAGGGTCCGAACTGAAAGATTCGTCATGATTGATGACATCCTCTTCAAACGCTCATACACCTTGGCCGACGGCAAACCATACCTCCGCTGTCTCACCAGCGACGAGGCCAGCTACGCACTAAAAGATCTTCATGAGGGGATTGGCAGATGCCACATGGGGAGCAGGACGCTCGCTCGGAAGGCCCTGAATTAGGGGTACTATTGGCCGACCATGCTCCAAGACTCGCAAGACCTAGTCAAGAGGTGCGGCCCATGCCAAAGGTTCTCCCTTATCAAGAGGCTTCCTCAAGACAATCTCCGATCCCTGGCTAGTCCTACGCCATTCGCCATGTGGGGCATGGACCTTGTGGGCCCCTTCCCCATAGCGGTAGGGCAAAAGAAATTCTTGATAGTCGCCATCGACTACTTCACCAAGTGGCTCGAAGCCGAGACTCTGTCCAGCATCACCGAGCGCCAAGTACAACAATTCTTTTGGAAGAACATCATTTGCCGGTTCGGAATCCCTCGGGTCCTCGTCACGGACAACGGAACCCAATTCCAAGGACAGAACTTCCAAACTTTCTGCGCAGACATCGGCATCCAGCAGCGTTTCTCCGCTATTTGCCACCCTCAGTCCAACGGCCAAGTGGAGAACGCGAACAGGCAAATCCTCGACGGCCTCAAAAAGTGCCTCGACAGTTCCCCCAAAGGGCTATGGGTCGAAGAACTGCCTAGCGTGCTATGGGCGCACCGAACCACCAAGAGGATCCCCACGGGGGAGACGCCGTTCAGTCTGACCTATGGGACAGAAGCAGTTATCCCCGTCGAGGTCGGCCTGCCTTCTCCCCGTATCATGGCCTTCGACGAAGCTGACAATTCTTCCGGCCTGAGGGCCAACCTGGACCTCGTCGCCGAGGTCAGAGAGAAATCTTCAATCCGAAGGAGCATCTACCAACAACGGATCGAGAAGTTTTACAACAAGAAGGTCCGCCCCACAAACATCAAGGCGGGGGATCTCGTGTTACGAAAACTGTCCGTCTCCGACCCAACCAAGAAGAGGAAATTGGCTCCCAACTGGAAAGGCCCATACCGGGTAGTCGAGGTCGTGCGCCCTGGTACGTACCGACTGGCAGGTATGGACGGCCGGCTGATCAGCCGACCCTGGAACGCCGAGCACCTAATGAAGTTCCTGGAGGGACAAACATAGGTTCTAGCCTGGCTAATGTAAATAATATTTTTTCTCAGCTTTCATGTGTAAATGGCCGTTTTAGCGACCCTCCCTATCATATATGAAAGAAATCTCTTTGTGTCAAACTCCAAACGCCTCGGCAGCCCCGACCTAACACCGGACCATGGGATCGGCACCCGAGTCCTCACTTCGGTATCGTCCCCAACGTCTCGGTAGGTCTGACTCGGCTTCAGGCCAGGGAGTCTTCCTAACGCCCCGCGCAGATCCCTCACAGATCGACGGGGCCGAACCTCACCTCCGCCATCATTCACTGCACTATTGACCAGAACATGGAATGAAAAGAATTCTTTATTCATAACTCCCTTATCAGTTCTGAAAAAACAAACAAAGACCGTTACAGGACCACTCTACTCATCTCCAACAGAAGGAAATCACTCTTAGGACCTCTCGGGTCCGACGGATGGCAATCCCACGCCGATCGAACGACTTGGATCTCTCTCCTCGTCAAGATGGTCCTTGGGGGCCGCCACGGTCGACCCACCGGCCACGGAGCTCTGGGCATCCCCCGGTCGAACACGCTCCAGCAGCAGCAATGCCGAGAGAACCCCCTCCGTTCGTAGGCCTCCCGAGCAAGAGGCCGTCCTCGTCCCTGACACTCCGAGCATCGTCTTGTAGCGGTGTATCTCCATTTCCTTCTCCACAAAGACATCACAAAGTAGCCTCTCAGACGAGGGCCTCTGCACCGATGCACTAGACATGGTGTGTCCAAGACCGGTGCCTCCGAGGTCCCGATCCACCATCGCTCTCTTCAGCCGGTTCGCTTCCACACTTAGGGCTTTAGACTTGTCCCGATAATAGTTGAAGGCGGCATCCTGATCGCGAGCCCCTTTGCGATAGCGAACCAGCGTGGCCTCCAGGGCCTTGATCTTACTCCGGAGCCACGCCACGTCTGAGCCCGCCTCGGGAAGGGGAGCCGTAATCTACAAGAGAACCAGCCATCACTCAAAACACATCGGCAAAAATGGTTCGGAAATATCCGAGGTCAAAACACTTGGCCAGTCAAAAATCCTCTTTTATAAATGGAATTACTTCATACAAAAAATGCGGTGGCCAGTCCGCGGTAGGAAAATACAATCGAGAGATGGAAAAAGAAAGACAAAACTATACAACTTATTTTCCCACCTCAACATCGGTCGGGTTCACGGGGAGGTCGGCAGCCGGGTCATCAACGGGCCCTTCTTCATTAGGGGTCTTCGGTGTCCCCTCGATCTCCATGTCGTAGTCGAAGTTGGACAGGTCGATGGTCGGGTAGAAGTGCCTCACATGACTGAGGGCCTTCGCATAACACTCGTCCTGGGCCTTGATCACCATGGTCTGACCCGCCTCAGTCAACTCCTCCTTCTCCTTGGCGAACTTCTTCTTCAGAGCCGCCATCTTCTTCCCCCATTCCGCCTCCTTGGCGTCGAACTCGGTCTTCAACTTCTGCTCCCTCTAATGCGAGCCTTCGAGCTCTATCTTCATCTCCTTCATCTCCTGCAAGGCCTTGTCAGCCCGGTCTCGCTCCCGCTCCAAGGCCGCCTCATAAAGGCCTCTCACGTGGGCCCCTTGCACGGTCGCCTGCAGTAACCAAGCACTACTAAGAAAACTTCCTTTATGAAGTGATCACAAGGCAAGCAGGGTCGGCAGACTTACCAGCACATTAGCCTGCGCGAGGCGCGTGTATGCATCCTCCCGGGTCTCGGCATTCATCTCTGCGCGGTCCCGGGGGGTCGCCAGCTTATCCGCCACCTCGACGGCCTGGCGCCCTCGGGTTAAGCAGTCACCCTCACGGAACGACCAACCCGGCACCCACGGTCGCCGCAACCTCTCCTCTACCTCTGAACCCACCAGGGGACCCTTCCCCTTATCAAGATCATCTGCCTTGCCCTGGTCCGAGCTCTTCCGAGCAACCACCACCTTGCCTGTCTCCGAGCGCGTCCTCTTTGCCGGAGGCTCGTCTGGGACCTCAGAGACCACCTGGGACGACCCCCTCGTCTTCATCGCGTCCCCCTTCGTCTCGGCCTTCTGCTTCTTCATGGCGAGCCTCTTTGCCTTGATTGATTCGGGATCCATACCTGCGAAAAGATCCATTAAGAACAATGAGCGCAAAAGAACAACAAGACCGAGAGAAAAGAAACAACTACATACAAAGCACGGCCGGGCTCAGTCCGACGCTCGCCAGGTGACCCTCCGACACCTTCGGCCAACTGATACTGTGCGACAGACGGAGGCGCTCAACGAACCTCCACTCCTCGACCGTCAAGTTCCTCGGCCTCGGCGCTTTGAAGCTTGGCTTATAATGGTTCCATCGAGTAGGGATGTCCCAAGGCTCCTCACTCCGGATCACCAAATATTTTTTCTTCCACTCCTTGATAGAGTCCGGGTGACCGGGGACGACCTCCCCTTACTCCGAGGCAAGATATAATAAACACCCTCCGACTCCCCCGACGAGCTGATCCCCAGCATCGCCCGGAACATGCCCAACCGAAGGGGCACCTTCTGCTCCTCGCACAACAGCACAAAGCAGATGATCTGCTTCCAGGAGTTCGGCCCATACTGCATCGGCGCCAGGGATGCCCAATTCAACACCTCCCGAACAAACGGATGGACCGGCAGCCTCAGTCCAGAGAGGAAGGCGTCCACTGGGAAGACGCAGTACCAAGCAGGCAGGGTCGGTCGGGCGCAGGGTAGAGTTCGGCAACATGAGCTCGTAGCCGGACCCTATGTGGTACGCCAACTGCAAAGCCTCCAAGTCACCAGCCTCTAAGACGGTCGGAAGCGTGTCCATCTTCACCCTCTTCCGGCTCGGGGAAGATGGCTGGACCCCAAAAAGCTCCTTATCGGAAAGGTCGTCGGGGTACCGACGGAACGGCTTCAGTTGTACGGGCGACCCTGTCATTAAGTTGCGGTGAACGGGCGCCTGGCTCGAGCCACCGGTCCTCGACCCCTTCTTCTTCGGAATCCTCTTCTTCTTGGCTCTTTCCGGCGAGGGGGTAGATAATCGCCCCAGACCGGTCGGCGTGGAGCTCGAACCCACACCCTGACCTGTGGATCTCCCCCCCGCACCTCCTATCCGAGCCCCTTCGGCTTCACCCTCTTCTGGGCCACCCTCCTCTTCGGAAGTTGGCTCTAGAATCAGGACTTCGTCCGAACTGTCGCTTGCCTCCTCAGATTCACTACTCTCCACCACGAAAGGGTTCCGGGAGCGTAACGGCCTCACGTTGTATACTGGCTCCTCCTCGCATGCTGGATCCTCCCACGAAGTCAAAACGGAAGGCTCCACATCATGTACCGACTCCCCCTCGAGCACTGGCTCCTCCCACGAAGTCAATTTTGAGGCGGGGTTCCCTTCCCCCCTCGACGTCGACGCCGACGAGCCAGACTGAGCCCTAGACATCTGTGCCTAACAAAAGAAACTTACAAACTAACCTTTAAGTTGCCCCGTACTGACGAGCCTATGCCGCTAAACAGTCAAGCCGAGCGTTGAAGTGTTTGATTTCTTTTTAAGAAGACGGCAGAAGAGAAATGAACAGAATAAGGAAGAAGGGGGGGGGGGTATTTATAGAGAGAGAGGTGACGCCTCGATTTTCGCATTACTGTTCCTCGAATAGCGCGCGTCTGCCACTAATAGAATCGCGCCACATCATCCTCGAAACTGGCGCTACTGACGTCACTTAGCGCCGGTTGGAGACAACACAGAGGTCGGTTCGGATGAAGTGTTCGGCGTAGAAATTTTTTTGCTTAGGATTTAACGCGCCGTCCTTAGACAGGCGCCCCGGGCTCCAGGACTCGGTTGGCTCTCCTCTCATCCGCGAACAGCTCGGGGCTTACAGCCTCGGCAGCCGAAACCCCGAACTGTTCGAGGGTGGGAGAAAAGCCACCATCGCCTAGAACCCTATCGGAAAGCAGATCGGCCCACCTCCAATCTCTAACTCCTTTGGGCTGACAGACCATCAGAAACCGTCAGCACCAGAAGGAAGACAGAGATCGGAGACGACCCATCTATCCGAGGCTCCTCAGCCCCAGGTCCGGAATTCGGTTGATACCCCTCCCGTCTGGATCTTCCTCGGGCAAACAGCCGTGTCAGGGCCGTCCGACCCGAAAAAGGATCCAGACGGCAAAGTCACCACTAGTCCGAGGTCCCCAGGGTTAAAACCTTTCAGCACCTTGTCCCCCGAGCCCGGACTACGACTGCCATCTCTTCTGCCTTGTTCTCCCCAGACCCTGACACTCACATCGAGGCCGTCAGGGACGGGAGAAGGACAAGGCAATAGAGTGACCACCCGTCCAACGCTCTCAGGATCAAAATTTTGCAAGAGACAGATGTCCGCCAAAGCAGACACCTCTGATGGCCGATGGGCCACCCTTGCTGTGATCAAACCCGCTGTGGGGGGAAGGGTATTTATAACCTCCTCCATAGACCAGCCATTATGACATTGGGAAAGCCAAACGACGGAAGCCTAAGCGCCATGCATTTATTAGGCGGTGCCATTAATGCCCCTAGGAAATTGGAACATTGTACAGATCAGGTTGGCCAGCTCAAACCTTCCAAGGCACAACGGCTCGCCATCGCCCTTGCCGACCCATAAACCCTTGCCAGCTCGAGGTTCGGTCTGGCACCAGGGTAGTCTTCTCAGGAAGGCTCAATGGCTCGCCATCGTCCTTACCGACCCATAAACCCTCGCCTGCTCGAGGTTCGGTCTAGCACCAGGGTAGTCTTCTCAGGAAGGCTCAACGGCTCGCCATCGCCCTTACCGACCCATAAACCCTCGCCAGCTCGAGGTTCGGTCTAGCACCAGGGGAGTCTTCTCAGGAAGGCTCAACGGTTCGCCATCACCCTTGCCGACCCATAATCCCTCGCCAGCTCGAGGTTCGGTCTAGCACCAGGGTAGTCTTCTCAGGAAGGCTCAACGGTTCGCCATCACCCTTGCCGACCCACAATCCCTCGCCAGCTCGAGGTTCGGTCTAGCACCAGGATAGTCTTCTCAGAAAGGCTCAACGGTTCGCCATCACCCTTGTCGACCCATAAACCCTCGCCAGCTCGAGGTTCGGTCTAGCGCCAGGGTAGTCTTCTCAGGAAGGCTCAACGGCTCGCCATCGTCCTTGCCGACCCATAAACCCTCGCCAGCTCGAGGTTCGGTCTAGCACCAGGGTAGTCTTCTCAGGAAGGCTCAACGGTTCGCCATCACCCTTGCCGACCCACAATCCCTCGCCAGCTCGAGGTTCGGTCTAGCACCAGGGTAGTCTTCTCAGGAAGGCTCAACGGTTCGCCATCACCCTTGCCGACCCATAAACCCTCGCCAGCTCGAGGTTCGGTCTAGCGCCAGGGTAGTCTTCTCAGGAAGGCTCAACGGCTCGCCATCGCCCTTGCCGACCCATAAACCCTCGCCAGCTCGAGGTTCGGTCTAGCACCAGGGTAGTCTTTTCAGGAAGGCTCAATGGTTCGCCATCACCCTTGCCGACCCACAATCCCTCGCCAGCTCGAGGTTCGGTCTAGCACCAGGATAGTCTTCTCAGGAAGGCTCAACGGTTCGCCATCACCCTTGCCGACCCATAAACCCTCGCCAGCTCGAGGTTCGGTCTAGCGCCAGGGTAGTCTTCTCAGGAAGGCTCAACGGCTCGCCATCGCCCTTGCCGACCCATAAACCCTCGCCAGCTCGAGGTTCGGTCTAGCACCAGGGTAGTCTTCTCAGGAAGGCTCAACGGCTCGCCATCGCCCTTACCGACCCATAAACCCTCGCCAGCTCGAGGTTCGGTCTAGCACCAGGGTAGTCTTCTCAGGAAGGCTCAACGGCTCGCCATCGCCCTTACCGACCCATAAACCCTTGCCAGCTCGAGGTTCGGTCTAGCATCAGGGTAGCATTCTCATGAAGGCCCAGCGATTCGCCATCCCATTTCCACGACCATAAACACTCCTCCACGGCTAACTCCCGCACCCCCGCAGGAGTGGGGGGCTTGTGTGGTAGGGTAAAAATGGCCTGGGGCCCAACCAGGGCCCAGGACGGCTCTCGCTCAAAAATAAGAAAAACAACAATCCGGCTCGGTTTCGGACCACTACAGGGTCGGCACCGAGCCGCAAGTTCACCCCACAAAACTGGTCTCCTCGTATTCGACGAGCCCCGATGGCCCTCGGCCTCCGATCCACGACGGCCCCACAGGCCGTCCATCCAGCCTGGCAAGGAATGAAGATGACCTGGCACAACCTAGGCTATCCGATTCTCCCAGAGGCACAGGAGCCCCATGATCAGCCATGTCAGCTCCAAATACCACCTAGGGCTTTGTCACGTCAGCCCTATACCACTCTTGGCACTGCCACGTCCGCCCTAAACCCCCTGGGCCTCCTACCACGTCAGGCCCATGGGCTTTCGGGTTCAGACCCGGTCCCCAAGCGGATCCAAACCCGATTGGAATTCCCTATAAATACCAGACCCTCACCCACCTTTTCAGGTAATCAATCTTTGCCACCCAAATTCCCCTAGTTACTGCTACTCTCTCACAGAGACTGACTAGATCGTCGGAGGGTCCGCCACCGGGATAAACCTCGGTGTTTCAGGACCGTCTGCAGGTACTCGAGGCGAGGCCATCCGAGCCGATCCTCAAGCGCCGAAGCGAGCCCCTCGCTCACCGTCCGGCACCGTACTCTTCCCTCGTTACAAATTGAGTCCGAACTCACACCTGGTGCATCCACACTGCGACCAAAAACAAACCGCATCAGCTATCTACTTGTTCGGTCTTAGGATTGATTTTTTTTGGCATGATAGGTCTTTTAATAAGTCTTTGTGTACATTTAAAATGTGTCTTTTTATTGTACCCGTTCCCTCACCTTCTTCCATTTGTAACTTTTGTCACAATGTTTACAAATCTTATGTCCTACACCCGGATTATTTTTATCGGGGATATAGTCATAAAATCTGTGTCAATCACTTGTTTCTCCCCTAGTTTTGCTACTTCTATTGGGTTTGATTTGTTGTGGTTGTGTGTCAACATCATGCATTCTTCTTCTATTTCGTGTGTATCGTGAGTTCCTACTATTGGATTCGGTATATATTCGTCGGGCTCTACATGTGGGACTATTGGAGGTCGACATGAAGTGCCGGTGGAATCTTGTCCACTTTGACTACGGCCGCTATCTCGTGGTCTAGACATGATAATAGTAAATAGTGTATGTGATAAAAAACGATTTCTAGTGTTTTACTAGTGTATGTGAAATAATAAAAAACAATGTCGGAGGTATATGTTAACAAATAAAATCTAAAAATCAATAGGAGGGTTGAGAGAGAAAAAAAAAACAAAAAACCAACAAACAAATATGATACAAAAAAATATAACTACAAAAAAAAATCAAGACAAAGTAGGGTTGTGAAATTTTAATACCGTACTTCGCGAATAATCGGTATATATAGGAATGTGAGAGAAAACAAAAGTAGAAGTAGAAGTTCCGTCCGTTCGGTAGTGTTGAAAGAGAGAAAAATGGAGCTTCTTTTTTGGAGGAGTTGTAATAGACGAGTTGAGGGTTGATTTCAATACGATCGGAATTTTGCATTTCTTTGTTGCTTGCTTCTTTTTTGAAAAAAAAATGATTGTATTGAGATTGAATTGAGTAGAGAGAGTAAGAGAATTAGGTGTGAAATTTGTAGATTGAATTAAGGGGTATTTATAGGGAATAAAAAAACCATAAAAAAAACAAAAAAAAGGGCTAAAAACAGAGCTGTTGATCTGTTTGTTGCCGTTCGAATCGTTCGGGTCTAACGTTCGAAACCCGCGGGTTGGCAGGCGGGTTGGACGATTTAACCGGTCGAGCGGTCCGGGTTGAGTTCGCAATATCGGCGACCTGGGTCGACCCACTTAGAACCGCGGGTCCGACCCGGACCCGAACCGCTCAATTGCTGGCCGGGTTCGAGCGAGCAGATCGCGTGGCAACCCGACCCGTTTGCCATCTCTACATAGGAGATAAAGACATCTGGCCCACAATTAATAATATATAACAAATTCAGTCAATTATTTGGATTGGCGTATCTTCAAGAAACATCCACTTAACTATATCAATTTTTTGGGCACAAGTAATAGTCAAAAAAGCATAATAAAGTGTATATCGATCTTTAAATTGTTATCACTTTGCTCGCAAGCAAGATCTAGAAAGAAGTTGTTTCTTGCTCTCTTTAAAACTTGTAAAAAAAAGAAATCTAGGCTCGAGCCAGAAATCCTGAATTTGAAACTGAAACTCAATTATTCACTCCACCCAATATTGAACATTGCCGGTTGGTGCTCTGTTTAAGACTTGTCCCACAAAACCAAACATTTTCACTTGACAAAACACTTCTCTCTCTTCCCGGCAGCCACGTTTCATCAATCTCTCATAAACCTTCCTAACCAATCCCTATTTATTCCCAAAATACCCCTCCTCCATTTCTTGATTGATTTCAAAATGATGAGGAGGGAGAGGAGTTCCGACGATCAAAACTCCAGGCTTTTCTACGAGCTGTGCGCCCTACTCTTCACCGTCCTCCGCTACCCTCCCGGCTCCGACTCACTGCCTCGGTCGCAGCAGCGTCCGATGCGACTGACGCCTGCGGCGATGGCATCGCTGATGTTCGGGGCCTCGCTAACGATGATGCTCTGCGGATCGGTCACGTTCGTGCTCGGGTTCGTGCTAATGCCGTGGGTGATCGGGCTGGTCGTGGTGCTCTACTTCGTCGGGGTTGTTTCAGCCCTGTCGGCGTTGGGGAGGGCGCTGTTCTGCTCGAGGTCGACGCCGAGCACGAATCTTAAAGACTTATCTGGTAAGGGTTTTTTTTTTTTTGGGATTTAATCTTGAAGTTTTTACTGGATTAGTCAATCTATACATGTGTTCGGTTATAATTGGTTTGGTTTGTTTTACTTATTTTTAATTAAAAATTCTACTCCTATTATGTGCCCGAGAAATTGTTAGAAGTGCAATGTATGTATTTATGTGTACTAGGTTTTACCCGTGGACATGTGCCTACGGCACGTTTTCTGAACGATACAATATATGAAAAACACTGTAAATAGTAAAATATATACAATCCTATTTGACTAACAAATCACATAGGTCAATATTTATATACAATACCATCTGGTTAGTGACTATACGATAAGTTATAAAAAATAATTAAAATGTCGTAAAATATTTACATACTAAAACAATTAGGGGTGGTTTGGTTGGTTGTAAAAAAAATTATGGGGTGAAAAGAACTGTAGCGAAATCAATTCTTTGGATTTGATTTCTTAAAAGCAGATTTGGTTGAATATAGGTTTACTGTAGCAATAATTAAATGTTAGCTTTGTTTTGGTTGTAGTAATACTTTAACGAAAGTAACTTAAAACACTTTTTTTTTTTTTTTTACATGAAATTAATCCAAAATTAGGGATTAATTAATTTTATTTAAGCTTAATTCCTAATATTTTGGATGAGTTAATTAAGCTTAATTAGATTGAAACTAATTAACTTTTAATCCCTAAATTTTAATTAATTAAGAAAAGACTAATTAAACTAGAACAATTAAAGCTTTTCTTAATTAAGATTAATGTTTTCTTAATTAAGATTAGTGTGATTTTAATTAGTCTTTTCTTAATTAATTAAAAGTAGGGATTAAAGGTTAATTAATTTCAAAACTCAAACAAATATCAACTACTTCACACAACATAAAGTATAAATCTGAATGTGGTTACTGTAGCTACAGTAAAACTGATCGGAAAATATCTTTTGTGAGCATAAATCTGGACAGTTGATTCTTCCAATTGAAGGGAAGCCAGTTGATAGCTTTCTTTTGAATTGCCTTGTGTTTTATTATGTAGCTGATGATATAGCTTTGTAGAGTCTTAGTTGTTTTGGCTATGCATAATGATTGGCGTAATGTCCATGGAGTGTGACATAGAGATAGAAAGCAGATGTGATAGGTATGTGCTTAGCGACATTCTAACTTTCTAGTTATAATAGGACTGTAGTAGTACAGATGCTTTAGTATGTTTGTTTGATTTGTAAATTTCTTTGGGTTCTTTTGGATTTTGCGAAGTTTATATTTAGCAAGTGTTTTCTGTTACGTTTCTCTGATAAATGTTAGTAGCTAATTTGTTTGTCACTTAGTGTCTTCTGTTAGGTTTCGCTAACAGATATCAGTATCCTATTGTCTCCCAGTTTGGTGTTAATGTAGTGTTCTTCAATTAATGTGTGTTTGATGTTGATATAAAAGACTAGAGGAGTGCAGAGAAATTACTTGTATTCAGAAGAATGTGGTGAAGTGATTAGTAATTCTGCAATGTCCTTAATTTATAATTTGCAATTTCTACAAACACAAAATTATTTAGGGTAAATGGGCGAAAAACACCCCTGATCTATGAGGCAAAAGACATTAATCATCTAAAGTATAGGTCAATGCGATAAACCCCCGTAACTATGAATTGCAGTCAAAAAACCCATACAAAAATCCTAAAAACCTATGTGAAATGTCCAACTTGCCCTTATTTTTCACTGTTTTTCTTTCTCCAAAAAAACCGAAAAAGGCCATAAAAAAACCAAAAACCAAATTTCTTTTTTCACACAAATCAAAATCAAAATCCAGCAAACAATCATCAAAATCAAAACCAAAATCAAAATCAAAATCAAAATCAAAATCAAAATCAACATTTTAAAACACACACCATCATCATTAGCCAAAATCAACAGCCCGATCAATGTTTATGTTCATCAGCCAAAAACCCATCAAAATTTGATTTTTATGTTTATGTTTATGTTTATGTTTTATCCAAATCTAAAATTCAAGGTTTATGTTCTTCTTGATTTTGTTCAGCCTCATCTCCTTTGTTCGTTTTTCTTTTTCTTTTAGGGTTTCGAATGTTGAGTTGTTGGGTTTTCTTTGTTTTTTTCGGATCTGAAGGAGGGCGGCAGGAGCTAAAGGAGGCAGCGGCGTGGTTCGAGGAGGCGACGGCAGGGGTCGAGTAGAGGTCGACGGCGGGGTTGGGGTCGGGTGCTGGTGATGATGATGTTGTTGATGATGATGATGGGTTTCGATGTTGCTGCACTTCTTGGATTTTGGATTTGGATTTGGATTTGGGAGAGAGTGGGAGAGAGCATTTGGATTTGGATTTGGGATTTAAGATTTGAATTTGGATTTGGATTTGGATTTGAAAAAAAACAGATTTTGGGAGAGAATGAGAGTGAAATTTTTGGTTTTTTAAAAAAATGGTTTATTAATATAAGAGCAATTTGGTTATTTCACACATTCTTTTAGGTTTTCCGTACTGGATTTGAGCACAATTTGTAGTTTAGGGAGTTTATCGTATTGACCGATAGTTTAGGGGTTATAGGCTTTTTGCTAATAGATCAGGGTGTTTTTCACCATTTACCAAATTATTTATTGTTAGAGTCATGAGCTCATAATCTAGCCCTTCTGCATCTCTAATTCATGTTGCTGGATGGGTGAATAGAACAGAGCACACTGGAATCTCCAGTAAATTGAATTACTGGAAAGAACTTGTACATGTAAGTGTATGGTTTACAGAATTTTCAAACAAACCAAAGCCATGTAACTGCCTTTTAGTTGATGAATTGTTATTTCTGATTGTTTATGAAGTTGCTTAATTTATCTGTACAATTATGCAAAGGACCAAGGCCTAGTTATGATGCTCAGCATGGATAGTTGTATGAATTATTTCGAATTTATTTTTTACTAGTTCTCCATGGGGCTGGATAACGTGACAAATCCTTACTTCTTGGCCTTCATGTGATAATCTATTATAAGTAGGTTTGCTAGTCAAGAAAGTTAGTTGAGTAGCCTTACTACGAAAGCAATGATGAGGGCCGAATCGGACCTTTCTGTACTTTATGAGGCTATAAAATGATGTGTTTCTCAATGTCGAAACTACACCCTGAATTTTCATGTGATATCTCGCATGTAGCCAATGAACGAAGCAGTTCATCTAGTTGGGCTTTTAGGTTTCACTTGTTAGTATCTGCAAGATATTAAATACTTTTTTTAATTGTAAGTGCAAAATATTTGGTAGCGATTAATGACGATCTGATGCCAGTTTGGCTTGGTATGGTTATTGTGGACATCTAAAAAGTCTTCTTCTATCTGAATTGGTTGGAAATGACTTTTGCTGAATTAGTTGGCTTGTCTCAGTGATAGGGATGTCTCATAAGGGCAGTGGGGTACCTTGCAAGATTGAATAAATAGTATATTCATCCATTGGCTTTATTCATTACAAGGGTGCTTAAGTGTCCTCATCCTTTGATTTCTTTGCTTATTGTTATGGTTCCATCATGTTCACTTGTCTTTATTATATGGTTTTTGCGTGTAGTCATAGATGCCTCTGCTTGTGTTAATGAAGTCACCGTTTTGGTAATGCAGACCAAGCCATTTTATTGATTAGTATTTTTTTAATAACATCCCTGAAATATTTCTTCTATAGTCTCTAAACTATTGTACTTTTGTATTAATACCTTATAACTTGGGTTATACTGAATAATTGAATGCACCTTGAAAGCTGTCATCTTCTTCTTCTTCTTCTTCTTCCTTTTTGGTTTTGGAATGCCAAAGCTATTTTCTTTTTCATGTTAGTTTCGTGTTTCTGAATGCCATGATGGTCTCACAAAAAAATGTTAAAACTAAATCTCTTCCATTGAAAATTAAACTGTTTGACAATTGAAATTGTGACTGACAATTGAAATTGTGACTGCAATGGTTATATATATTGTCATGATGGTATATGCATCATCGCTTTAAAGCATACCCGCTTGTTTGAACCCTTTTCTCGTGCTAAATGCATGGTGCTTTTGTTTCTGAATTGCAGGTTATCCTCTCTCTCCAAAGTCTCTCTCTCCAAAGTTCCTATAATGTACATTTGATGAGCAGTCGCTGGAAAAGGTTCAAAAATATCCTGCAGCTGATTGCACCGGAAGCCACCAGCGGTTCATGAAGCACCACATACCCTTCACTTATTACTGAATCTCAATTGTAGGGTATCATTAATTTATATATTAGTCCCCACACAATCTTCTACTTTTCTGTTCTTTTTCTTGTTGGGAAAATATTGTTCTTGTTGTTTATATCGGTTTCTTCTTCTTCCTCCTACCGAGGACTGTAGATATGCCAATTTGATATGAAACCGCACTGTATTTGCCTGAAATGTTAGAAAGCCTT
Source organism: Hemerocallis citrina (assembly GCA_017893485.1). Classification (NCBI taxonomy): domain Eukaryota; kingdom Viridiplantae; phylum Streptophyta; class Magnoliopsida; order Asparagales; family Asphodelaceae; genus Hemerocallis; species Hemerocallis citrina. Next base: position 241,005,525 of record CM030360.1, on the reverse strand, counting down.
TCATAGTATCTTCTCTGTTTGGCAAATATAATCACCTGCAAGGATGAATGAAACTTGGGCCAAAAGAAAGTGGTTGGTTTTAGTTTGTTTGAACCTGGGCTTAACGCCTACATGTCTTTGCTGCACTATTTCATGGAGTTTTGTATTTGGGTAAATTTAGAATAGATATATTAATTTTATGCCAGAGTAAAACAGCTCAATGGAATTTATTTCAATACAGATTTTACCTCGTCACAGAGATCAAAAGATGATGTACTGCATCGTTTGATCGGTTACTTATTAATCCAACAACCACAGAAAAGCGTGGTTCGATGGAAGAACATTCTTCTATTGCCATTCAGTAACCCCAAATCATCTAAGACATGTATCATTTCAACCAGGGCCGGCCCTGAGTTGCCAGGGGCTCAAGGTGAAAGACTCAAATAATTATTTTTTGGGATCCCTAATTACAATATAATTTTTTTACGTAAAAAATATTGTCTATATTTACAACGGAAATACAAATTTGGGGACCCTAAAATTACAAAATAAATCGGAGGTCTGAGGCGGCACCTGCCTCTAGGTGGGAGCCGGCCCTGATTTCAACAGAGAAATATTAGTTTTTAGTAATTCATGTAAATACTCGTAGACACTTGTCGTTGTATATCCACTAATTATATGTGTCTGTGTGCGTGTTTGCAAATGTTAACGTTTGGTTCGTTGTTTTGAAAATACATTTTAAACTTAGGTTTGTAAAAAAAATTTATAAAAGAGTTTTTTGTGATTTTAAAAAACAAAGTCTCTTAACTCCTGTTTTTTTAATATAAAAAAGAACATAATTTCTCTCTATTTTTTGGGAAGAATATTTCTCTTGAAACATCAAAGAATATCATTTGGATCATCCCAAAAAGAAATAAAATGCAATTTACTGCCTAATTTGTGACTGAACTTTCAAGCATAGGCCCATTTAAAAGCTCTGCATTAGCCCACTCATTGACTCTTTACACTATAATGGCACAGTCTGTAATTATAGACAAATATAGTGGCATTTTTCTAACTCCCCACCGAATTTCACCCCTTTTATTTTTTTTGCTTTCCGAAACTACTACTAGATAGAGACCGTACTCCTGCGGGGAAGAGGAAAAGACGTAAGTGACCTTCCCAGTTGCAAAAGCCAACGAAGTTTATTATCCAACGGGCCGTCAACACATAGGGCCCATTTGAATAAAAAAACACGGGCCCCATTCTCACACGATTCTGGATCTCTTTTATGCTGTCACGTTTCTGTGCCTCTTTTCTGGGCCGTAATTACACCGTTTTTTTTTTTGGGGTTTTTTTTTAACCTTTTTCGGTGGGGTTGCCACAACAAGTATTCACCTCTTTGTTCATAGGTGTAGTATTTATTTTCCGGGTAAATTTTACTGTACTATAACCATGTTTCACCAAGTTACAGATAATTATATTCATTTTTTTTTTCGGTTCAGTATACTCTGTATCTAAACTTATTGCGATTCAGTTCTAATAGCTCTAACAACATCAAATTTTAACCATATTGACCATTATATTCCTGCTTTGACATCTTAATTTCCTTTCCATTTATTTAAGTTATTAAAATATACTATTCATAAAAAAAAAAGTTATTAAAATATATTTTATCTAAATAATATCTCATCTTCTCTTTATCTCATTTTCCACTTGTAACATTTTTCTTTCAAACCTCACAGGATTATATGTCTTTTTAATTATAGAAAATTATATTAGTAGTCATCAGTAGTTTGCAGGGGTAAATTAGCACAAAAAATAAAAGATTAAAAACACTAACAAGTACCAACAAGTAGTCACGTGGTATCACGTGATATCAAAATTGGACAAAGTACAACAATCTCGCATCTAAAATTTAGAAGCAATACAGACCCGCAGGGAAAGGGAAAAAAAAAAATATTACGGCTATCGCAACTTGGTGAACCCATTGGTACACTTTACACTTTGTATTTTTGGTGAAAAGAGGCTTTCTTTTTTTGTTGGGTGGAGGGTCCCTGATGCTTGAATCTGCATCATGAATTCATGATGTAAGATTGAAATTTTTTACCAAAATGACCCACTTTTTAAAAGTATTTATCAAACAGAACCACTTTCGAAACTAATTACCAAAATGACCCACAATACCCTTGCTATATGAGATAATGGGCCTAACTTTAAGAAAAACTCGAAAAATGCTTCATTAAGAGACAGCGAGTGTGTTTGTACCACTGAGACAGCGAGTGTCAATTGATGATTTTTATAAACCCAAACTCGCTGTCCTTCTTCTCTTCACTTATCTCTCTCTCCAGTCTCTTTCCCAACTCCGAAACCTAATTTCGAATCGTTTGGATAGAATTTGGACGGATTTTGTTGGTGAAATAACGAATTTGGGAGGCTGGGGTTTTGATTTTCTTTCGGAATTGGGAGAGAATGGACAGAGAGAAGAAAAGAGAGAACTCAAAACAATGAGTTTTGTCTTCAAAAAACTCCCAAATCAACACTCATTACCTGAGATAACGAGTCTAAACTTGATATTTTCCTCAAGTGGTGGAGAAACACCTCAACATACATGATTTTTTCACTACACTCGCTATCTCAGATAGCGAGTCCAAACTTGGTATTTTCTCCAAATTTTCAAGTGGTGGAGAAACACCTCAACATACACTCGCTATCTGAGATAATAAGTGTAGTACAAGCACACTCGCTATCTAAGATAGCGAGTCTAAACATTGTATTTTTTTTTCTTCAAGTTTTCAAGTGGTGGAGAAATAACTCAACATACACATGCTATCTGAGATAGCGAGTGTAGTATAAACACACTTGTTTTATTAGATAGCGAGTCTAAACTTGATATATTCTTCAAGTTTTTCTTCAAGTGGTGGAGACACACATTAACATACATTCGCTATCTCAGACAGTGATGAGTTTTTCACCACACCCGCTACTTGATATAGCAAGTGGATCATTTTGGTAAATACTTTTGAAAGTATGACAGTTTGGTAAATACGTTCAAAAGGTAGATCATTTTGGTAAAAAAATTGTGAGATTGTGAGTAATGCAACAAGTGCACCATAGGCTAGAAGAATGGCAGCTATGATTAGGAAGGAGTATCCAGATTCACAAGAATGTCTCAAAGAAGGTGTGTTTGGATTGGGTTTTTAAACAGTTTTCATTTTTAAAAATCAAAACATATGGTAATTTTGCTTGGAAACAAATTTTTCGAAAATTTATTTTAAAATTTCACTCAAAACCTATGTTTAAAATGAGGTTTTGTTAAAATAGAAAAAACCTGTTTTCTGAGATAAGTATTTTTATTTCTCAACCAACATACTGTATTTGTATATGTATATGTATATATGTATACATTATTTACAGTGACAGAGCCAGGTTTTTTATCCACCGGAAGCGAAATTATAAGAACTAAAAATTCAATATACCACAATGCAACTACCACATAAATCAATCATAATTCATAAAGGAAAAAGGGAAAATGACTTGTAGTATGTTCCCCTTCAAATTAACCAACAAATTTCCCTTCAAATTAAAAACGAAACATGCACACTTGAGAAAGAGAATAATGCCGTTTCTATTTAATCTTTAATGATATTTAGAACATTTCTAGATAAGTAAGCAATTGGTTTATCTGAACTACAAATCTGATAATATACTGGGCTGTCAGTTTGGATTGGTAAGTGGATCTAAGTCTTGGATGTCATGGCATTTTAGATTCAGACCCAAATCCGAACTAGCGTAGTTTGACATAAGTACAAAGTCAAGAAGAAAATTACCATCTATGAGTTTTCATAAAAAAATGGTCGAGGAATGTGTAGTCCAGAAGCCTGAAATTCCTGAAATAATTCTTCTACCACTTTGGCCAATGTATCACTTGAAGGTTTTTGAAGCCCAGTTCTTGTTATTAGATGTTCTTGTTATTAGATTAGCTGCATACTCAGCGGTTGAATGCAGAACCCAACATTCACTGGATGTAGAAATAATGAAAATCAATCGAAACTGAAGATATTCTTAGCTATATACATATACAATGAGATAAAATGAAAGGAACAACATAAATAAGAGAATTTAACAGGTGAATCAGTGATTACCTAATAATGGAACTTGGCCACGGCATGGCTTACTGGTGTCACAGAAAGCTGAGCTTAACACATCATGTACTTGAATGAAATCCATTTAACTTGTATCTGAAATATAAAAACACCGTACAACACAGAGGTCACTTTAGAATTGGATATAAACAATTATCTTTATTGGGGGAAGATGAGAAAAGATTTAGGAGCTAGGGTTTCCGCTTCTCCGCCACTGAGAAGATGAGAATGGGAGCTAGGGTTTGCAAATCGGAAACGATTTGGGGAATTGGAGGTTTGGAAATTGGGGGATTGGGAGCTAGGGTTTTGACCTTCGAATGATCGAAAACAAAGCGCATAAGAACTGACGAAGAGGAGCGGCGGAAGAAGAGAATTGTGTGAGTTGTTAGTCTTGGGCCGAAAAATTGGTGCGGGTTGCTTTGGTCATGAGGCAAAAGAGGAGCGGAGGAGCTTTTGGGCCAAGCTCAGGGGAGCGGACTGCTTGTATTTAAAAAAAAGTTTTAGGCCTGTATAAGGGGCTGGCCAAGTCTAGGGTGAGCGGCTACTCACCCTGGGCCAGCTGTGCCTCCGCCAGTGATTATTTATGTATACAGTATATATGTATATAGTATGTATACAGTATGTATGTAAATGTATGTATATATAATAATAATAATAATAACAATAATAATAATAATAATAATTATTATTATTATAATAATAATAATTATTATACTATAATTATTACTATTATTATTATTTATATTTTATATATATATATATATATATATATATATATATATATATATATATATATATATATATATATATATATATATATATATATATATATATATATATATATATATATATATATATATATATATATATAGTTAGTCTATTATGAGATGGTGAGCTCAACTTATTATCGTGAGTTGAAGTTCCCAGTCGTCCGATCGCGATCCGAGGGCTCAGATTTGATCAGCTCACCATTTGATATGTTTAGGGGTAAAATAGGGTTTTCACTATTTCTTTCTTTCTCATTCAACTCTCACTCTCTCCCGTTCTGTCTCTCTCTTCGTCGAACGAAATCCTACTCCTCAGATATGACGTTCTCTCTCTCTCTTCGACGAGAAACCTTACTCTCTCCCGTTCTCTCTCTCTCTCTTCATCGAAGAAACCCATCTGCCAATTTGAACCCATCTGTCGATAGGGTTTCGATTTCTACTCTCTCTCGTTCTTTCTCTCTCTCTTCGACGAGAAACCCAAATCGTCGATAGGGTTTCGATTTGTTCTGAACCCTACCTCCTTCCTGAGCGATTCGAAGAGTAACCCTAGCCCCCAATCAGCTAAGCTCCACCTCTCTCTCTCTCTCTCAACGCACTATCAGCTGAGCCCCTAAATCGAAACCATATCAACTGAGCCCTTCTTCGTTAAGACAGCGAAGCGTTGACCTCCTAGCAAAGCTGCAATCTTTTTATCAGGTAATCTCAATTTCAAATTTTTTTTCCCTTTATAATCGTTCATGTTTATTGTTAGATAAATTTTTACATACTAGGAGCTATAGTTAAATCCATTTAGAAAGAAGAAGGCTTAGGCGATGAAATGATTATTGGATTGAGGAGAATAGGGATAAGTTGTTGTAGTGGGTATGTAAGAACGTTGTGGTTTTTCTTTGTTGAGCCGCATCATTTTGTTTCGAATAATTATGAAGAGCTGTATGTTGGATGGTTCGTAAAATTTACTGAAATAGGTAGGTGAAGACAATATATCATGGGTTTTGGATCATGGAGGAGATTTGGATATTTTGTTATTTTTGGGATTCAATAGTAAAGCACTTCTACCATTAGTGTGCAACATGTGTCAGTGTTTGCAATTTTTGTAGTAAATTAGTGACTTCTTTAGAGTCGATTAAACTTTGTCTGTAATTCCATTGGTGCATGTATATCAAATTGTTGGTTTGGAAAATTTTCCAACTATTTGCCTATGAGCATTACATTAAGTCGGAACTATAGTTTAAAGGCCCAATTCGTTGTAAATATTTTAGAGCATGTTTTATAACAGTTACATACATTATGTAGTTTAAACCTTTAATTTTGTTAAATGTTTGTTGGTTTCACAGTTTCGATAGTGTTTTATAAGTTGCAGTACTATTTTTCTATATTGGACCCATTGATTCTGCTACCATTGGTGATCATTCTTGCAATAGGTGGCACCTCTATAAGGCTTGTAATTATGTACGAACATGTACTTTATCGCTTTAATTTTTTTATACAACAATCGTAGTCTTTACTTTTAAAAAAAAATTACAGCATTCTTCGCACCTGTGTAGATACTGTTTCCTAAAGCGATAAGGTTTTCATAAACGTAGTTGTAGACAACCCATCTTCCCAACTACACACTGAGTGAGTGAGTTGAGTGGTTCATCTCACTGAAATTCTAGATCACCCTCATAATTGTAAAATTTGGCCACTTGTTTGCCTATTCGCCTATAAATACCTTCCCTTGAGCATGCTATCTTTCACCGACCCAGACAAATCATCTTAGTTACTCTGATAATCAAAATATGGTTAACAAGGCTTTGTTACTGTTTGAGAAAAAAAAAATTAGTGAGACATTAAGAGTATAAAGACATTGCATTGAAAAATGTAAACGACTTACATTTTGGAACAAAAATAAAAAAACTTAAAAACAACTTATATTTTGAAACAGAAGGAGAATTATGCAAGCTACTAAAATGTAACACACAGCATGAAGTATCAATGCTTTAAAAAAAATTTATGAAAGATGCAATCCAGCGAAGCGTTTTTAACTTTTTTTGTAAAATTTGTAAAATTTGTAGACGGTTTAATTATTGTTGTATAACGCCTCATATCACATTACCTAACTTTATTTGTTGTGCTCATAACTTTTCTTTATGTTTTCTGGCAAGCTGATAGAATCACAGTTTGTTATCTATGACGGATAGAAAAGTGATTCGATTCCCCAATAAAGGAAGATGCATGATTTCTGTATACAGAATCACAGTTTATAATAGAAGATGCATGATTCCCCAATACAGGAAGTGTTTGATTCTCAGTCTCGTTGTTTTAAAATTTGTAGAAACTGCCTTCTGTTGTGTGTGTTGGTATAGGCGATGATGACAAGCACTCTTTTACAAGCATTTTAATTGAGTGTTGGTTATGTTATTGGTCTTCATCTATCCAATGTTTGTTAATTTATGGGTCTATAGCAATTTTGGCTGATTATATATTGGCTGATTCACGATACATTTTGACTGATGTATCTTGGCTGATTGTATTTTGGCTGATTGTATCTTGGCTGATAGATATTTTTTTATATTTCATCTTGGCTTATTAAAGCATTTCCATGAATTAACTTGGCTGATAGGGGGGGGGGGGGGTGAAACTAGTTGGCATGGCATAATAATGCAGCCCTAGAGAAATAAGTATGCTTCATTTGAAGAAACAGTGAAATAGAAGTGTGGTCTGAGACTACAACTACTTCAAATCATCTTTTTGTTGGTTAGTGCTACTTGGAAGTTTGTAGTAGCAGTTTAGTTCTTGAATTCATGTTTAAGATTTCGTTTTTAATTTTTTCAGGCGCAGCAGTTCAGCTTAAGCAAGCAGCAGAAGCAGCTGAAGCAAGAAGTGTATTTTTGAGCTCATTGTAATATTTTTACGTTGTATCTTGGCTGTTGAGCTATTTTTTATGTTGTTTATGAGTTGATTGAAAGATGTTTATGTTGTATTTTGGTTGATTGAGCTTTTTTTTATGTTATTTATGAGCTGATTGTACACTTTCATTTTTTTTCATTTGAGGTGTAAATGAAGAGAATCAATAAAGAGATTTATATGTCACTCTACTTATTTTGTATAAAGATCATTTAGATGTCTTGGCTGAAAGATGTTGTATAAAGATCATTTTCATGTTGTTGAGCTCTTTATATGTTAAAATTGGTTTAAATAAAGCTTATGATTTGTAATGTGTAGATGTTTTTTGGAGAAGAAAAACGTAGCCTCGTCGATAAAAAACAATTCAAACAATTCTTCATCTACATAAAAAACAGCTGAATCTGCCAATATACAACATAAACATCTATCAATTTCTCATACACAACATAAAAAATAAGCTGATCCAGTCAAGATACAACATCGTTCATCCTTCAATCCACACTAGATACAACATGAAAATATTGTGAATCAGCCAAGATACAACATATACATGCTTCAACTAGCCAATATACAATCTGAAAATTTTATTTGAATCAACTGAGTTACAACATGAAAATACTTCAATCAGCCAAGATAGAATATTAAAAAATTGTGAATCAGTTAAAATACAACATGATAATGCTTCAATCAGCCAAGATACAACCTTATAATATTGTGAATCAGCCAAGATACAACATATACATGCTTCAATCAGCCAAAATTCAGCCAAGATACAATCAGCCAAAATGTATCGTGAATCAGCCTGGATATAATCAGCCAAGATGCTTCAATCAGCCAACATGAACATGCTTCAGATACAACATTCCAAATCAGCCAAGACACAAAAATATTAGTTCCGAATACATGAAATTGCTTCAGTCAGCCAAGATTCAGCATAGATACAGTCAGCCAATATCCACTCAGCTAAGATACAATCAACCAAAATAAATGAAATTGCTTCAATCAGCCAAGATTCTGAATACATGAAAAAAATTAGCCAAGATACAATCAGCGAAAAATTAATTCCGAATACATGAAAAAAATTTAGGAATAATAAAGAATCAACCAAGATACATGAAACTGTTTCAATCAGCCAAGATTCCGAATCATGCCTGCTTGAGATGCTAATGCTTCTCCTGAAAAAATTTAAAAGCAAAATGTTAAACATGCATTCATGAACTAAAATATTACTACAAACCGCCAAGTCATAATAATCAACAAAAACATTATTTGAAGTAATCGTAGGCTCAGAACACACTTCTATTTCAGTGTTTGTTATAAATCAAGCAAACTTATTACCCTAAGGCTGCATTACTATGCCATGCCTACTAGTCCCAACCGTGTCCCCCTCCCAAACAAAATTCCAACTTGGAATGCTCAGAAATAAAATTATTCAGAGCTAAATCAGCAATGAAACAACATCAACTGAGCATCAAAATAATCATGGCTGATTGAAGCATTTTTGCTAATTGTATCAAGGCTGATTCATGATACATTTTGACTGATTGTATCTTGGCTGATTGAAAGATATTTATGTGTTGTTTAAAATAATAATGACTCCGCCAAGATATATGAAAATGCTTCAGATACATGAAAAAAATTCTGAATCATGCCTACTTCAGATACAACATTCCGAATCAGCCAAGATACATCAATAATGCTTGTAAAATTAAGGTGGGGAGTGGGGGAAGACAAACTGAAAGTAGTGCTTGTAAAATAGTGCTTGTCATCATTGCCTACATCAACACACAACAAAAGGCAGGAAGAAGAAATATTTGAAAGCATTGATACTTCTTGTACTGAAAAATCATGCATCTCATTTATATCCATCATCAGTTTGCCTACAAATAGCCAAGATATAACGATTATTTTAACAAATGTGTTATTCAGAATTAAAGAACAATAATAAAGATATGGCAAAAAATAAAAATTATATCATGTAAAACACATACCTACAAAATCCACACAAGTAAAATAATAAAGATCATGCAATATTTGGAGCCTCTTCTATTATGGGTTCCATTCTTGAAAAAGTTGTAGATTCTTGTGACTCATTCAAATTAGAACTACACAAATAATTAGCACAAATTAAAGGTAAGATTATATTACATATAATAAAAAATTGAAATAAAATATGTAATAAAATACCATCCTTCCTTTAAAGGGCAAGTGCGGCTGTCATGATTAACAAGCTTCTTGCATAAACGACACTTTCTTAATGGCTTCGCGGCTTTCTCCAAGGCTTTCTCCTTCCCCCTTTTAATTCGCTTCCCACTACCTTTGGTCTTTGCGATATCTGGTACATGAATATTTATTGTTTTAGGTAATGAAGTGTTTCTTTCTTGTTGTAATTCTTGGGGTATATCTTGTTGCAATTCTGCATTAGCACCAACTACTAATGTTTTGGCCTTGTGGCACATCTCTTTGGATGAGCGAGCAATGCTCATCAACTTGTGGATTTCAATTGATAACTCTTCCATATCCAAATCTTGTGGACTGCCGTAGCTACCAATAATTTCTTCACCATCATCATCATATACAATCTCGGTAGTTACCGAGGCGGTCCACCTCTTTAAGATATAAGATTGAGGTAGGAAATCGACAAAATCATTTCTCGATACCACAAGGATGTGTCTACAAAGAATTCCATCAACTTCAAATTTTCTATAAGTACAGGACCCAGCATCGTTCATTCCTTTATAGAACACATCCCTTGTTTTATCTGATTTTAGTGACTTTCCCATTCTCCTCACAATATAGTGCCGCACACTTCCATTATCATCTTTCATTAAAGAGGCGTAATTCAAGCTTTGAACTAATTCATCCTGAAATACATGAAATTTCTCCCTTGTGTAGACCTTAGACATTTGTGTCTCAACTTCTAATTCTGTTTGCAGCTTCAATTTTGTATGAAGAGTTGTGTAGTCTGCTGCTAACTGATTTTTTCTTTGTTTCCTTATCGTCCTTTCAAACCTCGTAATAAATTCATGTAAAGAATTTTTACTATTAACATACTTATCGATAAAAGAATTCATACTTTCTGATCTTTGAATTGTCCGAATTCCAGCAGTGAAAATATGCTTAGCATAAGCTGGTATCAATCTTTCACGAAGATCATAAATATCAGAAAGTCAAGAATTACCTGCTATTTCAATATTTATCAAGTAACTAGGTTTGCCCGTTGACACGTGCATATGGCACGTCTTCGAAACGATGCACCTTGTTTGATCATATAAAATAGTTTTTGAGGTCCAGTAAATTAGTTGAAGTAGCAAACATAGAGCAAAAAACATATTATATAATTTTTTTGAATTATTTTTAAATTTTTCAAAATTTTAAATTTTTTTAGTTTTTTATTTTTTTAATTTTTTAAAAATTTTTAAAATTTTTATTTTCTTAATTTTTTGAATAGAAGGGGCGGGGGGGAGAGTGAGTGGAAAAAAAATAAAAAATAAATATAGGAGTTGTTTTGGGTGGGGAATTTGAATTTGAGTTTTGGGGGGAAAATATGTTTTGTGAGATTAGATCAAGGCCTTTGATTTTTGGGGATTGAAGGAGAGTCGCTTGATAGCTTTCTTTGTGTTTTATTATATAGATAATATCATTAAAAAATGAGTCAAACGACAATAACATTCATTAAAACAAGGATTACTTGCAATTTGCATATTAGCGTTCATAACTTCATTCAATCTCATCTCAAAGTCTTCCGGCGTTTCTGAATCCCAAATGCAACTATGGAATGGAATGGTAAAATCACTATTAAGGTCCGGACTACCAAGCTTATCGGGAAGCTTTTTAAGAATGTGCCACATACATAGCCTGTGGCTGGAACCGAGAAAACACATTCGGATTGCATTTTTCATTGCAGGATCTTGATCTGTAATAATAACTTTAGGTGTAGGCCCACACATTGTTTCACCCCATTTTTCAAACAACCAAATAAACGACTCGATTGCTTCTTTATTTATGAAGGCTGCACCAAAATTGACAGATTGACCATGGTAATTAACTCTAGTACACGGAGCAAAAACCAAGTTGTACTCATTTGTGTCATATGTAGTATCAAAAATTAACACATCATCAAAATGGTTATATGCTTCCTGGCAAGAGCATCAGCCCAAAACACATGAGTTAATTTGTTATCTTCATCCACCTTATAATGAAAACAAAATGAAGGATTCATCTCCTTTTCCTCTTGCAAGTGCTCCATCAATAGATCCACATCATAAGCTCTCCTCCCATCCTTGTCTCTTTGCAACGAATTTTTAATGTCATTTTCAGTACAAATAATATTACTGAAACCCTCATTTTCTATCTCCATGAAGGATATAAACTCCGAAGTTCTTATGTTAGCCTCTTTGAATGAACTAAGTAAACTTTTTTTATGCTTCGGAAATAGTTCTATTACTTCTTAAGAATTGTTGCTTTCTAGGTGTTACACAAGGATGAGTGTGCTCTTCAACAGACCTTCGAATTGACCACCTCCCATCATCATCTTTTTGAATTCTTATTTGAGCCAAACACTCTTCTCTAGTCACAGCCCTTCTCCTTCTCTTGATCTCATTTGAAGAAGATGGTTATTCAATATTGGCAACTTCACTTCAACTGTATCTATCGGCTTACCTTGCTTTGAGCATACAAATTGTTGTGAATACCTCTCCTTTGTAGACATGTTTACCATTGTAGCAGACTTGCGAACAGAAAAACCAGCTAACTTTGCATATTTTTTATGAAATTCATATCCTTCCTCTAAAGTTGCAAATACTAAACCAACAAGTGGTTTAGAAGCTTCATCAACGTCTCTCCAACAGGTATGAACATCTTGGCTGAGTAACTCTTCATTTTCAAGCTCTATTCTACATAGAAAATGAGATAATAAACATAAAAAAACAAGCTACAACTTAAAAAACTAAAGAAACTAAACTATGTTGGAAGTGCACACTCATCCAATTGGATAACCAGTAATGATACTTATAGATAACATATCTACCTGTGTGGTCCCACTGTCCAAGTGAAACTGATATGTTGCAGTTGAAGAAAATAACACAAAGATAAATAAAAGATGAAAGCATGACACAAGCCTAAATGCATGATCAAAATATAACTATGAAATGGATTGTTTTTTCAGACTACCCTTTCTCCTAAACTTATCAAACACTTCATTTTCTTTTCTCATCAAAATGTAGGCCATGCATGTCATTGTGTACTAATTTTATTGTCTAAACCTAATAAAGGAATCAAGCCTGCAAAGAAAAAATAGTTGATGGCTTTATCAATTCAATGGCAGGTAACTTAACTAAATTTATTTTATGGAAACCAGCTGCTCTAGTAGCACATTGTTTGGGGGTTATTTGAGTTTGTATGACTAATATTGTTCTTGCCATTCAGTTGTGTTTAAAGAAGCTAGCTAAATTATCGGTTCTAGAAATCCCTTCACACAAATATTTACATATACTTGTATCTGTAAACTCCTTCATACATGAATGACGCCGTATACAAGTAATATTACCTTTATGGTAGAACAAATAACATTCCCAATTAGTAATATCACCTCATTCTACATTAAGATAATATGGACAAGATTATTTTGGTAGATCAGACACAATCGATACACTCCTATTTTCTAATCCATTATTTTCTAAACCCTGTGATATGGCTAAAAAATGGGGGTTAATCGGAACCGTCCAAATCGGGCACGAATCTTGAGACCTGGGGGTAAAACGGTAATTTTGCCTACAAAAAGGTCCAAAATGGGTATTGGATCTTCTCCCCAAGGACCCAATAATCCACGAATGGATCCACCAACAAGAGGGTGCGGGTTTTAACCTGCTGCACGCCCAATTCAACAAGATAGAATCAAGGTCCCTGATTGATCATGATCAACGGCCCTGATATACATCTATCTTTTCACTGGGATTTGGGGATTAAATTCCTTATCTGATTGCGGAGAATATACCTTATCAGATTACATTCCTAATCTGTTTACAGGGGGAATATTCCATATCAGATCACGGGGATTACATTCCCAAACTGTTCCCTGAGACGCCTATAAATACCCCCCATCCATCTCCATTAAGAGGTAATCAATCTTTCACCAGTTTTTGCGCTCATTCATAGTCTTCCTAGATTTCTGACTTGAGCGTCGGAGGGTGCGTCGCCGGGAACAACCTCGGTGTCTCGCACTTTTTGCAGGTGCACGGCGGGAGCGACGATTGAAGCCCCAAGGAACAGGTATATAGGTTTACTATTCAGTTTCCCTAAGAATCCACAAATTCATCTGTTTGCCCCCACACCAAATTTAGCGGCAACAGATTGATGCCGTCTGTGGGAAACTAACGAATAGGAACCTCTCCTCTTCCCCGAAAACAGGTTTTCTCCAGCCATGCCACCTCGAAAAGTCAGGTCGAGGGGGTCCAACCGGGCACCCAACCCTGACCAGCAAGAAGTCCCTAACAATCCTGCTCAACAACAAGCGCAGCTTCCCCCTACGGCGGAAGACCCGCTCCAACAGAACCTTCCCCCTCCTGATCCAAAGGATCCTAACCCTCAGAAACAACCCCTTCACCAAGAACAGGTCTCCATCCGCAACGCCTCCACTGACTCCATGGCCTCCCATCACCCCCGAGCCTCTGGTCGCCACAATACAGCCACTAACCGCCAGAAGGAGGATGATCTCCGCCGCCACCTGGAAGAAAAACGGGCCCGAGAGGGAGCCTCCCGCCAACACTATCCGGGCGAGCGGTCTCCTCGCCACCGGTATCACAGGTCGCCCGTCCGCAGGGGGAGGAAGGAATCCCCCGATCATTACCGAAGAAGGTACTCCCCCGCAGGTCGGCAACAGCCCAGGAACAACGAAGCACCAATCACCCGTGCCGAGTTCCAGCAGTTCCAAGCGACCGTCCTGCAGGCCCTCAACCTCCGTCAAAATCCCAATGAGCCGAAGGTCCCGTATCCTCCTCCAGTCCGAAGCCCTCGCCGACGGTCCCCATCTCCTCGTCCTGCTCCTACCAACTCCCGGCGCACCCCAAGTCCTCGCCGCTCCCGAAGTTACCATCGCCGCAGCCCTCGTTCCCCCTCATACGAAGACGATTCTCGTGGCTCGGCAGATTACCGTCGGAGAGATGACACCATGAACCGCCGTCTTCATGAAGTAGAGAGACGCCTGGGTCAGATAAACCGAGAAGAAGAGCTCAGGGGGAGGACCCTACGTCCTAGCCGACCCCCTTTCTCCCGAACCATAGTGGATGCACCTGTCCCGTTCGGCTTCAAACCTCCTCAATTTGAGACTTACATCGGGGAAACCGATCCAGTTGATCACATTGAAAGTTTTAAGACCCTGATGCTCCTACATCAAGCTTCCGATGCCCTCCTCTGCAAAACCTTCCCTGCAACTCTCAAAGGACCGGCCCGAGAGTGGTATTCTCGTCTCGCCCCCTCCTCGATATTCTCTTTCGAACAGTTCGAAACCCTTTTCGTCACACATTTCGTAAGCAGCCGAAGGGCCGAGAAGACGAGCATCTCCCTATTGCACCTCCACCAGAAGAAGGGGGAAAAATTGAGAGACTACGTGAAGAGGTTCACGGCCGAGGCCAGATCCATAGCATCCCTCGACCAGTCGGTCGCTACGGTAGCATTTCAATCCAATGTCCTCAATTCCAACCTCCGCTCCTCCCTCGCCAAGAAACCACCACATGACTTTTCCGACCTTCTCCTTCGCACTGAAAAGTATATCCGGGCCGAAGAGGCCGAGCAACAACCCAACTGGGAGGGGTCTACCTCCGGGTCTAAGAGAAAAGGAGCAGAAGAAGAAGGAGCCAAGAAGCTCCAGAAGGATAATGCCGGCCAGCGCCGACCTCCCCCTAGATTTGAGAAGTTCACTCCCCTCACCACTAACATCTCCACCATCTTCATGGAAGTCGAAAAAGAAGGGGTCTTGCCTCCAGCTCCGAAGATGAACACCCCCGCCAAGAGAAGAGATAGAGAGAAATGGTGCCGCTATCACCGGGACCATGGGCATGACACCAACGACTGCCGTGCTCTGAGGAACGAGATCGAAGCCCTTATCCAGAGGGGGCAACTAACGAAGTTTGTAAGAAAGGACCGAGCCGAACTTCCTCCCCTGCCTCGGGGGGCTAACAAGCGTCCGGAACGAGAAGAGACGCTAGACTTTGAGGAAGAGCGAGTCCTCCACCTCATCCATGGGGGTCCAATGGGGGGCTCCTCGAACTCCTCTCGAAAAGCATTTATTAGGGAAGTCAACTCAGTCCGGACCACCCCTCCTCCCAAAGGCCTCGGAGTGCCAGTCACCTTCTCCGACGAAGATCTCGAGGGAGTTCGTATCCCACATTGTGACGCCATCGTCATTAGCCTCCACATGGCGAATTTCAAAGTGGAAAGGATCTTAGTAGACAACGGCAGCTCCGTCAACATCCTCTTCCTCTCCGCTTTTAAAGGCCTAAAGCTCTCCAGAGACAGACTCAAGCCCGCCGGTTACACTCTCCATGGGTTCATGGGGGTTCCGGTAACTATTGAAGGGGTGATCACCCTCGATGTAACTGCCGGCCAAACTCCTACCACCCGGACAGAGCCAATGGACTTCATGGTGGTGGATGTCCCTGCTGCCTACAACGTCATTTTGGGTCGGCCAGGCCTCGCAGCCCTGGAAGCTGTTCCCTCAGCATACCATCTGAAGATGAAGTTTCCCACCCGGTCCGGGGTCGGGGAAGTAAGGGGAAATCAGGAGCAGGCCCGGAAGTGCTACATGACCTCAACCCTTGGGCCCGTCCTCTCCTTAGAGACTCTGAAAATTCCTCAAGACGCTGCAAGACCGACCTCCGAGCCGGTGGATGAACTGGAAGAGGTGCTCTTCTCTGAACAAGAGCCGACCCGTAAGTTCTTCGTAAGCAAGACCCTCCCGTCCGCCCTATACTCAGATATTGTGAAATGCATCCTAACCAATCAAGACCTCTTCGCATGGTCCGCAGCAGACATGCCCAGTATCTCCGAAGAACTCCTAGTCCACTGCCTGAGCGTTGATCCGGGGTCCAAACCGGTTCAGCAGAAGAGGCGCAAGTTCGCCCCCGAGCGACAGCTCGCTATCAAAGAGGACGTAGATAAGCTGTTGAAAGCCCGATTCATACAGGAGGTAAACTACCCAGAATGGTTGTCTAACGTAGTAATGGTGAAGAAGTCCAATGGGACGTGGAGAATTTGTATTGATTTCACCGACCTCAACAAGGCCTGCCCCAAAGATCCTTTCCCTCTACCGAGCATCGACACACTGATTGACGCAACCTCGGGACATGAGCTTCTCAGCTTCATGGATGCCTTCTCAGGTTACAATCAGATAAGAATGTTCCCTCCAGACATTCCGAAGACGTCGTTTGTTACCGACCAGGGCCTTTATTGTTACAGGGTCATGCCGTTCGGTCTCAAGAATGTCGGTGCAACATACCAACGCCTCGTCAACAAGGTGTTCCAGGCCCAGATCGGCCGAAACATGGAAGTGTACGTCGATGATATGCTTGTAAAGAGCATCCGAGGCGTTGATCATGTGGCCAACCTTCAGGAAGCCTTCGACGTCCTAAGAAAGCACAGTATGAGACTCAACCCGAACAAGTGTGCGTTCGGCGTCTCATCAGGAAAGTTCCTCGGCTTCTTGGTTAGCCAACGAGGAATTGAAGCAAATCCGGAAAAGATCAAGGCCATATTAGACATGGCCCCTCCCAGAAATGTCAAAGAAGTTCAGAGATTGACTGGTCGCCTAGCTGCCATAGGGCGCTTTCTGTCAAAGTCCGGGGAGAAGTGCCTCCCGTTCTTCAAAGCCCTCAGGGGGGCTAAAGGATTCGAGTGGGGGCAGCAGCAACAAGACTCCTTCGACCAGCTTAAAGCCTACCTCGTCAATCCACCTCTGCTCAGCAAACCGATACCTGGCGAACCACTCTACCTCTACTTGGCAGCTTCCGAACAGACGCTTAGTGCAGTCTTAGTCAGAGAAGAGGAGAGGGCTCAGAAGCCCATTTACTACGTCAGCAAGGTGCTTCGGGATGCCGAGCTCCGGTACCCGAAGATTGAGAAAATGGCCTATGCCCTGGTAATGGCCGCGAGAAAGCTTCGACCCTACTTCCAGTCCCATTCGGTGGTCGTCCTTACCGACCAGCCGCTGAAACAGGTCCTTCACAAGCCTGAGACTTCCGGTCGCCTCATGAAGTGGTCGATCGAGCTGAGCCAACATGATATAACTTATCAGCCTCGGACCGCAATCAAGGCTCAGGCGCTGGCCGAATTCATAGTTGAAAGTACAATCCCTGAACCCTGCCAAACAGTAAAGGGGCCGCCGGTTTGGTCAATTTATGTTGACGGATCTTCTTGCAATGAGGGAAGCGGGGCAGGAGTCATCCTGGCAGGCCCAGATGGCTTCATCCTCCAATACTCCCTCCGTATAAATTTCAAAGCTTCAAACAACGAGGCCGAATACGAGGCGCTAATAGCCGGTCTAAGAATGGCCCGAAATGCAGGGGCACAGCGGCTACAGATTTTTAGTGACTCTCAGTTGGTTGTCAACCAGGTCCTCGGTGAGTATGAAGCCCGCGATGATAGAATGGTTAAATACTTGGCTAAAGTCAAGAGCCTCATGGCACTGTTTGAAGAGGCCCTCATCCAAAGGATCCCCCAAGAAGAAAATGCACAGGCCGATGCCCTATCCAAGTTAGCCTCCTCTTCCCTCCAAGGTCTTGAGCAGACCGTATTGATAGAAGTCCTCTTGAAGCCAAGCATAGAGGACGAAGCACCAAACTCCGTTGAAACATTGCCAGTCCTCCTCGAAGACAACTGGATGAAACCCCTCGTCGAATTCTTAAAGGACGGACTCCTCCCTGAAGATCCGAAGGAAGCAAGAAGAATCAGGACCCGAGCCGAGCGTTTTACTTTAATCGAAGGCATCTTATATAAACGCTCCTTCACCCAGGTGGACGGTCGGCCTTACCTAAGGTGCCTTTCCCCCAGGCAAGCTGACTACGCCCTGCAAGAGCTCCACGAGGGCATCGGCGGAGCTCATTCCGGCTCCAGAGCTCTAGTGCGCAAAGTGTTGAACTACGGGTATTACTGGCCCACTCTCCTACGGGACGCCGAACGACACGTTCGGCAATGCAGCTCCTGTTAAAAGTATGCAGACATCCGACGTCTTCCACAAGCACCGCTCACCTCCCTATCAAGTCCGATTCCCTTCGCTATGTGGGGGATGGATTTACTAGGACCGTTTCCACCAGCTCCCGGACAGCTAAAGTTTCTAGTCGTGGCAATCGATTATTTCTCTAAATGGATAGAAGCCGAGCCCCTGGCTACAATCACCGAGCATAGAGTCGTTCAATTCTTCTGGAAAAATGTGATTTGCCGGTTCGGCGTTCCCCGAGTCATAGTCACGGATAACGGAACACAGTTCACTGGGGCCGCCTTCCGAGCCTTATGTGAGGACCTCTCCATACAACACCGATTCTCCTCCGTCTCCCATCCCCAGTCGAATGGCCAGGCCGAGAATGCCAACCGATAGATTCTTTCGGGTATCAAGAAGAGATTAGACAAGTGTTCCAAAGGACTGTGGGTCGATCAGCTGCCAAACGTGCTCTGGAATCACCGCACCACCAAGCGAACCCCAACAGGCGAGAGCCCGTTTAATCTCACCTATGGGTCCGAGGCCCTCATTCCCCTAGAAGTTGGGATACCCTCTCCTCGTTTGACGGCCTTTGAAGAAGAGCAGAATGCAAAAGAGCTCAGAGCCAGCCTAGATCTGATAGACGAAATCCGAGAGAGAGCGGCCATACCCCAACAAGCATACCGAAGGAGGATCGAGCTAGTATACAACAAAAGGGTCCGCCCAACGAACCTCAAAGAAGGGGATTTAGTCCTCCGAAAATTGGCCATCTCGTTCCCCGGACAGAAAAGCAAGCTGGCCCCAAATTGGGAGGGACCGTACAAAATCTCGAAGGTGATCCGCCCCGGTGCGTACAAGCTAGAAGATCTCGAAGGCAGGGAAATTCCCAGGACTTGGAATGCCGACCATCTTTTGAAATTCCAAGAGAAGGCAACTACGCCTCTGTAAGTAACTCGAGATGTCACACCATTCCCCTCCTTTTACTAGTAGTGATTTTTCCTTTTATTTTTTCATTGTAATAATGGCTAGCAACTTTAGAAGCAGCCGATCTTTAGATATTAATAAATAAAGTTTTTCATATTCTCACTGCTAGTACATCTCTCTGCTCCCACACCCTTAAACTTACGATGGTTCCGGAGTCCAACACTTGGCTCGATTCTACTTCGCAAATTCGCTCCCAAGCGAGCTAGAAGTAGCTCGCCATTCGGAACTGCTCCCACAGCCGTTGAATGGTTCGGAGTCCAACACTTGGCCCGACTCTACTCCGCAAGTTCGCTCCTAAGCGAGCTAGGGGTAGTTTGCCATTCGGAATTGCTCCCACACCCTTAAACTTACGATGGTTTCGGAGTCCAACACTTGGCTCAATTCTACTTCGCAAGCTCGCTCCCAAGCAAGCTAGAAGTAGCTCGCCATTCGGAACTGCTCCCACAGCCGTTGAATGGTTCGGAGTCCAACACTTGGCTCGACTCTACTCCGCAAGTTCGCTCCTAAGCGAGCTAGGGGTAGTTCGCCATTCGGAATTGCTCCCACACCCTTAAACTTATGATGGTTCCGGAGTCCAACACTTGGCTCGATTCTACTTCGCAAGCTCGCTCCCAAGCGAGCTAGAAGTAGATCGCCATTCGGAACTGCTCCCACAGCCGTTGAATGGTTCGGAGTCCAACACTTGGGTCGACTCTACTCCGCAAGATCGCTCCTAAGCGAACTAGGGGTAGTTCGCCCTTCTGAAACGCTCCAACGACCATAATCTAATCAAACAAGGGCGCCGAAGTCCAACACTTGGCTCGATGCTACTTCGCGGGTTCGCTCCTAAACGAACTGGAAGAAGCTCGCCATGCGGAGTCCAACACTTTGGAAGCTTCAGCACAGCAAACAGCCGACACAACAGTAAAACACACGAGTTCGGCAACAACACTTTTATTGATGAAGCAAATGCGATACAGAGACAAACGCAACAGGATTACAACTCGCCAAAGAAAAAGTTACAATGCCGACTTATTACACTCAGCAAAAACAAAAAATACTCAACAACCAGCGGAGTCGACCACTTTAGCACTTTTTTGGAGCCGGGGCGTTCCGCTTCAAAGACACCCGAGGGTGGCGACGCTTGTCTCCGGAGTGCGACCCCAAGCCCACGAACTGAGACGTGTCCTCGGCTCCACTCCTAGTGGCCACTCCGACGGACGCTCTGCTCGATGAAATTGCCACTGAGCTCTGCGCGTCCCCCGGACTAGGTTGGCCGATCCGCTGACGGGTCGCCATCTCATAAAAGGTAATGCCCCGCTCGCTCTCGGCGCGAGTGCATGACGTGCTTCGAACATTGATCGGCCCTGAATGCGGCTTAAGACGGGCCACTTCTGCCTCCAACTCCGAGATCCGATCCCGCAACGAGTCGTCCTTGACGTCGACTTCGAAACGCGGGGGTATCGCGGAGTCCGGGATGCCAGATCGGCTGGCGATAAGGCACCGAAGGTGGGTGACCTCGATGCTTTTATCCACCGTCGCTCTCTTCAACGCTTCGACCTCGGCAGACAGTTGGACCCGTTCAGTGGTCAACTTCGCCACTTCGGCCGTGAGCCCCTCGCCCTCGCTCCGAAGCTTCGCCTCTACGGGCTGAAGATGTTATATCTCGGAAAGCAAATCGTCTCTCTCCGCTGTTATTTTGGACAAGTTATGACAGATGCACTGAACCCGAATCTCATTACTGAAACCAGTTGGCGAATATTCACCTTCGAGGATAAGCTTGGCGATCCTGCTCTCCAAACGGCGAATCTCGATATCTCGCCGGCCGAGGATGAGCTGGAGGTGGGTCCTCTCGCTTTCAGCTCGGCGCAATCCGAGCTCGACCTCGTAGAGTCTCTCTCGGCACCTCGCCAGACACAGCCTCGTCGCTCCTAGGCCGACCTCAGCTCGAGCTTCCTCATCCGAGCGTGAAAGTTCGACGTCTTGGGCGATCACCATAAGCTGCAAAGAGATCGGAGTAATCAGCAAATACGTCGAACACTGCCGAAGCACTACACTTAGAAAAATTTTCTTTTCTAAAAGACAAGAAGGGACTGTTCGGCAGAAGAGGGGGCAAAAGACAAAAACTTCCGAACATCAACACTTGCAAAAACTTTCTTTTCATTAATGTCAAAAGTAGCGGTGGCCAGTCCGCTATTAGGCATTACAGGGTTCGAAAAGAAAAACAAAAACAAAAAGAACAAAAGGCGGGGTCAAGGCTCGACCTCTTTCCCCGGGCGACGAGGTGGAGTAGGGGTTGACTTCGCCGAAGGAGACGCCGCCGCCAGCGGAGTGATCGTGGTGCTGGGGACCTCGCCAGTAACCCCGGCGTCGGCATCGGCGTCACCCTCCTCCTCTTCTTCCCCTTCGGACTCGGGGTCGAAGCCCTCGACGTGTCCGGGGAAGAGTCGCCATCCCGAGACATCCACCGCGGGGTACGCCTCCGACACCCGCGTGAGGGCGGCAGCGAAGGCCTTCGCCATGTTCTGCGCGAGGAACCCCTGGGCCTTCTCCATGGTCGCGCCCTCCGCCGCCTTCACGGCTGCCGCCTGCTTCGCCTCAGCCTCGACCAATTGGTTGGCCGACCTCTCCTTCTCCCGAAGGAGCTCGCCCTCCAGCCTCTTCACCTCGGCCTCGAGATGCTTGATCCTTGCCGACCGACCCTCGTGCTCGACTCGGAGCTTGTCGAGCTCGTTCGATATCCGAGCCTTCTCGTTCTGAGCTTGGTCGGACTCCTGCTTCAGCTCTTTTTCCAGAGCTGTCAATCTCTCGATGAGATGGCCGAAGTGGACGATGATCTGCAGCAAAGAAGAGCTAAAAGAGTTAGAAAAAAATTTTTGATTCAAGAAATACAACAGACGAGGAGAAGCTTACCGATACCGCCGAACGAGCGATCTCGATCACGTCGTCGCCTTGTCTCCCCGCCTCCATGGCAGCTTGGTCCTTCGGGGTGGCGAGATGCTTAACAGCCTGCATGCTCGCCAACGAGTTCCCGAGGAACCCATCGTGCCTCCGGACTTGCCAGTCCGGGGTATGGATCCGCTTGTGCTCCTCTGTCAGGAGCTCCTTGCCTGCCACGGTCAGCGGCGGAGTCGGCATGGCGAGGGCGGCGGCAATGGGGAACTCCCCCATAGGTGCGGGAGCCGAAGTCCCCGCCACGGTGACGACCGGGTCATCGAGGATCTCCACCCCCTCGTCAGGGGCCGCAATCCTCGGCGTCTTCGAGGTCGAGGGTAGCTTCGACGCGACCCTCTTGCGCTTCTTCGGCGCCTTGCTCGAAAGCCCAGCCCTGAGCGCCAAGACCGCTTCGTAGTCCATGGATTCTGCATCAAAAGCGAAAATTGATTAGCACATAAAAAACACCAAGGCAGTGAGGACGGAAAAAAAGAACTTGACGAGAGCCGCGTACTAGGGTCTACGCGGCAGAGCCCTCCCCTGTAGAGGACGTCCTCTGTCAGCTTATTCCAATCGTACTTCGGCCGGTCGAGGAGGATCCGGACCGCCTCCTCTTCTTCTACTGACAGCCTCGGCACCGCCTTCGCCCTCTTCGGCACCCCTTCGACCCAGTCAGAGGGGATCGGCCATTCCTCTCGACTCCGCACGACGAACCACTTCTCTCGCCAGTGCTTGATGGAGTCAGGGCAAACGACGAGTCTGCCGCCGTGCCTCGGAGTCAAATAATACCGGTACTCCGACCTATTTCCTTGGTGGAGCCGGTATAACGCCCGAAGCACGTTCAGCTGCGGCTCGATCCCTGCGGCCTGGCAGTGAAGAACGAAACCATTAATCACCCGCCACGCGTTCGGCATCAGTTGGATGGGGCTGACCCCGAACCAACTCACCACGGTAATGGCGAACGCGCGGAGAGGTAGCCGAGCTCCGGCGATAAAGGCATCGACCGGCCAGCAACACATGGTCACTGGCAGCGGCGAATTGGCCCTAACTCCGGGGCCCGGCAGCATGATTTCGTACTCCTCCGGGATGAAAAAAGAATCCCGGATCGCGGCCAGCTCCTCCTCGCGCAGGATCGACGCCGCGTCGTCCGCCTCCGTCGTCTCCCTCGCTTCATTCTCCTCGAAGGACCTCTCCCTCCCATGGACAATTCGCTCGGCCTGATCCCCCGGGAGCTTCCTGACTCTGTGGAGCCCCGTCAACGGACCTGGTAGCTGTCCGAACTCCCCCATCCTCTTCGGATCCACTACAATCGAATCCTTGCCGAACACTTTGCCTTTGGGCGGAGTCGGGGTCGAGTCCTCGACATTTTCAAGGGAGGGCTCGGACCAGGAGACTTCATCTGAGACAGAAGCTAGAGACATAATTGATGATAAATTACCTTAAAAAGCTTTGGTTGCCGGAAAACTTCGCCTGAGTCAAACGCCGACCACCAGAAAAACTTGCCTGAAGCACAAGAAAACGTCTGAGCAAATGAGAGGAGAAATGAGAAATGAGATAGGGGGGTGAGAATTTATAGAGGGGGGCACGCCAAATGAGGGTAATGGGCTCGTACGACCGGCCCAACTAAACCAAACGGCGGAGCAATCCCAAACGTCGCCTCGCTAACCGCAACGAATCATGAGTTGAATTTAATGCGCATCCCGTCTGATGGAAGCCCAGAGGTCACTGCCATTAATGAACGTCCCATCTGTCAGTGTTGTCAGAGCTGTCAGAGCTGTCAGAGCTGTCAGAGCCACCAGAGGTTCAAATGGCGCACAGAAAAAAACAAACCCCCAAAAAACGACAAGTCTGGAAGCCCGCCACTCACTGCCGAGCGTTCGTGACACCGACCTTGTTACAGGGCAAAAAATCAAGTTCGGCACTCACTGCCGAGCGTTCGTGACACCGACCTTGTTACAGGGTAAAAAACAAGTTCGGCACTCACTGCCGAGCGTTCGTGACACCGACCTTGTTACGGGGTAAAAAATAAGTTCGGCACTCACTGCCGAGCGTTCGTGACACCGACCATGTTACGGGGCAAAAAATCAAGCTCGGCACTCACTGCCGAGCGTTCGTGACACCGACCTTGTTACGGGGTAAAAATCAAGCTCGGCACTCACTGCCGAGCGTTCGTGACACCGACCTTGTTACGGGGTAAAAATCAAGTTCGGCACTCACTACCGAGCGTTCGTGACACCGACCTCGTTATGGGGTAAAAATCAAGCTCGGCACTCACTGCCGAGCGTTCGTGACACCGACCTTGTTACGGGGTAAAAAACAAGTTCGGCACTCACTGCCGAGCGTTCGTGACACCGACCTTGTTACGGGGCAAAAAAATAAGTTCGGCACTCACTGCCGAGCGTTCGTGACACCGACCATGTTACGGGGCAAAAAATCAAGCTCGGCACTCACTGCCGAGCGTTCGTGACACCGACCTCGTTACGGGATAAAAATCAAGCTCGGCACTCATTGCCGAGCGTTCGTGACACCGACCTTGTTACGGGACAAAAAATCAAGCTCGGCACTCACCGCCGAGCGTTCGTGACACCGACCTTGTTACGGAGTAAAAATCAAGTTCGGCACTCACTGCCGAGCGTTCGTGACACCGACCTTGTTACGGGGTAAAAATCAGGTTCGGCACTCACTGCCGAGCGTTCGTGACACCGACCTTGTTATAAGGTAAAAATCAAGTTCGGCAGATCGCCAGACTCACTCCCAGCGCTCGCAGCTATGCCGAACTCGCTTTCCTCTCGGGAAAAGCCTGCCGAACTGCATGTGGACCTCGGCCTCCTAGTCAGCGAGCCCTGGGGGAAGTCTAAGACACGATCCAAATATCTAAGACCCCCGAAACAACGAATTGACGCTCCGCGAAGGCGAAGAAGATATCCCTGCGAGAATATCACACGACCATCAGAGCTCGTGAGCAACTCGGAGCTCGATCCACTTGGAAAATCACCGCACTACCCCTTCAAGATTCAAAACCCTTCATTTGAACTCCGATACAACTCCGCTAGCCATTAAAACAGTTAAACTACTCCTCAAAGGCCGATCAAATTTAGCCTTTAGGAGTGGGGGGCTCGTGATATGGCTAAAAAATGGGGGTTAATCGGAACCGTCCAAATCGGGCACGAATCTTGAGACCTGGGGGTAAAACGGTAATTTTGCCTACAAGAAGGTCCAAAATGGGTATTGGATCTTCTCCCCAAGGACCCAATAACCCACGAATGGATCCACCAACAAGAGGGTGCGGGTTTTAACCCGCTGCACGCCCAATCCAACAAGATAGAATCAAGGTCCCTGATTGATCATGATCAACGGCCCTGATATACATCTATCTTTTCACTGGGATTTGTGGATTAAATTCCTTATCTGATTGCGGGGAATATACCTTATCAGATTACATTCCTAATCTGTTTACAGGGGGAATATTCCATATCAGATCACGGGGATTACATTCCCAAACTGTTCCCTGAGACGCCTATAAATACCCCCCATCCATCTCCATTAAGAGGTAATCAATCTTTCACCAGTTTTTGCGCTCATTCATAGTCTTCCTAGATTACTGACTTGAGCGTCGGAGGGTGCGTCGCCGGGAACAACCCCGGTGTCTCGCACTTTTTGCAGGGGCACGGCGGGAGCGACGATTGAAACCCCAAGGAATAGGTATACAGGTTTACTATTCAGTTTCCCTAAGAATCCACAAATTCATCTGTTTGCCCCCACACCAAATTTAGCGGCAACACCCTGCTAGCTAGATTATGATGTTTTTCAACTAATTTCCTATTCATACATATATTCCGAAATAAAAACCCACAATAAACATGAACGATTATAAAGGAAAAAAATTTGAAATTAAGATTACCTGATAAAAAGATTGCAGCTTTGCTAGGAGGTCGACGCTTCGCTGTCTTAACGAAGAAGGGCTCAACTGATATGGTTTCGATTTAGGGTTTCGATTTAAGGGCGCAGCTGTTAGTGCGTTGAGAGAGAGAGGTGGAACTTGGCTGATTGGGGGCTAGGGTTACTCTTCGAATCGCTCAGAAAGGAGGTAGGGTTCAGAACAAATCAAAACCCTATCGACGATTTGGATTTCTCGTCGAAGAGAGAGAGAGAGAACGGGAGAGAGTAGAAATCGAAACCCTATCGGTAGATGGGTTCAAATCGGCAGATGTGTTTCTTCGACGAAGAGAGAGAGAGAGAACGGGAGAGAGTAGGGTTTCTCGTCGAACAGAGAGAGAGAACATCAGATCTGAGGAGTAGGGTTTCGTTCGACGAAGAGAGAGACAGAACGGGAGAGAGTGAGAGCTGAATGAGAAAGAAAGAAATAATGAAAACCCTATTTTGCCCCTCAACATATCAGATGGTGAGCGGATCAAATCTGAGCCCTCGGATCGCGATCAGACGGCTGGGAACTTTAGCTCACGATAAGAAGTTGAGCTTACCATCTCATAATAGACTAACTCTCTCTCTCTCTCTCTCTCTCTCTGTATATATATATATATATATATATATATATAAAATAAAACACAAAGAAAGCTATCAAGTGGCTATCCTTCAATTCTCCCAAAAATTAAAGGCCCAGATCTAACCTCACAAAACATATTTTCTCTCCCAAAAGTTTTCCCTCAAAACTCAAATTTAAATCCCCCACCCAAAACAACTACTATATTATTTAATTATTCTCTCTCTCTCTCTCTCTCCCTCTCTCTCTCTCTCTTTCTCTCTCTCTCCCCCTCCCTCCCTCCCTCTTCTATTTAAAAAATTAAGAAAATGAAAATTTGAAAAATTTAAAAAACTAAAAAAACTAAAAAACTAAAAATATTTAAAATTTAAAAACTTTAAAAATAATTCAAAAAAATCAAAAAAATTATACAATATGTTTTTTGCTGGACCCCCAAAAGTTTCTCATATAATATGTTTGCTACTTCAATTAATTTGCTGGACCTCCAAAACTATTTTCTATGATCAAAAAAGGTGCATCGTTCCGAAGACGTGTCGTAGGCACGTGTCAACGGGAAAACCTAGTATATATATAATATACTATTATTATTATTATTATTATTATTATATTATTATTATTATTATTATTATTATTATTATTATTATATATTATATATATTATTATTACTATATATTACTATTATATATTGTTATATATTGTTATTATATAATATATTATTATTATAATATATTGTTATATATATTTAATTATAATATTTAATTATAATATATTATTACATATATATTATTATAATTATTATAATTATTATTATTATTATTATTATTATTATTATTATTATTATTATTATTATTATTATTATATACCATTATTATTATTATTATTATTATTATTATTATTATTATTATTATTATATATATATATATATATATATATATATATATATATATATATATATATATGTTACTATTATAAATTATTGTACATATTATTATATACTAGATTTTCTCGTGGGCACGTGCCTACGACACGTCTTCGGAACGATACAGCATACGAAAAGCCCTGTAAACAATAAAACAACAATTATGCAGCTCAAGTTTAAATAGTTTGACAATAATTATGTTTCCATTAGTATATTGAAAAATGATTATAAATGGGGTGTAAAACTAACTTCTTAAAACTTTGAGGGTGAAAAATGATGAAATTTAACTGTTGAGAAGATATTTACTATTTTCAATGTAACATGAGTAATAAAAAAACCATAAAAAATCTGAAAATTTACAAACCTAAAATATGAAAATCTAAATTTCTAAGTAAATAAAGAAAAAATGAGAGAGAGCTGGGGGGGGGACTTTTTGGAGGGAAAATATATTTTGGGAGAGTGAATCTGCACCGTTGATTTTGTTTCAATTGAAGGGGAACCACTTGATAGCTTTTCTTTGTGTTTTATTATATAGATATGTATATTATTAAATATGTTTATTATAATAAATTATTTTATATTATTATATATCAGTATGTATGTATCAATATGTATGTAGGAAAATCTTCCATTGTGCACCACCCCTCCGAGTGCACTCGTGTCCACTCGACCTTCTCGCCTTCATATTAACGATCCGAACCGTTCACATTGATCTACACATGTAAATTAGTCCAAATATTTAAAATCAAATCATTTGAAATTCATCTGCCCATCCATCATGTGACTATAAAAAATAATGATTTTCAGCCATACAATTTTGTAACACTTCAATGGATGGGCAAATGAATTTCAAATGATTTGATTTTACATATTTAGACTAATTTAGATGTGTAGATCAATGTGAACGGTTCGGATCGTCGTTATGAAGGCGGGAATGCCGAGTGCACATGCCGTGTGCACCATAGGTGGTGCACAACGGAAGACTTCCCTATGTATGTATGTACTAGATTTGCCCGTGGGCACGTGCCTACAGCACGTCTTCGGAACGATACAAAATACGAAAAGCTTGTAAACAGTAAAACAACAATTATGTAGCTCAAGTTTGAATAGTATGACAATAATTAGTTGTAAATAAAAATCCATGTTTCCGTTAGTATATGTTGAAAAATAATTATAAATGGGGGTATAAAATCTAACTTCTTAGAACTTTAAGTGTGGAGCTGAAGAGATATTTATTATTTTCAATATAACATGTGCAAAAAAAACATTAAAATTCTGAAAATCTAAATTTCTAAGTAAATATAAAAAGAATGGGAGAGAGAGATAGGGAGAGAGAGAAAGAGAGAAATATGAAAAAGTGAAGAGAGAAGAGAGAGATAGTAATAAAATAATAAGTTTTTTAGTTTTGGGGGGAAAATTTTGATCTTTGGGTTTGAAATTTTGGAGGGAAAATATGTTTTGTGAGGTTTGATCTAGGCCTTTGATTTTAGGGAGGATTGATTGTGAGCCACTTGATAACTTTCTTTGTAATTTATTATATAGTTGTATATGTATACAGAATGTATGTATGACAGTATATATACTGTATATACATACAACCAAACTCATACATACATTATATATAATAACATACAATACATATATACATAAATACGAATTATGTATATACATACATACTCTATACAATTTACCAAACGTCTTTTATACTTCAATTTTGAAAAAACTATTTTATGAACAAAGTTTATCAAACAATACTCTGTTTTCAAAAAAAAAAAAAAAACTTTATAAATTTTTTTTTTCAAAAACTATGTTTGGAATGAATTTTCAAAACAACGAACCAAGCGCAACCTT
Organism: Hemerocallis citrina; assembly: GCA_017893485.1. Taxonomy (NCBI): domain Eukaryota; kingdom Viridiplantae; phylum Streptophyta; class Magnoliopsida; order Asparagales; family Asphodelaceae; genus Hemerocallis; species Hemerocallis citrina. The sequence continues at coordinate 240,975,413 of CM030360.1, read as the reverse complement.
AGCCTGCCACATCTGGATGCAAATAAGGATGCTTTCCATTCATATTAAAATATAGTACTATATGTTAAGAAAATCTAACATTCTTACATCCAAAATAACTTTCTTTTAGTAATTTACACGTACAATGCACGTCTTAATAAATATAGTTTTTAAAAGTAAAAAATTCAGACATAGTCTGAATCTGAATCTAAGACTTCATTTATAATAGTTATGTATGTGCGCTGCACGCGTTGGTAGATTGACAAATGACACTAAGACCTTCTTCCATTATAATATTAGATTTAATTCAATTATCAATTAATATTTTTACTATTATAGTCGAAGTAATGTAAAACATTTATAAATTCGAATCACATATTACAACTCTGTGACAGTGTAAAAATGGCCTGAGGCCCAACCAGGACCCAATACAATTCCCACTCAGAAAGGTAAAGATAGCAACCTGGTTCGGCTCCGGGTCACTTCAGGGTCGGTGCCGAACCTCGTGTTTGCCCTCACGGTGCCGGCCTCCTCGTACTGACGAGCCTCAGTATCCCTCGGAGTCCGATCCGGAGCAGTCCCACAGACCGTCCCCCCTCTCTGGCAGGGCAGAAGGATGACCTGGCGCAGCCTAGGCCCTTCGATTCCCCCCAGAGGCACAGGGGGCTCACGATGGGCCACGTCAGCTCCAAATACCGCCAAGGGTTTCGCCACGTCAGCCCTATACCACTCCTGGTATCGCCACGTCCGCCCTAAACCCCCTGGGCCTTCTGCCACGTCAGGCCCATGGGCTTTCGGATCCAAACCCGGCCCCCAAGTGGAACCAAACCCGGTTGGGATTCTCTATAAATACTAGACCCACACCCACCTTTTGAGGTAATCAATCTTTTGCCACTTAAATATACCTAGTTATTGCTACTCTCTCACAGAGACTGACTAGAGCGTCGGAGGGTCCGCCACCGGGACAAACCCCGGTGTTTCAGGACCGTCTGCAGGTACACAAGACCTCGGATCCGACCCTTCCGATCCGAGCCCAACCTCCAACATCTTTCCGAGCTCATCGTAGGTCCCAGAAGGTCAACTGAAGGTCGGCAGACGAGCGGCAATCTCCTTCAATACAAATTGAGTCCGAACTCACACCTGGTGCTTCCACACGTTTCTCAGAAATAAACAGCATCAGGTTGGCGCCGTTTGTAGGAACCAAGCTGCTCCAGAAGCCGATCCAGACCCTCAGAAGACCTCGACAGCCGAACCCTCATGGCCTCCAAAGGCAAGGGGGCTGCTTCCTCCGTCAACCAACGGGACTCGCCCCCACCCACCGATAAAGCCAGGCCACGCCCGTCGAAACACAAGGCTCCCTCTCGGGAGTCCCAAAGGAGCGTCGCCCGGCCAGCCCAGCCCGACCTCCGGGGAATAATCCTCAACTGCAGGATTACCCGCCGCAGGGGAAGGGCCGCTTCCAACCCGGTCCCGAACCGTCCGAGACCGCCGCCCGAGGTACGAAGATCCGCGCTCAGCCGAGTCGGAAGACAACCCTCGGACCAACCAAACCAAGTCGATGGAGCCCCCGTCACTCACAAGGAGCTCCAAGACTTCCGCAGAGAAATGCTGGGAGCCCTCCGACGGGCCCCCAGGGAAGAAACCCTCCATTCCCAAACGAGGTCGGACGCCGAAGCCAGCGCGTCCCGCCCTTCAATAATCCAGCCGGAGGATGATGACGTTCTCCTAAGGCGCCTACAAGGGATGGAGGATCGCCTCGATCACATAGGGGACGGCGGCCGAAGAGCGACTCAGGGGTACAGACCTGTCCGTCCTCCCTTCTCCACCCCCATCCTCCAAGCGGAAATACCCAGGAATTTCCGACCCCCTCAGTTCGAGACCTACGACGGCGAGGGAGATCCTGCTGATCACATGGGGGGTTTCAAAACCCTCATGATGATTCACAGCGCCTCGGATCCCCTGCTATGCCGAGCCTTCCCTGCCACCCTTCGGGGTCCCGCTCGTGAGTGGTTCTCGAAGCTCGCCCCTGGCTCCGTTTACTCCTTCGACCAACTCGAGGGCAATTTTCTCGCCCACTTCGTCACCAGCCGGAAGACCGAAAGGACCAGCGCCTCGTTACTCGGACTCAAACAGTTAGAGGGGGAATCACTCAGAGTGTTCGTCCGGAGATTTACCGCTGAGGCAAGGTCGGTCTCCTCCCTCGACCCGGGCGTCGCTTCAGCGGCATTCCGTCACAACGTCCATCACGGACAGCTGAAGGCGTCTCTGGCGAAGAAACCCCCCGTCGACTTCCCCGACCTCCTCGGTAGGGTCGAGAAATACATTAGGGCAGAAGAGGCCCTTAACCCCGAAGATACCAGGGATGACACCGGGAAGGGAAAGCGGAAGACCGAAGAAGTCGAACCATCGATGAAAGCTCCAAGGGACCCGGGGGCCATGAAGAAGGTCCCGCCGGTCCCCCGCTTCGAGAAATACACTCCCTTGACGCACAACATATCCGCCATCCTCCTAGAAATCGAAGACAAAGGCATCGTTCGACTACCTCCCCGACCTAACAACGGCAAGAACCGAGATCAGCGCTTCTACTGCCGCTTCCACCAAGACCATGGACACGACACAGATCAATGCCGGGCCCTGAAAGACGAGATTGAGGAACTCATCTCCAGAGGATACCTCCGAGAATTCACCCGAGAAGTCCCGCGGGGTCGACGAGATAATAGGAGCGGGATACACTCGCCCCCGAACCCCCCTCCGAGCCGCATACCGGGTCGGGATCCCGAGTCCGAGGGAGCCGCGGACACACCATTTATCTTACATTGAGCCCATGGAGGGCTAATGGGAGGAGAATCAAATACTTTCCGAAAAGCCTTCCTCCGAGGGATGAATACTGTCCAAGACGATCCCTCTCCCGAGCTACAAGCCGCGCCAGTCTCCTTCCCAGGGGAGGACCTCGAAGCCGTTCGCCTCCCCCACTGCGACGTCCTCGTCATTAGCCTCCGCATGGCTAAGTGTGAAGTTCGCCGGATCCTTGTCGACTACGGCAGCTCGGCGAACATTCTTTCCCTCAAAGCCTTCGAGAAACTGAAGTTACCTAGAGGCAAGCTCCAACCGGCCGGATACACCTAACATGGGTCTTACGACATCCCTATCGAACTAGAAGGAATTGTCACAACGCCATACTCGGCCGATCCAGATTATGCTCCCTCCAAACTATGCCTTCGGCCTACCATTCGGAGCTCGAATCTTCCACCCTACACGGGGTCGGCGCAGTCCGAAGCAGCCAAGAAGCAACGCGGTCGTACTGCATGACCATCGACGGAGGAGCAATGTTCCCCCCCAACGCCGTCATGCTCTAACCTAAGAAGGACAGCCCTACCCCCGGGCCTACCGTCGAACCAGAGAGGTTCCCCCTTGACGCCTAGCACCCAGTGAACTCCTGCAAAGAGCAAGCCTAGACTGTAACTTAACTAGAAGTAAACCTTTTGTAAAGCTTTCCTTTGTGTAGGACCGTTTTTAGCGGCCCCCCCCCTATCTTATACTAAGGAAATCTCGTTGTATCGTACTCCAAACGCCTCGGCAGACCCGACCTAATACCCGGTTAGGGGGTCGACCCCCAAGGCGTCACCTCGCCCCACTCCAATCCCTCGCGAAACAATAAGGCCGAGCCACATCCCCTTCATCACTTTATATGCTGTCAACCGGGGCAAAGGCCGTTGCAGAAATACTCCCCTCGTCTCGAGCGGCACGCCACGTCGGAACGACCGGGCCCCACCTCGGGAAGGGAAGCCGCAACCTACGAAGTGAGCCAACTCGAAGCACATAAGCGGGGAGAGCCGGAAACGACCAGCGTCGAAACCCTTGGCAAGTCCGAATTACTTTTTTATATAAACACAAAAAGGCGGGGGCCAGTCCGCGGGAGGCAAATACAATCGAAAGGAGAAAAGAAGAAAGAAAGACAAAACTATACAACTCGATTTCCCTCCTCGGCGTCAATCGGGTTCACAGAACGATCACCGGCCGGGTTGTCAACGAGCCCCTCTCCGGCAGGGACCTTCGGGGTCCCATCAATCTCCATGTCGTACTCGAAGTTCGACAGATCGAGGGTCGGATAGAAATGCCTCACGTGACTGAGCGCCTTCGCGTAGCACTCATCCTGGGCGGCTATCACCATCCACTGGCCCGCATCCGTCAGCTCTTTCCTCTCCTTGGCGAATGCGGCTATCAACTCCCCCTTCTCCTTGGCAAACTTCCTCTTCAAGGAGGCCACCCTCTTCTCCCACTCGGTGTCCTTGGCCTCGAGCTCCAGCTTCATCTGCTGCTCCCTCCGAAGCGAACCCTCGAGCTCGATCCGCATCTCCTTCGTCTCTCGTCCGCTCTTGTCCGCCCGAGCGCGCTCTTGTAACAGGGACGCTTCGTAGAGATTCTTCACATTAGCTCCCTGCATACAAGCCTGCAGCCGAAAGAAGCGGATAAGAAGAAAACTCCTAAGGCAAGACCAAACGGAAAGGAGGAGGTCGACAAGCTTACCGACACGGTGGCCTGCGCCAGGCGCGTGAATGCCACCTCCACGGGCTCGTTCTCCATCATCTGGCGATCACGAGGCGTTGCCAGCTTCTCCACCACCTCTACGGCCTGGGCTTCCTCGGTCAGACAGTCGCTCAGCCGAACCGACCAGTCCGGCGCCCACCGCTGCCGCAACAACTCCACCACCGGGTCCTCCTCCTCGACCCCTACCAAGGGACCTTTCCCCTTGTCAAGATCGGATGCCCTCGCCGGGCCCTTACCCCTCAAAGGGGCACCCCCCTTGCCCGTCTCCGAACTAGTCCTCTTAGCCCTCGGCTCAAGCGGTACGTCCGAGATAACAAGGGGCAGCTCCCTCTGCCTCTTCGCCGCCTCTGCCTTCTTCTTCTCGGCATTTTCCTTCTTCATGGCGAGCCGCCTTGCTTGGATCGATGCCTCATCCATGTCTGCAGAAAAAACCATTAAGAGCAATGAGCAAGAATGTACGAAAGGATCGAGGGAAAAGAAACAACTACATACGGAGAACGGCGGGGCTCAGTCCAACGCTCGCCAGGCGAACCTCCGTCACCTTCGTCCAATTAATACTAGGGGACAAACGAAGACGCTCGACAAACCCCCACTCCTCGACCGTCAGATCCCCCTGCCCCGGCGCAGGATAACTCGGCTTGGAGTAATTCCATCGAGTCGGAATGTCCCAGGGCTCTTCACTCCGGATCACCAGATACTTTTTCCTCCAGTCCTTAATAGAGTCAGGGTGGCTATGAACAACCTTCCTCCTGCTCCGGGGGGAGATATAGTAAACCCCCTCGGCTGCCGAACAAAACATCAGCGTCGCTCGGAACACGTTCAAGCGCAAGGGTACCCGTTGTTCCTCGCACATCAGTACAAAGCTGATTATCTGCTCCCAAGAGTTCGGCCCATACTGCATCGGCGCCAAGGAGGCCCAATTCAACACTTCCCGAACAAACGGATGGACCGGCAGCCTCAGTCCAGAAATAAACGCGTCCACGGGGAAGACACAATACCAAGCAGACAGGGGATCGGTTGGGCGAAGAGTAGAGCTCGGCAGCATCAACTCGTAACTAGGACCTATGTAGTACGCCGACTGCAAGACTTCCAAATCCCCGCCGTCCAAGGCGGTCAGAATCGCGTCCATCAACACTCTCGTCCGACTCGGCGAAGAGGCCTGCACACCAAAGAGCTCCTGGTCGGACAGGTCGTCAGGATATTGACGGAAATGCTTCGGCTACGCGGGCGAACCAGTCCCCTGGCTCGAGCCACCGGTCCCCAACCCTACCTTCCTCGGAGCCTTCTTCCTCTTCTCGAATCGCTCCGACAAGGGAGTGAATAAGGGCCCCCGACCAGTCAGCATGGAACTCGGGCCTGCCCCCGGAACCGTGGATCTCCTTACAATGCCGCCCTCGCCTCTCTCACCCTCGGTCGCCGGCTCCAAAACACGGACGTCGTCCGAACCGTCAGTCGCTTCCTCCGACTCACTGCTCTCCACCACGAAGGGACGACGAGAGCGCGACCGCCTCGCACCATGTGCCGCCTCCTCAACCACCGGTTCCTCCCACGAAATCGTGTCAGAAGACTCATCAACGTACACTGACTCCTCCTCGAGTGCGGGCTCCTCCCAGGACGTCGAATCAGAGATAGGCTCCACCTCCCCCCTAGACGTCGATGCTGATGAGCCGGACTGAGCCCTGTCCATCTATGCCTAGGCTAAGTAGACTTGCTAACTCACCTGGGGTTACTTCGGAAGGGCAAGTCTGGTACAGCAAGACGCGAAGATGAGCGCTGAAGTGTTGAAAAATTTTATTTTGAAAGAGATAGGAGTGGACAAATAGGGGAGAGGGGGGACTATTTATAGGGGGTAGAAGCGACCCCTCGATTCCCACGAGTACTGTTCACCTATCCAACATGCAACTGCCGCCTAAGAATTCGCGCCACATCCTCAAAACGTGCGACGCTGACATCATCCATTGACAGGCTGGCAGCCAGTCAAGGAGGCCAGCGCGGAAGAAGTATTCGGAGGAAGGAATATTTTTATTTTTAAGATTTAAGGCGCCGTCCTCAGACAGACGCCCCGGGCTCCGAGACTGGGTCGGTTCCCCTTTCACCCGCGAACAGCTCGGGGCTTACAACGTCATCGGCCGAAGACCCGAACTGTTCCCGGGTGAGACAGAAACCGCCTCAACCTGGAGCCCTATTGGGACACAGAATAGTCAGCCTCCAATCGGAGAACTACTCATCTACCCGGGGCCCAAAGCTTCGAGACGCCCCCCTCGGCAAGCACCCCGGTCAAAAGCAGATCAACACCCGAAGGCCGAAAGAAGTGCTCCATTCCGAGCCAGTTGATGCAACTGCAAAGGCCCAGCCTACTCCAGCAACGAAACCTTCGCAGTTGCAAACAACCGGCCCGGAACGCCCTTCATCCCTCTCGGAAGGATAGAACCTCCACAGTTGCAGACTGCTCACCCTTCGAAGTTCGGTCGTTATCCCTCTCACCCGGATCCCCCCTGGATCTGGCCGCCACATCAGGGCCATCAGATCCAAGAGAAGATCGGGCGACAAAGAAACTACCTCTCCAACAAAACCGGGGGTAAGAATTATCAAAAAACAGGCGTCCGCCGAAGCAGACACCTTTAAGGGCCAAGCAGGCCACCTTTGCTTTGATCTGAACCACAACGAGAGAAAGGGAGGGGGATACTTATAGCCTCCCCCCAGGGGCCGGCCTTTATGATATGGGGAAAACCAAACGACGGAAGACCATGCGCCATACATTTATTAGGCGGCGCCATTAACGCACCTAGGAAATGGGAATCTTGCACAGGTCCCAGGGCGCCCCCAAATGCTCCGCGAAAACAACGGGCTACCCTACTCAAACAACCCCAAGGCACAACGGTTCGCCCCCTAAAGGCCCGACCTATGATCCCCTCATCTCGAGGTCCGGTCTGGCACCAGGGCACTCTGCACAGGAAGAAACAACGGCTCACCTTCACCCTCACCGACCCATAATCCCTCGCCCGCTCGAGGTCCGGTCTGGCACCTGGGTACTCTTCTTCGGAAGATCCACCGGCTGGCCATCACCCTTACCAGCCCATAATTCCCCCTCATCTCGAGGTTCGGTTTGGCACCAGGGTACTCTTCTCAGGAAGAAACAACGGCTCGCCTTCACCCTCACCGACCCGTAATCCCTCGCCAGCTCGAGGTCCGGTCTGGCACCTGGGTACTCTTCTTCGGAAGATCTACCGGCTGGCCATCACCCTTACCGGCCCATAATTCCCCCTCATCTCGAGGTTCGGTCTGGCACCAGGGTACTCTTCTCAGGAAGAAACAACGGCTCGCCTTCACCCTCACCGACCCGTAATCCCTCGCCAGCTCGAGGTCCGGTCCAGCACCTGGGTACTCTTCTTCGGAAGATCCACCGGCTGGCCATCACCCTTACCGACCCATAATTCCCCCTCATCTTGAGGTTCGGTCTGGCACCAGGGTACTCTTCTCAGGAAGAAACAACGGCTCGCCTTCACCCTCACCGACCCGTAATCCCTCGCCAGCTCGAGGTCCGGTCTGGCACCTGGGTACTCTTCTTCGGAAGATCCACCGGCTGGCCATCACCCTTACCAGCCCATAATTCCCCCTCACCTCGAGGTTCGGTCTGGCCCCTGGGTACTCTTCTCAGGAAGAAACAATGGCTCGCCTTCACCCTTACCAGCCCATAATCCCTCGCCAGCTCGAGGTCCGGTCTGGCACCCGGGTACTCTTCTCAGAAAGAAACAACGGCTCGCCATCACCATCGTCGACACATAAACCCTCGTCCTCTCGAGGTTCTGGCAGGCACCAGGGTAATCCTCTCCGAAAGATACCGACGGTTCGCCATCGCCTTCGCCTACCCATAAACCCTCGACAAACTCGAGGTCCGGTCAAAGCCTCAGGACAGCACCACCAGGAAGGCCCTGTGATTCGCCCTCCCATTTTGTTTTCTACAACCATAAACACTCCTCCACGGCTAGCTCCCGCACCCCCTGCAGGAGTGGGGGGCTTGTGTGACAGTGTAAAAATGGCCTGAGGCCCAACCAGGACCCAATACAATTCCCACTCAGAAAGGTAAAGATAGCAACCTGGTTCGGCTCCGGGTCACTTCAGGGTCGGTGCCGAACCTCGTGTTTGCCCTCACGGTGCCGGCCTCCTCGTACTGACGAGCCTCAGTATCCCTCGGAGTCCGATCCGGAGCAGTCCCACAGACCGTCCCCCCTCTCTGGCGGGGCAGAAGGATGACCTGGCGCAGCCTAGGCCCTCCGATTCCCCCCAGAGGCACAGGGGGCTCACGATGGGCCACGTCAGCTCCAAATACCGCCAAGGGTTTTGCCACGTCAGCCCTATACCACTCCTGGTATCGCCACGTCCGCCCTAAACCCCCTGGGCCTTCTGCCACGTCAGGCCCATGGGCTTTCGGATCCAAACCCGGCCCCCAAGTGGAACCAAACCCGGTTGGGATTCTCTATAAATACTAGACCCACACCCACCTTTTGAGGTAATCAATCTTTTGCCACTTAAATATACCTAGTTATTGCTACTCTCTCACAGAGACTGACTAGAGCGTCGGAGGGTCCGCCACCGGGACAAACCCCGGTGTTTCAGGACCGCCTGCAGGTACACAAGACCTCGGATCCGACCCTTCCGATCCGAGCCCAACCTCCAACATCTTTCCGAGCTCATCGTAGGTCCCAGAAGGTCAACTGAAGGTCGGCAGACGAGCGGCAATCTCCTTCAATACAAATTGAGTCCGAACTCACACCTGGTGCTTCCACACGTTTCTCAGAAATAAACAGCATCAAACTCCATCTTATAACTCTGGTGAATATCAATCAAAATTTGTTTCAAGCTAACAATCCGATTAAATTACAACTGCACATGTAATCAAATGTGTGAATTACCCATTCATCTAGATCTAATTTAAGATTAAAAAAGACATAATCTTTGATCATGAAGGGCATATTGGAAAGGGATATAAGGCGGGAGGGTAAGAGAGGAAGAATAAATAGTATAGGTGAATTTGGTCGCTTGGATAACTTTTTAAATTTTTCAAAAAACAAACCAATGGCAAGATGACACATCATTTCGCTAAACGAACAATAAGTAGCTCCAATGTTTTTGCATATATTCAACTCTCTTTCTAACTTTTTTTCTTTAATCTTTTTGTTCTTACTTCTCTACTTTTATGGAGTACTATGTTACATCCAACTAAATACACTAGTATCATGCACGTGCGATGCACGGAAAGGGAGAATGAAAAAGACAAAAAAAACTACCAACACGTGCGCTGCACGTGTTGACACACATACAAAAAGAAATAAAAAATTGTTTATTTGTTTCCCAACCCCATCTCTCCCATTATAATAGTTATAGATAGATTCTTTACATAGCTGGTAGGAACTCAAACTTCAGATACAAACCTCCCTGCAAAGTATAAAAAAATTCTAAAAAATTTCCTTTCTTTTTCAGTGTTGTTTATCCCATCAATGTTTGGGCAATATAGTAGAAAAAAATAAATCTTCATCCCATTTCTTTTTTTTTTTTTCTCCAGCATTAGCTGTAATAATTATTGATGGAATAAAATACATAACACATCTTAATAAGATGGTAAGTTTTTCTTTTTTAATAAAAAAACATAAAGTATAACTATCATATTTTATTAATGAACAATAATAAAATAACCCCAAAAACATAAACCTCAACCTTTCCTTAATAAAAGCGTAAGTTGATGAACTCTGTAATGATATTTTGCCTTTCCTTTTGCTCGAATTCGATGCATTTATTCCAAGTCCCTTTAAAAGCGATGGGTGAATCAATGAATGAATGAATGTATAGACGCTACTAAGCCTTTATAGAAAAATAAATAAAGTAAAAATAAAATGAGTGGACGTGGTATCCACAAACTGAAAGTTAAAGAGCGTAGGAAGAGACTTAAAATCTTTTTTAACACCCTATATTACTCATTTACTCTCCTTATTACTACTCTCACTCACCCTCTCCCTCTCTCTCTCTCTCTCTCTCTCTTTATCTCTCTATATTATATCTCAATGTATTGAATTCCTTATTTCTTTCATGTTGTTTCTTGCTACCTTGATCGAGCTCAAACAAAGCAAACAAGGTCTCCATTTCTCTTTCTGCTTTTTTTTTGTTATTTTTTTTTCTACAATTCTTGCAATTTGTGCTGTGAAATTTCATTTCAATTGTTGATGTGTCTCCATAAATCATAAACAAAATAAATTTAGGAGGTTTAAGGATTTTTATTATTATTTAAGGTTTTAAATTTTAGAATAGTTTAGTTGACTGATTTGATTTACTCATTCACTGATTCACATGAAGACATACAAGCTTCTAAATTAAATTATAGACTAATTATAAAGAGGAGAGAAGAAAGTGGCTTGGATATGTACATACAAGATATAGTTTTGTTTGCTTAGAATCTGGTTACATGAAATATATAGACTTGTCTCAGATTATACAGTTTGAATAGCCTAGGGGGGCCTAAACTTCATAGTTTGAAATTGGTAGGTGATGTGGTTTTTTTTTGGATGTGGGGGTAACAGGTGTGAGTTCCCTCAATTTATATGGTGGAAGTCCTATGCAGCACTGACGTCGGTCCGACCACGGGTAGCGGGAGCGGTTCGGAAGCCGGAGCGCAGAGGGGCTCGGAAGAGAGGACGGGTGCTCGGCTCGGATCCAGGAGCTCGGTTCGGCTGGGTCTTCTGTACCTGCATACAGGCTGGAAACACCAGGAGAAGTCCCGGCGACAGACCCTTCGATGATCTAGTCAGTCACTGAAAAAGCGACTGGGCAGTTAGGGTTTGGTGGGGAGAGGTTGATTACCTTTGAAAGTGAGGAAATGGGTTGGTATTTATAGGCAAGGGTAAACGGGTCTGGAGCCCTAGCGGGCCGGGTTGGACCCGTTTGCCCATGGGCTTGAGCTGGCTGAGGCCCAATAGACTGTAGCTGGCCTGATGATCACAGGGGGGAGGATCCAGAGGAGATCAGAGAGCTCTGGTTGATGCTGCTTAATTTATCCCATGTCACAAGCCCCCCACTCCTGCGGTACTGTGCCTGGCTGGTCGTGGCGGAGTAGTCGGGTTTCACGGCGGAGAGTGAGAAGTAAGTCCCTGTAACTAAGGTCCCACATGGCCGAGCGCGAGGGCCTCGGAGGCCGAGTACGTTGGTTTGCTGCCGAGCAGGTCGCAGTGATTCCCTTTCGAACAAAATGATGGATGGAGCTTGGCTCGGTCAGTCGACCGACGAAGCAGGAGGTGGTCGGCGAGACGAGCGAGGCCAAGTGAGTGGGCCCATTAAAGCTACTCCTGTACTCGAGATGTAGGTCGACCGTCGAGGCTTGAAGGGGTCGGCAAGACGAGCGAGGCCAAGTGAGTGGGCCCATTGAAGCTACCTCTGTGCTCGAGATGTAGGTCGACCGTCGAGGCTTGAAGGGGTCGGAAGGACGAGCGAGGCCAACTGACTTGTCTTGTTGAAGCTACCCCTGTGCTCGAGATATAGGTCGACCGTCAAGGTTTGAGGGGGTCGGAAGGACGAGGAAGGCCAACCGTCGAGGCTTGAGGGGGTCAGAAGGACGAGCGAGGCCAAGTGACTTGGCCTGTTGAAGCTATCTCTGTGCTCGAGATATAGGTCGACCGTCGAGGTTTGAGGGGGTCGGAAGGATGAGCGAAGCCAAGTGACTTGGCCTGTTGAAGCTACCCTGGTGCTCAAGATATAGGTCGACCGTCGAGGTTTGAGGGGGTCGGAAGGATGAGCGAAGCCAAGTGACTTGGCCTATTGAAACTACCCTGGTGCTCGAGATATAGGTCGACCGTTGAGGCTTTAGGGGGTCGGAAGGATGAGCGAGGCCAAGTGACTTGGCCTATTGAAGCTATCCCGGTGCTCGAGATATAGGTCGACCGTCGAGGCTTTAGGGGGTCGGAAGGACGAGCGAGGCCAACCATCGAGGCTTGAGGGGGTCGGAAGGACGAGCGAGGCCAAGTGACTTAGCCTGTTGAAGCTACCCCTATGCTCGAGATGTAGGTCGACCGTCGAGGCTTGAGGGAGTCAAAAGGACGAGCAAGGCCAAGTGACTTAGCATGTCGAAGCTACCCTGGTGCTCAAAATATAGGTCGACCGTCGAGGCTTGAGGGGGTCGGAAGGACGAGCGAGGCCAAGTGACTTGGCCTGTTGAACTACCCTGGTGCTCGAGATATAGGTTGACCGTCTAGGCTTGAGGGGGTCGGAAGGACGAGCGAGGCCAAGCGAGTGGGCCTGTTGAAGCTACCCCTGTGCTCGAGATGTAGGTCGACCATCGAGGCTTTAGGGGCACTACAAGAAAAAAGTTTTACACCGGTGTTTCTACTCTGGCATTTTGGTAGAAACGCCGCTGTAGAAACCAGTTAATGTACAGGAACAAAAAATCCAACTTTACACCGGCGTATGTGAAAAATGCCGGCGTATGTAGGTATACACCGGCATTTTTGTGTTGAAACGCCGGTGTATTAAAAGGATAAGTGACTCTCTCTCTTTCATTTTACATTATTTCCGCTTCCCCCAATTTTTCACTCTCTCTCTCCATCTCCCTCCTCCCAAATCGAAAACCCCCATCCCTTCTCCCGCCCCCTCCCCCGACGTCGCCGCCTCCTCCCCCGCTGTCGGCTGTCCCATCGCCGCCCCCCCACCCCACCATCGGCCCTTCCCCCATTGCCGAGAGGGTGAAGCCGTTGCTTCAGAACCAGGGTGAGATGATCAAGCGAGGGTTTCTGAACAGGCCTTTCAGAGGGATTCGGGATTGCTTCTTAAGGGTTGTTAGAGAGGAGGTCTTCTTTTATTTGTGGAGGGGAAATCAGGCCAATGTCATCAGATACTTTCCCACTCAGGTTTGGATTTTTATTTTATTTTATTTATTTATTTATTTATTTATTTATTATTTGGATGAGATTGTTACTGATATGGTTTTGAGATGTGAAATGGGCAAATGGGTTTTGATTTTGTTGGGTACTATGTTGGTTTGAACCAGAGGTTGAAATTGATTGAAGGCTGTGAAATAAAATCTCATATGTAAATGTGTTTTAAAATTTAGTGGTGGCCCTTTTTGTTGGCAAGAGATTATGATATCTCAAAGTTGAGGGATTTAATGGAGAGAACTGATGTTTGAGCATTTGATGTAGAGCAATCAAGATACTCTGATCCAAGACAAGGATACAATGTTACTGAGATTTGGCTTATGAGCGAGAAATGTAACTAGTTTATTGTTCTTCCTTGTTATAACTTACTGTATAAGCTTAAGAAGTTACTACCACCATATCGTGGAATTTAATTCTTGCTAATTTCTAGTATTGCTCGTGGCTTCTGCTGTGATATTTCTGTGTAACCAGTAATGAGTTCCTCAAGGTCTTATTTCCAAGCTATAAGTTATTGCTAAATATCATTCAATATAAAGTGGTGATAGATGACTTATTAGAAATCTTATGCATCAGATTTTATAAATACCATGAGTTTGATCACTAAATGATGGTTGTAATAGGCCTCAACATAGCAATTATTAAATGAATGTGATAGAATTTGGTGTTTATTTAAAATATTATATGTTCCAAATTATAAAATTCTGTAGAAAATTTAACATTTGAATTCATTTTTTTCTTCGATAGTTCATATGTTAAAAAGCATTTGACTAAGTACGAACCGCATAAATAATATTTGAATGCATGGTGATTATTTGAGAGTGATTTATTGAATCTTCTTGCGTTTCTTTCTTTGTTTGGTTTATACTTATATGCATTGCTTTTATATATATGAGCGATTTAAATTTGTGATACATTCTTGTTAATGGCTCTATATTCATGAATCTACTCACATTGTATTTGGTAGAGATGTTGATTTTGGTGATGTATTCTCTTTCTTTTTCATATATTTTGTAGTAGATATAGTAAATTTTTGGTCTGCAACTTATATGGTTGTACCTTATAGTTTACTTCCATTTTGCCTGATATGGAAGATTTTTGGTCTGCAACTTGTATGGGAGATTCAAGAGCATGGCCACCATCTCTCTGAGCTAAGGTATACAATCATTTATTTGGAGACGAGATGAATCATGTATCTGAAGTTGCACACTATGATTTTTTGAGGAGTGACTAGTGATGGAAATTTTTAAATCTAAACTTCATATACAATTATATCATGATGTCTAGATGAGTATCAGTTTCTAAGATTTTGAGTATCAGTTTCTAAGATAATGTTCATGCTTGTTGTCTGGTTTGAAAATGAGATTGTTCTTTCTCATTGGTTTTAAGTGATGATGAGACGGATTATATAACTGAAGTTGCATACTATTATTTACAGAGGAGTGACTAGTGATGAAATAATCCTGTTTGAACTTATATTGTGGTTTCAATTGACAGTTATCTCACGAGTATTATAAAAGTAGAAGTTTCATCTCAGTTAGTAGCATTTTTGCCTGAATTTGACAGTGAAAATATTCTTTTTCACTCTTTGTAACTCAATATTTTGAACTCCATAATTTGGTGATGGATGTGATGAGATCACATTATTATGTTTCATTATGAGATTAGAATTTGATGATATTATACTATTATGCTTCATTATGATTGAAGTATGAAGGAGGTATATAGTTCAGGTTACTGATGTTTGGAGTTAAAGGTGAATTTTTTTAATCTAAACTTCATCTACAATTATATCATGATGTCTAGATGAGTATCAGTTTCTAAGATAATGTTCATGCATGTTGCTTGGGTTTGAAAATGAGATTGTTTTTTCTCATTGGTTTTAAGTGATGATGAGATGGATTATGTAACTGAAGTTGCATACTATGATTTACAGAGGAGTGACTAGTGATGAAATAATCCATTTTTGAACTTATGTTGTGGTCTTAATTTGGGTCTCTTTTAGCTTTGCAATTGGTTTTGATTGTGAGAGTGCCGTAGTTTTTTTTTTATTTAAAAATTTTTTTTAAAAATATATATCTACCCCGACGTTTTTACAAGCGCCGGGGTAGCTTTGAGCAAAAACTGAAAAGTCCATACCGGCGTTTTTAAAAATGCCGGTGTAGGTGATGGCCGAAAATGGGATCCAAAACGAAAACACCCTTTTGGTGGCATTTTTCAACTGCCGGTGTAGTTTTAATCTATACCAGCGTTCGTAAAAAACGCCGAGAAATGTCCCTAAGATACAGCGACACACGATTCAGCGACACTTGTCTACGGCGGCGTTTAAAAACGCCGGTGAATGTGAAAAAAATGCCGGTAAAGACTATTAGAGTTGTAGTGGGGGTCGGAAGGACGAGCGAGGCAAAGAGAGTAGGCCTGTTGAAGCTACCCCTGTACTCGAGATGTAGGTCTACCGTCGAGGCTTGAAGGGGTCGACAAGGCGAGGCCAAGCGAGTGGGCCTATTGAAGTTACCCCTGTGCTCGAGATGTAGGTCAATCATCGAGGCTTAAGGGGGTCGGAAGGACGAGCGAGGCCAAGTGACTTGGCCTGTTGAAGCTACCCTTGTGCTCGAGATGTTGGTCGACCGTCAAGGCTTTAGGGGGTCGGAAGGATGAGCGAAGCCAAGTGACTTGGCCTGTTGAAGCTACCCCTGTGCTCGAGATGTAGGTCGACTGTCGAGGCTTGAGGGGGTCGGCAAGATGAGCGAGGCCAAGCGAGTGGGCCTGTTGAAGCTACCCCTGTGCTTGAGATGTAGGTTGATCATCGAGGCTTAAGGGGGTCAGAAGGACGAGCGAGGCCAAGTGCCTCGGAGATTCTCAAAGCGGTTATAGGAACCGTTTTTCGCGAGAATGGAGGAGTCACAGTAACCATTTTTGCGCGAATCGAGGCAGTTACTGTCCCTAATTTTCACGAAAATCGAGGAGTTTTAATCCTCTATATATACCCGTCCCTTACTCTCCTTCTCCTTTCTTACTTTTGCTTTCTCTCTCTAGAACCAGAGCTTCTCTCTCTAGGACTGTTCGTCACCGTCGACTAGTTTTTCGGCCATTTTCTGTTCAAGTTACTCAGGTTAGTTTTCTTAGTTATGTCTAGGGCTCAGTCCGGCTCCTTCACCTCCACCTCCGACAGCTATGTTCATACGGGCCTCTCAGATTCGACCACCTCTTCGGATCCTCCGAAAGCTTCGACTTCATGGGACACGGCGGACGAGGTGATGGTCGTGGAGCCACTACGGAGTCACAAACCATTTGTGGTGGAGTAATGATTCGGATGAGGAGGGTACCAAGGACGAGGATGAAGAGGAGGGTGAAGGAGCGAAAGATGAAAGGGAAGAGAAGGATGAGGGGGGATCGCCTACCGAAGAGGCTGAGGCCGAGGGTGGTCAGGTCGGGGGGATAGACTCCCCCGAGAGGGCCTCTGCCCTCGAGCCGTTGGTGACCCCATCGCCTGAGAAGGCCCCTAAGGCTCGGAAGAAGAGGGTGAAGGTGACCCTGCCAAGCAACCCCGATAGGACAATTGCACCTCGGCGAATGGCGGTCCCCTTCCTGCCACAGCCTTGGTCGATCAGGAACTACCCGGATGACGTCAGGGATAAGGTTCTCTACGGGGTGCAGCCTTCGTTGCCGAGCCGAGTAAGGATTAAGATGGACAGTACTCCCTCGGTCCTGAAGGGAGAGGACCTCTCGGTCATCCGCGCGAGTTACTTCATCGGGAAGGAGTACGAGCTGATGGTTCCAAGTGCTGGACTTCGACCGACCGACCCTCTGGCACCATGGTACTGCATCTTACCCACCGACGCGTTCTCCTCGGGGCTGAGGCTACCCATCCACCCCTTTATCCGAGAGGTTCTCAACTGGTCCTCGCTGTATCCGATGCAGTTTGGGCCGAACTCCTGGAAGCAGATGGTCAGCTTCATATTGTTGTGCATGGAGAGGAAGGTACCGCTGAGATTAAGTGTCTTCCGAGCCATGTTGGGGGCCGGGGAGTTCGAGGGGATCTACTACGTGTCGCCTCGGAGCAGGTGCAAAGTCGTGCATGGACACCCTGACTCGATAAAGGAGTGGAAAAGAAAATATTTCGTCGTCCGGAACGAGGAGCAGTGGGACATTCCGACGAGATGGAATTTCTATAAGCCGAACTTCAAGGGGCCGAAGAAGGGCGATCTTTCGGCCGAGGAGTGGGCTTTCGTGGATCGTCTTCGGAAAAGTCATAGTATAAGTTGGCCAAAAGTGACGGAGAGTCATATGATCCGAGCCGGATTGAGCCCCGCCCTGCCCCGTATGTTTTTCGTTCATTTTTCTTTCTGTACTTCTCTTTTGTGCTCATCGTTTGTTAATGGGTTTTTTGCAGAGATGGATCCTGAGGCGATCAAGGCGAGGAGGTTGGCCATGAAGAGGGAGAAGGCAGAGCAATCCGAAAAGGGGAAGCAAGCGGCGGCTCCCTCCCGAACGACCTCCGAGGCTCTGTCCGAGCCGAAGTCGAAGAGGCCGAAGACGAACCCGTCGAGGGAGGTCGCCCTCGCGCCGAGCAAGGGGGCCTCAAAGGCATCCGAGGTCTCGCAGGGTCAACTCCCTCCTCTTCGCGCCGATGCCCAGGCCATGGTCGGGGAGGAGGGACTGCAGCCTTGGGCCCCGGACTGGGCCATCCGCCAAGGGGACACCCTAACCGAGGGTTCGATCTCCATGGAGTTTGTCGACAAGATGGCCACGCCCCGGGATCGGCAGAGTATGGGGGCCGATACCTCCGAGTTAGCATACATGAGGTGGGCTCAGGCCAGTGTGCAGGTAATTTCCGACGCCCTCGGTTTTACTTCTTTTGTATTGATTTCTCAGAACTTCATTTTCACCAAAGTGTTTTGACCTCGGCTGCAGGCCTGTATGTCCGGGAACCAGGTGAGGCGGCTTCACGAGCTGGGGCTAAAGTACAAGCACGAGATGGTGGATCTGAAGACCTCCTTGGAAGCCTCAATGAAGCGTGAGCAGGCTCTGAAGGCCGAACTGGCCTCAATGGCTGATGACGCACTCAAGAGGGAGGCGGCGCTGAAGCAAGGGTTCGAGGTCGAGAAGGGGGCGCTGACCTTGAAGGCCCAGGACATGGTCATCGAGGCGCAGAACGAGGTGTAGCCAAGGCACTGAGCCACGTCAGGCACTTCTACCCGACCTTGGACCTGTTGCACCTCGACTATGACATGGAGATCGAGGGGCCACCGAAGACCCCCGGGGAAGATGTGTCGGGCGAAGGGGATGGCGGAGCCAGAGGAGCGAGTGCCGACCCGGTGGTCGACCCCATGGCTGTCACCAGAGCCGAGCCGACCGCGGACTGGCCACCGCCACATTTTGTAAACAAATTAAGAATTTATAACAATGATTTTTTGGTGGACCAACTGTTTTACTCGACTTTTGTCTCGCTTTTGGGTCGGCTATCGGAATTTGTCTGATCCTCCTAGACTTGTGTAATTTTTCGATTTACTTTGCTTCCATCAGATGTTGGCTATTCTTGTCGAGGTTGATCCCCGACGATCCAAGGTGACATGGCTTCGGAGCAAGATCAAGGTATTGGAGTCCACCCTCGACTAGTATCGGAGAGAAGCTCGCGATCACGACGCTGCTTTCCATATTTCCAGAATAAGTCGAAGGAGCTAGCAAGGAGTCAGCTCAGTTGAAGAAGGCGATAGCCGACCGAGACCTCGGTGGTGCGGGCCTCGGATTTTCCATGTCGAGTGCTTCGGTGCAGAGGCCAATATCGGAGTCGTTCCTCCGTGAAGTCATTGTGGAGAAGGAGATCGAGATTCAGCATTACAAAACGATATTAGGAAGGTCGGTCCCTTCGGCAATTGGGTCTTCCTCGAGGCGCGAACCGTCCCCAATTCTGCTGTTGGAGTACGTGAGGCTGGGTGACGCTCAGAGTTCTGTGGTCGGTGTGTCAGCTGTGGCCGATCCCAGAAGCTCGGCAAGGCATGCCGCAGAACCGAGTCGCTCGGTGGGGTTTGAGTTGACCCGCCCGAGCACGGAGGGGGCCTGAGGATAGTTTAGGACAAAGCCTTGATTGTAATAACGAATAAATCCCTATATTGTTCCCCCCGAGGTTTTTTTAATAAAGAATAAACTTTTTGACCCTCCTGAACTTGTTGCTGAGAATGCATTGTTGATTAGAGTTAGGACGTTTGTTTGATGTCCGGGCCGAGCAGAAGGTTAGAGGCTTGTAGTGGATTCGGCCGGCTCCGAGAATTGGCCTCTCTAGCAGAGGCTGCAGTCGGCTTGGAGCACGGAGACGGCAAGGGAGAGGAGTTCTGAGGGTTCAACGGTATAGAACCACCTTCCAACGCCATTAATGAGGCGACGTTTCGCCTTCCCACGTCATATAATGAGGCGACGCTTTGACTTCCGCCGGTTCACCTTCTGATGTCATTAATGAGCCACCCAGGGGGGTTATAAAACCCCTACCCCCACATCAGAAATTTGTCAAAGAAAAACTTACAATCCCGTGGGTTCTCCTCACCGGTGGCTCGCCTGCCATCTGCTGATAATTTGGGTTAACGGCTTCGAGGGTCGTTGACCCCAAGTTGTCAGTGGGTGGAAGGTAAGCCGACCTTGGGAGGAGGACTTTGGGTGCTCTGCCGAAGGTGGGCGCCCTACTACGGAATTGTTTGGCCGAAAGTCCCGAATCGGTGGCTCCCCTGCCAAACTCTAGTATTTTTGGGTAGACAGCCTGGGGGGCAGTCTGCCCAAGATTGCTAGCGTGTGAGAGGTGTGCCGACCAAGGTCCAGGGGGCCCGGGGAGTCTTTTGGGTGAGGGTCCTGGATCGGTGGCTCCCCTACCGCCCTCGCACAATTCGGGGTTTCGGCTCTAAGGGTCGTTAACCCAGAGTTGTCTACGGGTGAGTGGTGGGCGGACCAAAGATCAGGGGCCCGGGGCATCTGATATGCTCACGGGGTTCGGTGGCTCCCCTGCCATCCTCGAGCATTTTTGGGTAGACGGCTCCGAAGGCAGTCTACCCCAGGATGCTCGCAGGTGAAAGGGAGGTCACCCAGAGGTTTGGTGCTCGGGGCATCTTTATGGCGAGGGTCCTAGGTCGGTGGCTCCCCTGCCACCCTCGAACAATTCGGGGTTTCAGATCTGAGGGTCGTAAACCTCGAGTTGTTCACGGGTGAGAGGTGGGTCGACCGAAGACTCGGGGCCCGGGGCATCTGCCTGAGAGCGAGCGCCCTAAATCTTTAATGAAAAACTTTTGAGTAGGCTGGTTAGCTGAAGTGCTGACCGGAGGTCGGGGCTTGGGGATCGGCGGAGAGCGTTGGACCCCAATGTCTTGGCTTGAGAAAGCCACACTTGTGCTCGAGTTCGCCATACGGTGTCGAGGCTTGGGGGTCGGCTGAGAGAGCTGAGCTCGATCCCCTTAGCTTGAAAAAGCTACCCTTGTGCTCGAGTTCGCCATACGGCGTCGAGGCTTGGGGATCGGCAGAAAGTGCTGAGCTCCATTACCTTAGCTTGAGAAAGCTACCCTTGTGCTCGAGTCCACCATATGGCATCGAGGCTTTGGGGTCGGCGGAGAGCACCGAGCTCCATTTCCTTAGCTTGAGAAAGCTATCCATGTGCTCGAGTCCACCATACGGCATCGAGGCTTGGGGGTCGGCGGAAAGCGCTGAGCTTCATTGCCTTAGCTTGAGAAAGCTACCCATGTGCTCGAGTCCGCAATACGGCATCGAGGCTTGGGGGTCGGCGGAGAGCGCTGAGCTCCATTGCCTTATCTTGAGAAAGCTACCCTTGTGCTTGAGTCTGTCATACGACATCGAGGCTTGGGGATCGGCAGAGAGCGCTGAGCTCCATTGCCTTAGCTTGAGAAAGCTACCCATGTGCTCGAGTCTATCATACGGTGTTGAGGCTTGGGAGTCGGCGAAGAGCGCTGAGCTCCATTGCCTTAGCTTGAGAAAGCTACCCTTGTGCTCGAGTCTGCCATACGGCGTCGAGGTTTGGGGATCGGTAGAGAGTGCTGAGCTCCATTGCCTTAGCTTAAAAAAGCTACCATTGTGCTCGAGTTCGCCATACGGCGTCGAGGCTTGGGGGTCGGCGGAGAGCGCTGAGCTCCATTGCCTTAGCTTGAGAAAGCTACCCTTGTGCTCGAGTTCGCCATACGGCATCGAGGCTTGGGGGTCGGCAGAGAGTGCTGAGCTCCATTGCCTTAGCTTGGGAAAGCTACCCTTGTGCTCTAGTCTGCCATACGGCGTCGAAGCTTGGGGGTCAGCGGAGAGTGCTGAGCTCCATTGCCTTAGCTTGAGAAAGCTACCCATGTGCTCGAGTCCGCCATACGGCTTCGAGGCTTGGGGGTTGGTAGAGAGCACTGAGCTCCATTGCCTTAGCTTGAGAAAGCTACCCTTGTGCTCGAGTCCGCCATACGGCTTCGAGGCTTGGGGGTTGGTAGAGAGCACTGAGCTCCATTGCCTTAGCTTGAGAAAGCTACCCTTGTGCTCGAGTCCATCATACGGCGTCGAGGCTTGGGGTCGGCAGAGAGCGCTGAGCTCCATTGCCTTAGCTTGAGAAAGCTACCCTTCTGCTCGAGTTCGCCATACGTCGTCGAGGCTTGGGGGTCGGCAGAGAGCACTGAGCTCCATTGCCTTAGTTTGAGAAAGCTAACCTTATGCTCGAGTTCGCCATACGGTACCGAGGCTTGGGGGTCGGCGGAGAACGCTGAGCTCCATTGCCTTATCTTGAGAAAGCTACCCTTGTGCTCGAGTCCACCATACGACGTCGAGGCTTGGGGGTCGGCAGAGAGCGCTGAGCTCCATTGCCTTAGCTTGAGAAAGCTACCCTTGTGCTCGTGTTTGCCATACGATGTCGAGGCTTGGGAGTCGGCTGAGAGCACTGAGCACCATTGCCTTAGCTTGAGAAGGCTACCCTTGTGCTCGAGTTCGCCATACGGCATTGAGCTTGGGGGTCGGCGGAGAGCGCTGAGCTCCATTGCCTTAGCTTGAGAAAGCTACCCTTGTGCTCGAGTTTGCCATACGGCATCGAGGCTTGGGGGTCGACAGAGAGCGCTAAGCTCCATTGCCTTAGCTTGAGAAAGCTACCCTTGTGCTCGAGTCTGCCATACGACGTCGAGGCTTGGGGGTCGGTGGAGAGCGCTGAGCTCCACTGCCTTAGCTTGAGAAAGCTACCCTTGTGCTCGAGTCCGCCATACGGCGTTGAGACTTGGGGGTCGGCGGAGAGGGCTGAGCTCCATTGCCTTAGCTTGGGAAAGCTACCCTTGTGCTCTAGCCCGCCATATGGCATCGAGGCTTTGGGTTCGGCGGAGAGCGCTGAGCTCCATTGCCTTAGCTTGAGAAAGCTATCCTTGTGCTCGAGTTCGCCATACGGCGTCAAGGCTTGGCGGGGTTACATAAGAGGTTTACACAGAATCTGGGCTAATAAACATTGAAAAAAGAACAAACATTCTTATACAAAAAGCTGATTACAAGTGTTCGGTTACATAATGACTTCAGTCCTCTCTCTCGAGGTACTTGATGAGGTGCTCCGCACTCCAGGGCCTCTTGATAGGGGTGTCTCCCATGTCGGTGAGTTGGTAGGTACCGGGGCGCACTACTTCGGCGACCCTATAAGGTCCCTCCCAATTGAGGGCCAACTTCCTCTTCTTGCTGGGACTGCTAGTTTTCTGAGGACGAGGTCACCCTTCTGGATGTTAGTGGGTCGGACCTTCTGGTTATAGAATTTCTCGACCCGCTGCTGGTAGATGCTCCTCCGGATGGTGAATTTTTCCCTGACTTCATCGACTAGGTCCAAGTTGGCCCTGAGGCCTTCTGAGTTGCCTTCTTCGTCGAAAGCCATTATTCTAGGGGATGGTAGGCCGATCTCCAAGGGGATAACCGCTTCGGTATCGTAGGTTAGGTTGAAGGGCGACTCGCCTGCGGGTATCCTCTTCGTCGTCCGGTGTGCCCAGAATACGCTCGGAAGTTTGTCGACCGAGAGGCCCTTAGGAGAATCGTTCAATGGCTTTTTGAGGCTATCAAGGATTTGGCGGTTGGCATTTTTTGCTTGGCCGTTTGATTGAAGGTGGCATATGGCCGAGAAGCGCTGTTGGACCCCGATGTCTTTGCAGAACTTTCGAAAATTCTTGCCGGCGAATTGGATCCCGTTGTCAGTGATGAGCACCTCAGGGATCCCGAACCGACAGATGATGTGCTTCTAGAAGAATTGCTTAGTTTAATGCTCGGTGATCGAGGCCAGGGGTTCGGCTTCGATCCACTTGGTGAAGTAGTCAATGGCCACCACCAGGAACTTCCTTTGGCCTGTTGCTTGAGGGAAGGGGCCGACTAGGTCCATCCCCCACCTGGCAAAGGGGGTCGGACTGGCCAGAGACCGAAGATTGGCCTACGGGAGTCTCTTTACTGAAGAAAACCTTTGACAAGGGCCGCACCTTTTGACGAGGTCTTGCGCGTCTTGCAACATGGTTGGCCAGTAGTATCCATGATTCAGGGTCTTTCGGGCGAGCGACCTGCTCTCCATGTGGCATCCGCCGATCCCTTCATGCAATTCCTTCAGGGCGTACTTGGCTTCGTTAGGTGCCAGGCAGCGAAGGTAGGGTCTGCCGTCTGCCACTGTGTACGAGTGCTTGAAAAGTGTTCCGTTGATCAGGGCGAATTTCTCGGATTGGACTCTGACCCTTCTTGCCTCGGACCGGTCTTGAGGGAGTTCGCCCTCCGAAAGGAACTTTAGGATGGGCGTCGTCCAGTTGTCGGGTTGGAGATCAGTGTTGAGGCAGGAAGCTTCAGGGAGGTCGATGCTTAGCTTGAGGAGGACCTCGATCAGAACGGTGCAGTCGAGCCCCTCGAAAGATGACGAGGCGAGCTTCGACAATGAATCCACCTGAGCATTCTGTTCCAGGGGAATTCGCTCCACCGAGTGGGATTCAAAAGATGACAAGAGATTACGGACCACCGCTAAGCACTGCACCATCCGAGTGTCGCGAGATTCGTACTCCCCGGTGATTTGGTTGACCACGAGCTGGGAGTCGCTGAAGGCCTTGATATGCCTGGATCCGGCCTTGTGTGCGAGGGTGAGCCTTGTGATCATAGATTTGTACTCCGCTTCGTTGTTCGAGGCTGGAAAATTTAGCCGGAGAGAATATTGGAGGATGAAGTTATCGGGGCCCTTTAATATGATGCCTGCTCCGCCTCCTCCTTCGCAAGATGAGCCGTCGACATAAACCTCCCATATCGGATTGGTTTTCGGGGCATCATGTAACACCCCGCAAAATTTAAATGACAATTTTGCCCTCGGGTGTTACGCACGTGCATTTTGTACTATTATTGACTATATCCATAACGCATTTTGATATGTATTTTGAATTCCAATTATTTATACAATCTCGTATTCTTAAACTCACATTTGAGACAACTCGAATGCTAGATTTCAATCTTCGAGTTTTTACGTGCTTTTTACGTATTATCGATGCACGTGTCGATTTCGGGTATTCCACCGTTACGTGCAAAGTTTTAAATGGATTTCAATCACTTATTTTTATAAACATGTTTGAATTTGTTTTGTAAACGAAAATTCAATTTTTGACTATCTTTATTAAAATAAGTTTTCTACGTGCAATACACGTGTTTTCTATACGTTTGAGTATATTATCAAATATGTATATTAAATATACTTTCTATTGTATTCCAATTGATTATAAACATTTTTTCGGTTCATACAGTCAATTTTTGTATTTTTGAGATTTTACGGGTGACGCACGTGTTTTGGCGCACGTGTTATAAGCGCATTCTTCCTTCAAAATAAATTTTCATGAAATGTTTCTTTCCATTTTATTATGCATGAAAAGTATAATTTTTAAAGTTAATTTTATATATTTATTACATATATAGATAATTATTTTAAAAGGATTAAATAAATAAATTGTTTTTGTACACAAAGCACGTGCACGTGCACACGTGCGATGTGCACACAATTTGGGAGCCGGGCTGTTGAGAGAAGAGGGAAATTCTGGAGTTTTGATTTTGAAAAGAAGGAGGGAAAGCAAGTTTTGAATTTTAGAAGTGGAGTTAGTGGTGTTCATGTGGAGGTAGTTATACTAACTACCCTACCACTTCCTTATAAAAGTACCCCCTTAATCTCTCATTCTCTCATCTCTTTTCCTACTTCTCTCCTGCCCATGCCGAGAAGAAAACCAACCAAAAACCAGCAAAGCTCTGTCCATTCTCCACCTAAATCACCATTCCACTTGCCTATATACATATACTAATGTATATATATGTACATACATAGTATGTGTATATGAAAGAAGATGGGAGTTGTTCTTGATGTTGCCGATATGGAGTGGGGATGGAGATGCTCTTGATGATGGATGCTTGCCGAAATGTGGAGCTTGGAGGCTTGCCTTGGTGCACGGATTTCGAGGAGTTGCAATTGGAAGCTTTCTTTAGGAGCTTCTAATTCTAGGAGTTCATTTGGGTAACAAATCTTTATTTAGGTGGGTGTTTCTTAAATGCTTTCTAATTTAGGAGTAGAAAATGCATGATAGATGATATATGTTTCATTTGAAATTGAATTAGTATGATGAGATCACATGCTAGTTGTTGTAGAGTTTAATGGCTAAATTCTAATTAATGCGATTGATGTGAATTGCTAAATGTGTCATGATGATTGTTCGAATATTTGCATGTAAGAATGTGTGCCATTTGGCAAGTTTGGATTGCATGATGCATGGTTGAAATAGTATTTAAAATGATGCAAATGTGTTGTTTGTTGTCAATATGACAAAGAAGTGCAGTTCTAAAATATCTATTTTGTGAGTATAGAGATTTTATAAAATGATTTTGATAAAAGACACAGTTTATTAGGAAAGTTGATTGGAAAACATGTTTTTGATACAATTGAAAGGATTTCATTGAAAAATGAGAAACTTGTGGATTTGTGGACATATACGATATTGTTTTTAAAGGAATACATTTCTGAAAATGATCTACACTTTTATATGGAAGTACAAATCAATTACAAGGTCGAAAATTATATGTATGCTGCAAATTGTGTGGTTGACAGTCGACTGTTCACTTCCACAGTCGACTGGCAAGTGTTAAAAAGTTGGTTTTCGTCAGCAGGACAGTCGACTGAATACTTTCACAGTCGACTGATGCTGTCATAAATTTGATGTTTGAATTTTCAAAATATTTGCGGGACAGTCGACTGATACTGTCACCAGTCGACTGAACCGACTGTGTTATTACTGAAGTTTCAAGTCTCGTAGAGCAGTCGACTGTCTGCTTTCACAGTCGACTGGATCGAGCTGACTGTTGTTTTGATGTTCAAAGTACTCACGGAACAGTCGACTGATACTGCCACCAGTCGACTGAACCGAACTGTTTATGTTGGTTTTGAGTTTGAAATTGATTTTGACAAATGAAAGTTAAATAAGTTAAATACGAGATTTTATGATTATTAAGATTTGATTGAGTTTTATTGTGGAATGCACACAAGGTTATGAGAAATGAAATTAACAAAGAAATTAAATTGAAATTGGAACACTGCGGAACAGCCGACTGCCGTGTGCAGCAGTCGACTCTCCCGAGTGGGTAAGAAGAACTTGAATTGACTGAACAAGTCGACTGGAAGAGATCCAAGTCGACTGTCCAGAGTGCTTTTTGATATATCTGAAATCTTATGATTTGTTTGTGGTAAAGATTGTGAATCTGGATATTGGTAAACTCTATTGTTCTTGCATGAATGTACATGAAGTGAATCATTTATTGTGAATCATGAGAATTAAATGAATATGAGAAAACTATGAACATGGAAAAGAAAATCCATTATGATTATGAAAAATGAACTTATGAGCTGGGAACGCTCAATGTTAGAATTTGTGAATTGGAATTGAAATGAAAGAGTAGCTAAGTCTCCCCTGGCATTTGGAAAGAAATGAAATGAATATTGAAAAGGGAGACCAAGGTTGGTCATGTTGAAATGAATGAATAAGTCCGGTTTGGTAGAGAGGCTAACTCTAGAGCTTTGATCTTGTTCATGATTCTAATAAAAACTAAGGATTAGCACATAGTGGTGACGTGATGAAAGTAGGAGAAAAACACGAGTGAGAGCCATCGGATTGCGGCGGAGGGTATTTCACAGGTTCTTCACGATGAGTCGTGACATGACGTGGATACAGCTCCAGGGTGCCGTGGCGGCGGAGAGTATTTCACAGGTTCTTCACGATGCGTCGTGACATGACGTGGATACTGCTCCAGGGTACCGTCCCTGTGGTGACACTTGTGGGATGTTTGGTGACTGCATGAGGATCGTGTGCCATGAAGGAGGCTGAATTGTCCATAGGTTCTTCACGATGCGTCGTGACATGACGTGGGATTCCCCTCCAGTTTATGTACACGTGCTTGCACTCATAGATCATCTAAGACACTACCGTAGTTACAGTAGTAGATTAAGTCATGGCGAGGGATTGAACCCTACAAAGATGAAGAACGACTAAGGACTTGCCCTCGGACCTATGTAGTATGGGATGCATAGACTCCGAATAAGTATGCATTAGTGTCATGTAACATAAATAATTGCATTAAGGACTAAGCTCACTGCACAACACGACATCAATAGGATAGTCCCTTTTGTAGTTCTGTTTGTGATCAAGTTTGTGTTTGCTAAAGTATTTAAGAATTGTTATACTGTTTTCGGCATAGAGAGGATGGCCGTGTATAATATTTCGTCAGTTGTAAGCAACTGACGCGCCCACAGTTTTATATGCAGGATGTGGAGTTACATGAAGATATAGAGATGATTTGATGCTGTTAAAGTTGTAACAATTGTACATTCATTGTTGTTGTATTTTATTGATTCCGCTGCTTATTGATGTAAAAGACTCTGATGTAATTACTGTTGAAATAAAAGTTTTAAATTCCTTGTAAAATTGTACGAAAGAAGTGAAAAGATCCTGTAAAACTCTCGAATTCAGTTGTTTTGGGATTCGGGGTGTTACAAGTGGTATCAGAGCCATGCTTCTAAGTAGTACAAATTTATAAGGAACGACACCCTAGAAGTGGACATTAGAGTGTGAGTTCAGTTCATAGAGATTTAAATGTAAGTGATTTACATTTGTGTTGCTCTATAGGCTGATGTTTTCTCCTCCCTTTTCCTATTGGATGGCTGGAGTAATGAATGGAAGTTGTTATTGAATTTACATTCATTTATGATGCTCTCCTCGTATACATTGATTTGAGATTGTATGCGAGCTCATTTTCTCTGGGTATCAGAGTGGCGCAGTGGAAGCGTGGTTGGTTTGAACCATCATTCATGATACCTTACACATGGACACACCTTCCCTTAAAATTATTTTATATGAATTTTCATCATAGTACCTTTTCAACATTTAATATTTTCCAAATAAAATATTTTCCTGTACTATTAAATCATTTTAATGCCTAGTATTTTGTCTATTTTCCTTAGTCTTGATCTTTTTGAACTTGTTTTGTTTGTCTTTTAGTTCTAAAATTCTATCTTTCGTGTTTTATGTCACTTTACGTTCATTCGTTTATATCTGTTATTATTTTATACATTCGGTTAAATTTATACTACGACTATTATTTTCAATTATTATTACATTTTGAATTTTGCTTGTGAATTTTGCTTATGTGTGTTTATTTTACCTAATTTGATTTTGTGATACGATATTCTTCCGTTATCTTGTACAATCCTATATATATTTCAATATATTTTAATAAAATTTAAATATTTTCATCCGTATAAATACAACAAACTAATTTGGTTTATTGTCCGCATTCGATATTATTGTCTACAAATTGTTTTGTTATATTTATGAATGTTGCAATTTATGCTTCTTTAATATAATGCCTATACTCGTTATGTATACCTTACTTTATTCTCAAATTTTGAATTGTCTTTAGATTCTTGATTACTACATATGTTTTCCATTGATTTTTATATGCGTCATGTATTTCAAAATATTTTCTATACATATAATTTCACCATCCTCCGATTACTACATTACTATTTTTAAGTATAAATGTTTGTGTTAATTGTCCTAAATTGCTACACTACATCATTATTGTTTTCAATTTTATTTCCAACATGTGCATATATTTTACATTATTTTAGTTTTATAAATAATTTTTCATTACTACTGATTAGTACCGTCTATGTTTGATATATCCTATACACCTATTTTGATATTTCGTTGGGTAAAATCTTTTTTGTATCATTGATTTTCAAACATAAACACCATACTTTATTAAACATCCCATATCCAAGTATACATGGAAGATTACATCTTTCCATCTTCCGCTTTGGTGTAACTTAATGTCGAGAGGGCAAATATGCAACTAGACATCATTGGAAGCAAACTGCAACTGGAAGTCGGGGAGGCAAAGTTTGCAACTGAATGTCCAGAAGGCAAACTGCAACTAGATGTCGGTGAGGTAAAGTTTGCAACCGAGTGCCCAGAAGGCAAATTGCAGGGTATCGTAGAAGCAATTATGCAACTTGAGATCAAGATAGGCAAGTCTGCTGTTGGATACCAGTGAGACGAACCTACACCAGAAGGAAATATTATACTTAGATAACCCCTACCTTGTTTTTTCTATAATATTCACTTATAACTATTTCATTTTGTACTAGCTTATACTATTTTATAATATTTTGCAACCTAGCATTATACTGTGTATACTGATTTCATTATTTATCAAACTCGTGCATTTACCGCTTAATCTCAACTATCTTGCCGTCTTCTTTGTAGTACTTTGCATTTTTTTGTGAGTTAGTATTTCGTACCACTTTATTGTATTTTGCTATTTTAAATTTGGTGGCTACTCACCTAACAGTTTTCTTTATTATATTTCTGTTATAATTCATGATTCACTTCTATATAATTAGTTTTGCATTGTTACTACCATAATATATTATTTTACTCCTACACATCATTTATAAATTTTGTATCATGATGTTGTTGTTTTGCCCTATAATTTCCGTCTATGTATATACATAATTTTGTATGCTAATTTTCTTGGTCTACTTGACAAATCGAAATTATTTGGATTTCGCCTTTTTCATTTGTTATCATACATATATGATTATTGTATTTACCTTACAAATTACTTTATAATATCGATTTATATACAAAATCATTTTTTCATTGTCTATACTTTTTCTTTGTTATATAATTGGTTTTCGCACTATTTTCAATGGTACATTTTACTACTACGATGTCTTGTTTGACTGCTACAAATCATTTATAATTTTTATATCATGCTATTATTTCACCCCTATAAGTTTTTTTTTGCCTATGCGAGTATATGATTTTTGTAAGTTGGTTTTCCCACTCTACTGAATAATTCGAAAGTACTATGATGTATGCCTAATTTTCAAAATTTTCTACATAATTATTGTAGTTACCTTATAAATTATTTTATTAATTTTTATACAGAATTATTTTATGATTTTTATACTTTTACTATATTCCCTTCTCAGATATTTCTCAAACTATTAAATTGCTAATTTTTGTCATATAATATCAATTTGGTTTGTGACCTTTTACCATTTATTACATTGAGGAATTTTTAATATTGAATCTATTTATAAGGTACCCATTAACTATGTTTTCTCTACTGCATTGATTTCTGAACTATTTCACAATAAATGACTAAGTTTATTTATCATTTTATCTAATGGTTTACTTGATAGTAATTTGTGTAAACTCTTTTCAAAATACACTATCCTCTACTGTCGTATTTGCTTTCTTATGCTACTTCCAAGTTTTCTTGTTCTGTTCTCATGAATTTTTATACTCAAAATTTTTTTCTTAAATAGATTTTTGTCTATTTCATCCACATTGCTTACTTTTATGCTATATGTATTTTTTGATGTTTGTAATTTCTATATGTTATACTGATATTTTCTTTAGTGCGTACAAAATACAGCCTTTACCATAGTGAGTTCCGGGGACGGAACTGTTCTAAGGGGGGGAGAGTGTAACACCCCGCAAAATTTAAATGACAATTTTGCCCTCGGGTGTTACGCACGTGCATTTTGTACTATTATTGACTATATCCATAACGCATTTTGATATGTATTTTGAATTCCAATTATTTATACAATCTCGTATTCTTAAACTCACATTTGAGACAACTCGAATGCTAGATTTCAATCTTCGAGTTTTTACGTGCTTTTTACGTATTATCGATGCACGTGTCGATTTCGGGTATTCCACCGTTACGTGCAAAGTTTTCAATGGATTTCAATCACTTATTTTTATAAACATGTTTGAATTTGTTTTGTAAACGAAAATTCAATTTTTGACTATCTTTATTAAAATAAGTTTTCTACGTGCAATACACGTGTTTTCTATACGTTTGAGTATATTATCAAATATGTATATTAAATATACTTTCTATTGTATTCCAATTGATTATAATCATTTTTTCGGTTCATACAGTCAATTTTTGTATTTTTTAGATTTTACGGGTGACGCACGTGTTTTGGCGCACGTGTTATAGGCGCGTTCTTCCTTCAAAATAAATTTTCATGAAATGTTTCTTTCCATTTTATTATGCATGAAAAGTATAATTTTTAAAGTTAATTTTATATATTTATTACATATATAGATAATTATTTTAAAAGGATTAAATAAATAAATTGTTTTTGTACACAAAGCACGTGCACGTGCACACGTGCGATGTGCACACAATTTGGGAGCCGGGCTGTTCAGAGAAGAGGAAAATTCTGGAGTTTTGATTTTGAAAAGGAGGGAAAGCAAGTTTTGAATTTTAGAAGTAGAGTTAGTGGTGTTCATGTGGAGGTAGTTATAATAACTACCCTACTACTTCCTTATAAAAGTACCCCCTTAATCTCTCATTCTCTCATCTCTTTTCCTCCTTCTCTCCTGCCCATGCCGAGAAGAAAACCAACCAAAAACCAGCAAAGCTCTGTCCATTCTCCACCTAAATCACCATTCCACTTGCCTATATACATATACTAATGTATATATATGTACATACATAGTATGTGTATATGAAAGAAGATGGGAGTTGTTCTTGATGTTGCCGATATGGAGTGGGGATGATGATGCTCTTGATGATGGATGCTTGCCGAAATGTGGAGCTTGGAGGCTTGCCTTGGTGCGCGGATTTCGAGGAGTTGCAATTGGAAGCTTTCTTTAGGAGCTTCTAATTCTAGGAGTTCATTTGGGTAACAAATCTTTATTTAGGTGGGTGTTTCTTAAATGCTTTCTAATTTAGGAGTAGAAAATGCATGATAGATGATATATGTTTCATTTGAAATTGAATTAGTATGATGAGATCACATGCTAGTTGTTGTAGAGTTTAATGGCTAAATTCTAATTAATGCGATTGATGTGAATTGCTAAATGTGTCATGATGATTGTTCGAATATTTGCATGTAAGAATGTGTGCCATTTGGCAAGTTTGGATTGCATGATGCATGGTTGAAATAGTATTTAAAATGATGAAAATGTGTTGTTTGTTGTCAATATGACAAAGAAGTGCAGTTCTAAAATATCTATTTTGTGAGTATAGAGATTTTATAAAGTGATTTTGATAAAAGACACAGTTTATTTGGAAAGTTGATTGGAAAACATGTTTTTGATACAATTGAAAGGATTTCATTGAAAAATGAGAAACTTGTGGATTTGTGGACATATACGATATTGTTTTTAAAGGAATACATTTCTGAAA
Source organism: Hemerocallis citrina (assembly GCA_017893485.1). NCBI lineage: Eukaryota > Viridiplantae > Streptophyta > Magnoliopsida > Asparagales > Asphodelaceae > Hemerocallis > Hemerocallis citrina. The sequence goes on along the minus strand of CM030360.1, from coordinate 240,942,234 downwards.
ATGATCTACACTTTTATATGGAAGTACAAATCAATTACAAGGTCGAAAATTATATGTATGCTGCAAATTGTGTGGTTGACAGTCGACTGTTCACTTCCACAGTCGACTGGCAAGTGTTAAAAAGTTGGTTTTCGTCAGCAGGACAGTCGACTGAATACTTTCACAGTCGACTGATGCTGTCATAAATTTGATGTTTAAATTTTCAAAATATTTGCGGGACAGTCGACTGATACTGTCACCAGTCGACTGAACCGACTGTGTTATTACTGAAGTTTCAAGTCTAGTAGAGCAGTCGACTGTCTGCTTTCACAGTCGATTGGATCGAGCTGACTGTTGTTTTGATGTTCAAAGTACTCACGGAACAGTCGACTGATACTGCCACCAGTCGACTGAACCGAACTGTTTATGTTGGTTTTGAGTTTGAAATTGATTTTGACAAATGAAAGTTAAATAAGTTAAATACGAGATTTTATGATTATTAAGATTTGATTGAGTTTTATTGTGGAATGCACACAAGGTTATGAGAAATGAAATTAACAAAAAAATTAAATTGAAATTGGAACACTGCGGAACAGCCGACTGCCGTGTGCAGCAGTCGACTCTCCCGAGTGGGTAAGAAGAACTTGAATTGACTGAACAAGTCGACTGGAAGAGATCCAAGTCGACTGTCCAGAGTGCTTTTTGATATATCTGAAATCTTATGATTTGTTTGTGGTAAAGATTGTGAATCTGGATATTGGTAAACTCTATTGTTCTTGCATGAATGTACATGAAGTGAATCATTTATTGTGAATCATGAGAATTAAATGAATATGAGAAAACTATGAACATGGAAAAGAAAAGCCATTATGATTATGAAAAATGAACTTATGAGCTGGGAACGCTCAATGTTAGAATTTGTGAATTGGAATTGAAATGAAAGAATAGCTAAGTCTCCCCCGGCATTTGGAAAGAAATGAAATGAATATTGAAAAGAGAGACCAAGGTTGGTCATGTTGAAATGAATGAATAAGTCCGGTTTGGTGGAGAGGCTAACTCTAGAGCTTTGATCTTGTTCATGATTCTAATAAAAACTAAGGATTAGCACATAGTGGTGACGTGATGAAAGTAGGAGAAAAACACGAGTGAGAGCCATCGGATTGCGGCGGAGGGTATTTCACAGGTTCTTCACGATGAGTCGTGACATGACGTGGATACAGCTCCAGGGTGCCGTGGCGGCGGAGAGTATTTCACAGGTTCTTCACGATGCGTCGTGACATGACGTGGATACTGCTCCAGGGTACCGTCCCTGTGGTGACACTTGTGGGATGTTTGGTGACTGCATGAGGATCGTGTGCCATGAAGGAGGCTGAATTGTCCATAGGTTCTTCACGATGCGTCGTGACATGACGTGGGATTCCCCTCCAGTTTCTGTACACGTGCTTGCACTCATAGATCATCTAAGACACTACCGTAGTTACAGTAGTAGATTAAGTCATGGCGAGGGATTGAACCCTACAAAGATGAAGAACGACTAAGGACTTGCCCTCGGACCTATGTAGTATGGGATGCATAGACTCCGAACAAGTATGCATTAGTGTCATGTAACATAAATAATTGCATTAAGGACTAAGCTCACTGCACAACACGACATCAATAGGATAGTCCCTTTTGTAGTTCTGTTTGTGATCAAGTTTGTGTTTGCTAAAGTATTTAAGAATCGTTATACTGTTTCCGGCATAGAGAGGATGGCCGTGTATAATATTTCGTCAGTTGTAAGCAACTGACGCGCCCACAGTTTTATATGCAGGATGTGGAGTTACATGTTGATATAGAGATGATTTGATGCTGTTAAAGTTGTAACAATTGTACATTCATTGTTGTTGTATTTTATTGATTCCGCTGCTTATTGATTTAAAAGACTCTGATGTAATTACTGTTGAAATAAAAGTTTTAAATTCCTTGTAAAATTGTACGAAAGAAGTGAAAAGATCCTGTAGAACTCTCGAATTCGGTTGTTTTGGGATTCGGGGTGTTACACATCAGATGGTTCGAAATGTTGGATCCTGTAGGCGAGACAACAAACACTGGAGGGGGGGTGAATAGTGTTAATAAAAAAACTGCGGAAATTTTCTCGGTGCAGTCGACTTGGTTGTGAACCAGTCGACTGAAATGACCAAAATAAAGCAAAAACAGTAACTCTGTGCAGTCGACTTATAGATAAGACAGGCGACTGAAGACACAATGAAAATACAACTTATACGACACTGACCAGTCGACTGATAGTGCAAGGAGTCGACTGTCCAGACACTTTTTGCAAAACTTAAGTAAACAAGAGTAAATACAAAATCAAGACAACCAATCACAGAGTACACAAGATATATCCTGGTTCGGTCCTCCCGACCTACGTCCAGTCCCCAAGCAACCCACTTGAGATTTTCACTATTCTGGAAAAGTTTACAAGAATACCCTACGGCGTTAAGACAACAACCTTGTCTAACCCGTAGTCCTTTCTCTCAACCAGAGAAAGCAGACCCACTTTACTACCAAGAGTGAAACAAACCGACTCTACAACCTAGAGTCAAAAACCACTCTCCAACCGAGAGCAAAAGGAACAAGAAAAACTTTACTGTCAACCTATAGCCTTGTTGGTGTATTGTGTTGTTGCACGTGGCTAAAAACAAGGTCGACTTCTATACCCAGTCCAGAGCGAAATCGTTGCTATACTGGACTGAGTGTAGAGAACCAAAGGATTTGAACTTGAAAGCTTTTTCTCAAATTTTTCACTTAGAATTTTCTCAAAGAGTGCTCGGTATCTCAAAAATTGTTGTAAAATGTTGTTAGATCTTTTCAGTGAGATCTGAACTCTTTTTTATAGAGTTAGATTTCCTGAACGTTGGGGGACAGTTATTCCAACTGTCAACCAACGGATCTAAGAGCTGTTGCTTTTGAAAAATCAATTTTGAAAACAAAAAACGGTCAAAAGCACTCGAACAGTCGACTGGGTTGCCATATGAGTCGACTGGTCAGAGTTTGAATAAATTTAAAACAGTTTTGTAATATCAGTCGACTGCCAGAGGTATCAGTCGACTGGTACTCAACAGTTAAATTACTTCAAACTGTTTTGACTCTTTTGGGGTCTTTGAAAAACACACATTATGAATTTTGTGAGTGTATGTGTGTGTGACAAGGCTTTACAATCAGACTAAGACTCAATAAAAGTAAAAAAACAATGTTTTACAAGACATAATAACTTGACACATTTGAGCTTGAGGTCTTGAGTCTTGAGTGAAGTCTTTGTCTGTAGCCTTTGAGCTTGTTCATTTGTTCAGCTGAAATAATCTTTTGTATGTGCAACCTGCAATGTTAGCTGTATAACATAGACACATGTTGCAGTGTGTTGTGATCATCAAAATCAAGAATCAACATTCTCCCCCCTTTTGATGATGACAACACAATAGCTGATAATAACAGATAATATACAAGCATAGTAAAGATATGCTCCCCCTGTTAAAAACAAATCATGCATACAGATAAAAATGTATCTTTAAATCATGTATCAGTCGACTTAAAGTATTGCAGGCGACTAATCCGTAAACGCATACATAGTAAAATCACAAACATAAATAATAATCACAGATGCAACAGTCGACTTTACTGCTTGTAGCCAGTCAACTGACCAGAGATATTTTGAATACACAGAATCAAATACTTAGAGGATATCTCTCCCCCTTTGTCATCAACAAAAAGCATAAAATAAACAGTCTTTCGTATTATAAAAACATAGAAATAAACTTAAGAAATGTTCTCAAACATAAAAAGTTCATTAAGACAAAATGAAATAGAAAAGTACATAAATAGAGAAAATTAAAAGTCTTCAATTGTCCTCATCTGAATCTTCATCAGCAGCATGAAATTGAGAATGGAAAAGATCAGTGAGGTGATCCAGTTTGGAATCAATGGTGTGAAGCTGGGTATCCACAGTTGCTGAATGTTTCATGAGATAAGAGACACAATCATAGAGAGTGCGTGGGTCATCATAGTTGGCTTGAGGAAGAGATGGACCAGAAGAGGTAGAAGGTCTAGAAGGTCTAGCAGTAGAACCTAAAGGAGCTTGAGAAGGTGGAGGAGAGCTAGGAGGCGGATCAAGAAGTTTCATACGTGCCAAACTAGCACGATCGAAACAATCATAGTGAGTAACAACATTGGTCTCGGAATCGAGATCAATATCATAAGCAGTAAAGACTCTAGTGAGAAGACCTCCAAAAGGTAGAAAGTGAATGTGGTTTTGTTCAAGTTTTGAAAAAATGACACGACCCCAATTTACAGCAATTTTACCAAATATTGCATAGACAGCTTTTTGTAATTCTAGAGAATACTGGTCATAACTTCCTCTTTTGGGAAGGATGTTATAGGCTAGTATTCTAGCTACAAGCTTAGCAATAGGGGTAATATTTTTGCTAGTCATTGGAGGTCTATAATTGGGTAAAAAGATTTTAGATAAAACAGAGGCATCATCTAAAATAACATCATCAAGATATAATCCTCCGTCATCAATACCCAGTATTTGATTGATTCTCGTGGGTGTGAGTGTCATTTTGACATTGTTCACAGATGAACGGATAACTACATCCTCATCGTGTTTTTGGACAACCCTCATATTTGTGTAAAATAAATAAATGAGTTGGGGATAATAGTTGGGTTGATTAGAAAGAGAGAGAAAATCATAAAGACTACTATGTTGAAATAAGGGGACAAGATTAAAACGATCAAGATCATTGAAATTAACAAATCTTCCAGGGAAGATGGTAATGGTACACATAAGGTACCATCGTTCAAGGAGATCGGGACTTAAAAGAAATTGAGAGTAATCTTGAGAAGAACTACCCTCATGAGATCTCTTGGATCTTTTAGGAGCCATAAAAAGAGAGAGTTGGAATGATTTTACAAAAGAAAAAGACGAAAGATCAGAACAGAGGCGAGCACCAGCAGCAGTTGTGAGTCGACTTCCTTCTTCTTCACAGATTAGGATTTGGGATTTTGGGTGAAAAAAATTGGAGATCGGTAAAGGTGAGAAAGAGGGGCTGGTAAAGGGTTTTAACTGAGGGCAAACGGTTGAGATCAAAGAGGAAAGAAATCGACGGTTGAGATAAGAGGTCACGGGTGAAAAGAGAAGTGAATTTTATCTCAAAAGCTGCGATGAATAGTCGCTGAAGACAATTGAGCTCGCGACAGTCGACTGGTAGGGTATATCAGTCGACTTAGTCGAGAAGAGACTAAAATTTTATGTCTACTTATCAGTCGACTGGTATAAGAACCAGGCGACTGGTCAGAGAAAAAAATAGATATGTTTTAGAGTTCAGTACAGTCGACTTACTCAAGAACACAGTCGTCTTAACAGAAACAATTTTCAACAAATATCAATAAAATCACAAATTCCAAGTTCTCTTCTTAAGTTAATGAAAGTATCTTCTTTAAGGGGTTTGGTAAATATGTCTGCTACTTGTTTATCAGTAGAGATAAAGTCTAAAGATATATCTCCTTTTAAAACATGATCACGTAGAAAATGATGTCGAATATCAATATGTTTCGTACGTGAATGTTGAATCGGATTTTTAGATAGATTAATTGCACTGGTATTATCACACATAATTGAGGGTTTCTCAAATGAAATACCATAATCTAATAAAGTTTGTTTCATCCACAAGATTTGTGCACATGCCAAACTTGCAGCGATATACTCAGCTTCTGTGGTTGATAGGGATACGAAATTTTGCTTTTTACTGCACCAAGAGACTAGGGAATGTCCCAAAAAGTGACATGTACCACTAGTACTCTTGCGATCAGTTTTGCTTCCAGCAAAATCAGCATCGCTATATGACAGAAGTTGAAAATTATCGGTGCGTGGATAAAATAAACCATATTCAGATGTGCCCTTAATATATCTTAAAATTCGTTTCACTGCTTTTAAATGAGATTCTTTAGGACTAGATTGATATCTTGCACATAAACATACGCTGAACATAATATCTGGTCTACTTGCAGTAATATATAAGAGTGAACCAATCATACCTCGATAGAGTTTTTGATCAACATTCTTACCTAATATATCTTTGTCAAGAGTAGTAGTAGTAGCCATAGGTGTGGATTTACTACTAGTACTATCCATGTTAAAACGTTTGAGTAATTCCTTTGCATATTTTTCTTGATTGATAAATATGCCACTTGAGGACTGTTTAATTTGAAGTCCAAGGAAATAATTGAGTTCACCCATGTGACTCATCTCAAATTCATTTTTCATGGTATTAGTAAATTCTTGACATAGATTATTATTAGTAGAACCAAAAATTATATCATCAACATATATTTGTATGATTAAGATATCATCCTTAACTCTTTTGATAAACAAAGTAGTGTCTACTTTACCTATTTCAAATCCTGATTCTAAAAGAAAAGTTTTCAAACGATCATACCAAGCACGAGGTGCTTGCTTAAGACCGTATAAAGCCTTTTTCAATTTATAAACATGATCTGGAAATTATTCATGTTCAAAACCTGGTGGTTGTTTAACATAAACATTTTCTTTAATAAACCCATTAAGGAAAGCACTTTTAACATCCATTTGATAAAGTATAAAATTCATGAAGCAAGCAAAAGATAATAAAATACGAATAGATTCTAGTCTAGCAACAGGAGCATATGTTTCATCAAAATCTATACCTTCTTCTTGATTATACCCTTGAGCAACTAATCTAGCCTTGTTCCTTACAACTTGTCCTGATTCATCTAACTTATTTTTAAATACCCATTTGGTACCAATAATAGTCTGATCAGGAGGTCGAGGAACTAAATCCCATACATCATTCCTTATAAATTGGTTTAGTTCATCTTGCATGGCATTCATCCAATATTCATTCTCACAAGCTTCTTGTATATTTTTCGGTTCAAAATCCGACAAGAATGCTGTATGAGAAATCATATTAACATGTGAACATGTCTGAATACCATGGGAGATGTTACCAATTATTAAGTCATGAGGATGATCTTTAACTTCAACAAATGACTTTGGTAAAGTTGAAGATATCACAATGGGATCAGTCGACTTGACTTGTTCTTCAGTCGACTGCTTTACATCAGTCGACTGGAAGTCCTTATCAGTCGACTTATCAGTCAGATTAGTTTGTTCTAAAGATTTAATCACATTATCTAAAGGTGATGAATCAATTTCATCATCTTTATTTAAAGTTGATGAAGGCAAAGATTCATCGAATGAAACATGCATTGATTCTTCAATAGTCATTGTAGACTTATTGAAAATTCTATATGCTTTACTCCTATTTGAGTATCCTAAAAAGATACCTTCATTAGATCTTGGATCAAATTTGTCTAAATTATCTTTTGTGTTTAGAATAAAACACTTACAACCAAATGTCTTAAAGTAAGAGACTTTATGAATTTTGTTAAAAAATAACTCATAACAAGTCTTCTTTAGCTTAGGTCTTATAAGAATCCTATTTAAAACATAACAAGCTGTAGCAACAGCTTCAGCCCAAAAGTGCTTTGGTAAATTGCTTTCAACAAGCATAGTACGTGCGCATTCTTGCAAAGTCCTATTCTTCCGTTCAACCACTCCATTTTGTGGTGAAGCTCTAGGAAATGCAAATGAATGTGTCATACCATTCTTGTTGCAATATTCTGTAAATGTTTCATTCTCAAATTCTCCACCATGATCACTTCTAATAGTGACTATGGTTAGAGATTTTTGATTTTGAATACGTTTACAAAAATGTGCAAATTCATCAAACGCATCATTTTTATGTTTTAAAAAGAATGTCCAAGTGAATCTTGAAAAATCATCTACTAAAACAAATACATATCTACTTTTATTTAAAGAAGCAACTCTAGCAGGGCCAAATAAATCCATATGAATTAATTCGAGTGGCCTACTAGTGGAAATTACTTCTTTTGTTTTAAAAGTGGATTTGATTTGTTTTCCTAGTTGACATGCATCACATAACTTATCCTTTTTAAAGGATAGTTTTGGCAGTCCTTTAACTAGGTTATATTTAGATAATTTTGAGAGATTTTTCATGTTCACATGTCCAAATCTTCTATGCCATAGCCAAGATTCATTGTTAGAGGCTATTAAACAAAAATCATTTGAAAATTCAATTGCATTCAAACATAATTCATAAATATTATTTTTACGAAAACCTTGAAAAACAACATTTTGCATAGTGGAATCATAAATCAAACATGCATCTTTTTCAAAAACTATTTTATACCCTTTATCACATAACTGACTAATGCTTAAAAGATTATGCTTTAAACCACTAACTAATAATACGTTTTCTATGGTTGGGTTAGAAATTTTACCGACCATGCCAATTCCTATGACTTTGCCTTTGTTGTTATCTCCAAAGGTGACAGTTCCTCCATCTATGCTTTGAATGGTGGATAGTAGGTTGGCATGTCCTGTCATATGTTTTGAACACCCGCTGTCTAGTATCCAACGTTCTTTCTTGGGTACCTATAAAAAATTTAAGGTAAATATGGTACCCTTTTTATTGGGACCAAAACATATCAGTTTGGGGGAAACCAAACCCATGAAGAGTTTGATCTTCCTCCATAAGCAGGAATATAATTAATAGAATTACACACAGTTAAACATATGAGTTAATATAAGCAATTCTATCATTCTTATTTAAGCTGACTGGAACCCATATAACCTTGTTCTGTCCAGTCGACTTAACAATGTCCTTCAGTCGACTGCTAGTCTGAGTCAGACGACTTGATGGTACATTAGGTCGACTTATATGAGATTTTGATCTCGTTGAATGAGATTCAATTCCTCTGGACAGACGACTGGTAGATTGGTTCAGTCGACTTAACCGAACAGTAGTCTTGCTTTTATCACTGACATTTACAGCCTTAGGCTTTTCAAAAAATTCATACAACTTGTGTGTAACACTAGAAATAAATGCTGATTTATTTCTATTAGTGTTTTTAGCAGGAGATTCTTTTACAGAAGAATTTTTAAAACCAAGTCCATATTTTTGACTAGATTTTACTTGATGGTGAAGGACATCATTTAAATTCTCTTTGCCTTTGTTAAACTTAGATACGTTCTTTGAAATCTCTTCATAATTCTTTTTGAGAGTTTCAAGATCAGTATCTAAACTTGCAATGCGAGAATTTAAAGATTTCACTTCCTTATCAAGGTTAAGATTTTCTTGAGAAAGTGTTTGATTAACTTTCTCTAGACTCTTAACTCTAATCTTTTTCTTTTTTAACTCTTGGAATATTTCATTAAAAGCATCAAGAAGATCTTCTGAATCATAGTCATTACTTACATGTTCTTGTGCAGCCATGAAACACATATTTGCCACTTCGTTGTTTTCATCCGTTTCTTCTTCGGAAGACGAATCACTATCATCCCATGTAGCTTGATAGGCCTTCTTGTTCTTGGCAAATTTGTTCTTTGAATATTTGTCCTTCTTGAAGTTGGATGGTTTTCCCTTGTTCTTTGCATTTTCTAAGGGACAATCCTTCTTCATGTGACCTATTTTATTGCACCTGAAACATGTAGGAGGGTCATTAGTATCTCTATTTTTAGAATTAAACTTACCCTTCTTTAAGAATTTCTTGAATCTTCGAGTGAACATTGCTATCTCCTCTTCATCTTCTTCCTCATCTTCTGAGTCTGTCATGGCTTTAAAAGCCAATGATTTCTTCTTTGTTTGCTGTGATTCTGTATCCTTCTTTCGATCTTCAAGTTGGACCTCGTATGCCATGAGATTGCCTACAAGATTCTCAAGAGAAAGTTGTGACAAGTCATTTGCTTCCTCTATTGCTGTGGTCTTCTTCTCCCATTCTGGAGTGAGTGCACGTAAGACTTTTCTAACCATTTCTGCTTGAGTGTAAATCTTTCCAAGTGCCACAAGAGAGTTTGTGATGTCTGTGAATCTGGTGATCATCTCGGACACAGTCTCATTTTCCTTCATTCTGAACATCTCAAACCTGTGAACAAGAACAAAGATTTTAGACTCTTTAACTTTATTCGTTCCTTCATGTGTTACCTCGAGTGTATGCCAAATTTGATGTGCGGTTGTAGCATTGGATACACGGTTGAATTCTTCCTTTGTAAGTGCACAAAATAAGGCATTCATTGTTTTGACATTGTTCATCGTTTGGTTCTTTTGATCATCATTCCATTGTGCATATGGAATGGTAGGGGCAGTGTATTCTGTCTCTGTCATTTGTCATATCTCATAGTTGATTGATTGGAGGTAGATTCTCATTCGGCACTTCCAATAATTGTAGTTAGTTCCATCGAATAGCGGTGGCTGTTGTGTAGATTGGCCTTCATGGTACTGATTTGTATTTGAAGTAGTTGCCATAGCCTGTAACCTCGCTTTGATACCAAGTGTTGGATCCTGTAGGCGAGACAACAAACACTAGAGGGGGGGTGAATAGTGTTAATAAAAAAACTGCGGAAATTTTCTCGGTGCAGTCGACTTGGTTGTGAGCCAGTCGACTGAAATGACCAAAATAAAGCAAAAACAGTAACTCTGTGCAGTCGACTTATAGATAAGACAGGCGACTGAAGACACAATGAAAATACAACTTATACGACACTGACCAGTCGACTGATAGTGCAAGGAGTCGACTGTTGATGAACACAATATTATTCACTTTTTAGAGCAATAATCTTAATATAATTAGACATTTAAAAGCTCTATATGTGGTATTTAACTCCTATTTTCTCTTTTCCATAGGAAACAGCTTATAACAGAAAAACGAAGCAGATTTAGGACTTCAAGGATAATACACAGCAAACTGCAGAGGATCAGTCGACTGGTTCCCCAACACAGGCGACTGGACAAGAGAAGCTGATTTTCCACAACTCTCGACACAGTCGACTCACTCCCAAAAGACAGTCGACTGGTCTGAACAATTATGAAATCTTCAGGAGTCTCGACTCAGTCGACTGGTTCGAAGATAAGTCGACTGGTCTGCGGCGGAGTAAACAGATAGGATATTCGAAGATTCACCCAAATCTAATTTCAAATCTATTTAAATCCAGATCTTATGCAACGAATCAAATCTAGAGACTGGGAATTGGCAAGTGCACGTGGTGAACAGATAAGGAAAGGAAGAAGAAAAGAGAAAGACATAAATCGCCAAATAAAATAAAGAAGGATTTTTCCTGAAAAAGGGGAAACCCTAATTCTCAGCCGTGTTCTATAAATATCAGAAACGAAGCATTATTCAGGGGGGCATCTATCTCTTGGACGCAACTTAATCTCAGAATTCCCAACCATCAAGTCATCAACCAGTGCTTCATTCCATCATCATCGAAGAAGGGGAAGAGGAGAACCAGTACTCGAAGGAAGTCGACTGTGTGACAGCCAGGCGACTCTATTGCCGGAATCCATTAGTTTATTTCTTCTCTCTTTATTCTTTGATGTTGATCATGTATTTGAACTTGTTAAGCAATAAAAGTATAATTATGTGGAACTAATTTCATCGTTGGGTAGATCGAAGCCGTAGTTATGTAGTGCTATGTTCTTTTGAATCCTTCTATTTTACTTATTGATTGAATCTAATTGAATTGATATAGATTGATAACAGTCAAACTTGTTCAGGAGTTATAAGTACAGTCGACTGAAGGTGAGAGCCAGTCGACTGCCATACAGAATCTGATATTATCAAGTTTGTGAGTTAGAAATCTGAATCTGTTATATGAGCATATTGAGACGACCCGTATCTCGTGCTCGTAACTTGTAACAAGGGAATCTTTAGGATTCTTGGTTCAATCAACTTAAAGGATCTAGATCTGATACCAATTTCTAGAACTTTAAGTGTTTGTTCGTTTCCACTGTGCTTATGCTTTTGTTAAGTATAACTTAGTAGATACCATGCTAAAATACTTAGGGGAAGAAACGAATTAGAGTAGATACCATGCCTAATTCTTGGCTTAGGGAGACAATACTTTAAGGAGTAGATACCATGCCCTTGAAGTGAACAAACATGAGTAATTAGAAGTAAATTCAGAAGGCAACTTAGCATTACTAACTATTGGTGGAGATCAACAACCCAACTATTCAAGAGATATTTGTGATTCAACACCTCTCATCTTAGTTTTAATCTTTTAGTTCTTTTAGAATATTATAACAACTCTTATTCATTTTTATTATTAGTTTTATTGATTAGTAAGTTGAAGTCTACAATCTCTGTGGGATCGACCCTTGCTATTTCTACGATTCTATAAACGATTCATGCACTTGCGAGGTTTTATAATTTGTGTCTAGTTAGTCTATTTATTTAGGTAGCTAGATTAACACAACAACTGTCCAGACACTTTTTGCAAAACTTAAGTAAACAAGAGTAAATGCAAAATCAAGACAACCAATCACAGAGTACACAAGATATATCCTGGTTTGGTCCTCCCGACCTATGTCCAGTCCCCAAGCAACCCACTTGAGATTTCCACTATTCTTGAAAAGTTTACAAGAATACCCTACAGCGTTAAGACAACAACCTTGTCTAACCCGTAGTCCTTTCTCTCAACCAGAGAAAGCAGACCTACTCTACTACCAAGAGTGAAACAAACCGACTCTACAACCTAGAGTCAAAAACCACTCTCCAACCGAGAGCAAAAGGAACAAGAAAAACTTTACAGTCAACCTATAGCCTTGTTGGTGTATTGTGTTGTTGCACGTGGCTAAAAACAAGGTCGACTTCTATACCCAGTCCAGAGCGAAATCGTTGCTATACTGGACTGAGTGTAGAGAACCAAAGGATTTGAACTTGAAAGCTTTTTCTCAAATTTTTCACTTAGAATTTTCTCAAAGAGTGCTCGGTATCTCAAAAATTGTTGTAAAATGTTGTTAGATCTTTTCAGTGAGATCTGAACTCTTTTTTATAGAGTTAGATTTCCTGAACGTTGGGGGACAGTTATTTCAACTGTCAACCAACGGATCTAAGAGCTGTTGCTTTTGAAAAATCAATTTTGAAAACAGAAAACGGTCAAAAGCACTCGAACAGTCGACTGGGTTGCCATATGAGTCGACTGATCAGAGTTTGAATAAATTTAAAACAGTTTTGTACTATCAGTCGGCTGCCAGAGGTATCAGTCGACTGGTACTCAACAGTTAAATTACTTCAAACTGTTTTGACTCTTTTGGGATCTTTGAAAAACACACATTATGAATTTTGTGAGTGTATGTGTGTGTGACAAGGCTTTACAATCAGACTAAGACTCAATAAAAGTAAAAAAAAATGTTTTACAAGACATAATAACTTGACACATTTGAGCTTGAGGTCTTGAGTCTTGATTTGAGTCTTGAGTCTTGAGTGAAGTCTTTGTCTGTAGCCTTTGAGCTTGTTCATTTGTTCAGCTGAAATAATCTTTTGTATGTGCAACCTGCAATGTTAGCTGTATAACATAGACACATGTTGCAGTGTGTTGTGATCATCAAAATCAAGAATCAACACGAAAATGGTGCACTCCGTGATAAATTCGGCGAGTGCCTGCCCCTTGATTGTCGTCCTGGGCTGATAGCTGATGTCGTATTGGCTCAATTTGATCGACCACTTGACCAGGCGGCCGGAGCTCTCTGGTTTGTGGAGGACGGTCTTCAGAGGCTGGTCCGTGAGGACCTAAATGGAGTGAGCCTGGAAGTAAGGTTGGAGCTTACGAGCTGCTGTTATTAGTGCATACGCCATCTTCTCCATCTTCGCATACCTGGTCTCTGCTGAGAGCAGAACCTTGCTCACATAGAAAAGGGGTTTTTTGAACACCGTCTTCTTCTCGGACGAGCACGGCACTGAGCGCATGAGCGCACTTTCCGAGGCCGAGAGGCAGAGGAAGCGGGGTTCACCGGGTTCGGGTTTGCTTAGGAGCAGGGGATTGGCGAGGTAGGACTTCAACTGGTCGAACGCTTGTTGTTGTGGCTCGCCCCACTAGAATCCTTTCGTCCCCCGCAGGGCCTTGAAGAACGGCAGGGACTTCTCCCTTGATTTGGAGAGGAAGCAGTCGATGGCCGTCAGTCTACCCGTAAGCCGTTGAACCTCTTTAACGTTCCAGGGCAGGCTCATGTCGATGATGGCCTGGATCTTCTCTGGATTGGCTTTTATGTCACGCTGGCTGACGACGTAGCCCAGAAATTTTCCGGACGAGACGCCAAAGGCGCACTTGGCGGGATTGAGCCTCATGTTGTGAGACTGAAGGACGCCGAAGGCTTCCTCGAGGTCAGCGACATGATCCTTCCCCCATCGGCTCTTGACAAGCATATCATCGACGTATACCTCCATGTTCCGACTTATCTGATTTTGAAGACTCAATTGACGAGCCTCTGGTAGGTGGCCCTGGCATTCTTGATCCCGAAGGGCATGACTCGGTAGCAGTAGAGGTCCTGGTCGGTGACGAAAAACGTCTTGGCGATGTCCGGAGGAAACATCCGAATATGATTATAACCTGAGAAGGCATCCATAAAGGTTAGGAGCTCGTGACCCGATGTCGCGTCGATCAGAACGTCTATGCTGGGGAATGGAAAAGGATCCTTGGGGCACGCCTTATTGAGGTCGGTAAAGTCAATACAGATCCTCCAAGTACCGCTAGCCTTTTTCACCATCATGACATTAGCCAGCCACTCGGGGTAACTGACTTCTTCAATGAATCGGGCAGATAACAACTTGTCCACCTCCACTTTCACCGCCTGTTGCCTTTCTGGGGCAAACTTACGGCACTTCTGCTGTACGGGTTTGGAGCCAGGGACGATGCTTAGCTGGTGCATGATTAAGTCTTCGGAAATCCCGGGCATGTCGGACGGTGTCTAGGCGAAGAGGTCAACATTTTGGCGGATGCAGTCGACCAGGTCCGGCTTCAGTTCGGGGGAAAGGGTTTGACTCACACGGAACTATTTGGACTTGTCCTCTGCTTTAAAGGAGACTTCCTCCAATTTGTCCGCGGGTTCTGACTCGGGGTGGCTTTCTTCAGGTGGGAGCTCGATGGCCTCGAAAGGAAATACACTGCCCCCGACCGCGGTCATGTAGCATGAGCGTGCCGACTCCTGGTTGCCCTGAACGATCCCGACCCCGACGTCAGTCAGGAACGTCAGTTTCAGATGGTAGGCGGAGGGGACAGCATGGAGCGAACATTGTCCGGGTCGGCCGAGGATGGCATTGTAGGCTGCCTTGACATTGAAAACCATAAAACCCATCGACTCGATTTGGAGGATGGGGGCCGTTCCTACTGTTACGTCTAGTGTCACGATTCCCTCGCTTTGTACGGGGATGCCCGAAAATCCATGGAGGGTGTAACCGGCCAGCTTTAGCTTTTCTCGGGGGAGTTTAAGATTCTCAAATGCTTCTAAGAAAAGAATGTTGACCGAGCTGCCGTTGTCTACCAGGATTCGGCGAACTTGAAAGTTGGCCATGACGAGGTTGATGACGAGGGCATCGCAGTGTGGAAGCTGGACGCCTTTGAGGTTTTCTCCTGAGAAGGAGACCGCCCGTTGCTTAATCCGAGGGGGTGGATGGTCCAGAACAGGGTTGATCTCTCGGATAAAGGCTTTCCGAGAAGTCCCAGATTCCCCCCCCTGGTTCCACTGTGGACGCAGTGTAGGATGGCGTGTCTGCCGGTTTCTTCGGGTTCTGGGTCTCGATCAGGTCGTTAACCGACCGTCTGAGGGGGAGGCGAACGCCTCGGGCTCCTCGGCTCTCTTCGGTCTCTGGGGTTGGCCCGGGTGAACTCCTTCAGGTACCCTCGATGTATAAGGGCTTCGATCTCGTCTTTGAGGGCTCGACAGTAATTTGTATCATGACCGGTGCCTCGGTGGAAGCGGTAGTAAAACCTCTGGTCTCGCTTCTTGCCGTTGTTGGGCAGTCGAGAAGGGAACCAGACAACCCCATTGTCCTCGATTTCCATTAAAATTGCCGAGACAATTTGAGTCAGGGGACTGGGGGGACCCTTTTGGGACCAATTGCTTCTTTTCTAGGCCTTTTGAAAGGCTCGGCATCATCGACCTTGTGCTTCCCCCTAGCAGCGGCTTCCTTTGAGCCCTCGGGATTGAGGGCCTCCTCGGCCCGGATATACTTCTCAACCCTATTGAGTAGGTCGGAGAAGTCCACGGGTGGCTTCTTGGCCAAAGAAGCCTTGAGCTGGCTGTGGCAGACATTGTGTCGAAAGGCGGCGAAGGCGACCCCTGCGTCGAGGGAGGAGACCGACCTCGCCTCGGAGGTGAACCTCTGAACGAACTCCCAGAGGGATTTCCCGTCCTTCTGTTTGAGGTCCAGAAGGGAAGAGCTCGTCTTCTTGACCTTCCTGCTGGTCACGAAGTGGGCGAGAAAACTCGCCTCCAGCTGCTCGAAAGAGAAGACTGAGCTGGGGACAGGTTTGGAGAACCACTCCCGAGCTGGGCCCCGGAGAGTAGCAGGGAAATCACGGCAAAGGAGGGAATTTGCAGCGCTGTGAATCATCATGATGGTCTTAAACCCCTCCTTGTGATCAGCAGGATCACCCTCGCCATTATAGGTCTCAAATTGAGGCGGTCTAAAGTTCCAAAGGATCGCGGCTTCAAGGATTTGGGGGGAAAAAAAGGGGTCCGATCGGATGATGGCCGTAACCCTGCATTGGTCCGCCTTCGCCGAGATGTGTGAGGCAGTTCTCCATTTCTTCCAAACGACGAAAGACGGGATCCACCGCTTCCTGGGGACGAGTCGATCCGTGGGACTCGCCGGCTTCCGTTTCCGATCGATGGGCGGAACTGTGGTAGACCTCGGTGGTCGGATCGTCTCGGATGGCTTGAAGGATCTCCCGGAAGTTCTGGAATTCGACCTTTGTGACGGAGGCTTGTCCCTCCGGGTTCTGCGGGGGATTGTGCACCTGGGAAGGCTCTCGGCGATGGTTCAAGGCCGAGTTGGAAGCGGCCTCTCCCCTCGTCCGGCTGGCCTGTCGGTTCGAGATGACGCAACGCAAATCTGACGCAATCGAAGGTCGGGACGCGCCGTTGGCCCGGGGTTGGTTGGAACACCGGGAGAAGTTCCGACAACAGGCCCTCCGACGATCTAGTCAGTCACTGAAAAAGAGACTAGGCAGGTAGGGTTCAGGTGGGGAGAGGTTGATTACCTTTGAAAGTGAGGAGAGGGGTTGGTATTTAGAGGCAGGGGTAAACGGGTCTTGAGCCCTAGCGGGCCGGGTTGGACCCGTTTGCCCATGGGCCTGAGCTGGCTGAGGCCCATTAGACTGTAGTTGGCCTGATGATCACAGGAGGAAGGATCCAGAGGATATCAGAGGACTCTGGTTGATGCTGCTTAATTTATCCCATGTCAGTAGGGGAATGATTTTTTATAAACACTGTAGGTAGGGATTTTGGAAAATGAGAAATTTAATTTGCAATAATTTTTAGTTATCTTTTAAGAAAAGATAAATCATAGTGATTCTTGTTAAGATGGTTATTTTTCTTACGATAATATGATGGAATTTTATATACACTTAGGAACATGCATAAAACATTAATAACAACCTAAAACATGTTTCTATGAATCTAGATCTTAATCATGTTGCAAAAGTGCTTTAATATAAAATCCTAAATCATGAAACTATGGATCTTTGCTAAATCAAAAGAAGAACATTAAAAGCGGAAGCACTAACCTGAAGCCATTGATGGAGATTGCGCAGAGGGTTTGGATCTTCCTATATGATACGCACTTCTATGAGATGTCGTTTCTCTATTCTTCTGTTGATGGGGATGACAGATGGAATAAGAAGATACGTATATATAGGGAACCATAACCCTAACTGATAATTATTGATTTCCAATTTTGCCCATCACAAAATGAGAAATTTACTTTACGGTCTCTACACGTGTTATATCACACTTTAAATTATATGCTTTTAACCCATTACTTAATCTTGATTAGATCACTTTAATTTGGGTTAAACTTTAGAATAGCAATTATACATTTAGTCATATATGTGAGCCTACATAGATTATTTTCCAACAATCTCCCACTTGGGCAACATATGTTACTCCTTATAAATGTACATACTTTATGAGCTCAAAATTTTGCTATCATAACCAAAATTATAGCCAAACAATCTCGTCCATTAATCATGTAAATATAGGATCAAAGCAATTTTTGTTACATTTATCGTAACTTAATTCATTAATGGTCACATATATCAACATAATCGAACGACATAGATCAAGTGTGAAAGCATGAAAATTTTATGCAATGTGTTCTATACACATGCCTATTTCCAACTGGTCCTCTTTAAAACTTAAGTGAGGTCAGAACCGAACATGACATATGAGTGAGAAAACTCAATTCTTTATTTCTGATCAGAAAATAACCAAATGTATAAATGTCTCACACAAACATAATGCAAATAAAATACAAACTCCCACTAAATTATGATATCCTCAAATAATACAACACCCATATGAGCAGTGTGCTCATGAAAGACCATGGGTGGTAATCCCTTTGTAAGCGGATCCGCTATCATGGAGTTTGTCCCAATGTGCTCTATGGACATCTGTCCACTCTGCACTCTTTCTTTCACAACTAGGAACTTTATGTCAATATGCTTCGACTTTGTCGAACTCCTGTTGTTGTTGGAATACATCACTGCCGACTTATTGTCACAAAATAACTTGAGCGGTCTTTCTATATTCTCCAAAATGCGCAGCCCAGTGACAAAATTCTGCAGCCATATTCCATAGTTCGATGCCTCATAGCATGCTACATACTTTGCTGCCATAGTGGAAGAAGCTATAAGTGTCTGTCTGACACTTTTCCAGGATATTGCTTCTCCAGCTAACAGGTGAATATAGCCTGATGTAGACTTTCTGCTATCTTGGCACCCAGCGAAATCAGAATCAGAATATCCTACGACCTCCAAATGATCTGATTTCATATATGTGAGCATGTAATCTTTTGTTCTCTGAAGATACCTCATAATCCTCTTGGCTGCTATCCAATGGTCCATACCAGGTTTGCTTAAATACCTGCCTAACATCCCAACAAGGTACGCAATATCTGGACACGTACATACTTGAGCATACATTAGACTCCCAATAGCTGATGCTTAGGGGATCTTTTGCATTTCCTGAATTTCAAGGTTACTTTTAGGACACTGATTGAGACTAAATTTGTCTCCTTTAGCAACAGGGGTATCCCCTGGTCTACAATCTTGCATGCCAAACCTTTTGAGTACTTTATCGATGTATCCATTTTGTGATAACCCTAGAATACCTCGAGAACGATCTCGGTGTATCTGAATTCCTAATACAAAAGAGGCATCCCCAAGATCCTTCATCTCAAAATGCTTGGACAGAAACCTTTTAGTTTCGTGCAATAAATCTATATCATTAGTGGCAAGCAATATATCAACGACATATAGAACTAGGAATATATGCTTACTCCTACTGAACTTGTGATACACACAATCATCAACTATATTTATCTCAAAACCAAATGAGATAATTACTTGATGAAAACTTGTGGTACCATTGACGAGAAGCTTGCTTGAGTCCATAGATGGATTTTGTCAATTTACAAACCATATTCTTTGAATCTCCCGACACAAAATTTTCTGGTTGCACTATATAAATTGTCTCGTCAATGTCGTCATTGAAAAATGCCGTTTTGACATCCATCTGATGTAGCTCAAGATCAAGATGAGCAACAATTGCCATAATTGTCCTAAACGAGTCTTTCGATGAAACTGGAGAGAAAGTCTCTGTAAAATCAATGCCTTCTTTCTAAGTATAGCCTTTAGCTACAAGACGTGCCTTATACCTCTCCACATTACCATTTGCATCCCTCTTGGTCTTAAATATCCATTTACAACCAATTGGTTTTGCACCTTCTGGTAATGGGACAAGTTTCCAAACTTTGTTGTCTTGCATAGACTTATACTCCTCATTCATGGCATTAATCAACTTTTGAGAGTTACAACCTTCCATGGCCTGATGAAATGTGATTGGATCATCTTCCATCATTCCATTGTCATCCTCATGTTCTTGGAGAAATGCAATATAATCATCCGGAATAGCATTCCTCCTTTCTCTCGTGGATCTCCTTAATGGCACTGGTTCTTGAGGTTGTTGAGTTTGTTCTTCTGGATCAATTACCTCATTTTGAATGGGGGGTTGTTCAATATTGTCTTGTTAAGGTTCCGGATTCGCTTCTTGATCAATAATAGCTGTGGAAACCTGAATATTGTCAAAAGTGATAGTAGGAATTGGGTTTGTAATTGAATCCAATTCCTCCTCAAAAGTAATGTCCCTAACTTTATTTCTCCCCAAAAACTCAACTTCCTCAAAAATTGTTGCAGTTCCCGTCTCAAAAATATTCCTAAGTGTGGGATCATAAAACTTACAGCCCCTGGATCGTTCAGAATAACCAATAAAGTAGCTGCTCACTATTTTGGAGTCCAATTTCTTTTCATGTGGCCTGTAAGGCCTTGCCTCAGTTGGACATCCCCAAATGTGAAAGTGCTTTAGACTAGGCTTTCGACCTGTCCAAAGCTCATAAGGTGTTTTTGCAGCTGTTTTAGTTGGTACTCTATTGAGAATGTAAGTTGCTGTCTTTAATGCTTCTCCCCAGAGGGACTCAGGTAAGGTGGAATGAGCAATCATACTCCTTACCATTGTAACGCCCCGAATCCCTATACTGATGATTCGTGACATAATCCAGAATTCTCCCTTCTAACATGTCTCAATGCAGGAAAAGCAGGAAAAATTAAACAAATCTTATTCCATGATATACAAGTTTAAGTGTTACAATAAACTTGGTTCCGAAAAATTACAACCCATGTTTTGCAAACGAAATATAATCAGGAGTGAGTAAGGAACACTTGGGACTGCCACTTGGATGCATCACCAGGCTTGGGCCTTCGTGGACTTCATGATCGGCATTTAGTACCTAAAAGAGTGGGTACGTCAGTAATTCTACTGACGTAATGCTGATAAAAGCAGCGATTTCCAAACCAACTAAAATCAAACATGAATGCAGGAGAAGAGTGCTAAAAAGGAAAGGGGAGGTGAGGTTGCATCAAGTACGTTCGTATATGATATACTCTAGTGTCTAATGCGCAAGTCAAATGTACTTAGTCTAGTGCAAGCGAGACTTTGGAAATATATGCATCCCATACTACATAGTTTCCAAATCAAGCTGTTGTCTCTAAGTTTAGGGATTCGAACCCTTGTTATGCAATGCATTCTAATTCGGTCTACTTCCTGTTCCTGATAGTATGACATGGTTGGGTTCAAGCCGTGATGAACTTAAAGATATACCACAGTATACCTATAGCATCGTATTTCTATCGGACCGCAGTCCGTACAATCCGTTCGTGTCCACTAGCATATACCTGGATCCTATTTAACAGTCGCGACGAACTTAAAGATATACCGCAGTATACCTATAGCATTGTCTTTCTATCGGACCGCAGTCCGTACAATCCGTTCGTGTCCACTAGCATATACCTGGATCCGATTTAACAGTCGTGACGAACTTAAAGATATACCGCAGTATACCTATAGCATTGTCTTTCTATCGGACCGCAGTCCGTACAACCCGTTCGTGTCCACTAGCATATACCTGGATCCTTACTTCTATCTAGACGTGTTATGAGAGTGGTCACAGCTTAATCCACGGTCTAGGTCACACCTAGACTCAGTGGTTCCCCTTATCGGAACCCTAGACCTTGTCTGCCAGCCGGTGGCTCTGGCGATGCAGCCTCCCCGCTCGCCACTTCCCACGTCTTAATCAGTGTGGATGAAACAACCGAGTATGGGGGCATGCAACTACCCCCTCCCAACACTCCAATCCTCACTCGAGAGCAAAATGGAAGATTATGCAAACATCACTCATGAAGGGTAGCTGGATCTGTCCAGTGCTAGAAAAATCGCATTAATTCCTGCGTAACTCAGAATTTCGATTTTCTAGGCTCGTTGGGAAGCTTGGGGTCTCTACTACCAATCTCTAGTGCAACGCTTGGGCAATTTCCGAACACATGTATCCGGAAAATCAAAAATGCACAAGCTGCGCAGTCAGCCCAAGTATTGAACGCTGTGCATGCTAAATTCCATATAAAATCAACCCCTCATCAAAAGCTCAAGAAATTTTAGAATCTATAGCTAGACACCCATCACTATCATGTGTCCAAAAATGTCACTTAGACTCCTAGTATGCATGGAGCTATGGCTCCCTAACCAAAGATGCACAATCTCCTCTGTTTTTCAGACAACCTTTTACTCGTATTTAGGAATTATTTCGGAAACTTTATCAAACGTCGTCTAAAAATTCTAAGATTCGGGGATCTACAAGTTGACTCCTACCACAACTTGCTCACAAAATTTCAAGGTGATATAATAAGCACCCGCGAAGTTATGCACCTAAGAAACTGCGCCTACCTGCAGAAATCTGCAGTCCAGACCCTCTGGACCAGCGGTGTTGAGGAATTTTTTTGAGGTAGCAAACCATTTCAGAACAGGGTGAAATTTGGTATTTTAGTAGTAGACATATACATGGGTTCCCACAAAAAATTTCAGCCAAAGATACCTAGTCCATAATTAACTATGATTTCTCGAATCTTATGATAAAAATTCTTAAGCTGCTGTTCTGCAGATGCCTTGCTGTCCGAAAATGTGGGGCTTGTTTGGCCCACTAAGTGTTGTCTAAATATTACAAAAAAAAATCATGTAGATCCTAGATACATGTAGAAACACTTCCCCAAAGTTTGGGCTCAAGATTCTTAGCCATTCATGGAATAACAATTCTCTAAGTAAGCTTCAAGAACATGGTTTTCTTTTAAACAATCTTTGAAGAGAAAGAATATTTTACCAAGGGACTACTTCTCTTATTAACATGTTTACCATGGGACTACTTCTTTTCTTAACATGTTCCTCATTCACACATGATCAAACAATCTTTTTCTTGGTTATTCTTACATGCAAGAATCAAACAAATAATAAAAACTACACTTTTTATGAGTTTGAGAAATCACCCACTTTGAGTTGCAAGAAGAATTCCTCTTATGTGCTTTGGCTCCTAGCTCTTCAAGATTTGCTCCTTGTCCCTTCTTCACTCCTACCAATCTTCTACAACAATCCTAAGAGATATCCTCTCTTTCTTTCTCCTCCCTCTTCTCTCTTCTCTTTTTTTTTTTGAAGGAACAAGAACCCTAAAATGGAAAAGAGGATGAGAGAGTAAATGAAGTGGGTATTAATAGAGAGGAGTGGGAGTTAGGGTTTTCCCCCCTTGGAGGATGGGCCGGCCAAGGTGTAGGGTAGGGATTTGTTCAAGTACAAGTGAGTGGAGGTGAAGGGTTAGATTTAGTGCCAACACCCAAAACTAGAAAGTTCCCAAGTCAACTAGAAGTCTTCCATGAAGAACTCTTCATGTGCAATTCCCACCCTTGGATCTCATCAAGATGGAGCTTTAGGGTTTGATGAGGTTAAGGTTTAGGCCTTACCCTAAGTTATGCCAACCCTAATTCTCCTATTCTAACCCTAACCTCTTAACAAAAATAAACATGGCTATTTACCTTAATAGTTATGTACCAATTTCCATGACATACATCTAATGGAAGTAAAATATATTCCCATGAAATATTTTATTAATTCCTTGGGATATTACAACCATATCCTTAAAAGTCCTATTTCGTCTCTCAGCAACACCATTCATGCTAGGTGATCCTGGCATGGTGTACTGTGGTACAATACCGCATTCCTCTAGGAATTTAGCAAACGGTCCTGGACGTTGTTCACCTGAGCCATCATATCTGTCGTAGTACTCACCACCACGATCAGATCTGATAATTTTAATTCTTTTGTTAAGTTGATTCTTAACTTCAGCTTTATAAGCTTTGAACACGTCCATAGACTGTGATTTTTCATGAATGAGATATAGGTACCCATAACGTGAGTAATCGTCTATGAATGATATAAAATATTGTTGACCATTCCAAGATCCCGTAGGGAATGACCCACAAATATCTGTATGAATCAATTCTAAGACGCCTGAAGATCTATTGGTACCTAATCTCTTAGTTTTGGTCTGTTTTTCCTTTATGCAGTCTACACAGATATCAAAGTCTGTGAAGTCCAGGGACTCCAAAATGCCATCAGACACAAGACGCTCAACTCTACCTTTTGAGATATGACCTAAGCGCTTATGCCATAATGACGCTGAATTTTCTTTATTTAATTTACGTTTAGTACATGTGACTCTATATGCAAGGTTTCATTATAGGATGCAATTGTTTCAAGAAAATAAAGGTTGTCATAAGCATTCAAGTAACCAGTTCCAACAACATTCGAATTTAAAGACAAATTAAACTGATTGTTTCCAAATGAACAATAATAACCAGATTTGTCCAACAAAGAAACAGAAATTAAATTTCGTTTAAAAGACGGAATAACAAAAGTGTCTTTCAAATCCAAATAAAAACCAGTTCCTAATAACAACCTAAAATGCCCAACTGTTTCCACCTCTACCGATTTTCCATCACCCACAAAGATGTGTCTTTCATCATCATTTGGCTTTCGACAGCTCAGGCAACCATGTATAGAAACACTTATGTGAGTAGTAGCACCAGAATCTATCCACCAAGTGTTTCTAGGTACTGAAGATAAATTAACTTCAGAACAGACCAAAGTCATTTCAACCTTATTATTTTTAGCAAAATGTTTCTCAATTTGATCTAGAAAATCTTTGGCCTTAGTAATCCCATCGGATTCTATGCCCCTAAAGGCTTCTGGAATGCTGTGTTTCATAATTATTAGACTCATGCGATTTGAACGATCTCACCTCTCAAAATCTCTTTTATCATCAGGAGTGCTTTCCGCAGTGAGAGGTGGAGGTTGTTCTTCCCTTAATGCATGGTCTAATTCCATACAGCCAAGAGTTATCAGTAAGGCCCCTTTCCATTCCTTGAAATTTGTCCCATTAAGCATGGGAATAGAATTGATGTTAGCAGTTATTGAGGCAGCAGATGATAAACTAGCTGAATATAGAACAAAAACAAACAAAATAAGCTCACATGTGAATCCATATAAAACAATAAATTCAAATAATGGTTAATCCCATCTCAAGATACCAGGCACAACATTAATATCAAGTCTTTGGACAGTAACATTAACTGTAAGCGGTGCTCTTGTTGTAGTAATCAAATATTGACAATAAATCCTGTCAAATAATAAGTTATTCTTTGGACTGACTTATTGTTCATATGGAATACCTTATAATTGTCACATATTTATTACCACAAATGTGTATGAAATTCGGCCAAATATCAACTTACCATTGGGTCAGTTAATAAACGTATGAATTACAAACACACAATCATCTTGATATTTTAAATAAATTAATCTACACAAAAGAGGTCACTTTGGCAACATTTTGTTTCAATTAATCTATTCAAAATATTAGACATTCATAAGAAAATCCAAAACCAAAATTTGAATTTAATTGTTTCCCAAAAATTTATCTTTTCCTTAACTTTATAATTTTATTTTATTTTATTTTAGATAATATCAATTTAAAGTGATAACAAAACTATAACAGAAAATGTGATGTATATTTATCTGGAATAATAATAAAACCATAACTGAACCATATCTATCTATTGTTTTGATAACATCAAAATAATTTTTATTTATCCGATCATAAGACAAATATCTTTACTGAATTTATAATCACAATTAATCAAAAAACATAACAGAAAATTAATTTTACTGATAAATCAATTTTATAACAGAATATTAACAACAGAAGTTAACAGAATATTAACAACAGAAGTTAACAGAAAATTAATAAACTGCAATTCGTGTTACTAAGTGTCATAAGTAGTAAGAATGGCCTCTAGACACTAGTAATGAAAACTTATTTGCAGTTGAACTTTTGTATACAAACCATTTCCATAGCCAGGTAAGAGATATCAACAACCTGAAAGATGAATCTCGGCATACCACATACAAGATGTAATGATCGTATCACCACACTAAATCTTGATCTTCCACCTAAAATGGCCAGGTTTCTTTTCGAATGGGAATCTAATGGCGGATTACAAAGAGGAATTCGGTGGAATTTTTGAATTAGGGAGGGACTTGAGAAACCCTATTCCCCAAATTGAAGAACAAGGAGATGGAATTTTTTTTTAATCTGAATTTTATAGTATTTGTCTTCCATAAAGAAACCCTAAATTTTTAAATTTTCTGAAACAAGAATGCCATAAAATACCATAAAAGGGAGATCAAAAGAAACCCTAAATTTCTTAAACAAAATCATCAATTCTTCAATTAATTCCATCATAATAGCCTTATTTTTTATTGCTTCCGATGAAGTAGCCAATAACCAACAATATGTATTAGGATGGCTTTTAAAGGTATTTTCGAGGTAGGGGGTTAAGGTGGTAAATATATAGTGAAAGAATGCAAAGTCATGATGCGAAATGAGAGCTATACCAACATTTCTCTAACCGATACAAATAATTTGATTTGTTAAAATATTCATATAACTGAAATTTCCACAATATGCACCTTAATGTTGCACTGTAAGGAAAGTTTTAAGCAGAAGCTATCACACAACTTAAGTGAAATTGAGAAAATAGCAAATAAGGTAGACACAAATATTTTACGTGGAAAAACCTCCAAAGGAGATGAGGTAAAAACCACGGGCAAGGTAGTGGGATTTTAATAATGAAAGTTGGGATTAAAACACATTTTCTCTAAATATATGCATAGTATAATTTTCACTCTTCTTCTTATAATAGGAGAAACACATACACAAATTCGAGAAAAAATATAAGTATACAAATTGCTCTAAGAAGACACAATATTATCTCGAGAACACTCTTAGAATACTCACTTTTACTAATCCTTCTTTCTATCTTTTCCTCACTTTACTCTGCATTTCAAACCCTTTCCCGAAGCTCAATTTATAGCCAGGGAAAGATAGAGATGTCACTATCCACCTTCCCTTCTAAAAGTATTTGTCAATAGTGTGGGGCGCCGAATTCGGTTCCCACTATTTTGACATTGTTTTTCTTCGTTTGGTTGATGTAGTGGTGGTGGGACCTATATGGTGGGCCGCCCATTTGTCGACATTCTCCCATTTGGAGACTTGATTGAAGATTAATCATGTCTTCACACAATCATTTCTACATTGTCATTCTCATGCTGCTTACGTTTCTGCTAGGCCGTACGAGGATCTACACAATTTAAACTTGTCAGTGTTGATTTGTTTGGTCATAACATCTGCTAGGTTCTTGTTAGTGTGAATCTTGGATTATTTCCCAAAATAGACCACCTTTTGAAACAAATTTCCAGCATAGACCACTTTCGAAACTAATTTCGAAAATGGACCACTCGCAGTTGGGAACTGCGGCTTATTCAAAAATATATTTTTTCAGTGCCGCAGTTCCCAACTGCGGCCTTAGTTTATTTCATATTTGGCATAAGTGACTTCGAGACTTAGACAAATTTTTCCAAGTAAAAAAGTGTTAAATAGAGGCCAGTTCTCAACTGCGACCTATGTTATTATTAGGCCGCAGTTGGGAACTGTGGTCTTTATTTAACACTTTTTTACTTGAAAAAATTTGTCTAAGTTTCAAAGTCACTTATGCCAAATATGAAATGAACTACGGCCGTAGTTGGGAACTGCAGAACTGCGGCGGAGAAAAAATACATTTTGAAGAGGCCGCAGTAGGGAACTGCAGCCTCACAATCGAATAGGCCGCCGTTCCCAACTGCAAGTGGTCCATTTTCGGAATTGGTTTCGAAATTGGTTTATTTTGGAAATTAGTTTTAAAAAGTGGTATATTTTGGGGAGGGAAATCGTGAATCTTGTGCATATTCACACCGTCTTCCTCAACTACTTCTCGAACGAAGTGATACATGACTCTTATGTGCTTTGTTTGTGAATGAAAGGCTGGATTCCTTACGATGTGCAAGGCACTCTGACTGTCACAAAATAGAACAATCATCTCATGTTTGTCCCCGAGCTCCTTTAATAACATTTGAATCCAGACTCTTCTTTGCAAGCTGTTGTAGCCGTCGTGTATTATGTTTCTGCTGTAGATAGAGCCACAACAGTCTGCAGTTTCGAAACCCAGCTTAGAGTTCCTCCTGCAAGTGTAAACACATAGTCCGTAGTGGATTTGTTTTTGTAGAGATCGCATGCAAAATCTGAGTCCACATAGCCTCTGGCAGTTAATTCTGATCCTCCATAACATAATGCAACATCTATGGTTCCTCTGATGTATCTCAAAATTCTCTTTACTGTGCTCCAATGCTCTCAACCATGATTCACCATATATCGACTAACCGCTCTCACTTCTTCTGCAATGTCTGGTCTTGTACATTTCATAACGAACATTAAACTTCCCACTGCTGATGCATACGGTATTCGAGACATCTCATTCCTCTCTGCTTCATTGCTAGGACACATCTTGGAGGATAACTTGAAATTAACAGGCAGTTGGGTAGAAATTGGCTTACAATCTTGCATATTGAAGCGCCGTAAGATTTTGTTGAAGTAACTCTTCTGGGAAAGCCAAATCTTCCTATTACTTCTGCCTCGGTGAATCTGCATCCAGAGAATCTTGTTTGCTGATCCCAATTCCTTCATGTCAAACTCCCTAGCTAACTGTGCATTTAATTCTTGGATTCAATCTTTGTTGGGGCCTGCTACCAACATGTCATCCAACATACAACAATAGGATAATGAAGTCTTCCTCACCATCAAACTTTTTGTAATACGTACAATGGTCTGAACTGAGTCTGTTATATCCAAGGCTAATAATGAAGAAATCAAATCTCTTGTACCAACACCTAGACGCCTGTTTGAGACCGTACAAAGATTTGTTCAACCTGCAAACCAAGTTCTCCTTGCCTATTTCAGCAAAACCTTCTGGTTGGAGCATATAAATTTATTCTTCAAGATCTTCATGAAGAAAAGTAGTCTTCACATCTAACTGCTCTAGATGTAGGTCAAACGTAATAACTACTCTGACTGGCACGACGTGAGCCGAACCACATGTGAAAATATCTCATTGAAGTCAGTATCTTCTTTCTGAGCATATCCTTTTACTACCAATCTTGCATGATACCGCTCCACTTGGTCATTACCATCACGCTTGATCTTGTAGACTCATTTGTTGCCGATAGCCTTTCTTCCTTGTGGTAACGTAACAAGATCTCACGTCTTGTTTTTGTGTAGAGCTTCAATTTCTTCCTGCATTGCTGCCATCCACAGGGATACATTCGAACCTTTGATTTCCTCCTGAAAAGATGATGGCTCTCCATCATCTGTTAAAAGACAGTATGCAACATTGCTCTCCGTAACATACTCTGAGTGCCATAATGGCGGTCTTCTCGCACGAGTTGATTGACGAACTTCTGGAGCCTCAACTTGAATGGTTCTTGTATCTCGTGCTCTGGTGCTGCTTCAGAAGAAACTAGATCTTCATCTGGTTAATCTTCCACCTGAACTGTAGTAGTCTCTGGATTCTCCCTTGACGTGCTATCGTTTCCATCTTTCTTGTGTAGCTAATCTTCTACAAAGATCACATCTTTGCTGACAACAACCTTGTGGGTAGTGGGATCCCACAAGCGATACCCCTTCACACCGTTAGTATACCCGAAGAACATGCACCTCCTGAAATTCGGATCCAGCTTCGTTCTTTCTTGGGCATTGTACATTACGTACACGAGAAATCCGAACCAATGTAAAGTAGAGTAATTCTCCAACTTGTCAGTCCACATCTCCATCAGTGTCTTCAGCTCAATTCCCGTTGATGGCAGCCGATTTATGACATAACATGCGTTTTTGGCTGCTTCTGCCCAAAAAAAGTTGGGTTGACCTGCAGTCCGCAACATAGCTCTCATCCTTTCTGCAAGAGTTTTGTTCATCCGCTTTGCCACGTCATTTTGTTGAGGTGTGTATGTGATCGAGAACTGTCTTTTGATACCTTCTCGCTTACACAATTCAAGAAACACGCCGTCAGTATACTCCCATCCATTATCTGTCCTCAAGCACTTGATCTTCTTTCCAGATTCAAGTTCCACCTGCACTTTGAGGTCTTTGAACACTAGAAACACATCTGATTTCTTCTTGATTGGATACACCCACAATCTCCTGGAGTATTCATCTATGAAAGACACAAAGTACTTTTCTCCTCCTAGGGACATTTTCGATAATTCCCATACATCAGAATGAATTAAGTCTAGAATGCATTTACTCCTGGCTTCTGATCTGCTGAACTGCAATCTATGCTACTTACTTGTAATACACTGCTCACAAAACGGTAGATTCACCGATTTGAGCCCTGGAAGCAACTTCCGGTCGGAGAGAATCTTCAAACCGCGTTCGGACATATGGCCTAGTTTGAGATGCCACATCATTGTCGATTCTTCTCCCTTGCTGATCGATGCGACATGCATCAGCTTCCTGCAGTATTTCTCCATTAAGCATGAATAGATTTGCTGCAATCTTTTCTGCCTTCATGACCACAAGCGTGCCTCTAACAATCTTCACGACCCCATTTTCAATATGGGTTTTACATCCAAGGCTATCTATTTGTCCCAAAGACATTAGATTCTTCACCAAGCTCTTCACGTGTCGTACCTCCTGGATGGTGCGAACCGTACCATCAAACATTTTGAGCTTGATAGTACCAATACCAGCGATTTCCAAAGCATGATCATCACCCATGTGTACAGAACCTCCCGAGATTGGTTCGTATGTGTGGAACCACTCTCTTCGGAAAGTCATGTGCCATGTTGTACCTGAGTCTAGTAACCAAACGTCAAAGAACTGCCTTCTTCCTCTAACCACCATTGTTGCCTCACGGTATAGAACTTCACCATCATATCGGTTACTCGCCACATTTCCTTGAGCATTTGATGACTCAGGGTCTCCACTCTTCTTCCTGAACCAACAATTGTTCTTGAAGTGTCATTTCTCTTCTTGACTTTGATCTACCATGATTGTGACTTCCACTAGGGCCACGTTCTGTTGATCTCTCTCTCATCACCATCAAAGCTTCCACTTGCTACAAACTTCCCTGTCCGTCTTCCTTGTTCTTGCGCCTGGTTTCTTTTTCCAGAACAGCAGTTGCAACTTCATCGAAAACTAAATAGTCTGTCAGGATGTTGTTCGTCAGGTTGATGATGAGTTTGATCATACGAGTCTGGTAGACTTTGAAGTAGAATCTTTGCACGTTCAGTTGGCTCTATTTTGCTGTCTTCTTGTCAGAGTATTCCAAATCTCCTTTGCTGTCTTTTTTTTAGCCACACTGGATAGCACACCATCAGCTAGTGTCAAGTGCAAATCGGCAATTGCGTTGCATTCCACTTGCCGTCGTCGGTGATCTCCGTGGGTCTATCTCCAATTACTGCCAAGCAATTATCCTTCCGCAAGATTGCCTTGATCTTTATTTTCCATAACGAGAAATTACTCCCATTGAATTTCTCAACATCAAACTTTGTTGTAGTCGACATTTCTGCTTCACACCCCGCAACCAAAGCTCTAATACCACTGTTGGGAAAGTTATAAGCAGAAGTTACCACACAACTAAAGTGAAATTGAGAAAGTAGCAAATAAGGTAGACATATATTTTACGTGGAAAAACCCCCAAAGGAGACAGGGTAAAAAAACCACGGGCTAGGTAGTGAAATTTTAATATTAAAAATAGAGATTACAACACATTCTCTCTAAATATAAGGAAAGTACAATTTTCACTCCTCTTCTTATAATAGGAGAAATACTCTGTCAAAAATTTGAGGAAAAATATAAGTATACAAATTATCTCAAAGGAAACACAATATTATCTCTCCTGAGAACACTCTTATAATACTCACTTTTACTAATCCATCTTTCTATCTTCTTCCTCACTTTGCTCTGTGTTTCAAATCCTTTCCCGAAGCTCAATTTATAGCCAAAGAAAGAGAGAGATGTCACTATCTACATTCCCTCTTTTCTTTGTTTTCCATTGTATTTGTCAATAGAGTGTGGCGCCGAATTCGGTGCCCACTATTTTGACCTTGTTTTCTTCGTTTGGTTGATGTGATGGTGGTGGAGCCTATATGGTGGGGCCCCCATTTTGCTAACACGCACTAATAATTCCAATTGCACTAGGTAAGGTTCAAACATTTCAAGACGACATTGAAGCTTTCTGTTTTGTCAGTGCTAATCTTGTTATAACATAAGTACTAAACCTCCAATCTTCACCATAAGTTTGGAATTTTAGTCTGTATTAGACCAACATATTAGATTAGCACGGTGAATCCCATCAGACGCACTATTAAATGTAGATTACAAACAAAATACCGCTATGTAAGGTCTCAGTCCCCGGTGATGAGGAGATGTTAGAATATTAGTAGTAAACCATCAACCTTTACCACAACAACTATAGATGTGGGAGACATATAATAAGGTTCACTGCCAAGAATCTCTCTTTAGAGGAGACACATTCGAACAGAAGGTGGACAGTGGGATTCCTCATCTCTATCATGCCTCGAGCACGCTTCTCCTGCAAATGCGAATCTTCCGCTTTGAGTTCTTGAAAAAGTTGCTAGATACCGCTCTTTGTATGTATGCACTAAGGGCCGAATCTTCTTGCTTTCCCAAATATGACCGAAAGACTTGATATGCTCCAAACGAGTTTGCTAGTTTACAGCTCTACCAGGACATGGTAAATGATGTGGACGAGGAATTGCTAGTCCTTTCTGGTTCTTATATCGGAAAATCCAACCCAGACAGATCAGCCCAGGTAACAGGCATGAAACTGTTTTTTTCCCATTCTTATTGCGCAATAATTGGTTCACTCTGATATTGATCATCCCAAGAATCGGGTTACTGAATCTCGCACACTAATTGAGCCAACCATCCATTATTGAGAACATCCACTCCATTATCTCAAACCATTCATAATAAAACAACAAGTATCTGGTTGATCTCTCTCCAGATTGCAGAGGATAGATAATAAACCAACTAAGTTGCTGAAGCTATCATTTTAAAGATATCTAAGCTTTAATAAGCAGACTTCACAAGCATTCTGGTTGTGAGATGACCATACCGAGAAACACAGTTCAATGGGTATTTCAAAATAAGCTAATAAGAGTTTTTTTTTCTCCAAATTTAGTTGGAAGGTTAAATCACCTCCACAAAGTCCAATTTTTTAACTGACATACCAGACTCGAGAAAAAGTGAACTAAGACCATGAAGGCCTGGGGACTTTCTACCGATGCAGCAGAATGCATTGATTTACTACTCCGAAGACCTCTTCGGATGGTATATATAGATAATCAGGTCTACTATCGGACTAAATACTTTGAGGGAAGTCCATGTTGATTTGCATAGGAGAATTGTTTTTTTTTTTTCATTTTTTTTTCCACTTACTATCCAAAACAGAATGATATTCTTTGAATTCCTTCTTCATATTCCTCTGATTGAAATCCCACATTATAGTTCCTTTCGAGAGGTCTTAAGAATTGAGATGTGAAAGAACCGGTATTTCTATCAATCAGGTTCATCCACAATTGCTTAATGAACATGTCGGACCAAAACATACTCTTTAGCCAGTGTTCCCGAAAACAGTAAGAAACCCGCAAGCAGTGACAGGAATCAAGTCTTGTTTTAATACTAGTTGAAATGGAATTATTGCCTACAGGTTAGTGATACATGCCTTGCTAATTGGGGTTTTTCTATAGGGGATAAGAGTAAAAGCAATTAAAGGGGATAGAGTCGAAGCAAGAGACATAAAGCAACACCAAGAATTTTAGGTGGTTCGGGAGCTCTTCCCTAATCTAAAAATATCCCCACCTTAGGATTCTACGATCAAACGGAATCTTTGCACAATCAAGCTTTGATCAAAGCTTTACAAAAGAAGTTTCCTGATACACCATTCTGTGAGGGACATTTTAAACCTACGGCCTAATATGACTTTCACCTCTTTCAAGCAAAAAGATTCTTGAACTGTTTTAATCCACAGTTTTCGGCCATTTTTTCAAATTTCAAATTTCAAATTTCACTGGTTCGGCCTCATTTTGTGGGAGTCCACAATTTTCAGCCAATTAAGTAAAATCTCGTATTTTACTATTTTGACAACATTTTAGGGGCTATATTCTACCGTTTTCGGACAATTTTGTGAGATTGCGTATTTCACTATTTTGGCCGCATTCTATGAACTATTGCTAATAGTTTTTTGGACATTTTCGTGAAATTTCGTATTTTCCTATTTGAACACATTTTGTGGGCTATAGTCCATAGTTTTCTGTAAATTTCGTGAAAATTCAAATTTCAGAGTTTTGACCTCGTTTTGTGGCCTAGTTTTTAGCCATTTTTATTAAATTTATTATGTCACTGTTTTCACCTCATTTTGTGGGGTCCACATGGTTAAATCATTGCTGTGAAATTTCATATTTCAGTATTTTGATCACATTTTGTGAGTTATAGTCCACAGTTTTTTGCTATGTTCTTCAAATTTTGTATTTCACTGTTTTGACCATATTTTCTAGCCTATTCCACAGTTTTCTGTTTTGGCCCAACTTCGTAGCTATAGCCAAACACTTTTGGAGACTTTTCGTCAAATTTCGTATTTCACTATTTTAGCCTCATTTTTTTGTAGGCATTCATTGTTTTTGACCAATTTTGTATTTCACTGTTTTGGCTCGTTTTGTGATGTTCACAGTTTTCAGCTATTTTCGTTAAATTTCATATTTCACACATTTGGTTTATTTTATGGGCAAAACTCCACAATTTTCGGTCATTTTCGTCAAATTTCGTATTTCACTGTTTTGGCCCTTTTGTTGCCAATCCATAGTTTTCGCCAATTTTCGTGAAACTTTGTATTTTGTTGGTTCGGCCTCATTTTGTGGGTATAGTCCACGGTTTTAGGTCAATTTCATGAAATCTCATATTTCACTGTTTTGCATCATTTTATAGGCTATAGTCTATGATTCTTGACATTTTTTGTGAAATTTCGTATTTTACCATTTTAGCCACATTTTGAGGGCAACAGTCCACAGTTTTATGTCAATTTAGTGAAATTTCGTATTTCACCATTTTTATCACATTTTGTGGCATATAATCCACAATTTTCAGTTACTTTTGTGAAATTTTGTATGTCACTGTATTTTGCCCAATTTTGTAAGGTACGGTACACATTTTTTGGTCAATTTCATTGTTTTGAACACTTTTGGTGGGCTATCCATAGTTTTAGACAATTTCGTGAGTTTAGTATTTTACTGTTTTGGCCGCATTTTGTAGGAGCTTATTGCCCACAGTTTTTGACAACTTTCAAAATTTTGTATTCACTGTTTTGGCCACATTTTGTAGGCTACATAGTCCCAAATTTTTTTTGGCTATTTTCATCAAATTTCATATTTCACAATTTTAATCCATTTTCGTCAAATTTTGTACTCATGTGTTTTGGCATTATTTGCATGCTATAGTTAATAGTTATCAACTATTTTTGTGAAATTTCATATTTTACTGTTTTGGCAAACATTTTATAGGCTTATAGTCCACAATTTTCGGCCAATTTCGTGAAATCTCGTATTTCACTGTTTTGGTCGTCCACAATTTTAAGCCATTTTCTTCAAATTTCGTATTTCACTATTTTGGCATCATTTTGTGAGCTATCCACTATTTTCGGCAATTTTTGTAAAATTTAGTATTACATTGTTTTAGCCTCATTTTTGTGAGTAGTCCACAGTTTTTGGGATATTTGTACTTCACTGTCTTGACAACATTTTGTGGGTTATATTCCATAGTTTTCGGTCATTTTTCGGAAAATTTCGTATTTAACTGTTATGATATCATTTCGTCAGCTGTCCACTATTTTCGGTTATTTTCGTCAAATTTTGTATTTTATTGTTTTAGCATTATTTTGTGGGCTATATAGTCCACAAATTTTGGCGATTTTTATGAAATTTCATATTTTACAATTTGGACATCATTTTATGGGCCCAAGGTTTTTTGGTAATTTCAAGAAATCTCACAGTTCACAGTTTTGGCCGTTTCTTCAAATTTTAAATTTCACAGTTTCGGCCTTAATTTGTGGGCTACAGTCCACAGTTTTCAGCCAATTAAGTGAAATATCATATTTAACTATTCTGACAACATTTTATGGACTACAACCCATAGTTTTTTGACAATCTCGTGAAATTTCTTATTTCACTGTTTTGGTAATATTTCATGATTTTAGACCAATTTTGTGAAATTGCGAATTTCACTGATTCGACCACATTTTGTGAGTGCCAACAATTTTCGGTCATTTTTGTGAAATTCATGTCACTGTTCTACAATTATTTGCAATTTCGTGAAATTTCATATTTTTATATTTTGGCCTCATTTTGTAGTCTATAGTCCACAATTTTCGACCATTTATGTAAAATTTTATATGTTACTATTTTGGTCTATTTTGTGGGTTATTAGTCAAACAGTATTCGATCATTTTCGTAAAATTATATTTTTCACTGTTTTGGTCACATTTCGTAAACTATTGTCCCAAGTTTAGACAATTTTCTTGAAATTATGCATTTCACTATTTTGACAACATTTTGTGGCTCGTCCTCCATAGTTTTCTGTTTTTGCCAGATTTTGTGGTATACAGTGCACAATTTTAGGTGATTTTCGTCAAATTTCGTGTTTTCACTGTTTTGGCCTCATTTTTTGTATGCATCCAGTTTTCGATCGATTTCGTATTTCACTATTTTGACATTATTTTGTGTGATACAGTGCAAAGTTTGCAATCATTTTCGTGAAATTTTGTATTTCACTGTTTTGATCTCAATTTGTACAATAGTCCACAGTTTTTGGCCAATTTCATATTTTACTATTTTGGCCACTTTTTGTGGGTTGTCCACAGTTGTAGCCCAGTTTTGTGAGAATGCGTATTTCACTCTTTTGAACGTATTTTGTGGCCTATTGCCCACAATTTTCGGTCATTTTAGTCAAATTTCGTATTTCACTGTTTTGGACTTAATTTGTATGCTATATTCCAAAGTTTTCAGTTATTTTTGTGAAATTTTATATTTTACTATTTTGGCCTCTTTCCACAGTTTTTCGGCGAGTTTCATGAAATCTCGTATTTAACTGTTTTGATCTCATTTTATAGGCTTTAGTGCACAATAATCGGCCATTTTCTTCAAATTCCATTTTCACTATTTTTTAACCTCATTTTGTGGGTCCACATTTTCAGCTATCTGTTCTGGCAAACATTTTCTAGGCTATAGTCCACAGTTTTTTGTTAGTTTTCATTGTTTTGACCTCATTTGTGGCCTATAGTCCACAATTTTCGGTAATTTTCGTAAAATTTCGTATTTTACTTTTTTGCACATTTTGTGTCCTAGTTCACAGTTTTCGGTTATTTTCGTGAAATACCGTATTTCACTATTTTGGCACATTTTGTGAGCTATAGTCCATAGTTTTGGCAATTTCCGAGAAATTTCGTATTTTACTGTTTTGGCCTCATTGTGGGCTTTAATTCACTGTTTTTGGCCATTTTTGACAAATTTAGTATTCCACTGTTGTCATATAATTTGGTAGTCTATAGTCCACAATTTTTGGTCAATTTCATGAAATTTAGTATTTCACTGTTTTAGCATCATTTTATGGGCATTCTATAGTTTTCGGTCATTTTCTTCAAATTTCGTATTCACTTATTTGGCATCATTTTGTGGGGTTATCTAGTCCACAGTTTTTTGACTATTTTCGACAAATTTTGTATTTTATTGTTTATGCCACATTTTGTGGGATGTATTCCACAGTTTTTTGGCAAATTTCGTAGAATTTTTCACTATTTTGGCCATATTTTGCAAGTTACAGTCTACAGTTCTTGCCGAATTTCATGAAATCTCGTATTTTACTGTTCAGCCAACATTTTCTTGGCTACTCCACAAATTTGGCCAATTTCTTGAAATTATGTATTCTCACTATTTTGCTACTTT
Organism: Hemerocallis citrina; assembly: GCA_017893485.1. NCBI lineage: Eukaryota > Viridiplantae > Streptophyta > Magnoliopsida > Asparagales > Asphodelaceae > Hemerocallis > Hemerocallis citrina. The sequence continues at coordinate 240,904,285 of CM030360.1, read as the reverse complement.
TTATGAGCTATAGTCTCTAGTTTTAAACCAAGTTCATAAGATTGCATATATTTCACTATTTTTGCCAGATTTTGTGTGTTATTGCCCATAATTTTTTGCCTCATTTTGTTAGGTTATTGTAGGCTACCGTCCACGGTTTTGGCCGAACATTGTTTTAGCCTCAATTTGTGAGCTATATACTTCACAGTTTTCAACTAATTTCGTGAAATCTCGTATTTCACTGTTTTGACGTTATTTTATGTAGTCCACAGTTTTCGGCCATTTTCTTCAGATTTGGTATTCTACTTTTTTTGCCAATTAAATGAAAATCTCGTATTTCAGTGATTTACAACATTTTTTGAGCTATAGTCCACAAATTTTAGTTAATTTGGTGAAATTTTGTATATTACTGTTCTATCAACATTTTATGGGCTATAGTTCATAGTTTTTTGCTAATTTCGTGAAATTTCGTATTTCACTATTTTGGTCACTTTTTGTAAACTAGTTTTCGATCGTTTTCGTCAAATTTTGTATTTCAATATTTTGACCTCCTTTTGTGGAATACAGTCCACAATTTTCGACCAATTATGTGAAATACCGTATTCACAGTTTTGACCTCATTTTGTAGGCTAGTCTACAAAAAAAAAATTCCAATTTTGTATTTCACTGTTTTGGTCTCATTTTCTAGGCTACAGCCCACAATTTTCAATCATTTTCTTAAAATTTTGTATTTCACTATTTTGGTCTCGTTTTGTGGCTATGGTCCACAGTTTTCAAAAAAAATTTGAATTTCATATTTCACTATTTTTGCCACATTTTGTGGGCTATAATCCATAGTTTTTGGTCATTTTTGTCAAATTCCATATTTCTTTGTTTTGACATCATTTTGTAGGCTATAATTTATAGTTTTCGACTATTTCTATAAAATATCGTATATTTAACTGTTTTGGCATCATTTTGTGGGTCCACAATTTTCGGTCAATTTCATGAAATCTCGTATTTCACTGTTTTGGCCTAATTTTATAGGCTATAGTCCACATTTTCTGAATTTTTTCTTCAAATTTCGTATTTCACTATTTTGACCTCATTTTATGAGTTATAGCCAATTTTCGGCAAATTTCATGAAATTTCTTATTTCACTATTTTGGTATAATTTCGTGAACCATTTCCATAAAATTTCATATTTCATTGTTTTGACATCTTTTTGTGGGCGATAATCCACTGTTTTCGAAAAATTTCGTCAAATTTCATATTTTACTGTTTTGGAATCATTTTGTGGGCTATATATTCCACGGTTTTTGTAGTTTTCGTGAAATTTCGCATTTTACTATTTTTTTTCTCTTTTTGTGGGCTATGCTTTTGCCAATTTCATAAGATCTCGTATTCAATTGCTGTTTTGGCCCGGCTTTATAGGCTATATCCTCAACCTCACTCGAGCAAAGTAGTTTTTTTTTTTGTTGGAAGGTAATAGGTAATTGGGAAGAATAACAATGAGATAAATATAGTCGGTCAAAAAGGAACACTACAAAATTATTGACATAATCTTATTTATACTGTTATAACCAAGGAGTTTAGATTGCGGCTGTGTGAATATGCTATATAACCCATGTATTGCATGTATATTTAATCTTTTTTTTGTGTGGAGAAATTGATGATAATTGATGTATATTAGAAGATGAGACAACAAAGAAGGCTCTTATAAAGATAAAAGTATCCACAATGCACATCCTAATATGCTAGTTGTGATGATGGTAAAAGTATGTAATCAGAACCAGTCTAGGTCTTCAGAAAAGACTGACAAGCAAAAAAGGACAGAAAATAAATTGTATAAAACTATAAAAAAATAATTATAACAATAAGAAAACACAACCATATACCAGTATACAAAATATAGGGTTGGCGCTTGATCCAATCTCAGTTGGATCTCACTCAGGTGCAGCCATGGGGCGAGTATGGGATCTGTAGAAGTCGACTGAGTTGAAGGGAAGTCGACTGTAAGAGAAGTCGACTGAGCTGAAGGGAAGTCGACTGAAGTAAGAAGAAGGAATGTATCAGTGGTAGTATCAGTTTAAATGTAAATATGAGTGTTTGAGGGTTTTAAGTGTAAAAGTGACCTCTAACTGAATTCTGTTAGAACTGTTCAATTCCGTGCTTTGCACATGTCCTGTACTTGTATAAAATCTGTAGGGGAAACCCATTATCAAATATGAATAGAAACTGCGACACTTTGTCCACTGTTCATCATCTTCTTCCTCCCCTCATTCTTGAACCCCCAAACCCTGATTTGGTGCAGGTCGAATGTCGAGGAGACGACCCGCCGCGTCTAGCGACGCCGCCAGAGGTAGAGCTGGAACAATGGTATCAGAGCTCAAAGTCGATCCGATAGCTGCCGTCGATCAAGAATTCGATCAAGAACCCATTCAAGAAGCTAAGAATCCTATCGAATTTAGGTTTGGATCTCGATCTGGACCTGCAGTTAGGGACCAGATCGCGCGAGCTGCTGCCAATAATAGCAGTGCTGCTCACAAGCGATCCAGCTGTGAAGAGAGGATTAATCGAATTGAGAAGGCTATTGAGAAATTGCTTCAAGAACCAAGGAGTCATCGACACTCATCTCGACGATTAGGAAGGTACAAGAGTTCGAATGAGAGTGGAAAAGAGTCGGATGGAAATGGACAGTATCGACGATTGCCACATGGACGACCTCAGCATTCAAGCCATTACCAACGACATGGAGAAGGAGGAAAGTCATATCAGCATCAAGAAAACCATCAAGGTGGTAGAAGATCAGGAACTCATCATCCACAACGACCAGAGGAGCATTGGATGTCTGGAGATAGTGAAGAGGAATCAGTGGATAGAGGTGGTTCTTGGCGGCCGTCAGCTGTTCGACAAAATTCCTATGAGAAATCTGCATCAACCAAGGAATTGCAAGTTGGGTATCTTCCTCCCCATCTGCGACACAATGCTTTGTTCACTTCCTATGAGAAGTCACCATTACCTACGAGATCACCAGGTTGGTATCAACCTCCTTACTTGCGACAAAAAACTTCTTCTAATTCAGTTCCTACATGCCCCAATCAAATGGATCAGGGGAATGTGTCGGGTCATTATCAGAAGGGGGAAGATAGTGATATGAAGGAGTGTGATACGAAGGCTGGCAACAACAAATGTGGTCATCATTCAGTGTTAAAAGAGGATGATGTGGGGCCTCCTTCTTCAAATCTTGTTCAAGCACCACATGTTTGTCAAAATGCACAAGTGATTTTCTGCCAAACAAAGTTCGATGCTAAAGGGAGCAAGCTGCCTCTTATTGAACCAAAAGTACAGCAAGCTGCGAAGGATCTAACTCGAGGAAAAGGGAAAGATATGGCTTGGCTTGTATTAATGAAGAAAAATGTACATGAGGCATCGTTGAAGCAAGATGTTTGGTTCATCAATATAGAGCAGTAGTTAATAGATTTTGGGTTGGCAAGTAAGCAGAAGGTTGTGTTAGGAAGCTTGGAGGTAGGAAACAATGCTATCAAAAGCTTATCTGCTGAAGATGTGGGATCTCTAGAGTGTCATGTTGGGAAGACTACTTCAGCGCTCACGTATGTGCCCATAACGACCATGTCAACTCTTAAGAAAAAAGCATTGTGTGTGGAAAAGCACAGGAGAAGAGAGCTGATTGCAGCTGCTACATTGTACATTTCCGGTAGCTTGATAACTAGATATGCTCCTAGTCTTGCTGTTCTTATAGTTGGTCGCCTTCTTTATGGGATTGGTATAGGTCTGGCTATGCATGGTGCTCCTCTTTATATTGCTGAGACCTTCCCATCGCAGATACGTGGGACATTGATATCTTTGAAGGAACTCTTTATAGTATTTGGGATATTGTTAGGTTATCTTGTTGGAAGTTTTGAGATAAACGCTATTGGAGGATGGCGCTTCATGTACTGGTTCAGTGTTCCCATTGCATGGTTAATGGGCATAGGCAGGTGGAGTTTGCCTCCCTCTCCAAGATGGTTACTTCTTCGGGCAGTTCAAGGGAAAGGTTCCTTAGAGGAGTACAAAGAGAAGGCTAGTCATATTGCTGGGTTGAAAACGAAAGGGAAGTTTCTATATGCTGAAGATGTAGTAACTTCTCACTACCCTACATCACCTTTATTACCTTCATTCCCTCATGTTTCTGTCAGTACATTTCATGTTGTTTCTTCTCTGTTTGGTGCCCAAGAGTATAGGTTGTGTTCATTTGCAGCTCATGCTTTGCTAGTGGAGGAAACAAGAAAGGTTGAAGAAGTTAATTGGCAGGTGGTTGGAGAGTTTGCTAGTAACAAATTAGTACTCAATGGATGGCCCCCACCTAAAAAAGCTCGTGGTTTGTTGCTTGGAGCTTCTAGTGAAGAGAATTTTATTGAAGTTGGGGTGTTTGATGCACTGACAATGGTAGCTTGGTCACTGGATGAAGATAACACGTTTGCAGCTTCCCATGGAATCCACTTTTATCTACACTTTTGCAGGGTGCTAATGAATATGAGTGCTAACATCTGCAAGAATGGAATATCACATTTGCTTCTTATTCCTTTGAGCTGTCTCTGGCTTTGCTATTCATGTGGGCCTGTTGAATCTCATGTAGATAGCTAAGGTGAAGTTGGCAGAAAAAATTGAGAAAAAGAAAGAGCATATGCAGCTAGTGATATGGTGTGGTGTATTTGAGCACAATATCTTCATGTCAGGAACAAAAGGAGCTTCTTTCAAGTCTTTGGATATTGTGGATCTGGGTAGGCATGTAGAAGAACACTATCTATTGCCTACATCATTGTATCCATTAAAACTTCCGATTAAGTGGAGAGTAGATGAGGAAGGCATGAGCATTTCTATCATGGGATGCTTGCTGTTGAAACAAGTGCAAAAATGCCTTCAATGGCTACTCAGCTTGCAAAATAAAGTGACTACAAGTGTCCATGGTGGGATGTACAAAATTGTATCAGGTTCAATTTGCATCAGTTAAAGAGCTCGGGGCAGCTCTTTTTGAAGGGGAAAGGATTGATCCAATCGTCAGTTGGATCTCACTCAGGTGCAGCCATGGGGCGAGTATGGGATCTGTAGAAGTCGACTGAGTTGAAGGGAAGTCGACTGTAAGAGAAGTCGACTGAGCTGAAGGGAAGTCGACTGAAGTAAGAAGAAAGAATGTATCAGTGGTAGTATCAGTTTAAATGTAAATATGAGTGTTTGAGGGTCTTAAGTGTAAAAGTGACCTCTAACTGAATTCTGTTAGAACTGTTCAATTCCGTGCTTTGCGCGTGTCCTGTACTTGTATAAAATCTGTAGGGGAAACCCATTATCGAATATGAATAGAAACTGCGACACTTTGTCCACTGTTCATCATCTTCTTCCTCCCCTCATTCTTGAACCCCCAAACCCTGATTTGGTGCAGGTCGAATGTCGAGGAGACGACCCGCCGCGTCTAGCGACGCCGCCAGAGGTAGAGCTGGAACAGCGCTCTAATATCTCACTATCACGTTATTGAGTCCTAAATTATGTAAAACACGAAGACTTTACAAAACTAACAAGCTTGTATAGATATCTTTAAAATATTTGCCCTTAGTTTCTCATAACAAGTAATAAATATGGGTGATGAGATACATTGTGCTTCCATAATAATTAATCCGGTTTTATTGGAGACTATACTACCCCCGAACACGTAAACAAATTATGACACAAACTCATAGATTTTGAAGCTACAGCAGTAAGCAAGATAAATGGTCATTAATGTTTTTCATCTTATGGTAGCAATTTTCATTTTTGTAATAGAATGTGCAAAAAAAGCTTGGGTTGTCTATTGTTAATTTTTAAAGAAAATTCATGTTTTGCTGTGTTAAGGAAGTTAATTGCAATTTAGAGGAAGATGCTGAAGGGAGAGAGAATTATTATACGAGACATTTCCTTGAATTGTCCTAAGAGGGAAAAAGCACAACAGGTTTTATCAATCTCTCCTTTATTTTCGCACATCATTTAAAGGTAAATTCTTGCATACACCACCCAAGAATCTCCGAGTTATGATGAATAGACGTTTAGATATTAATTTATGGTATCATAGTCATTTTGATTCAAGGTCCAAATATAATTTCGGGAAATGATCGAAATAAATTTTAGTCCAGCATATTGAAAAAGCTATATTTGGAACAAAGTTAAGTTAGATAATCGGAGTTATCAATCATAACTAAAACTCTAGTTATCCTAATTTTAACATGTTTAGAATTCATTTTGGAGTTAAGATAACTACAAGTATTTTCCCTCATTAGGTGACATAACTATAGTTATCTAAATTCCACTCTAACCTAATTTTGGTTAACCTCTAACCTAATTTTGGTTAACCTGAAAGATAACTTTAAGTTTAAGTTGGAGGTAAAGGCATAATAACCAAAGTTAGCATATTTTGTACCTTCAAAATTTAATTAGCCTTAACTTTGTTCCCAAACAGAGCCTAAGAGTTGAAAAAAACTTGGATAGTGTGTGTTTTTCAGTGAACATGCATGTAATAATATGCTTTATAGTTATGTCCATGCTATCAAAATAATACATACAAAAACATAATATGTATGTATCAATCTAATTCATTGGTGTTATAGGGAAGCACTTTCTCCTATTCTGGTATATCAATACTCAATGCTTTGCAGCCTCACATAGGGAAGAGAAAACTGATTGGGAAAAATCATAATTTGACGAGATAAAGTCCTAAATCACCCTTTTTTTCTTCAAATTGCTCAAAGTGTTGTGACAAAGTACGTTTTTCATAATTGTTAACATGCTGTCAAGTCTTAAATTTGTAGTCCGTCAATCTTGCTTCCAAAACTTTGTGGGAATGTGTCCTTTATTACCTTCTTTATAGATTTGTTATAAATAAGGCGTTCACTTGGTCCTGCAAGTAATCATATTTTGTTTCTTGAGACCTCCTGGTTAGTTTGTGTTGCATGCTGTCTCAAACTAACTACTACAAATGATTAGTCATATTTCACTACATATTTTGTTCTTGAGACCTCCTGGTTAGTTTGTGTTGCATGCTGTCTCAAACTAACTACTAAAAAAAATTACAGTCATATTTCACTATATTTTAGTTTTATTTCTTCTTTTTCTGTTCTTGTTTGGAACAAGGTCATAGCCTAACACAATAGTGCAATAGTGATTTTTGGAAAATCTCCTAGTAGTCTACTTGTATATATAGCAAACGACATTGCTCTCTGTAAGTTATAAAGCCAAAGATATTGTTCTCTCTGATCAGCAAAAAGTAAAAAGGTTACATTAGGAAAATATAATGTTCTATCGATAAATCTTGACAAACAAGCTTTAGCTTCTAAAAGAGAAGAGAGAGATTGTGATAGGAAAAATTGTACCTCTTGCTTTACTGAATACAAACTTACATATATACAGATTGCAAACAAAAGCACGGGTTTAACCCGATCTATAACTAGCTACACAATCATATTTATATTTCTAACACTCTTCAAGTTGGAGCGTATATATCGGACATGCCCAACTTATCACTAATGAACGGAATTTTGGTTCTTCCAAGAGGCTTCGTGAGAGCAACAACTAGCTAAAGATTAGTGCTAATATGTTTAACCTCAATCTGTAGAAGCTCATACGAAGTACCACTATTCTTGTTGCAGACAACATGACAGTCAACCTCAATATGCTTTAGTTCACCCATAAAACAGAGCATTACTAGTAATTAAATTGCAGACAGACTGTCACAATACAAACGCATTAAGTCATGTTGGATGACCCCTCGCCCAGTAAACAACCGTTTGATCCAAGTCATCTCACATATAAGAACGACCATAGCACAATGCTTGGGTTCTGCACCGGAATGAGACACAACATGCTATGTTTTGCCTTTCAGGAAACTAAGTTTCCTCCAACAAACACAGAATATACTATGGTGGATTACCTAGTGGTTGGACAACCAGCCCAGTCAGCATCTGAGAACCCAGCAATTCGACAATATCCACAATCAGTATAATGAGATAATTAAATTTTTCCACAAGCCTCATATATGTCCCTGGATCCTCCAACAAGTCTCCCTAATCTGGCACTAACTTGGAGTTTGGGTCCATCGGAGTGTGCGATGGCCTACACCCAAACATACCTGTAAGTATGTCCAAGATATACTTCAGTTGTGATACACAGATTCCATCCTTAGATCGAGCTACCTCAATCCCCAAAAAGTCCTTCAGTTGCCCAAGATCTTCTGAAACTCCTGTTGGATATATGACTTCATATCTAGAATACCAGTCTGATAATCTCTTGTAATCACAATGTCATCCGCATACACAACAAAGAGGACCCTCTTCTCTGATGATGCCGATAGAACACATAGTGATCACTATCACTCCTCAATCCAAACCTCGTGACAACCTCAGTAAAACGACCAAACCAAGCATGAGGAGAATGTTTGAGTCCATACAAATATCTTTTTAGGCGGTAGACCCTTGTAGTCTGAGCTTCAGTAACAAAACCAATTGGTTGCTCCATCTAACCTCATCCTCAAGAATGACATTGAGAAATGTATTCTTGGTATCAAGTTGGTGGAGCGGCCAATGAAATCTAGTAGCCAAGGTGAGACATCCGAACAACAATCATCTTGGCCACATGAGAGAATGTCTTAACGTAATCAATGCCATATGTCCGAGAATAACCTTTAGCAACAAACTGAGCATTCCAACGGGCCAAAGAACCATAAGGGCGTAACTTAACTGGGAACACCCACTTACAACCAACACAATGTTTGCCATATGAGAGGGGAATGAGATCCCAGGTACCATTTTTTAAAAAACATCCATCTCCTGCAAAGCATGGCTCCAACTAAGGTGTGATAGTGCTTCTGATAATGACCTGAAAACACAATAAGTATCTAAAGCAGAGGTATAAGCAGAATGAGAATAAGACAAGTGAGCATATAAAATACGACTATATAAGGGATGTGTAGTAGAGCGATTCCCTTCCCCCACGGCAATAGGAAGGTCAAGATTAGAAGGCTCATCAGTAGAGGAAACAGATGGTGGAGGAACAATGGATGAAACTGTAGGCTCAACAATAGGCTCCAATAGAATCAAAGGATGGTGTTTCAGTGGTGGGAGGAAAAGGAATAATAAGCATAGTAGTGTTGTCTAAATTGCACATGGTGCCTATACGTTGTTTGTACACTTGAGTGATTACAGATCTTGGGCCTATCGGTGTGGAGCAGGGTGTCATAGAATTAGAAGTTGAGATCAGGGGTATCGCTGTGGAGTAGGGTGTCACGAATTTAGAAGTAGAGATTGAGGGTCCAGGGTAGATAAGAAATTCAGAATCACTCTCATCAGATGGAAGGAGGGTCACTATAGACGAAGTGACAAAATTAAGACTGGGACTTGTGAAAGGTGACATCAGCTAAAATGAAACAACGATGCAATTCAGGACTGTAACACCTATAACCTTTCCGAAAACGGGAGTACCAAAGTTAAATGCAACTCACAGAATGGGGAGCTAGTTTAGAGCGACCAAGACGAAGGTCGTGAACAAAAATAACACACCTGAAATTTTTGGGATGAAGTGGGAATGGGTCCGAAGATGGAAATAAAACAGAGTGTCTAACCACCTAACATAGAAGGAGGCATGCGATTAATAAGATAACAAGCACTAAGAACCACATCCCCCTCAGAAGTGCTAAGAAACCTGTCTATGGAAAAAATATGATCTTGCAGTCTCAATAAGTAACAGTTTTTGTGCTCGGCAACACCTTTTAGGGGTGTAAGAATAAGAAAACTCATCAAGAATACCAGAGGATGACATAAATTTTGTGAACTCATAAGTAAATCATTCTTTTACATTATCACTACGCAGATTTTCACGGAAACATTAAATTGTGTTCTAATCTCTGCATAGAAAGAATGGAAAATAGAGAATTTCATAATGTGATTTTATTAAATATAACCAAGTTGCACAAGAACAGTCATCAACAAAAGTAACAAAATATTTAATGTTATTAAACTAAGACAGGACAGGACAAGACCCCCATACATCAGACTAAACCAAACTAAAAGGTCGACTCGACCGTTCATTGACTGTAGGAAGGCAAGACACGCGCAAATGTTTACCTAAATAACACGACTCACATGATAACTCATCGAGAGAAGACAACTCACGGCTCAACTTTTTCAGATTATGTAAAGATGAATGTCCCAATCGACAGTGTAATTCCAAAGGTGTGTAACAACTCAGGCAGGCAAAAGAGGTAGGAACATCGTCAAGTTGATAGATACACGCCCTGTGCCAATCGTCTGTCTCGTCCCAATCTCCTCAAACACATAGTGATTAGGATAGAAGGTAACCAAACAATTTAGTGTTTTAGTAATTTGACTAACAGATATTGGGTTAAAGAAAAATTTAGGCATATAAAGAACTGTACTCAATGGTAAAGTGGAAATAAGATCAACATGTTCAACCCCCCAACTGGAAAGGTAAAACCATCAGCTAGTCTAACAGGTGAACGACAATAGCTACTATTAGAGGACAATATACCTAAATTTCCCATCATATGATCAGAAGCACCAGAATCAATTACCCATGATGAAGGAGCACTACTAGTCAAGCAAGCAGTACCTGACTTGGCTAATGTAGCAGAAGAGGACAATTGCTAATAAGAATCACATAATCATTGAAAGGCCTGAATCTCATCCTCATTTAGCTTAACAGTGGTTAAACTAGGTGCTACATGTGCAATGCGCCATGGCTGAGAGTTCTAAGAACGCTTGTTAGGGCAGCCCCACTTCAAATGCCCAAGCTTCTTGCACTAATTCCACCTAGTATTAGCTAGTGAGGTGCTCGAACCGCTCTCTGAACAATCATTAGTGGCATTCTGACTGCTTAAACCACATGTGCGACTACCATCACGACTATGTCGTCCTCCTCGACTAAACCAAGGCTGAAAAGTAGTCAGTGCAGACATCTCTTCCATGGTGTCATCACTTGTCACTAACGTAAGGTCGGGAAACAAACTCTTGGGGCAAGGCCTCCAATTACTAAAGGTAGTCTCATGAAATTTTGGAAGCCCTCCAAGGAAGGTGAGAACATGAAGTTGTTGTTGACGCTCTTGCATCGTATCCAGAGCAATGCCTAGTGGAAAGAGTTCTTGCAACTCATCAACATGTCTTCTTGAAGATAGTATAGTATTCATCGATACTTTGACTAGCCATGTCACAACGACAGCAGGCATGTTGAACACTATAGACATATGTCATACTATACAATCCGGAGTAGGTTGACTGAAGATGCTCCCAAAGCTCCTTAGTTGAATTACACTGCATCGCAGCATTAAGAATTTGGGGCCCTATAGCTTCCCACACAATTCCCAAGATCTAGTTATCATCAGCATCCCAATCATCTGTCATGGGATCAGGTGGCTTATCGGTCAAGTGACGGTAATGGCGAATACCTTTTAGTACCACCACCATCCTTTGTCATTATTGCCAATTTGTGTTACTTAGTTTCTTAGTCAGCAACTTGGTTGGGTAGGGAGGAAGAGTAGTTTCCTTCACTTCAATGTCCTTCTCTTCTTCACTCATCTTGGCAAACACAAAAGTCACCTCTGATCACAAACAACACTAAAGGAATTTGGGTCAGTTTTTGAATGGATTTGGGTTTCTGGATTCATGTCAGATTCAGACTGGTTTTCGGGTCAGGTTCAGATTGGACTTGGGTCAGATTCAGATTGAATTCAGGTCAGATTTGGAGTGGAGTCGGGTTGGAATCAGTACGGATCTGAAAGGGAGCAATGGCCTAGGATATTCCAGTGGATAGAATAGTCGGATTCGTGTGAATCAGTCTTCAGGGTTAGTATCAGAATGACGAGGTCGAGCACGAACAGATCTTAGGCTGACGACTTCTGGTACAGTTGGATCTGAGCTACTGTCCCTTCCTTCAGTTGGGATCTACAACATCAAAGAGGAACAAGGTTGAGAGCTTGCTAACGGGAACAGTGGTGAGGGAGTGACAGCGGTGAGGTGATTGAGAAGGTTTCCTTGAGGTGGCTGAGAAAACTATGTTTGTCTGATTTGAGAATTAGGGCTCTGATACCATAAAAGAGGAGAGAGATTGTGATAGGATAAATTGTATCTCTCAGCTTTACTGAATACTACATAATATATATATATACATACATATATATATATAGTTAGACAGATAGATAACAAACAAAAGCACGGGCTTGACCCAATCTATAAATAGCTACACAATTATATTTCTAACAGCTTCAATAATGATAGGTATGCATACATAGTTAGAATAATTCTTGGCAAACAAGCTTAGCTTAAATAAAGATACGTAATGGTATGCACAATTATGATTTTAGTGTTCAATAAAAAAACAGCTTACATATATAGGATATACTTTAGTATACACTGTTAGATATTATATTTAGTCCCATATTGGATATGTATCAGTTTCGTATTTGGTTCCCTTCTATATATAGGAGTCATTGTACACATTTATATTTAATCCCAATAATCCAATCATATTTTCCAATCTCTCTGTTAACCTTATCATGGTATCAGAGCTTGTAGTCCTATAATGCCTATACTAATTTTGTCCTCGTCGTCGAGGTGGAGCGGTTCTCGTCTTCATCGGAATTACTCCACCTCCCAACATCTCTCTCCCCATCAAGTCTCCAAAACCTTAGTCGTCATCAAACAACAAGATCCAAAAACCCTAGCCATCATCAACTACCTCTACCAAAACCCTAGCCGCCATCAACAACAACAACCCGTTGGCATCAATCTCCAACCTCCAACATTGCCATCCCTTCATCCGCCGCAACGCCATCCTCGCCATCCTCTCCAAACCGCTGCCCCCAACTGGTGCCTCACCGTTACCTCCACTTCCGGTGGATCCAAGCTCTTCGACAACGGCGTCGAGATCACCCACCACGACGGGAACGTCATCATCCACGGCCTCCAGGGCTTTATCGCCCCTCTTTTCGAAACCCAAGCAAAATCCTAGAGAGAGAAAAAGGAAGATTTGAACAGAGAAAGAGAAAGGAGAGACCTTTAAGATCTAGGGTTTCTTTCCAATTCCTAAATTCTCTTCAAATCCAAATCCAACTTCGCCTCCTTCCTCTTCTCTCTCACTCTCAGTCGCGCACGCCATTTCCGATTCGGATTCTTGAAAGCTTCGCAATCGGAGTTCAGAAACCCTCGATTTGGTCGATTCTTTGGGAGAATGATTATATAAAAAAAAGACAATGGTGTTATGGATATTTGGGTGTGATCTATTGTCCCATGCTCTGCCCAGAGGACGGGATCATTTAGCTCCTTTCCCATCTCATACTGTCGTTCCACATCCCCACAGCATCATGTCCCCTCACAACCTACATCCCCACAGCTGCATGCACACACACAACCTATCTCACCTCCCCACCATGACCCTCCTCAACCGGTCTGTCAGTCTGCACGATACCTCGGGCATCCCGCCGGCTCGTTACACCATTTTGGTTTTGCCACCCTAGCCTCATACTGACCCCAGTTTCATGCATATCTCACTGTCATACATTCTACACGTGAGCCCAGAACCTACCAGGAAACTATTCAATATCCTGAGTGGCGGGAAGTTATTGTAGAGGGGTTTAGTGTTTTTGATTAGACTGGCACTTAGGATGTTGTTCCTCTACCTATGGGCGTCCAGCCTGTTAGCTGCAAATGGATCTTTAATGTCAAATATCGACCTGATGGCTCCATTGAGCAGCACAAACCTCGTCTTGTTGCCAGATGATTTACTCAGGAGCATGGTATTGATTATGATGAGACATTTGTCCCGGTTGCCCAGATGACTACAGTTCGTACTCTCCTTGCCGTTGCCGCAATTCGTCAGTGGCCGTTATATCAGATGGATGTAAAGAATACTTTTCTTCATGGTACCTTATCTGAGATTGTGTACATGCATCCTCCTCCTGGTCTTACCACTCCTCGTCATGTTTGCCGTTTGCAACGGGCTATATATGGTCTGAAACAAGTTCTCGAGCCTGGTTTGAGTGCTTTCACAGTGTTATCACCTAGGCCGATTTCAGTCAGAGTTCACAGGACCATTCTATGTTTATACATTTATCACCGCAGGGGATGGTCATTCTATTATTACATGTTGATATGATTATCACTGGAGATGATTCTGCATGCATTACCTCCACACAGAAGTATCTTCACCAGCAGTTTCATATGAAACATCTTGACAAATTACGCTACTTTTTGGGCTTAGAGATTGCCCACGGGTCTCGTGGCATACTTATTTCTCAACATAAATATGTAACGCCCCGGATGTCCTGTAACAAGGATCCGGGGGCTCACATTTAATCAGCCCCGGCCCAGGGCTAAGCCCAACAAGCCCATTGGCTTGGGCAACCCCCTTTAATGGGGGCAACAAAATTTTAAAAAAAATTCAATATATATATTTATGTAGTAAAATAAATTTTATTAGGGGTTTATGTGTAAAATTTCAAAAAAAAATTGAACTCCCGTCTCTCTCTTTCTCTTCCTCTTTCAGTATTGATCCCCTCTTTCTCTTTTCTCTCTCTTTTTCCCATCCCCAATCCGAAACCCGACTTCCTCCAAGGTTGAAGGCTCCACCGCTCCTCTGCTCCTCCGATCGTAGGCTCGTAGCTCCTTGCCTCCTTCACTGAGGCTCCGACGGGCGACGCGACGGCTCATCCTTTCTATCAAAACCCTAAACCTAACCCTAGCCCTAATTGAAACCCTAGCCGTAACAACCCTGCATCTTCATTCCAACAAGGGCAACCACCACTGCCAAGTCAGCCACCACCTCAACATCTATATCAGGTACAGGTACTTTTTTGTTTCTTCCTGCCGAGTTTCATGTCTTACGATCCTATTCTATGTGCTCAACTCTTGGTTATGGGTTTTTCATATATGTAATATATCACTGGATAACTGATGAACCATTTAGATGCAATGTGCCTTCTTATAGGTATTAGTGTGGTTGAAGTGGTGTGTTGATTTCTTCTTAATTCTATAGGACAGAATTTTAAATGTCTCTCTGCTTCCAAATGCCCTATCTAAATTTGTTGTACTTAAAGAATTTTGCAGTGTGCACCTAGGATCTGCATTAGCTAGTAGAGACAAAGTGAAATAGAAATGTGTAGTACACCTCTGATTCACGACCAGCAATAGGTCTATCATTAGAGGAAGAGGTATTAAAGTAGACTTACCAGGGTTATACGGTAACAGGTTCTGAGATTGTTCGTTCAATCATAGATTGTTTGTGGTTCTTCATGATGGATAATTTAACTTACACCAAATTGAGTGAGAATTTTGTTATAATATGTTTGGAAAACAGATCGCAATTCTGAACCATCATTTAGGATAGATTATATCATTCTCAAGTAGTCATCAATCAGAGGCTCGAAATATTGAAAACTTTGGTAGTAAGTTGATAAGGGATGTGGGATCTACGGATTGTAACACTTTTGTAAATGGATATTTTGGAGATCTAGATCGGTGAATCTTGATGGAACTTATGTTGGTTGTAATTTTGGTTTCTTTAAAACCTTTTTAATGAAACAGGTGACCGAGTATGGTCACTTTATCTCAAAAAAAAAATAAAGTTGATAAGGGGTGCTTCATTTATTTATTCACTTTCTCAGAATCAGAAAGCAACGTTACGATGTTCACCAGACTAGATAGATTCACGGCATTTATGAATTTTTTTCATCTTTAACATTTTCCTTCCTATGCATATTTCAAGTGTACAGGGTTTTAACCGTTTAAATTTTTTAACGAGATTTAATTGTCTTGCCATCATTTACCTCTTCACGACTGCATAGACAGATAGGTATTAGGTAATATGATGTTATTTCAATATAGGTTGATGAGATGTTAATCAGGATCAAGCTTATAGGGTTGTTTTTTTTTCTCGGATACTAGATGCGTCTCTTGTATTATAACTCTTGTGGGAGGGAGTTCCTTTCAAACTGTACTGCTAGAGTTTGACTTCAATTTATGACCTCTTGGTCTCACTTATCTAGTTATCTTACTAATTCATATCAAGGGTGAACTTTCTATTATCTTTGAGTTGGATTGATACTTTTATGATTAGTATTTATGAGCCTAAAACAACATGTCGTCGCAGCTATTAGGAAAATGAGTTCGCTTGCTCTATTGAAAAGTGGATACAATTACATAAAATGTACTGCTTCCTGCTTTAAGGATGGGTTATAATGAATGCATCTTAAGTGTCAGTGTTATATTCTAGATATCAGGAAAGAGCAATGGTCGTGGATATGCGGAGATTAGTTTTAAATAAACTTGAGTAAACTTTCATGTATTTATTTGTCAGTAAAGAGTTCAAAGGAACTGTTTATCAGGAAAAAAGAATCACCATCTTGTTCATTCTAACATTGGGAATCTTAAATGTTTTGCCAATCTTGCTTCAAGAAATGCAAGGAGAAGCATATTTCTTTGAACCAAATTGTAATCCGAATGTAATTTTGATTTTGCAAATGTAATTATATTTTGTTTGACTTTATGGTGTTGTTCAAGATTAAAAAAACAATATTTTTATCAAAGATAGATCCTTGAAATATAAAGATAGGTCCTTACAACATACCTAACATATTTTAGAATGATTTGTCGGTATACTTGTGCTGGCCTATATAGGAGGACATCTTCACAGAAAAAGTGGGTATCTTTAATTAATATGAATTGATTGCCTCAAATCTTGTGCTTCAACTTAAACTTAATTCTCTGAATTGTCATTTGTGAAGGGATCTGGGCCTCCACAAGTTGGTGTTTATGGATGACATTTTACATGAGGGAACCAAAGTAGGTATTATGTTCCAGACCAGGTATTTATTAATCAATTACTGTTTTTATTGCTTAAGTTTACCATTACATGCTTCTTCTTTTTCACTAACAAGTTCGTTTTATGGACAGAAACTACGTGATGGGCATATAAAAGATTCTGGAATATACTGTCATTGCTGCAATAGTGTGGTAAGTAGATTTAGTTTTGGGGTTCTATGATTGCTTCAAATTATGCTTTTAGATTTAGTTTTTGGGTTCTATAACTTTGTTGAAGCTTACAAGATTTTTTGTTCCTAGATTGATTTTTATTTTAAATCAGGAAATATTTTTGCATAAATTGCTTTCCATGGCTTAGTGTACATTTGGTGGTTTCCATGATTTTGCGTAAATTTATTTTATTTGTTTTTACTTTTACTTTTTGTTGTCAGTATTAATTTTTTTTACTAAAGGGCAACAAAACATGAGTTTGGCTAGGGCAACCCGGATCTCCGGGCCGGTCCTGCATTTAATGCATGCATGGAGAAAGGTGGCATTGGAGTACGTGGGATTTGAGTTAAAGTCCCATATCGGAAATGGGTGGAGAAGTGTGTTTATATAGAAAACCAAGTGATAAAGGATCACCTAACGGGTATACCCACCTTTTGATGGTGCCTGTGGTGGGCATGGCTAGAGTTTTGCGTCCGTTCTTTCGCGTGCGCGCACGTGTAACTGCGTGCACAGCTGAGCCGAGCTCGGGTCATTACAAAATACACATAAGATATTATATACGCTGCTTGTCTCTCTGACAGTCGATCGGCCGACACTCTCTTAGAGCTTCATGTGAAACTTCGTCCCATAGATGGTGAGCCACTTCCTGACCCTCCTAGATACAGACAGATTGTTGGACAACTTGTCTACTTATGTATGACCAGACCCGATATTGCCCATGCAGTCAATATTGTTAGTCAGTTTGTTTCCGCTCATACATCAGTTCACTACAGTGCACTTCTTCGGATCCTCAGATATCTTCGAGCACTATCACTCGCTCATTATTTATGCCCTCCACATCCAACCTAGAGTTCAGTGCGTATTCTAATTCAGATTAGGCGGGCGATCCTACCACCAGACAGTCTACCACCAATTTCTGTCTATTTCTTGATAATTCATTGATCTCGTGGCGAAGCAAGAAACATGCAGTTATGACATGTTCTTCAACCGAAGCTGAGTACAGAGCAATGACAGCCACTACTAGAAAAATTGCTCATGTTCATTGGCTTTTATCATATATGGGTGTAACTCTCACCAGTGCTACTCCTATTCATTGTGATAACCGAAGTGCATTGCACATTGCAAGCAACTCGTTCTTTTATGAGCGAACAAAGCACATAGACATAGATCGTCATATGTTCGTAAGCGCTTTGAAGCAGGGACCATTTCACTTCACTCTGTTACCTGTTCACAGCAGACAATAGATTTCTTCACCAAGTCCCATACTGTCCAGAGATTTTGTTATTTGGTGGGCAAACTCACAATGTTCGACCCATCGTGAGTTTGAGAGGTGTTAGATATTATATTTAGTCCCATATTGGATATATATCATTTTAGTATTTGGCTCCCACCTATATATAGGAGTCATTGTACACAGTTATATTTAATCCCAATCCAATCATATTTTCCAATCTCTCTGATTAACCTAAGACATCAAGAAAAGCCAGTAAGCAAACAACATTAATTCTCTTATGATTTCTAATAAATCATATGCATTTGTGAGATACAGGTTGTGCTGTGTTAAAGGGGGGAAAAGGAAAAAGAAAGTAAAGGGTTTTTATAGAAATTTTTTTTTTTCAAAAAAGAAGATATATTGTAGGAAAACTTCAAACTTGGTTTCCAAACAATGCGGGAGAGTAGACCCTCCACTAGTTTTAAGAACAACAATTTAAACCTGCCTAACAGAATATTTTTTTTAAAAAAAAATTAGAGAAATCATTAATTTTTATAGTATCTCATTATTTCTAATAATTAGCAAAAAGTCTATTTATCGCTCATTCATAACACTAGATATCAAATTACACAATTTCGACAAATCCACACAGGGGTTCTTAGGGTAGCTGATACATATAGATAGTATGCATATTCGAGAGTTATATGTAGACTGACCTGTTAGGTTTAACAGGATTAAGTAATAGCACATGTTAGCTACATGTCCATTAAGAAGTGGAGATGGGGCAGCCACCAATTTCCTTCTGAAGTATTGATACTTCCAGTAGCTAAACCCTCAGCGGCTACAGTACATTGGTGTCCTTCGCTGATATCAGCGTTGTTCACTCCAGTCTTCAGTTTCTCTATCATTGCAACCTACAAATTACGTGAAAAAGCAAAAAAAAAAAGTTGTACACGAAATGAGATAAAAATAAAACCATGTTCTAGTATATAATTACTTCGTTTTTTTCTGAGGAACTTCATTTTTAATTATTCATTTACTGATTGCAGGAACCTTCCCTCTTCCTGCAGCATCTTCCCCTGTTTGCAATTTAGAAACGTGATGAATGGAATGTTTCCATTTTTCCTATGTTTAGTACGTGAAAGCAGCATATTCTGCTTAAGAGGTAACATTGATCAATTTCAATATGTTCGGCATGGATACTTGTTTGCACTGTCTGCGGATATTAAATTTATATTATAATAAAATGAAATTTTTGGATATGTTGTAGACAGGTTCTGCTAAAGCTGTACATAATTGCTTTCACTTCCATTTGCTTGTATGCACACAATAAACTGAAACAATTTGATTGTCAGTACTGAAGCTGTTTGTTGTGAAATGTAACTGCTTTGAGTACTTGTAAACCATCAAACTGTAACTGCTTTGAGTACTTGTAAACCATCAAACAACTTTTAGGCAGTTAAATTTGCCGCAGAGAAGGGGAAGACAAGGAGTTGTTTGGTTTGTAGTTTGTTTTGAAAGGTGAGGGATCGAGAGTTTCAGACGGTTTCTTCGGCAGAGAACAGAGAGGGATGGTGGTCGCTGGTGTTTGGGTTTGGCGAAAGGAAGACGAAGGAGAGATAGGGGGATATTCACATGTTTTCCTTGTGCTTCTAGTAAACTGTAAGAAGAAGACAGGTACGGAGCTGATGAAATTTTATGGAGGGCTTCGATAGGGGGACCCATTATCCCACTTCTTCACATTGATTGTTGATGGGCTAGCAAAAATGATGAGGAGAGGAAAGAGGCTAACATTATTCACATTATTCGGGGCTTATCAATGAAAAGTGTGCCTAATGCAGTTTCGATACTATAGTATGCAAATGACACCTTAATGTCTGGGGAGGCTAAGATAGAGGCTAACATTATTCACATTACTAAGATGTTTCGAATCTTGGTCGGGACTGAAAGTCAATCTACATAAGAGCTGTGTGACTTTGATGAGTGAAGAACTGTCAACCTCAATAGATGTCATTATGGCCTGTTTGGAGTGCAAGAGAAGGGAGTTCCTTTTGAAATATCTTGGTACGCCCATTAGACCAGGAGCAATGCCAATGCGTCGAAAGGATTGGATGTCACTGGTAGAGAAGACAGAAAAGAGGATGGCTGGATGGGAGGGGCAATTCCTATCGTTGGACAAAAGGATCACGCTTATAAACTCGGTGTTGAGTAGTCTACCTACATACTTGATGTCAATCTATGAACTACAAATGTAGATAATTAACATGATCGATAAATGCAGGAGATGATTTTTATGGAAATGAGCGAATGAAGATAGCAAATGATTCCACCTGGTCAGTAAGGGCGTACAAGAAGAATGAGTTAGGGGGACTTGGAATTTTGACCTCAAGAGATGCGCAAATGCTAGTGGAAGATGCACACACGACAGAACACGTGGTGGTGTAAATCATTTGCCCTATACCATAGAAGGAAAAGATTTAGGTATGGGAGAATAAGTGTCCATGGGAAGGCACCTACCTATGGAAAGGAGTGGCAGAGGTAGGAGAGATGTTGCATGCTAACACGAGATGTGAGGTAATAAACGGAAAGGATACTAGGTATTGGAAGGACAAGTGTAGTGATATTACCATACAATTGTTATTCCCGAAGCTGGCTAATGAAACTCTGGCAGAAGCGTGGAGAAATGGGAGGTTCAGATTATAGTTCGGGGATCAGCTTTCTCAGGAGGGACGGGAATCAACTCCAGACTCTGATGAGCCTTGTCTCGAATGTGACATGTAGCACGAACAGTGCAGAAGATGAGAGAAAGTGGTGCCTAGAATCTAATGACATCTTCTCGGTGAAATCAATGTATAGATGGCTGAATGACGAAGAAGTAAGAAGTGTACAACAACAACAACAACAACAAAGCCATTTTCCCAACTAGCTGGGGTCGGCTACATGAATGCTGGTTTTCCATTCTGCTCGGTTTAGCACAATGTCTTCTGTAAAGTCACAAGCTATCATATCTTTTTTCACCATTTCCACCTAAGTTAGTTTAGGATTTCCTCTACCCCTAACTCTACCCTCAGTACTTATCAAATCACTCTTTTTAACGGGGGCACTACTAGATCTACGTGTGACATATCCAAACCAGCTGAGGCGATTTTCTCTTAACTTATCTTGGATTAGAAC
Source organism: Hemerocallis citrina (assembly GCA_017893485.1). Taxonomy (NCBI): domain Eukaryota; kingdom Viridiplantae; phylum Streptophyta; class Magnoliopsida; order Asparagales; family Asphodelaceae; genus Hemerocallis; species Hemerocallis citrina. Next base: position 240,882,883 of record CM030360.1, on the reverse strand, counting down.
TACCTTTAGCATGTCTCGTATATGCTCGTTTCTAATTCTATCCTTCCTTATTTTACCACACATCCATCTTAGCATCATCATCTCCGCTACACTCATTCTTTGGACATGTTATTTCATTGTTACCGAACACTTTGCTCCATACATCATTACTGGGCTAACAGCCGTCCTATAAAATTTTATCTTCAACCTAGGCAGTTAAAATCGGTTTTCAGAACTAATCGGTCTAGGAGCGATTAGTGACTAATCGAGTAATCGGGAAAAAATCGGGGATAAAATCGAAAAATTCGTGTGTGTGGGGGGGAAAAAATAATTTATTATCTCTAGTATATATGATTAAGAAGATCTTAAATTTAAATTATCGTGTATTTAGTATATATTTGACTTTGTTAATAAAATGTATATTTTGGCTTAATGCAGGTAATTGAAAAAAAGCTGGAATGAGAAGATTTGCAGTGGTCACAAACCAATATTTTGATAGTGGGAAGATTTGCAATGACAGAAATGTGATTTTTTGTAAAAATACAATATAGTTTTTGGAGGTATAAGTTATTATTTTTGTAAAACTACAATGTGTTGTATACTTGTATAACTTAATTATTACAAAATATGATCTGAGTTTAGCAAAATGTACCAGATGCGAAACTCATTTAATCAAAATGCACAATAGTAACAGAGTAACTTACTAAATAAAAAACTTACTAAATACTAACTTAATACTTACAGTAACAGAGTAACTTACTAAATAAAAAAATGTAAACAAGAACAAGAAAAATGTAGAAGAAGTTTACTGTACGAAGCTGAGTTTACTGTAAATGCAGAAGAAAAATTGCTTCAGAAGAAGTTCACTGTAAACAAGAACAAGAAAAATGCAACTTACTAAATACCCTACTCCTTACTTGATACTTACTGCCACATGTTGAAAAAAATTAATATAAAATAAAATACAGAAGTTACTCTTACTGTGTGAGAGGGAGCTGCCGCTGCCGAATTGGAGCTGAGAGAGAGAGAAAGGAGCTGCCGCTGCCGAACTGGTGAGGAGAGAGAGAAAGGAGCTGTCGCTGCTTTGGAGGTGCTGTCGAACGATTTGGAGGAGAGAAAAGAAAGAGGCACTGTTGAAGATTTGGAGAGAAAGTTGTCGACGATTTGGAGAGAGGAGAGAGAAGTGCTGTCGAGGCTCGATTTGGAGGAGAGAGAAGAGAGAGAGGCGCTGTTAAGAGCTAAAAGGGGGCTTTGGAAATTAGGTTAGAATTGGATTTGGGTTGAAGTGAGTGGAAGGGGAGAGCAGATGGGTTGAAGTGGATGAGGAGTTGCTAGTTTAAGTTGAAAACGGGTCGGGTTAAGGATAAATAATACCCAACTTCAAAACGAAACGATTAATCGGATTATCGGAATATATGAATATCGGCCGATTAGTCCAAATATCAGCCGATAATAGCGATATTATCGCTGGAAACCCATTTCGCAGATATCGGTTCAAAACTAATCGGGGGACTTCCGATTACCGATTAATCGGCGATTAATCGCCGATAATCGCCGATTTTGACTGCCTAGCCTTTAACTTCAAAGGTATACGTTTGTCATACAAAACACTACTGATACTTCTCCACTTAAGTCATCCTACTTGGATCCTATGTATAACATCTTCACAAATCTCCCCATCTCTTTGTATAATTGAGCCTAAATATCGGAAACGGTCTTTCTTAGATATTTCTGGGCCATCAAGCTTCACTACTTCCTCAGTTGTGTTCCGAATATCACTAAAATTACACTCCATATACTTTGTTTTAGTTCTGCTTATCCTAAAGCCTCTAGTTTCCAAAGTTTCTCTCCATAATTCTAATTTAGCATTGACTTCTGCTTTAGTCTCATCCACTAAGACGATGTCATCAGCAAAAAGCATACACCAAGGCACCTCATCTTGTATTCCTCGCGTCAATTCATTCATAACCAAAGTAAATAGGTCGGGGCTTAAAGCCGAACCTTGGTATAAACCTACTGTGATATGAAAATCGCTGGTCTCTCTTGTGGTTGTTTTAATGGTGGTGATTGCCCCTTTATACATATCCTTAATTACCTTAATATACTGAATAGTTACTCTTTTATTATTTAATAGCCATCATACTATGTCACTAGGAACTTTATCATATGTTTTTTCTAGAGCTATAAAAATTATATGTAGATCTTTCTTATTCTTCTTATATTTTTCCATAAGTCTCCTCTAGGAGTAAGAAGTGTGGAGGCCAAAATAATACGGAAGACACCTATACCAAATAATGTGACGGTTTTTTATGGTTGGTGGCGAATAATGCAATATTGTCCAAAGTTAATCTTAGCAAGCACAATATCCCAATGGGGATGGAGTGTTCTAGGTGCAATCTAGGGGAAGAATACACAAATCACAATTTCTTTAGCGTGGGAGGTTGTGTCTTGGTTTTGGGGTAGATGACTTACCAACTATGATATAAGACTTATTGGGAACCTTGAGGGCGCGAGTCATTAGAAAAGTAAATCAAGTAGCCTAGAATGTCTCACTGGTTGCTACTATGTGGAGTCTATGACTAGACTGAAATGATGCATGTTTCTATAACACTAATTCTCCATTTCCTATCTTTATGCACAATTTTTTAAACTTAATTAATGTTTGGGCTGGTTAAGCAGGTGCTAAAATGAGGCTTCGCTTGAATGATAACGAGTAGTGTCGACTGAGACCAGGGGGTAGCTATACGAGGAGCCTTCAAAGGAGTATACTGGCTTTTGTAGTAGATAGTTAGGTTTCATTCAGTAGATGTAGTTGTTGTATTTCTTAAGAACTGTGATGTATTATGTTATACCCTTGTTTCGTTAGAACTTCATTAATGAAACTGGTAACGTGGATCACCTTTATCGTCCCAACAAAAAAGACTGAAAAACTCATACGAGACAAAGGACGGACACACCGATCAGACACAAACATCTAATTTTAATTCTGAGAAATTGGAATATACCAAGAGGTGTTTTCTTATATATAGCTGGCTGCAAGTACAGAGAGAAGAAAAAAACTTATAGGAAGTAAACCAAGTTACAATATTTAAGTAGATGTAGAATCGTAATTACAAGTCGGTGGTAAACAGACCCTTGCTTTGGTATAAAGAGGATGTCACTCACGAATGAGAGCTTTTATTATTTCTCTTAGAGCATCCACCGTCGTTTGCTATTTATCCAAAATATGCATTTTATAGCAAACGAAACGCTGCAGTCGTTTGCTATTTATGCATATTTTGACGATTTCGCAACGGTATATGACTATATATGAGAGCGGATATAAGAAAAATGCATATTATAATGGACAAATCTTCAAGATCTGTCCCACTAGAAAAAATATTTTTTTAATTCTCAGACGGAACTACACAGTCCGTCCCTTTAAAAAAAAATATTGTATTTATCAGACGGATCTTCAAAGTCCGTCGCTCTGCTAAAAAAATTTATTTCATATTAAAAATACACAAAAAATACCCCCTCCCCTTGGACGGAACTTGAAGATCCGTCCAGTGAAAGGGGAGGGGGGGCATTAATTTTTATTTCGTATTAAAAATTTTATTTCGTATTAAAAATACACAAAAAATACCCCTTCCCTTGGACGGATCTTGAAGATCCGTCCAGTGAAATACACAAAAAATACCCCCTCCCCTTGGCATTAATTTTTTTTTTTTCAACAAAAAAAATTCGTTTTAATTAGTAAAAAAATTGAAAAAATTATTTAAAAATCGTGGGACGTATCTCGAAGATCCTTCTGATCTTAACTTTTTTTTGCTATATTATAGCAATTTACGACTGCAACAAACTTACTTTACTATATCTATAATATGCATTTACCTATTTTTTAGCAAACCACGACTCTGGATGCTCTTATGGGGTAACCATGTTTTTGCACGCTTTTGGGGAAAATGATATTCCCATTGGAGCTTATGATGTCAATGAAATTGCAGAGAATGTTTGGTCTCCTCAAAACACTGCATCCCTCCAATTTTTGAAGAGATCTTGTAGGGAGATTTCTCAAGAGGATCAGATGAACCCCCTTCCATCTCATATGATAATCATATGCCCAATTGGGAATATGATTCTTTGCCTAACTTTAATTGGTAGATAACTTGCACTTCCCACCATCTTGCTTGGATTAGTTGTACAAGTATGTCAAGTAGTGAATACTGATCTGTATTTGTTTGTTAGGAACATTTTCGAATGGCACATCACATAAACTTTTGATTTCATAAGTAGGGGTGGAAAACACAGGTTGGGTTTGTATCAGTATCATACAAGACTTGTAGATGGCGTTAAGAATTTCTAGGAACCACTTGGTGATTCAAACGTATTGAAGACTCGAGACATACAGAACGATATTTGAGAAACCTACAAGATCCTCCTGCGGATCCATTATATAATTTAAGGATCAAAACATGAAAATTTGTGCCAGATTTGGATAGGAATATTAGCCTATCAGGTTCTATTGCCACCATAACCGAAAACAAAGCAATCTTCAGCTTCTAGCATATGTCTGAAATAAGATATCAGTAGTTCAGTACCCTCGTAGAAAAATTCGTGAGCAGTAGGTGAAACTACGTAAAAACAATTTTCCTATATGCATATTCTAGCCCCTGATTAATGGAGATACTTGTACAAGTGGCCCTAGTTCTAATAGGTTCATCTCCCTGGTTAAAAAAATAATTAAACAGATATAAACTGAGATTATTGCTTGGGCATTACAAAGCAGTGACTCGACGTTAAATCAAAGAAGTTCTGCATGGATCATGGAGATAGATGTCCAAGAGGTTCAGGATTTGACAATTATCATCCCAGTGATTAATAAAATAATTAAAACTGATCTAAATTGCTATTATTGCTTGGGTGATAAAAAAACAGTGACTCAAGGTTCAATCAAAGTCATTCTGCAAGTTCTAAATCATTACTCTGTTCTCTGTAGATGTTATACACAGAACTTCATTTAACAGAGAGAGCTAGAGAATTCACCTTCTTGCGCAGTTTGGTAATAGTATCCATTATCACGCTTTGCTGCATGAAGATAAGATGAAAACAAGTTATAAATTATACAATATTATTTTGTTCGAATGTACATAATTGTTATTTACTATCTGGCAGGTATTTCAGGATAAAGCATTGTCCTACGAATGAAGATAATAATCATATTAACAGCAATGGCTTGGGGAACTATTAATCACCAATATTTCTATCTGATAAAACTATGTGAGCGTGACAACAACAATGATATACTGCCATCAACAATGTTTTCAACCATTATAAGCTTATCAATTAATTAATGAGTTGTTTCCATAATGACACTTAAAAAATTTGATGTTTCAAAAATAGCATCCATAGTTTTTATATTTTCAAAATAGCAACTGTAAGTATTAAATATATTCCAAAAAAACCATTGGACATTACTTGGTGTTATGTTATGGACGGAAATGGATTTAAATGACTATTTTGTCCCTATCTTTTCACATTCTTTGCTAACTCTTTCTTTCCCCTCTCCTTTTTAGGTAGTTAAGGTTTTACAAAAAAAATTCAAAGGAGGATAAGAACAGAGAAAGTCAGTGAGGTGAGAAGGAAAGTAGAAATTCAATGGAGATGAGTAAATAAGATTGGGATGGGAAGAAGAAACATTTAAAGAAGAAGAGGGTAATTTTGTCATTTTAGAAGTTTTTATTGGGTTTAAACCCAATAAAAAGAATATTCTAGAAATATTCCATTAACATAACAGTCTAGCAATATCGGGTGGTTTTTGGAATATAAATAACATATTTACACTTGCTATTTTGGAAATATGAAAACAAAGTGTGCTATTTTGGAAATATGAAATCTTTTGTCATTATGGAAAAAACCTTTAATTAATAAGATATTGTTTAACAAAATATTAATTGATACAATATGAAGGTGAATAGAATAATGTGAGGTAATCCTAGTCAAGGTAAAGGTACAGATCAGCTAAGAAATTAAGCCGACCTTCTTTGACATTGTTTTCCTTAGAGCTGCATCTAATTTTTCCTGTATTTGCTCAAGCTCTGCCAAACTCAGATTGTTATTGTTTGTTTCATCCAGAAACCTGGAAAAGTTATTATCAGATAATACTATCATATGAGAAACATTGCCGGGAACAATAAAATGTGAATTCTTCATTCATGAAAGCATAGACGGGAACAATAAACTTTTATCTGTATGTTGCAATATGTATTACCCCTGAGCAATCTTCATCAGCTCAGCGTTGCTTTTGGGGCAAGAAAATTGCTCAAATTGACTCTGGGGTAGATCCAGGTTTACTTGAACCTGTGATTTCATGGTAAATAACAAGTGTTAGATTATGTCCCTGTTTTTATGTGTAAGGTAGGAGATGGTTAGGTAAACTTATATGACATGTAGTTAATAATAAAACCAAAGCATTTATCGATGTAGGAATCTGAGCTAAATCTCCTAAATTGTTACCGATGTCTGATAGTACGGTCTTAACCACTCATCTATTAAAGTGAAGTTACCCAAATAACGAACTTCTGCTAGCTTTCCAATTCCAAATGTTCACCTACTTTTTCTAGGCTTACCACACCTTACATGCTTTAGAGTTTTAATTCACTGCATAAATTTCACTGCAACCCAACCACCACCAACGCCCCTCTCCTTCCCTTGTTACACACGCACACCCACACACCCACCCACACACACAAACACATGCCCCACCATGCACATTCACTTTGCAAAAAGAATATTGCGCCCACATTTGAGTTATTTTGTTTCAATGGATTCCCCTACCTTAATCTTAAGAATATGTTATCAGATGCCATGCGAGAATGGTTAAGTTTTACTAATCTGCCTCTCCTTACCTTTTACTAGTTATTTTGAGAAATTGAGATAGATAATAGGGACATATGCTTAAAGAAAATAGGAGCAAAAATATGGAAAAAAATACTTTAGTACTATCAATAATTATATAAACCACTGAATGCCAGCAAATGGTAGATTAGTCCTAGAAAATATTGCATCATCTCATGTACCATAGTATTATGGGCTACGATGATAGCTGAGCAATGACTTGATACAAATGATACAAAGTAGACAGATAGAGGGGCACACTGTTCAGTTTTCAAAGTGTGGGAGGTTATGTACCAAAAGCTGATATTTTAAGGGCATTAGTGAAATTTATCCTGATTCTCCTATGAATTTCTCTTTATTAAAATACTGAAATTAGGATAAGCACTCTGTACCTACAGAAAGCATAATTTAGTCCTAAAGATTTTATATCACTCCTTAACAATGTTGTAGTATGTAGATTATTTAGTTATCAATTATGAATTTATGATATATGATTCCATTTGTAACTCAAACCATTCAAGCATAATATTATTTGTTTACTGATATTTTTATATATTAATGGTGGAAATATAATTGCATTAGTAATTGTGATTAAATTTAAAACATGTCTGAATGTTAGGAATTTATTTTAGTATTTTTGAGAGCTTTTTTTTCTCTGAAGGCAAAGGCTAGAGTTATCATTGTTCCTTATAAATTACTATCTAGATACAAAAAACCGGCGATCCAATACAATGACACGGACTTAGATAAAGACTGAATGACTCAGAGAGGCGGACTTGTTTCGAATAAATAAATCTATACTATTATTAAGCAAAGCCCTATTTTAGCGGCGTTTTACTATCATGCCCCCATCAACATAAAAGACAAAAAAAATATATAGGGTTAAAAAATGTAATTTGCATGACTAATAAATTAAGATTTGCATGCCACCCATTCATACTCTTCATTAATAGAAGGTGATTAATATCTGACCATACCGAGACCATTCATGACCATTCATGTTGGAAAATTGTAGATTTGCATAGGGTTGTTCATACTTTGGTTAAAACCGATTACCGAACCGAACCGAACCGAAATTTACCAATTTGGTTTGGTTTTTCGGTTTTCGGTTCGGTTTTGATCCAAACGAAAGTTTTTTTAGAGAGTTCGGTTCGGTTTTTGATTGGCTTCTAAATAAACCGAACCAAACAAAAAACCAAACTTTTTTTGGACCAAAATAAATTATACCCCTAGGATCTATCTCAAACTAAGCTGCTATGCAAGTGCACTTCCAGCTAATAGTAGCATACCTGATTATGTGTGTGAAATCAAAATACTACCAAGGCTATGTGTGTGAAATGTGAATCCTGATTTAGGGTGAATTATTTTAAGTGAAGAATAGATTATTACCATGTGAGCCACGCTGATGTGTAGCCTAATAGGATGGTGGTTCAATCTTCAACTTCTCAAATGGAGGACAAGAACCATTTTCATTCTGAGATAGTCTAAGTTATGAGAGCGAAAAGCATGAATATTTCTGACTCATCTGCCACTCTTCTGAATCATAGTAGAAAATTAGTATGTATTAAAAATTTCGGTTAGTTCGGTTATTAACCGAACCGAACCGATAAAATTCGATTCGGTTCAAACCAAATTTTATCAGTTTCGGTTCGGATTTTGGTTTCAAATATACCAAACCGAAAATTTCGTTTCGGTTCAGTTTGGTTTAGCACCGATGAACAGCCCTAGATTTGCATGCCACCCATTCATACCCTTCATTAATAGAAGGTGATTAATATCTGACCATACCGAGACCATTCATGACCATTCATGTTGGAAAATTGTGAGAATGTGTGAGAATGTGCATTTGGTTTGGTAAATTGTGAGAATGTGTTGAATGTGGTTGTTTATGGATTAGTGGGTGCAGCATACCGAGACCATTCATGACCATTCATCTTAGCATGACTTTGTATGTCGTGCACGTTTTAATTATTAATGGTGATTAGTGGGTGAAGTGATTAGTGAGTGATTAATAGAAGGTGATTAATATCTGACCATACCGAGACCATTCATGACCATTCATGTTGGAAAATTGTGAGAATGTGTGAGAATGTGCATTTGGTTTGGTAAATTGTGAGAATGTGTTGAATGTAGTTGCTTATGGATTAGTGGGTGCAGCATACCGAAACCATTCATGACCATTCATGTTAGCATGACTTTGTATGTCGTGCACGTTTTAATTATTAATGGTGATTAGTGGGTGAAGTGATTAGTGAGTGATTTCTAGGGAAATAAAATTCAAAATAAGCAGTACTTAGTGTACTGAATACTGATATAGTATAACACAAAAAAAGTTATCATTACTAATTGATCTCAATAAATTGCATTACTTTGAACATATTGTCAAAAACTGCATTGACCAGGATCGGATAAAATTTCTGAATTACGTAAAATAAGACTAAATTTTTTTATAGACGTGCATCGCACGTGCATTATACTAGTAGAAAATGAGGCGGACGCTTATGATACGGCAAAAAATGCCCGAAATAGATATTATTATAGAGATTGTTGACCTTGCATGTGTTTAGAATTCAAATATCGACCTACGCTGGTACTTATTAGCCATATTCTCTCGCAATTTGACTTGTTAGTTTCAAAACAGGGGTTATAGGATTTGTATGCATGCATGCTTACATGTACATTTAATCATATATATTGCTAACTGCTTCATTTAAAATTGATATTCCATACAAAAATTAATTTAATTTATCTATCTTGTTAATTGTTATGCACCCAGAACAAAATTTGTGGTAAAGCATGCGTGAAAAGAGAAATCGATAGATCTAGGCTCTCTTACCCATTATTTCTGAAGGATTAGAAACGGTAATAGTATATTGAGGGCTGTGAGAGCACCTGATAATCAGAATAGTAACTTCAATGTTGGATGTGGTATGGGAATGTGACAAAGATATCACGAATTCAAATAATGCCTAACTGTATTATGAATTTAAGCCTTGTTAAGTAGTAACAGGAGGGGGAGAGAGAGAGAGAAAGAGAGAGAGAGAGAGAGAGAGAGATGACAAGACGACCCAGTGAAGGCCATAATATAGATGATACAAGTGCATGTGTACACAATATAGCAAGAGGCAAGTGTTTGGTGGTATCGGAATAAGCCTGAGTATCACCTCTCTTCCGCCCTATGTTAGAGATCGGAACTGAACCTGAGAGATTCTGGATCGCATGCTATCCCTAATATAACTAGCTCTCCTAGAAGCCTAACTGAGCTCAATTAACGCTTGCCAATGACCCTTCAGGCAAGACCAGTAATAAAAGTGGCATCCTCATGTTTTGAAAAGAGAAGAGGGACTTTGTATTACTCATGGTTCAAATTTCTAGCTCCTAAATTTGACAGATGATGTTATGAAAAGAAAATTGTCAGCTGCCAGAATTAGTGCTTGAATTTGTTCAGGAAGCACATTAGAAATTCAAAATCAAGGCCACAATAATAACAATGTGCGCAAGTTAATCATATGAAGTTTTTAAATTTAATATATGTATTCTATAACAGCATGCCCCAAGATGTTTGGCGTCAATTTCATTATATAAACAACAATTGTGATATTTAGCAAAATTTGAAATTGCAGTTACTGCTCATCTAGGTAAGCTTGTGCAAATAAGCTAGAATTAAAAACACTTCTACCTGTTTTCCAACCTTGCCTTTGTTTACATGTCTTTCTGCATCTGAAAATTGTTGATAACGTTGAATTACTTCATCCATGCTGAAATTGAAAAAAAGTCACATTCAGCTCGTATATACAATTGTACACACACAGAGACAGAAGCATTTTAGACATGTACATGTTAGGAATCCGTGCTGAGTTTTGCGACAATTGATCCAACGAACAAACTACCAAGCAATAGTAGATTAAATCAAACACATAAAAGCGCACAATTTTGTCCCATAGGTGAACACTAATTCGGGGGAAAATAACGGAGATATTATTCAATTAGAGCAGATACAAGAGTTACAACCACTCTCACCAATAACTTATCTATCTATCCAGCCTCACTAGAAGATAATCTATTATTTACAATGCAAATTCTCAATGAAGTACTTTCTCACTTACCTCTCAAAAGAGGCCGTTACAATTAGATTTAGAGAAGAGACCGTTACAATGATATATAGAGATCTAGAGAAACCCTAGGTTTGAGTCATGATACAATAATCGTCTGATATACCCTGAAGAGAAAGCCACACGATAGGAGCCGTACGATCTAACTTGGAGAAAAAGTTGCGCTTCAATCAGATCACCTAGACCAGGCCCAAACTGCCGTTGCTTCAACTTTTGGCCGACTACAACGGCCCCGACTCAAGTCGGAGAGCATCCAGCGGTTGACTGCAGCTGCTTCTCCTTCCTCCAACGATGTTTCAATTCTCCTCTCGCTTCACATCGAACCCAGTATGCAAGACATAAACCCAACAACCTCTACCTTGGATTGCATACTCATGCTTCCACACTTGTGTGATTAATCACCTTTAGACGCTTTTATTCATTTCTTACCAACAACCAGGTCCAGTGGCTTTTTCTGCTAGTTGAATCTATTTGCACAATTATTTCTCCAATAGTATGTCCTCTTCAGTCGACCCCAACTAGTTGGGTAAAAGGCTTTGTTGTTGTTGTTGTTGTCATTGTTGTTGTTGGTTTAGTATGCCCCCTTCAAAGGGATATCCCAACAGGCGTTACTATGGAGGATAAGGGGCGGAGGCACAGCTGGCCCAGGTTGAGCGTCTGCTGACCCTGAACTTGGCCAGCCCCTCTATGTAGGCCCAAGCCCAAAATTTTAAATAAAGCCCAAGCTCCCCATGAACTTGGCCCAGCAACTCTCCCGCTCCTCTTCTTCAGCCCAAGCCCAACTCACACAAAAGTAAACCTCCTCTTCTTCAACCGCAACTCTTCTTCTTCGATTATTTCCCAAATCCTGTGCTCCTCCGAAACCCTAGCTCCCAATCCAGGCCCTCAATTCCAAACCTCCAAATCTTCTCTGCTCCTCCATTTGTCTAGCTCCCAATTGCGACGCGCCAACGCCGACACCCGTTCTCCTCCGAATCTTCGATCTCATTCTTCGCAAACCCTAGCTCGGTAGCTCCCATTCCCAATCTGAACCCCCAATTCCAAATCTTATCTCATCTTCCCCATCTTCTCAACATGACTACTCTCATCTTCGCTGCTCCTCCGAAACCAATCTAGAATATGCGACGCCACCCCTCGATAATCTCTCTCTAAACCCAAATTCGAACCCAATTAGAAACCCCGCTTACCCATTCTTGTTTTTGTTGTTACGGGGTCAGTTCTATTGGGTTAGTGAAGAACATCATTTGGGGGGAAATTTAGTACAAAAGGTATATGCTAAATGCTATGACGTTTTTGTTAATGAATGTAGTTTTTGAAGTTGAATATATGATGGGTTGCGTTTGGTTTCATGTAATTTTGATGGTTTTTTATTATGCACATTAGATGTTTGGAAAATTGCATCGAAATTTGGAGGCATAGGAGTCAAAAAAATTTGGAGTAAATTAGGTGAATGTTATTTTGTAATCCTAGTTTTGTGGATGCTATTCTACAATCCTAGTTTTTTGAGTTGTATGGTTGGTTTTGTGATTATGTATGATGAAGTGTGAGATATAAAGTTAGTTATTTGATGGGTGTATGCTTTTGCAGTCAACTGATATGAGTTGTTTTGACTCGGAATAAAGATTGGCAACTTCCCAAGTTGAGAAAAATGACAGGAAGGAAATTGACACAGAGAAAAGATTGGTAACTTTACTACATACTTGAAAACTAGTTATTATTTAATATACTGTATTCAATCTGATGGGAGATGAATAGTTTAATAATTGTTTGACTGCATATGTCGAGAAAAGGACATTGAAGTCAATCAAAAATAAGGATATCATGAAAAGGTTTCAAAATATGAAGTTGCGTAGGGGAGTTTGGTAATATAACAATGCTTATTTAATTGCTTTTGTAATATGATTGTGGATGTTTGGTGACTTATAAATTTTTAGTTTTTGTGATTTCGCTCCCGGTAGACGAAAATCATGGCTCTGCCACAGCAATGCAGTCTCCACCTCCCGACGATATTCGAACGTCGCAGTCTTGCTTCAATGATTCTAGTAGCGGCGAACTAGATAATGCTTTCAGAATGCTGGGTTTTTGAACACTTGCGTAAGATTTTCCGTTCCCACAAAATTTGTAAAGGTTGTGCTGAACACCCCTCATTCCCTTCATCACCTTACGATGACCTTCCCAAACATATAGAACTCTACCTTAAACTGTGTACCTACAACCTCGTACTTCTAGAATTTCCAAGGATATCAGGTTCGTTTTAGCAAAGGAATATGCATGACCATCTCTAGTGTGTACACCTTTCCATATAGCATCACCAACTCAACTGTTCCCTCACCTACTATGTCACAAATCTCACCAGTCACTGTTCTCGCACAACTCCTTATTGTAGACTTATAAGTAGAAAACATCTTTCTTTTGCAGCAAATATAAGAAGAATTATCCAAATCAAGATACCAACCATAATTCACATTTAAAGAACTTGAAACAAGAAGACAATCTAAGTTATCACATAATTCAGCATTGTTGACTAAGTTGGCACCCCTCTGATTTAACCACTTGCGACAATCCCTCTTGTAATGCCTAATCTCTCTGCATTTGTCGCAATGGAACCTACCCTTATCTGTACTTTTACTTCTGTTAAAGTAATCTTAGTCCAGTCTCATATCTGAAGTAGATTTATATTACCTTCTGTAATCTCCTATATATAGGAACCAACATATCCAATTATATGCATCCAATAAAATATTCTTTTTAGTCTACATATTCTCAATCAACATGGCATTAAAGCTGAAAAAAATTTAGGATTCTCTCTCTCCCCCCAAAAAAAGTCGTTGTTGTCTTCCTCCTCCTTCTTCCTTGTGTCTTCTTCATCCAAACTCATAACCCTAACCCTCTTAAAACCCTCATCCATCCCTCCCGACGCCATCCCTCCCTTCCACGCAGCCTCTTAACGCCTCCCCGTCCTCTCCCAACGTAACCCGCCACCCTCCTCTCCCTTCCACTCTTGTGCAGCCCGCAGCTCCTACTCCACCGGCCACCTGCAACCACCTCCCCAGCTATTCCCGTCGCCGCCCCTCCTCCTAAGTCCCGATCTCCTCTCTCAACCCTCACCTCACCTCCAAACCCTAACCCAAATCCACAACCCGACCCGCTAACACATGCACCCGTTACCCCCCTCTTTTCCTGTTCCAAAAAAAATCCAATGCCTCGTAATGCACACTATTTTGTAATGCATACTAGTTTTTTTTTATGTCCTCTCCATTCACCGTCTCTCATTCTCACCCGGAATCTCCTTCAGATCTAATCTAGATCTGCTCTATGGAAACCTCCACTAATACAACAGGGACCTCTCATCCTCCTCCAATGGCGACCTCTCCTTCAGCGGTGGACCCTTCTCCTTCCACTGCTGCGCCGACAGAAACCTCCTCCCAATTTATCATTTCTGCTGCAGAGTATCATAACTTTTGTGACATGTTGCCCCTCCTTCTGGTAACTCTGTTCACTCGGGTAATGCTTGTCATGTTTTCTCACATCAATAGATAATTGATTAAGGTGCTTCTGAACATATTACTCCTTTATCGCTTTCTTCGTATTCTTTACTTTCAAATTATCATGTGTATTACTGGTGGCTCACATGTCCCTGTTGAAAGGGTGGGAGATATCTTTCTTTCTCCGGACCTTCATCTTAAATCGGTTTTGCGTATTCCTAACTTTCCAATAGCTTATTATCATTTCCTAAACTTAGCAAAGATTTAAACTGTTTAGTGACATTTTTTTCTTCTCATTGTATGTTTCAGGATATACTACAATAAGGAATGTGATTGGCACCGGTCATGAACAACATGAGTTATGTATCTTTGATTTTTCACTCTCGGCTTTTAATTCTTTTGGTGATCCTGAATTGTGGCACCGACGACTAGGTCATCCTTCCTTTACGACTCTCAATCAAGTTACGAGTCTTCCTTCAAAATATCTTGTGATCATTTGTTTGATTGATGTAGTGAACATTATATGATTTGGTGCATTCTGATGTTTGAGACCCTATTGGTTTTCCCACGTTTAATAACTATCGTTATTTTATTACATTTATTGATGATTCATCTCGAATGACGTGGTTATTTCTTTTGAAAAATTCGTTCTGAAGTATTTAAAGTTTTTCAAGAACTTTTCTTCGAGATGCAAACATAATTTGGCACAACTTTTAAATATTTTCGTTATGATAATACCAAAGAATACAAGAGTTTTCATTTTCAATAATTTTTTTCTCAACATGAAATAATTCACCAAACTTTTTATGTCTACACTCCTCAACAAAATGGAGTGGCAGAGCACAAAAATCAACATTTACTTAGCACTGCTCACTCTCTAATGTTTGAAATAAAGGTCCTCAAGTTTGATTAGAGTTTTGCGGTTTTCACTGCATGTCTTCTTACTAACCGAATGTCTACTCATATTCTTCAAAATTAATCCTCATTCAAACTGGTATTTCCGCCAAATAATTCATTTTCAATACCACCTCGTGTTGATGCACTTGTTTAGTTCAGAATCTCCACCCATGCACTGATAAACTTGACTCACGTGCTACTAAATGCGTATTTTTTGGGTATTCACGTTTTTCGAAAGGTTTTCTTTGCTATTGCCCTTCACGAAAAAATGTTTACCTCAGCCGATGTTTCCTCAACAATAACACCATTCTCACCACCACCACCACCACCACTTCAGGTTTATGTCAGAAGATGAAAGGCTTGTTCAGACTCGACCATCCAAGCGGTACCTTTGTTATTCAACCAGTGCCAACCACTTCTGTCGGTAATATTCTTAACACAGATGATTTACCTATTGGTCAACGTAAGGCTAAACCTTCTTGTACTCACTATCCTATTGCAAAGATTAATCTTCTTCTAAACTGATCAGATCTTTTTGAGCTTTTACCTCTTCTTTGAATTCGATTTCAATTCCTAACAATGTTCAGGAAGCACTCAAGCACCCAGGTTGGACAGTAGCCATAAAAGAGAAAATGCAGGCTTTTCAACAGAATAGTACTCAGAGTTGGTTCGCCTCTCTATAGGTGGTAAGACAGTTGGTTGTAAATGGGTATTTACTGTCAAACATAATCCTGATGGCACAATTGACAACTCAAAGCTCGCCTTATCGTTAAAGCTTATACACAGAAACTTGGGATCAACTATGCATAAATTTTCTCCAGTTGCAAAACTCACTTCTATTCGTGTTCTTATCTCTCTTGCATCAAATTGTTCTTGGCCCCTTCATCAGCTTAATGTCAAGAATGCATTGCTCAATGGAGACTTGAAAGAGAAGGTGTATAAGCAGTAGCCTTCTGATTTTGAGCAACAGGGGGGACATCTTGTATGTTCGCTCAAATAGTCTCTTTATGGCCTCAAACAGTCTCAACGAGCTTGGTTTGAAGAGTTCAGCAAAGTTGTGCTTTTATGGGTTCTCAAGAAGTAAGGCAGATCATTCTCTCCTCACAAAGGAAGCAAATGCATTGTTGTTCTGTTAGTCTATGTTGATATCATTATCACAGACAGTGATCCGCAAGGTATTGTAGACATCAAACGACGGTGATATGGCTAAAAATAGGACCAAATCGGAATCGTTCAAATCGGACACGAATCTTAAAGCTCTCAGGGGTAAAACGGTAATTTCACCTACAAACATGTTCCAATTGGAAACTGGATCTTTCTTCAAAGCCCAATAACCCAAAAACAGATCTATCCTACTGGGTCTGGGTGACAACCCATTACAAATCAGCCCAGGTCATTTAAAGAGTAATTCAAATTCATGGTCATCTCTAAGAGACGATTTAAACCAAATCTCTTATCATGAAACGATTTAAACTCTACATCTTATCCAAAAACACCGGGACATAGAGACAAATAATTATCTCTAAACTGTCTCTAAAGGCAACTATAAATACCCCTCTCCCCCCACCATAACAAGGGAATCAATATTTTTCCACATAAACGCTCCTTCATAATTTTCCTGATTACTGACTTGAGCGTCGGAGGATTTATTGCATGGATCCATCCCGGTGTATCGAACTTTTTGCAGGTCAATGGCAGCGGCAAGAAACCAGTCAAACGCCGGTGAAAGTCAACAGGTTTGCCTTATTTGTTTCCAAAAGAATCCACAAATTCATCTGTTTGCTCCCAGA
Source organism: Hemerocallis citrina (assembly GCA_017893485.1). Lineage (NCBI taxonomy): Eukaryota > Viridiplantae > Streptophyta > Magnoliopsida > Asparagales > Asphodelaceae > Hemerocallis > Hemerocallis citrina. Next base: position 240,865,744 of record CM030360.1, on the reverse strand, counting down.
CCAATATCAGCAGCAACAGATTGGCACCATCTGTGGAAAACGAAAAAGCAATTCAACCTTCATCAGCGAAAGTAGTATCAAACCATGCCTCCGAAAGAGAAAGGGAAGGCAGCGTCCTCCAACCGAAAAGCCACTCCCCTTCCTCCTCCATCCAAGATGTCCTTCCTCAACTCAATCAGCAAGTTCAGCAACCACAGCCTGAACAACATCTTCCTCAACAGGCCATCCAGGGTCTCGAGGGGCTGCCCTAGGGGGCTCTCGTCGAACTCGTCCAAAACAACATCCTCTTCATGACCATGTTTCGGTCCACAACCCCTCAACTGACTCTATGGCTTCTCAAAGTCCTCCAGGGCCGGATCTCCATCAAGTAATTCTTAACCGTCAGCAAGGGGTCAACCTCCGAACTCGCCTGAATAAATGGCAAGCCCCTGAGGAAGTCCCTCAACCTGAGCACCCAGGGGCCTCGAGAGTCCGGACCCCCCGTAGACCGAGAACCAGAAGATTCACTCCCCCGAGGAGGCGAAGAGAGCCCCCACGTCGTCAACGGAGAAGTCATACTCCAATAAGTCGAGCCACCTAGGGACCGCCGATCTAGAGGGGCACCAGTCACTCAGGCCGAGCTCCAGAACTTCAAAGAAGATATCCTGCGAGCTCTGAATATTGCCACAAGTCAGGACCACCGTGCGCCTAACCCTCGCCATACCGCCACTTATGAAGGAGAGTCTCGAGGGTCGACTAGATCCGATTGAAGGGATGACTCGGTCCACTGCCGTCTCCACGAGATCGAGAGGCGCCTCAACAAGATCAATCCCGAAGAAGAACGGACCAATAGGTTTCGCCCAAGCAGACCCCCCTTCTCTAGGGCCATCACGGATGCTCCGGTCCCCGAGGCATTTAGGCCGCCCCGCTTTGAATCCTACAATGGGGAGTTGGACCCGGCCGATGATATCGAGAGTTGTAAAACTCTCATGATGATTCATCAAGCCTCGGATGTGCTCCTCTGTAAGGCCTTCCCAACAACGTTGAGGGGACCAGCACGAGAATGGTACTCCCGTCTATCTCCAGCTTCCATCTTCTCATTCGAACAGTTTAAGGAGCTCTTCCTCACCCACTTCGTTGGTAGTCGCCGAGCCGAGAAAACAAGCGCATGTTTGCTAGCCCTCAGCCAAAGAAAGGGTGAACGCCTAAGGGATTACGTACAGCGCTTCACCGCCGAAGCCCGGTCTATCGCCTCCCTTAACCAATCGGTAGCCTCTGCGGCATTCAAGAACAACGCCACAAACGCCGACCTCAGAGCGTCCCTTGCCAAGAAGCCTCCTCGGAACTTCTCGAAACTCCTGCTTAGGAGCGAGATGTACATCCGAGCAGAAGATGCTCTCAACCCCCCCAGTCTTGAGGAACCATCTTCTGAGAACAAATGGAAGAATATAAGTGAAGGACCCCAGAAATTCCAGAAAGATGACAATGGCCAGCGCCGCCCAGCTCCTCATTTTGAGAAATTTACCCCCCTCAATGCTAGTATATCAGCAGTTCTTATGGAGGTGGTCAAGAAAAAGCTACTCCACAGTCCCCCTAGAATGAATGCCCCTAGCAAGAAAAGGAACAGGGATAAGTAGTGCCGCTTCCATAAGGACCACGGCGAAGACACAAATGATTGTCGGGCTCTCAAAGAGGAAATCAAAGAACTCATACAGCGAGGACACCTAGCCAAGTTCGTCCGAAAAGACGAGGCCGATCTTCCACCCCGAGGAGCCTACAAGTGAACAAAGAGGCCCGCCGAGTTCCAAGATTCTAAACCTGGGGCCATCCTCCACCTTATCCATAGAGGTCCAATGGGAGAAGAACCAAACTCCTCCCAAAAGGCCTTTACCCTATCTTAGAAGTAGGTTTTCAGTTTTCAATAAGGCCGATACTTGTAACACGGCCAAAAACATATAATAATGGCTCGCCCCATTGAAGCGGCCACTTAGTTTGTTTCAATAAAACTTGGCCCTTTCTATTGAAAATTATTGCATTTGCCTCATTTCTATCTCACCAAGTCACATCTACGACTCGTTGAATGGTGAGTTCGGAGTCCAGCTTGTCATACAAGGCTGTTCCGACAACTTACTAAGCTCAAAAGACGAGTTTGGAGTCCAACACTTGGTTCGGCACTGTTTGTAAACAAACAAGTGCGAAGCAGCTCACCATTCGGAATTGCTCCTACAACTCGTTAACCCCATCAAACAACAAGTTTGGAGTCCAACACTTGGTTCGACGCCGCTTTAGCCGCTTGCGAACGAGCAAGTGCGAAGTAGCTCACAATTCGGAATTGTTCCTACAACTCGTTGAAGTTCTTGAAACAACAAATTTGGAGTCTAACACTTGGTTCGACGCTGCTTTAGCTGCTTGCGAACGAGCATTTGCGAAGTAGCTCACCATTTGGAATTGCTCCTACAACTCGTTGATAACTTCATAACTAGTTCGAAGTTCACAATCATGGTTCAAAATTACCCTCACAACTTACAAGTATGCAGTTACGGGGCTCAAAACGAACATTCATACTACTCCGACTACTGGTTAAATTTTGCAACAAGCAAGTTCAGAGCTCAACTCTTCCCAAGAGTTCTCCTCAAACTTGTCTCCCAAATGGCTCTCTCCTAGAGCCTGGTGATGCTCCTCACTCGCCTCCCGAGTGGCTTTCTTACAAACGAGTTCAGAGCTCAAAACTCTTCCCTAGAGTTGCTCCTCAAACTTGCTTTCCAAATGGCTCTCTCCTAGAGTCATGCAAAGCTCTTCCCAACTCCATGGAGGCAAAGATGTTGCGGGACTATTTCGACCATGAAGAAGGATGATTCTTCAACTGACTTCTAAAGTGAAGTTGTAGATCTTTGAGTCAGCTTCGAAACGAGGGGTCAAACGTCCCAGTCTGACCTCCGTAGCACCGGGAAAGTGGGTTACAACACAACTGCGCTGAACGTAAAAATGAGGGAAAATCATTGCCTCAAGATTACAACCGAACGTGAATATGGGGAAAATCATCGCCTTAAGATTCGCACTTGATCTTGATCAATGGCTCTGATCGGACCACGTAGCTCGGATCCAAAATCTGAGAGTCCGAACAACCGAACGTGAAAATGAGGAAAATCATCGCCTTAAGATTCGCACTTGATCTTGATCAACGGCTCTAATCATGCCACGTAGCTCGGATCCAAAATTCGAGCGTCCAAACAACCGAGCGTGAAAATGGAAAAAATCATCGCCATAAGATTCGTGCTTGATCTTGATCAACGGCTCTGATCGAGTCATGTAGCTCGGATCCAAAATTCGGGCGTCCAAACAACCGAGCGTAAAATTGGGGGAAAACTCCTTCCGATTCGCACTCGATCAAAGATCGTCGGCTCAGATTTGCCAATAAAAGGGGAAAAGAGAAAAAGGGGTTAATGGGTCGAGTTCGGATCCATTACCCACAAACCGACCCGCACAACCCCGTCTTCATCCTCTTCCTGAAAGTTTTCTCCCGCCAAAAAACTCAAACATCTCATCTTCCCATCGCCAAGCACAGGCTCCCCCTCTCAGTGCTCCGACCACACCGCTGTCCAACTGCCTCCATCGCCAGCTCTCTTCATCCTCAAGCTCGACCACATGCCGAGCTCCATTCCCGTCGAACTCCTCCCCTTCACCGAGCTCCAATGCCGTTGCCGCCGAGCTCCATCGTCGAGCTCTGCGCAGCAGTCGTCGAGCTCCTACGGTGAGCTCCCCTTGCCGAGATCCATCACCCACGACGTCGAGCTCCATTGCAAAGCTCGAAGCTCTCGCCGTTCTTGCCAAACTCCACTCCGAGATCCGACATCTCCTTCGTCTAGCTCCAAGCTCCATCTGCAACCCTCGTCGAGCTCCTCCCTCATCTTCGAGCTCCTCGCCACTCCTCGCAGAACTCCCCCAGTGCAGAGCTCCAACCTCCGCGCCATGCTCCTTCGTCAAAGCTTCACCCAACTCCGTAAACTTCGCAGTCGAGCTCCAAGCTGCTACCGAGCTCACCTTCCACGTCAAAACTTCGCCGAACACCGCAAGCACCCCCCACCTCGAGCTCCCTCGCCATCTCCGAGCATTTCGAGCTCTCCTTCACCGAGCTCCGCCATAGCCTCGCCATCATCGAGCTCCGCCAAAGCCTCACCAAACTCCAACGAAGAGCTCGAAGCTTTCGCCTCCCTCCTCGCGAAGCTTCGTCGAGCTCTTCCCCTCCAAACTCCTCGTCGAGCTACCTCGCCAAGTCTCGCCAACATCGAGCTCCAACATCTCCACCTTCGCGAGCTCCAATCGAGCTCTCCTCCTCGCCGAAGCTCCCTCCACCACGAGCTCGACCCGTCGTTGAAAGCTCTCTTCCTCGTCGCCATACACTGATCCTCCGTTGTCGAACTCCCTTTCACCAAGCTCCACCTCTGCCATATTCGCATGCCGAGCTCCATCGAAGCTTCGTCAAGCTCGAGCCCCAACTCCGAACGCCTCTCTAACCCCCTCGACGAACCTCCTCAACGGACCGATCCTCGCCATACAAAGGAGGGTGAAGGGAATTAAAGGCCGAGAGTCGAAGGAGGCAGACGCCGAAGAAAGAAAGGAAAAAAAAAGTCAATGTTGACCGCGCCATGTGGCGCCTCCTCGAGCTCTCAGCCCCCGTTCGGCGAAACCGAGCATCTGAACTACCGAGCATGCAAACGCAAAAAAATACCTCCTCGTGATGCGTGCTCGCTTGATCATGATCAACGCACAGGATTGCGCCACGTCACCAAAAAATTGCCTCCTCGCGATGCGCGCTCGCTTGATCGTGATCAATGTACATGATTGCACCACGTCACCAGGTAAATATTTATTTAATTGAATTAATATTTTAAAAAAATCACAAAAAATAATTTAAAATCAAAAAAATAATTATTAATTCAGAAAATAATTTTAAAATTCTGAAAATATAACTATTAAATGAGAATAATTAATTAAAATTTTCAAAAATTAATTATTTAAATTCGGAAATTGAATAAAAAATTCGAAAAATGATTAAAATTTGGAAAATTTTCAGAAAAATCACTAAAAATCCAGAAAATTCTAAAAATAATTTTGGGTATTTTACAAGCTCAGAATAACACCGTTACACCTTGAGCAAGTTCCAAACTCCCCCGAGAACCCCGATAAATTCTATAAGCCATTAAAAACGAGCGAACTACTCATCAAAGACTTTAAAACTCAATCTTTAGGAGTGAGGGGCTTGTGATATGGCTAAAAATAGGACCAAATGGGGACCGTTCAAATCGGGCATGAATCTTAAAGATCTCAAGGGTAAAACGATAATTTCACCTACAAACAGGTTCGAATTGGGAACTGAGTCTTTCTTCAAAGTCCAATAACACAAAAACGGATCTGTCCTATTGAGTCAGGATGACAACCCATTACAAACCAGTTCAGGTCATTTAAAGAGTAATTCAAATTCATGGTTATCTCTAAGAGATGATTTAAACCAAATATCTTATCATGAAACAATTTAAACTCTACATCTTATCCAAAAACACCGGGACATAGGGATAAATGATTATCTCTAAACTGTCTCTAAAGGTGACTATAAATATCCCTCTCTCCCCACCATAACAAGGTAATCAATATTTTTCCACATAAATGCTCTTTCATAATCTTCCTGATTATTAACTTGAGCGTCGGAGCGTTCGTTGCCGGGATCCAGTCCGGTGTATCGAACTTTTTGCAGGTCAACGGCAGCAGCAAAAAACCAGTCAAACGCCGGTGAAAGTCAACAGGTTTGCCTTATTTGTTTCCAAAAGAATCTACAAATTCATCTATTTGCTCACACACCAAAATCAGCAACAACAGACGGTTTTCTCAAACCTTTCAAATAAAAAATCTTGGAATGACTAGGTCGGAAATTGCCTATGCAGTTAGTTGAATCAGTCAGTTTATGCATGCACCAACCATCACTCATTGGAAAGCGGTCGCTCACATTCTTTGCTACCTTAAGAAAGCCCCAAGGCAAGGGCTTCTCTTCAGACCTAGTGATTCTCTTTCTGAAGTTTTATGGCTCAAATCTCTTCTTCGAGACTTGGCAATTCCATTGTTATCTCCAGTTCCTCTCTACTGTGACAACAAGGTTGCAATGAATATTTCTGAAAATTCGGTGTTTCATGACCGCAAAAAACATATCGAAGTTGACTATCACTTCGTTCCAGATGAGTGGGCGAAGACGGATATTTCATTTTCATATGTCCAGTTTGGTGAACAACTTGCTGATATCCTAACTAAAGCACTACCTCCTAAGTTTTTTCAAACTTTCTTGAGCAAGCTTGGCTTCGATAAAGTCTACACACCGGTTTGAGGGAGTGTTAAAGTAGTCTTAATTTAGTCCCACATCTGAAATAGATTTAGATTGCCTTTTGTAATCTCCTATATATATGAACCAGTGTATTCAGTTATATGCATCCAATGAAGTATTTCTATCAGTCTCTATATTCTCAATCAACACTTCAAATTGAAGTATCATCCACCGCCAAGCAACTCATAGAAATAAATGCCGATTTATGATTCTCCTTCCTAAGTTCATTATCCAAGCCCTCGATCACACCTGCTACTGAAAACTTCTCCTTGGCAGATTTTTCATCTAGCATGGTGGTCATCACATACTTGAATGGATTTGACAGTAAATATATCAAGTTAAAAACTTTAAGATCAACTGCATTTATTGCTGTCAATTCAGATAATTCTGTATTGAATTTCACTTTATGATCTTGAAGAGCAGTATCTTCCTTCATTGAGTAACTAAAGAGTTTTTTCTTTCAGTACATCTGATCATGTAATGGCAATTCCAAGAAGTCAGTTATGAGTCTCGCCCACATACTCATCACGCTTCTCCTACACCTGACGTCGTTCGCCAATAACATCCGGATTAAACCTAAGACTTCTGAACAAATCTCATCTCAATTCTCCTGCTTCATGTAAATGACCTTCCTTTATCTCCTTCTAGAGCATGATGCATGCTATGTTGAACCAATGCGTCGGACATGTCCTCATTTTAGAGATTAAAGTTGATCTTACTGTCAAACCGCTTGATCTTTGTAAGACCCGGATATATCATCTTCTCCAAGGAACTCGAGTAATTCCTTTCAGCAACCTGACAGTCTAATACCACTTGTTAGGAATTGCGACAACAGATCCAATGAACAAACCACCAAGCAATAGTATATCAATCCAAACACACAAAAGCGCACAATTTTGTCCAAGTTTGTGCAAACCCTAATCCGGAAGAGAAATAACCGAGATATTATTCAACTAGTTAACATACAAGAGTTACAACTACTCTCACCAATAACTTATCATCTCTCAAGCCTCACTAAAAGATAATTTGTTGTTTACAATGAAGAAACTCAAAGAAGGTCGTTACAATGATATAGGGAGACATCGAGAAACTCTAGGCTATACTATTGATACAATAACCATCTGATATACCTTGACGAGAAAGCCAAACGATGGGAACCGTTCGTACTACCTTGGTGAAGAAGTTGGCCTTCAATCAAATCACCTAGACCCAAGCCCAAACCGCTGCTACTTCAACTTGCGGTCGACTTCCCTAAAGGGCAGTCGACTACAATTGCCGCGACTCAAGTCAAAGAGCATCCAACGGTCGACTGCACTTTAGGGTGGCAATTGTTCTTGTTGCTGCTATGCAATGGACCGTTCTTGCTGTTGCTTCTTTTTCCTCCAACGACGCTTCAATCATCTTCTCTCTTCACCGTCTTTTCTTCACATCGAACCCAATATGCAAGATATAAACCCAACACCACATGCATGTGCAACGTATATATGATGGACTGATGGAGACTAATAGATAACGTGACAAAGGAGCCTTATCATGCACAAGGGTTCAACAAATTAGTGACAGCCACACACGCACGTATATGTATCTATATATAGACACACATACACATGTCTACATAGACATGCACACACATGTATATTCATATATATGTAGACTTACATATGCGTATAAGCACACTCACATATTTACATAGACCTGCATGCACACATATATATGTTTGCAGACTAAAGGAGACTTATCAAGTACAGGTGTTCCATGAATTAGTAATTAATCTTCAAAAGCTTCAGCAGTTCAGCCTTTCAAAATGAATAGCCAACATCAGCTCCTATATGGATGATTTGTCAATACTATCATTTTAAATTATATTCATGGGAGGCGTGATAAATCAATAAAGCACAGTAAATTTGTTATTAAGAGTGCTAGTAAGTTCAGGTGCTTGACGGTAAATTTTTTATTGAATTACTAGAATTCAATTCATTTGCCGATATATCACCAGTTAGATCTACAACAGGATTGTATGAACTTACGTAGTAAGTTCTAGAACTGTGCTTCCATAGTAATTTCTAGAACTGTGCTTTGATAATCAAGTGTCCGATAAAATACATTGAGAGGTGTTTTTGAAAAATACTTTTGATAAATTTTGCTTAACTAACTCAATTGCATCTGTGTGGTATATATATTAATGTCTAAAACCCTAATTTACTACATGATTTCTTTTTCAATTTCTAATTTGTGTTTTTGAAATCCCGAAATTTGAATTTGGAGAAGAGTACGGGTTGAAGACGGTGATAATTGTGATGTCAGATCCAGGAATGAGATTTGATACAGTAGGAAGTGACGGAGGGCATGGTGAGGCGGACGGAAATGTGGAGGGTGGGTGTTGGAGAAGGGAACGTCACGATGTTCGAAGACTTCGAAGACCCGAGTGAGGAGGGCGGCGGCGGAGAGGGTGTGGATTTGGGAGGAGGGAAGGGAAGGGTAGAGATGAGATGGGCCAGGACCTGGGTGTTGTCGACCAGAATGTACACAAAAGTCGAGTTGTGCGCATATTTTTTGGGGTAAATTGCACTAAACTAAATTTTTGAAGAGGTAATTTCTCTCAATTCTCTCAAACTTTTTTAGAGTTCCATATAGTTTTATGAGTCCCTCAAAATTATTTGAGTCTGCGCACAGGGTAACACTATTGTAGTTAAGTAGAAAAGTTAAGAGGGCTGGCCACTTATAGTGTTTACTACATGTGGAGCAATTATGTGGAGCAATTACAAGGCTATAAAGGGAGGGTGCTTGGATGAAGCATACAATTATGGCTGATCCTGTTTTGGGTTTTCTTTATCACTTACCTGTCAGGGTAGATAACGATTTGGTATTATCTGCAACACATGGGTTGTTTTATGTCAGTTATGTTTCCTGATGGCTGTACAATTTGACAGCTTTCTCCGAGTTACCTGTCAGGGTAGATAACGATTTGGTATTATCTGCAACACATGGGTTGTTTTATGTCAGTTATGTTTCCTGATGGCTGTACAATTTGACAGCTTTCTCCGAGTGGATGTATAATTTGAATTAGGTTGGCTTCAAGGGTTTGTGCTTAATAATAGCTAATTGTTTGACTGGCTCTGGACGTAGCTGGACTATCATTTTAACTTTTGTTGTTCTACAAAGACATCATAGGGTTTACATTTTGTATTCTCTTGCCAATAAAACTACCTTATAAGCAGCGATTGTATAGAAAGGCTGCTCAACACATCTTTTGCATTGGTTTGATGAAATTATTTCTGAAATTTAAATTAGATTCTGTAGTTTTCTACGTAGGTACATAACCTGCAGCATGGTTTGTAGCATGCTCTGATATTAATTAGTATGAAACACAAAAGCTGCAGTGTGGAACTAGTTTTGTGGTAAACATGTGCGTAAAAAATGTGTTACACACCTATCTGATTAAACATAACCAATTGTAGCATTTCAGAAATTTTGCTTCTGTCATGTAGGTTTGTGTGTATATACACTGTAGTATACGCAATGAAATTCTTAGGCACTAATCTGTATCCTGCGCTAGGATGCATTAATGATCCTTGTTTGTATCTTAAACCTGAAGAAAGCATTAGTCGGGATAAATTTTTGTGTGCGCATTTGTTTGAGCGGCCTCTCCAAAAGATTGAAGCAGCACAATGATGATGCAGAATTACTGCAAGAACACACCATCTCAGAGGAGAATCAAGACACAGGTTACAGAGCCAGTTTACCACAAGTAATACTGTGTAAAGTGACAGGTGGATTATTTGATGGCATAAAAGCTGATTGTGGCCGCATAGAATTATGCTCTAAGTAGGAAGAGTACATGGAAGTACCTATATTCAACTGTAAATTCTACAATGCGGCAGCCCAAGCACGCTATTAAGATGGAACTAACAGCACCGTGCAGGTGAACATGGTGACACTGACACGAAGTCTTATCACCAACAAACCAGCAGAACACTAAAATATGGTAAAATAACAAAATGGTGAAGTTTCAAAAAAATCAATAGAATTCTATGATGGCATTAGAATTTAGATCTCATATCAAACAGAGACACATGTTTATTATTATAACTATCAGAAGGAACATGATTAAACACAATACTAGGCTAGGATGAAATAATAAATTAACAAAATTGGATAGGGTAACTCAACCAAACCTTTCTTTCATTTCTATTTTTTTCTTTTCCATATCAGAGGATCTTTTTTTTATCATGGATAAGCAAGTAACAAAACTACATAGATGAAACAAAACAAAAGATAATTGATCCTGCTCCGCCACCACAAGAGACAGTACATCAGAACAACAAAAAACATGAGTGTACAATATGATTTCCTCTCGAAACAAACTACTGGAGGGCACTAAACACAAGACATAATCTCCTGTTGGCTCGTGTTTTCCAACTCCAGGCACTTCTTCCCTGAAGCTACTGTTGCCCAGATAGCTGTCTAAAAATTTGCAAATAGCTACGTTTTAAGAATTTTGTGAACCAATGTGCGGACAAAGATGGCATGATTACTAAAACATCAGTTATTTCACTCAAGCCATATCAACCAAAGGACTGCTGCGTCCAACCCATTTAAATTATTTTGCAAATGAAAGTATTATGACATACCCCATTAACTAAAAATCAAAGTAGGCCTATCTAAACAAACCAAAACTCTTAACAACCAAATCCAATATTGATATTGATTAAAATTAGAACTAAATCGGGCCCATTCAAATCGGGCACGAATCTTAAAGCTCCTAGGGGTAAAACACAACAGTAATTTTCACTACAAACGAGTCCGGAAATGGAAACTGGGTTTTCTCCAAGCCCAATAACCCAAAAATAGGTCTGTCTTACTGGCCAGGGTGACAGGCTTTTATGAACAAACCTAGGATATTTAAAGAGTAGTTCAAATTCATGATTATATCTAAGAGTCAGTTTAAACCAAATCTCTTATCATGAAACGATTTAAACTCTATGACTTATCCAAAAATACCGGGAAGAAGAGATAAGTAATTATCTCGAAACTATTTTCAAAGGCAACTATAAATGCCCCTCTACCCCCACCATAAAAAAGGTAATTTTTTTCACAAAAAGCTCTCATATTCTTCTTAATTACTGACTTGACAGTCGGAGGGCCTGTCGCCGGGATCAACCCCAGTGTTTCAGCCGTTTTTGCAGGTCAAGCGAAAGCGATCGTTGTAGTCAACACCGTCGAAAGTCAAAAAATCATATTCTTGATTGCTCCACAAAAGAATCCACAACACCTGGTTACTCCCATACAGAAAAAAGCAGTAACAGGTTGGCGCCATTTGTGGGAAATCAGAAAGAAATCCCACTAAAACTTCACTGGTGAAAACACAAATTGCCATCATGCCTCCTAAGGGAAAAGAGAAGGCGACGACCTCTAGACGACGAGCCAACCCACTTCTTCCACCTCCTCCTCAAGAGGAACTTCCTCCCGCCTTTCAAACACAGTAGGAGGAGTCCCTCCTACAGCTAACCCTGCCATCACCAGGAAGGGCCCAATCGGGGAGTTCTCATCAAATTCGCCCTGAACCATCCGCAAGACCCTACAGGGGATCAGTGTACACCTCTACTCCTTCCTCACTCCCTTAACCACATCCCGACCTCCGTCAAGTCATCGACGATCGTCAGCACGGGTCGGACCTCTGGATCAATCTCAACAAGAGGAGAGCTTGTGTGGAAACCCCCCATCCCGAGCCAAAGGGGAGCAGGAGAAGCCACTTCCCTAGGAAAGGAGAAAGAAGTCCCTCTCCATATAGACGAAGGAGAACCCTCTCTCCCATAGGGCGAAGGGGTCGTCGTTCCCCACGGGACCTCAGAAAAACTCCTCCCCGAGAGAGGAGGCACCCAACCCCAACTAGCCAGACAGCCTTTAGGACGGGAAGGAATGAGGAAGTACCAGTCACTAGGGCCAAACTTCGGGAGTTCAAGGATGAGATCCTCCAGGCCCTCAGCATAGTCCCACACCAGACCCGACATCACAGCCCACACCATCCTTCTCCACCACGATGTGAAGGCAGGCGGACAGTGTCCGTCGGCATCTCCAAAAGATGGAACACTGCTTGGCCTCGTTGAGGAGGGAAGGAGAAAAACAAGAAGAAAAATATCGCCCCGTTAGGCCCCCATTCTCCAAGAAGATAATCGATGCACCCGTCCCCGCCAACTTCAAGATCCCAACGTTTGAGCCATATAACGAAGAAACCGACCAAGTGGACCACATCGAGAATTTCAAAACTCTCATGATGATCCACCAAGCGTCCGACTCCCTTCTGTACAAAAGGTTTCTGGCGACCTTAAAAGCAAGGTTGTAAACGGCGTCAGGCGGTGGCGGTTCGGCCAAGGACCGCCTACCGCCTAGGACGCCTAGGCGGCGCCTAGGCGTTTTGTTTTTATTTTTTAAATATTCATATATTAACCTTTTAAAAGTTACATTTCTCTATTTTTGCTTGTAGTCTAAATCTTTTAAATGCATCACAATTCACAAGTGATGCTAGGCCAGAATGATTTTAGAAGTTCAACAACGATTATGGTGTAAACTTTAGATTCATAATGACATAAACAATAATCAGTCATATAAAATTTAAAATATAACGTGAACTAGTAACACCTTAATGTAAAGATGAAGAGGCTTTTTACTGTTGAAGATGAAGATGAGTCTTTTTTCTGTTGAAGATGAAGAGACTATTTTAAGAATTTAAAAAAAAATTACAAAAAAATCTGTCAGCCGCCTGATCGATTTTGGCCGCCTAGGCACCGCCTCGGCCGCCTCGACCGCCGCCTCGACCGCCTAGGCGCCGCCTTGTACGCCTAACTACCATCTCAACGCCTAGAGTACCGCCTATTGCATATGCGGTTCGTTCTCCTCTTTTTGAGCGCCTAGGCGCCGCCTAGGCGTCCGAGGCGGACGCCATTTAGAACACTGCTTAAAAGGCTCAGCACGAGAATGGTTCTCTCGCCTCTCCCCGGGCTCCATATTCTCTTTCGATCAGCTTGAGGAGCTTTTCCTCACGCACTTTGTCACTAGCTGCAAGACCAGTGCCTCCTTATTAGACCTCAGGCAAAGGGACGGAGAAACCCTCAAAATTATGTCTGACGCTTCACGGTTGAGTCCAGATCAATCCCCTCGCTATACTCTGCGGTAGCAACGGCCGCATTCAGATACAACGTCAGGCATGATGATCTCAAAGCTTCCCTCATCAAAAGACCTCATCGGGACTTCTCTAGCCTCCTTCAGAGAGTCGAGAAGTACATTCGAGTCGAAGAGGCGATTCACCCCTATGAACATAAGATCTTTGTCCGGGAACAAACGGAAAGGCACGAACGAAGATGAACCTCGAAAATCCCAGAAAGACACCTCGGGTCAGCGTCGCCCACCTCTAGGGGTGTAAAATGAACAGGGCGGTCCGTCGTCCGTCCGAGTTCGGCTCGAGAAATGGTTCGACCGTGGACAGTCTGAATTGTTATACGAACCGATCCTGAACAAATTATTCAATCTAATTCTTTACCGAGCTCGAGCCGGACATAAGTCTGTCCGAATATTATTGCGGTCTGATGCTTTACCGAACTGAGTACGGACTATAAAAATTTTGTCCGACCTAGACCGAGCTGGACATAAGCCCGTCCGAGTACAATTTCGGTCCGAGCTTGAACATATGGCTGTCTGATCCCGTCCGGTCCGATTTACAGCCCTACCCACCTCCTATGCTCCGTTTTGATAAGTACACCCCACTAAACGCAAGTATATCCGCTATTTTGATGGAGGTCGATAAAGATGGGATCCTTCGGCCTCCCCCCCAAGATGAATGCTCCAAGCAAAAGACGGGATAAAACGAAGTGGTGCGCCTTCCACAAGGACCATGGTCACCTTACGGATGAGTGGCGAGCCCTTAAAGACGAAGTAGAAGCCTTGCTCAGACAGGATACCTTGCCAAATTTGCCCAGAAAAACGAAACCGAACCTCCTCCAAGGGGACCCAACAAATGGGCAGAGAGACCAACCGAGTCCCATGAGTCGGGACGAATGGAGATATTTCATGCAATTCATGGAGGACCTATGGGGGGAACCTCCAGCTCATCTAGAAAGGCCTTCGTTCGAGAAGTAAATTCCGTACACGACATCCCTCTTCCGAAGGGTTCAGGAATTAGCATCACCTTCTCTGATCGAGACTTAGAAGGCATCCAAACTTCTCACTGTGATGCACTCGTGATCAGCATTTGTATGGTGAACCATGAAGTACGACGAGTTTTGGTGTATAACGACAGTTCAGTCAAGATCCTCTTTTTGAATGTATTTGAGGGCCTCAAACTTAAGCGGGACCATCTCAAGCCCACCGGGTATACCCTCCACGGATTCTCTGGAGCCCCCGTAATGATCGAGGGAATTGTAACCCTCGACGGTACTTTAGGAAAATCTCCGACAACCCATACAGAAGCATTAGACTTCATGGTGGTTTATATGAAATCTGCCTACTACGCTATTTTCGACCGCCCGGAGTTAGCGGCCCTCCAAGCAGTCACATCAGCATACCACCTGAAGATGAAATTCCCTACGGCTACAGGAGTGGTGGAAGCCAAAGGGAGCCAAAAAGTCACACGAGCATGCTACACAGCTACAATGGGGGGCTCGGTACTTCCCCTCGATGCGTTTGAACTCCCCCTCGATCTGGGACAAGCTAGCTCCGTTCCCGTGGACGAACTGGCAGAAATCCCTTTCCCCGAAGAGGATAAAGCCAGGTGTTTCCAGGTGAGCAAAGCACGTCCCCACCAAGTGAAGGATAAACTCATCGCCTGCATCAGGGAGAATCAAGACCTCTTCGCTTGGACCGCTGAGGATATGTCGGGCATTGTTGAAAACTTAATTATGCACCGCTTAAGTGTGGACCCGAAGCTAAGTCCGTCCAACAGAAGCGCCGCAAATTTGCGCCTGAAAGGCAACATGCCATCAAGGAAGAAATTGAGAAGCTCCTAGCTGACCGATTCATCCAGGAAGTTAGCTACCCCGAGTGGCTAGCAAACGTCGTAATGGTAAAGAAGGCCAATGGCAAGTGGAGAATCTGTATAGACTTCACTGACCTCAACAAGACATGTCCGAAAAATCCATTTCCTCTAGACGCCTTGATAGATGCTACCTCAGACCATGAATTATTGAGTTTCATGGATGCTTTTTCGGGATATAACCAGATCCGGATGTTCCCTCCGGACATTCCAAAGACGTCCTTCATCACCAATCAGGGGATCCATTCCTATCGAGTTATGCCCTTCGGGCTGAAGAATGTCGGGGCCACATACCAACGCTTGGTAAACCAAGTCTTTAGGGAGCAGATTGGACGAAGCATGGAAGTTTACGTGGACGACATGCTCGTAGAAAGCCTCAGGAAAGTGGACCATGTCGCCGACCTCCAAGAAACCTTCGGTGTACTTCGGATGAACATGAGGCTGAACCCCTCAAAGGGTGCCTTTGGGGTTTGCCTCGGGAAAGTTCCTAGAATTTATGGTAAGTCAGAAAGGAATCGAAGCAAACCCCGAGAAAATCAAAACCATCCTCGACATGACTCCCCCAACCACGGTCAAAGAAGTCCGGAAGCTTATGGCCGCCTCGCCGCCATTGGGCGTTTCCTCTCCAAGTCAGGGAGAAAATGTCTCCCTTCCTTTAAAGCTCTTCGGGGAACAAAGAATTTTGTGAGGGGGGAAGAGCAGCAAGCAGCATTCGACATCCACAAGGAACACCTCACCCATCCTATCATCTTAAGCAAACCTATACCCGAAGGAACCCTCTTACTTGGCCACTTCTGAACAGACTCTTAGCGTTGTATTGATAAGGGAGGAAGGTCGGGTACGGAAACCGATCTACTATATAAGTAAGGTACTCCATGACGCTTAACTCCGATACTCGAAAATGGAGAAAATGACTTAAGTCCTAGTGATAGCTGCCCGAAAGCTCGGACCTTATTTTCAAGCACATTCCGTCTGGGTCCTCACTGATCAGCCGCTCAAGCAGATCCTCCACAAGCCCGAAAACTCAGGGAAACTAATGAAGTGGCCAATTGAGTTAAGCCAACACGACAACACTTACTGCCCCAGAACCGCGATCAAGGCCCAAGCCTTGGCCGAATTCATTGTAGAGAGTACAATCCCCAACCCTCTTCAGGAAGAAGACAACCCCCCACTGTGGATAGTATTCGTGGACGGGTCCTCTTGCCTCGAAGGGAGCGGAGCCAGAGTTATACTAATTGGCCCTGATGAGTTCGTCTTGCAATACTCCTTATGTCTCAACTTTCCAGCCTCCAATAACGAGGCCGAGTATGAAGCCTTGATCGTCGGCCTTATCCTGGCAAAAAGGGCAGGGGCGCAAAGAGCCGCAGTGTTCAACGACTCTCAATTAGTGGTAAACCAGGTCCAAGGTGACTACGAGGCGAAGGACACTCGCATGGCCAAGTACCTAGCATATGTGAAAAAGATCACGACCACCTTCAAGGAAGTCAAATTCACTCGCATTGCGCGAGAAGAGAACGGACCCTTTCCAAGCTCGCCTCCTCCTTGTTTGACGGGCTCGACCGAACGGTGCTAATTGAGGTCCTGCTCAAGCCTAGCATTGAAGAAGAGGCATTGGAACTCATGCAAATAGCTCCTCAAACATCCGAAGGTTCCTGGATGAAACCCCAAGTCGATTTTATTGACAAAGGAATCCTCCCCGAAGATATCAAAGAAGCAAGAAGGGTCCGAGTGAGGGTCGAAAGATATGTACTTGTTGAAGGGATCCTCTATAAGCGCTCTTATACCCAGATCGATGGTCGACCTTACCTTCGGTGTCTTTCTCCCGAAGAGGCTAGTTATGCCTTGAAGGAAGTTCATGAAGGGGTAGGCGGCAAATATCTTGACGCCAGGTCTCTCGCACAGAAGGTTCTCAATTACTATTACTACTAGCCCACCCTCCTCAGAGATGCGTAAGGTTATGTTCATCAGTGTGTCTCTTATTAAATGAATTCATCCATCGGACGAACCTCCCAAGCTAACCACAGCTCCTTGTCAAGTCCAATCCCCTTCGCCATGTAGGGAATGGATCTGCTCGGGCCTTTCCCCCTGCAACCGGACAGCGCACCTTTCTAGTGGTAGCTATTGATTACTTCACAAAGTGGATAGAAGCAGAATCGTTCACAACAATCACTGAGCATAAAGTCCAACTTTTCTGGAGAAATGTGGTGTGCCGGTTTGGGATTCCCCGAATCCTAGTCACTAATAATGGAGCCCAATTCGCTGGCAAAGGGTTCCGCAAGTTCTGCACCGACCTCAGTATCGAGCAACGTTTCTCCTCGATTGCACACCCTCAGACTAATGGTCTAGCCGAGAATGTCAATCGGCAAATCTTGGATGGCCCCAAGCAAAGGCTCAATGAAGCCCCAAAAGGGCAATGGGTTAAAGAACTCCCCAGCGTGCTGTAGTCCTACAGAACCACAAAAAACCCCTACGGGAGAATCCCCGTTCAACTTGACATTCGGCACCAAAGCACTTATCCCTATCAAAGTAGGAATACCATCTCCTCACCTCCTCTCGTTCGATGAAGTACAAAACTCGAACGGCATTCAAGCCAACCTTGATCTCCTCGAAGAAGTCCATGAAAAGTCCTTGCTTCGAAGAAACATCAATCAACAGAAGGTGGAGTGGTTTTACATTAAGAAAGTTAGCCCGGCCAACATCTAGGAGGACCACCTAGTACTCTAGAAGCTTGAGATTTCAAACCCCCGAAAGAAAGGCAAACTCGCTCCTAATTGGGAAGGTCCATACAAAGTCTCGCAAGTCGTCCGCCCAGGGGCATACCAACTCGAAGACTTGGGGGAAAAGAAGATAGCCAGGACCTGGAACGCTGATCACCTCATGAAGTACAAAGAGAGTGCTTAACGCCCTCGTTTGTTAGTCAATATCATAACCTGTAATAGAAAGGCTCGCAATGAAGCAACCTCCTAGTTTATTCAATAAAATCAGTCTTTTATTTTTTGCTGCAAGGTTATGAATAACAGATTCAACACTATGTGTATAAGTCTAGCAACAGGAGAGACACGGGGCAAATACCCGTGCAACATCATTAACTCGATATAACACTTTAACGGACGACTGCAGAGTCCATTCAGGATTCAAAGATCGCAAGGGTATGCTCGCTTCCGAGCAAGTGTGTGGGGTGAATCTTGCCATACAAGTGCAGAAAACTGAATAAGCGAGGAGTCCATTCATGGTTCATTGAGTTGCTTTAGCCACAGTGCTTCCGAAAAAGTAGGCGAAAAGAAGCTCGCCATTCGAATGCTCCCAAAACTCGTCGTCATTGTTGTTCGGAGTCCATTCACGGCCTACAGGACCACTTTAGCTACTTGCTCCCAAGCAAGAAGGCATGGTTCGGTTCGCCATTTGAATGCTCCTGAAACAAACTGGATAAGTGAGGAGTTCATTCATGGTTCATAGAGCTGCTCTAGCCCCACTGCTTCCAAGCAAGTAGGCGAAGAGCAGCTCGCCATTCGAATGCTCCTAAAACTCGTCGTCATCGTTGTTCGGAGTCCATTCACGGCCCATAGGACCTTAGCTACTTGCTCCCAGGCAAGAAGGTATGGTTTGGTTCGCCGTTCAAATGCTCCTGAAACAAACTAGATAAGTGAGGAGTCTATTCATGGTTCAGAGAGCCGCTCTAGCCACACTACTTCTGAGCAAGTAGGCGAAGAGCAGCTCGCCATTCGAATGCTCTCAAAACTCGTCGTCATCGTTGTTCGGAGTCCATTCACGGCCCACAGGACCACCTTAGCTACTTGCTCCCAGGCAAGAAGGTATGGTTCGATTCGTCGTTCGAATTCTCCTGAAACAAACTGGATAAGGAGTCCATTCATGGTTCAGAGAGCCGCTCTAGCCACACTGCTTCCGAGCAAGTAGGCGAGAGCAGCTCGCCATTCGAATGCTTCCAAAACTCGTCGTCATCGTTATTCGGAGTCCATTCACGGCCCACAGGACCACCTTAGTTACTTGCTCCCAAGCAAGAAGGCATGGATCGGTTCGCCGTTCGAAAGCTCCTAAAACAAATTGGATAAGTGAGGAGTCCATTCATGGCTTATAAAGCCGCTCTAGCCATGCCTTTCGAATGCTCCTAAAACCTGTCGCCATCCAACGAATAATCATTAGCTCTCAAAGCCGGTACAAGAAGACGACTCTCCAACACTTAAAATCTTATTATACAAACAAAGTTGTTACAAGAAAATGACTCTCTAACACTTAGTCAAAAATCTTATTTCACAACAAAAAAAGATTACAAGTGTTATTGAACAAACAAAGCCGCTACAAGAAGACAACTCTCCAACACTTAGCCAAAAATCTTATTTCACAACAAAAAAATTTACAAGTGTTATTGAACAAACAAAGTCACTACAATGCTACAAAATCTAACTCAGGCATCACTTCAGCTCTTCTATGGCAGAGGGATATTCCTCTTCAAAGACGCGCGGTTTGCGACCTCCAACAGGGACGCCAGTGTTGAACCTCCCCCTTCGAGCAATCTGAAGTAATATCCAAACCCACAGAGCAAGTCGCACCGTCAGGGCCTACGACTCATTCAACTCCACCTATTGATGCCCATCTAGAGGAGGCGGCCACACCACTCCGAGCATTGCCAGGATTCCTTGGGGCTTCAGGCAAGCGCAGAGCCAGTTCATAGAAGGACCTCCCCTGAGTGCGCCCTTCATGAGAGCAGGTTGTACTCCTAACATTGCCTCCCTCGGAGAGTCGCTTTAAACGTTGGTTCTCCGCCTCTAACTCGACAAGCCTCTCTTTGAGAGACTCATCCTTCACCCTAAACTTCAAACAAGGCATCCCACTCGTACTACCCCCTGCGAATGCTCAAAGATAATCCTCCTAAGATGAGCCGCTTCTAAACTCTTCTCAAGCACTACGTTCTTCAGCTCGTTTCTTTCGGCTGTAACCGTGAACAAAGAACGGCGAAGGACTTTAAGTTTTGAAGATTTCCCAACAGTCGCTCTATCTGAAGTGTGGTCTTCCACATCCTCAGGGGGCCTCTTGAAGAATCTCGTCATAACGTCGCGTCTCAACATCTCTGCGAGCCAAGACTCTTCTCAAGTGACCAAGCTCCGCCTCCGCTTTAGAAAGCAACTCTCGTGAGCAAGAGAGCACAGCTCTGTCACCTGAAGCTTAGAACGAAGGCGAGCCACTTCACCAACATCTTGCCCAACAACCCATTTACAAAATAGGCTGATAGCTCGTTCTATCAAAAAATAACACATTCACGGGATGTACGAAAAGTCTGAGGGAAATTTGTAGAAAGAATAGCAAGTCACATAAAGAGAAGTGAAATTTCATTGCAATGTAAAGATACAACAAACGATGGTCAGTCCACTATAAGGCATCCTTACAAATACAAAACAAAAACGAGTTGAAGGCAACTAGCAAAAACAAAGTCAATGATCGACCTCGGTTGACTGAACCGGGGGAGTGAGCTCATGACCAACCCCTTCAGCTGCATCTGGGGCCGCCACTATTGCAGACAAAGGGTACAGTGTGACCTCTTGCTACTGCTCCTCATCTTCCCTCTTCCTCTTCTTCATCGTCCTCACCGGCACCTTCAGGAACGGGGTCATAAAGAGAGTACCCCAAGCGGTTGAACCCAGGAACTCGCGCCTTTACGTGCTGAAGGGCTCTGGCATACACCTTCATATTCCCCATCAGATACCCTTTTGCTCCGTCCTGGGCAGGCCCTCACCGCATCCTCCTTCTCCTTAGCTGCTTTCTCCCTCTCTCTAACCAACTGTTGTTCCCCCTGAGCCACCTGGTCTTTTGCCTTGGCCTAACCAAGACTCCAACAACACAATTTGTGTTGCTCGAGTCTCGGACACGCGAGTCATCTCCTTCAACTCCTTCTGAGACATGGCACGCTCCGCCCTATCTCTATCACTCGCAGCCTTCAACTCCTTCTCCTGCTCCGCCACTCGCTTCAACAATTGACCGAAGTGGCAAGCGATCTGTAAGAGAAGATATTCAAGTTTATGCCCCTCAAAAAGAAAAAAGAAAAAGAAAACGTCAAGTACCAAACAAAAACAACGAAGACTTCCAGCCATGTTGGCCTTGGCAATCTCCAAGGCATCATCACCAACCGACCCCGCGTCCATTGCCGCTCGGTCCTTCGGGGTCGCAAGATGATGAATCGTCTGCATGCAGGTGGCCGAATCCCCAAGGAATCCATCATGCTTCATCGCATGCCAATCCGGGACGAAAAGCTTCTTGTACCCCTCGTTATGATGGCCTCTGCAGTAGCAGTAAGGGGGGTGCCTCAAATGCAAGAGCAGCCCCCAAAGTAAGTCCCTCGACCGAAGGGGTAAGCGAAGCAGATGGCGGCAATTCGAGGTTCACCACCAGGGGCTCACTAGTGTGACCCTAGCAACTTTCGAGGCAGAGGGTTTGGTGGACCTTCTCTTCCTCTTCCTCTTTTCGGGGGTTTTACCGCTTAACCCCGTAGCTTCAACATCATCGAGTCGAAGTCCAAGCTGGGGTCCTCTGCGGAAGAAGACACAAATCGGTCACAACGTAAAGCAAAGAAAAATAAAATACAACGATGAAAGCAAAAATAAGTAATAAAGCAAAATCAAATATGCGTACTATGATTGATCATGCGCCGAACAAACGTGTCCTCGATCGTGAAATCGTCAAAAAATCGTTGACTGGTCAACGGTCATCAGGTGACACGTGTCGTGCAGCCGAACCATCTACATTGTTCGGTGTCACGCGCCGAACAAACGTCGCCCGAACGAGAAATCACTGAAAATGTTGACTAGTCAACTGTCAACGTGTCGCTTAGCAGAGCCATCCACATCGTTCGGTACAAAAAACGAGCAAACGTGCCCCCGAACGAGAAATCACGAAAAAACATTGACTAGTCAACGATCAATGGTCAATGCCATGTGTCGCTTAGCCAAGCCATCCACGTCGTTCGGTGCCAAAAACCGAGCAAACGTGCCCCCGAACGAGAAATCACGAAAAACATTTACTGATCAACGGTCAATGCCACGTGTCACTTAGCCGAGCCATCCACGTCGTTCGGTGCTAAAAACATAGCAAACTCGCCCCCGAACTCAAAATGGAAGAAAAGCTCTGCCTCCCGATGCGCATTTGATCATGATCAACGGCCCAGATCTCGCCACGTCGCCCCCTCGCGAAAAGTGCACAAAAATCCAAAAAAAAATCTAAAAATAATTCCGAGTATTTTACAAACTCGAAAAAGCATAATTACACTCCAAGCGAGCTTTAAACGTCCCTGAGAACACCATTAAATTCTATGAACCATTAAAAACGGGCGAACTACTCCTCAAAGGCTACAAAACTTAGTTTTCGGGAGTGGGGAGCTTGTGATACTACTCTTAACTCCTATTCTGAGTGAATTATATCTTCAACAACATCCCTAACATCGTGCATGGAAAAGAAAGGCTTTTTCACTCACTTTTCTTGGATTGGATGATGATGGTTAGGCTTTCATTGAAGATCAAAAGAAAAGAGAGGGTATTTTGATCTTTCAACAAGTCTGATTAACCTATTAAACATAGTTAAGCCACAATTGGATGGAATCCAGAGTGTAGAACGATTTAGTTTCAAAGAGCTCACTTGGGGGACCTAATAGCAAATATCATGATTAGGGAGGACAAATTTGGAAATAAACATTTCAAATGGTTTGTGCTTCAGCAATCAAGGTTTTGATGTTAAGAAGTAGTAATAACTAGAGTTAGATCTAGTTGAAGAGTAATGTGACACCTACTATCAAATCTAATACATTTTCCTTTACTACCTTAGGCGGCAGACAACTTTTGGATGTTTCTACCACCTACTCTACAATAACCTGCACTTATAGTATGCCACCTACGATAGTAAAGAGAAAAGTAGTAGATTTGGTACTAGGTGTAGCATTACTCTTAACTGAATTTGAATGCGATAGTTAACATTTAGATAATTGTTACTTAAATGAAGAAAATTATCACTAAGGGAGTAAAATGGTGAAAAAGGCATGTAACAGAGCCAAAGATTTGAGTTATTGCTAATTTATACTGTGTATAGAGTTGTTGCCCATACACGATGCGATGCTTTGAACGTTATTAACGAAATCACATGATGTGATTTACAAGCCTTGTATCAGATCTAGGTTGATACTGAAATGGATTAGTTGCACATATCGGAATTTTATTGACTTGTACATTTGATATTGTTGATGAATGACAAGTCGTTGCTAAAACATTTGCCGAGTTAGAAACACGGCAAAAAGTTCTGAGACAATTTTTAGCATAAATACGCTAATGTAAGATATCATTGCAAATACTAAATTTTAGACTTTTAGTTAGTCGCAGTTTACCAGATTCGACAGTTTATGTCTTTTTTACAAGACATACATATAAAATCACATTTTCACCCTTAACACTGTCCCTGAAGATGGAGGATATAAATCACACATGTAACTCACCCATTTGATTAAGTAAATATATAGTCCATCCATTTAACATACTGCACATGTTTGGACTTACTAATTTTCTATCCATTTCTCACGAACAAAGTAATAATCTACATCACTGTATTATTTCCATTCACGAAAAATAGGATTAGAGGCTATGCTCAATTGTGATAATACAGCATCTTCAATGTCGAGCTTACCAAGCAAGAATTGTATAAACATCAATTCACAAGCAATAGTCATAACACAAATCTAGATTTTGCTTCTTTTTTTTAATATACATATATATATTCCCCTACAAATGCAGTATCTAGTGGTAGACCTCTTATCTGATGGTCAACATCTAGGATTCTAGGTTTCTGAAAAGGAACAAGAATATGTTCGGAATTTGAAACGAGGTATGACCTTAATATCCTTGTGAGATAAAATTTGGAAAGGATATAAGAGCTCAATGCGATATGGTCTGGTAGGGAATAAGAGGCTGACAACATTTGAATGAAGAGAGATCGGATCTTGAATCTCAATTGCTGCATCAGGGATTGTTATTGAGAGGAAGTAGAAAAGGTTGAGGTCCGTGAGGTAGCATGTTAAGATGGTGATCAGATTGGTAATCCTAGTAGGGTCGAGGGGGGTTTCATAGAAATGGAGTCAAGCTCATACTCGAACACTACAAAAATAGGGCCATACACAAGTCAGATGCTGGTACCTATATATCAGCCTACTTTACTAATGCGGCCATTTTCAAGGACCTCAACGATGTTAAACATTTTTTGATAAAAAATGTTAACAATAACTACAAAGACGCCGTTATCCCAAAATTTTAGGGTAGCTATATGAATCATTCTCCTCCACACAACTTTGTTGATGGGACACATCCATCGTCAAAATTAACACTGTTCAAATCCCTATTAATAGCTTCAACCCAAGTTTATCTAGATATACCTCTAGTTGTTTATAGCTCCTCAAGCTTCCAATCTATCAATTTTCCTAATTGGGGCATTTATCAGTTTTCGATGTATGTGTCCAAACCACCTAAATCGATTCTCCTGTATCTTATCTTCAATTGGGCCAACATTTACTTTCTTTCATATGCGTTCATTTCTTGTGTTTTAGTGTGCTCACTCTTTCATCACAAAATTCTCATTTCATCGACACTCTTTTTTTAATATGTTCCCTAACTATCAAACACTCGGGTTCATAAAGCATGGCTAGTCGCATGATTGTCCAATAACTTTAATTTCAAAAGCATCTTCATCTAGATGTATTTTGCCATTGTAACTTTAATTTTATGTGTAACATTATCCTCAACCTCCCTATTTTGATGAATGATTGATCCTAAAGAATGAAAGTGGTTACTTCTAAATATTTTGTGATCCTCGATCCAAACTACATTCTCATCGACTTTGCTAGTTTTACTAAACTTACAACATATATCTTTATCTCACTCCTACTAATTGTAAATGACTTAGATTCAAATACTTGTCTTTATCTCTCTAATTTAGAAATTGACATCTTTGATCTCATCAATCAAAACTATATCATTTGTAAACAACATACACCATGAGATCACATCCTAAATATGACTATTTTATTCATCCATGAGTAAATACAAAAACATAAAGACTTGAAGTTCATCTTTGGTGCATGCATATCGTAATAGGCAATGATTCTCTCTCCTCCACTCGTTCTTACACAAATTACTACATTATCATACATATCCTCAATGACATCAATATAACAACTATACGTGTTGACAAAAAGAGTATTCACACTACCTATTGTTCGAAGCTTCCAGCAATAAGTTGCTCACGTCTTTAGATGCTCCTAGTCTGGGAATTCATGTATTCATGTATCTTACCCTCTTTTACGCCCATTTCTTTTGTTCCCAGTGTACCTTGGCTGATGTGACCACTTCCAAAGGAGCTGATGTTTCATCTCCTACTTCGTCCATCTGTTTCACGTCTCTTATCTCTCTTATTTTTATGTAATTTAATATGCAACCTCAATCGCTCTTTGAATTATTCTATAGCACCAGACATTAATCTGAACAATTGTGTTATCTTCTAGCCTTGATGGTCAACTTCCACATCCTTTTTTTTACTATGTAATATGTAGGCTCTAGATTAATGATTAATATTAATTTTCCTTTAATAGAGTGCATAAGATAAAACAACTTAACAAATAAGAATTACAAATAATAAATAGAACTAAATA
This sequence comes from Hemerocallis citrina, assembly GCA_017893485.1. NCBI lineage: Eukaryota > Viridiplantae > Streptophyta > Magnoliopsida > Asparagales > Asphodelaceae > Hemerocallis > Hemerocallis citrina. Next base: position 240,839,680 of record CM030360.1, on the reverse strand, counting down.
CATAAACTAGTAAGTTAAAAAGTGCTCAAGGTAACGACTCAGAGCAAAGAAACCAAAAGGTTCCTCGAGGATCCACTGATGAACTGAAAGCCAACCTCCTCCCACTGCCATACCAATTCTTTGTTGATGATATTCTATTGACCAAAAACCACCTCTCTCTCTACTGGGTAAAAATGGCTTTCCACAAGCCCCATCCTTCTCCTTGACTGACCCTAAAACATTAAAAGAAGGCGATATAGCACAAGAGAACTAATCCCACTCATTCAACTCTGGATGCCACCCACAAAACCGGATCCACCAGATTCCATAGTAACTTTGATGCAATACTGCATTCGGTATTGATAGAATAAGCACAATAATATAAACCACCATCCCGAACTCATGAACAAGCATCCCAAGAAAGTGTTACAAAAACAATAATGGTGGCTGCACAAGCGCCGAACATACCCCATCCCAACCGAGAATGGGAACAACCTGATGAGGACATCGGTTCAAGACGATTCGGGCGTTTCTATCAGTACATACATCCTCTAGGATGGTTGTTCCACTAGTTTAGTATTTTTATTTCAGTACTCATATTTGTGTTTAGCAATTGTAGCCATATGTAGTAGTTTTACGATTTGCACCTTTTTCTTTTATGCATTTAGAATATTTTGAGATTTTAGAATATTTTGAGATTTGTATCAAGATTTGTTTGAGCCTATATATAGGCTTTGAGATTAATGAGTAATAATATTTTTGATTAAAAAATTACTGTGTCGAGTTATTGCTCTTCATCCCTCTTTTTGTGTGAGACAATTGAGAGAATTATTAGGGTTTGTGAAAAGTCCTAATAAATTTTAGGGTTTGTGATAAACTCTAAAACTACACCAAAATCCCCAAATTAAAAATTCCAAACCATAATCCCCAAATCACCTATAATCCTAATCCCATCTTCTTCTTCTTCCTCTTGAATCCCGAAACCCAACACCCCAGTCTCCATCGCCGACTTGCTCCTCCCTGCCATTCATCGCCATCGCCCTCCCATGTTCACCACCGCAACTTCGAGACCAATCTCCATCCCCTGCCATCCTCGACTCCGTAGCCGCCTGCAGCCTCCACCATCGAAACCCCGTCGCTAGTCGACCACCGAGGCTCCTCGTCTCCACCATCGACTCCTCCCTCCATTGCCCCTGCTACTGCCCCAACCCCCAGACCTGATGCATCCTTCCTGCCTCCGACGCCCCCCTCGCTGCTCCTCCTTTACATCTCGGCGCCGCCCCTCGCAGCCTCCGTCGACGACCGCCCACACCCCTAGCACCACCTATTGTTCAAATCCAACAACTTCACGACGCTTTCATCGCAACTTGGTAAACTCTTTCCACTTTTTATTTATTTGTGATACCATCTATCATCTCTATAATATTATTTGATTTATTTGTCGTCCACAAATATTGAGAGTGTGTGTTCTATTTGCCTATTAGTGTACAAATCTTTATTGAATATCTTACATGCTAAGAACGAATAAGTATTACTGTTGATCGATAGGATTGAACTATTAATTGGGCTTGTTAAACTATTTCACATCTTGAAAATCCATCAAACAAATTAATAGTTATAATTTCTTACTGAACCTGCATTACGTGTTGGTAAACTTAATCTTTTAATATTCTTGGAAATTCTCTATTTAGGGTTAAGTTTACATCACAACCCCTATAGTCTGTTATGGTCAAGGTTGTAAACGGCGTCAGGCGGTGGCGGTTCGGCCAAGGACCGCCTACCGCCTAGGACGCCTAGGCGGCGCCTAGGCGTTTTGTTTTTATTTTTTAAATATTCATATATTAACCTTTTAAAAGTTACATTTCTCTATTTTTGCTTGTAGTCTAAATCTTTTAAATGCATCACAATTCACAAGTGATGCTAGGCCAGAATGATTTTAGAAGTTCAACAACGATTATGGTGTAAACTTTAGATTCATAATGACATAAACAATAATCAGTCATATAAAATTTAAAATATAACGTGAACTAGTAACACCTTAATGTAAAGATGAAGAGGCTTTTTACTGTTGAAGATGAAGATGAGTCTTTTTTCTGTTGAAGATGAAGAGACTATTTTAAGAATTTAAAAAAAAATTACAAAAAAATCTGTCAGCCGCCTGATCGATTTTGGCCGCCTAGGCACCGCCTCGGCCGCCTCGACCGCCGCCTCGGCCGCCTCGACCGCCTAGGCGCCGCCTTGTACGCCTAACTGCCATCTCAACGCCTAGAGTACCGCCTATTGCATATGCGGTTCGTTCTCCTCTTTTTGAGCGCCTAGGCGTCCGAGGCGGACGCCATTTAGAACACTGGTTATGGTTCTTTGATTCGATGAGATGAACACAACATAAATAAACCTCACATCCACAAGAGTTTGGCCAATCTCAATCAAGAATTGGAAAAATTCCCCCGTAATCCAATTTGTTGGGCATTATGCTTACTTTGATACAGAGGGATTGAACACAACATAGGAAAACCCATCCTTCTTCATGGCAACAACCATTCTAAGCCCCAAAACCTACCAAAATTTGAGGTTGAGAAGGATTAACAAACATGGGGCTTAGGAATTGATCAATAGGAATAAAAGGAGAAGCCATAGAAATAATGGGTTCAAATTATTAGGAAAGAATGATGTTTTCTATTCCAAAAGATGATTGAAGATGATAACTTGGGCTTCTAGATCTATACATTTAGAAGTGAGAAAATAAATCTTAAATGATATCGAAGAAATAGAGATGGAACAAGAAGATTGGGGGAGGTAGGCAGGCAGCTAGCGCCTCAACTCATCTACTTTCTCATCTTCCTCCTGAAAGATGATATTTGATGTCCATGTAGAAATACAATTGACTATCGACTCCTACTTACCCTTAATACTAATGGATACCAACTTACCCTAAAATTGTTTTAAATTTCAGTTGAAATGCCCGAAATTTAGGTTTTAGACCTTGGGGACACCGAAACAACATTTTAAAAATATCAATTATACAATTTTAAGGTAAAATTCCCAAAAATTTGAGCTAATTCTGAAATTTTGGGTTCAAAATTTTGGCCGACTTTTTCTATTATCGGGCTTGTCTTTGAATTAGCAAGATGGGGCAATTTTGACAAAAGAAACTTTTGAAACCCGACCAACTCGACCTTTTATCTCGTAAATTGTTATTGTATTGATATATTGTAACTAAATGTAAATGTTGCAGTGCTCGTCTATTTTTGCGTCATTCGTGCTAATGGTCACATATTTTGGTGGTAATCAATACTGCTTAACTTACATAAATGCATTGTGGGTACAAAGTGTGTGTATAGGTTACGTAAGTCATACTCGGGAGATCAATTGATCTGTTTCAAAATTTTAGTGATTAAAATTGGTTGTTAAGCTTTTAGGTCTCTTAAGAACTGAACTTATTATAATTGGTAATCAAAGTCCATATAACTTAATTTTAGGCTAAATTTAAATATAAAAAACCTTGAACTATGGCCTTTATGCAGAAAACCCCCCTGACCTTTTCTTTATGCAGAAAACCCCCCTGGAGTATGGTTGTGGCAAAAAAAACCCTGAAGTATTTCAAAAAACCACATCTAACTTTTCTACTTGTATCAGATAACCCCATTCATCTTTGCAAGTCGTTTCAAAAAACATCATATATCTTTCACATTATTGTCAAAAACCTCCCTCAACTTTAGCAGAAGTCTCATGTTGGTGAAAAGGGTTTTTTGCAACAATAGTTCAGAGGGGGTTTCTGCATAAAAAAAAGGTCAGGGTTTTTTTTTGCATAAAGGCCATAGTTCAAGGGAATTTTTTCAAATTTAGCCTTAATTTTATAAATTAATTTGGTGTTTTGAGCTATATGAATTTATAAAATGGTTTCAGATTTTGTGAATCCATAGCTTGAGATTTTCATATGATCATAAAGAGTTTACAATTCAATACTTAAATTTAACGTGAATTTGATTGGCTTTTTAGAAGGCTAAATTTGAAGGGAAAAAAACCTTGAACTATTCTCTTTATGCAGAAAACCCCACTAAACTTTGTTTGCGTAGAAAACCTCACTCAAGTATGGTTGCAAAAACCCTACTCCGACGGCATGAGCTTTCTACTAAAGTTGAGTGAGATTTTTTGACAATAATGAAAAAGATGCATTATGTTTTTTGAACCAACTTGCAAAGATGAATGAGGTTATCTAATACAAGCAGAAAAGTTAGATGTGGTTTATTCAAAATATACTTCAGGAGGATTTTTTGCAACCATACTTGAGTGAGGTTTTCTGTGCAAAGAAAAAATTCAGTGAGATTTTCTACATAAATGGAATAGTTGAAGGGGTTTTTTTTCAAATTTAGCCTTTTTAGAATTATTGGAATAACAAAATGATATTCAAACTATAAGCAGGCTAATTTAGAATATTATATGGATCAAACAAGTTCAAATAAGAGTTTAGTATGAAAAGGAAAAGTACTTCTGTAAGTGGTAAGTTTTTATCATTCAAAGTTACCTAGATGTTAATGTTACAGGTAACCTATATTTGTTGCTAAATATAAATATAAATATTGATCCCTCAGAACCCTTACCAAGTATTTGGGGTTGTGGTGTAGTGGCAAGAGCATTTCGGAAACACATCTACTCAGGCTCAATTCCCCCACCATGCATATAAATTAATGCCGCTCAACTTGCAATAACGTAAATTAGCAAGGACAATTTTCAATCATAATACTTACAATTTAATTTTTCAAACAATTCATATATATACTTACAACTTATTGGGCATATACAATGGAAGATTTATGCATTTGTAAGTACCTTCTCGACAATATATATATATATTATATATATATATATATATATATATATATATATATATATACTGTTTTAAATTTCGACCGATACGGCCAAAATTTCCTTTCGGCTAGCTTGCCGATACGAAATCATTGATTTTATACTCGATATTGTTTTTGACCGAAATGTGTAGATTTCGGCCGAAATAGCCAAAATATCAGCTGAAATATTGTCGAAATGGCCGAAATATCGGCCGAAATCGACACGCTAATATTATTGTGAATATATAACTTATTTTGTTTTACTTTTTGCATAAAAGTCTTTCAATATATGACCTTAAGCTAAGAAAATGTGAGAATTTTATCTCTCTATTTGTTTGTGTATATGCAAAATCAAGTAAGTCTATTAACTAATTCATTTTTTCCTAATCAATTCAAATTCAATTTAGTTATATACTTATATTACATTCTTTTTTATATTGTTGTTAAATTATGCGAATATTTACCGTAATTGATTCATGTCATTAGTTACATTATACAATATTTTATATGATAAATGACATGTAGAACATATAATATCTTGTTTAGTAACAAAAAATATATTTATTGAGTGTCTGAAATGAACATCCGAGATGATCACATTTTCCCGATATCTCCTTCGATATCTCCGATCCGAGACAAAATCCCTTTGCCGAGATGAATCCGAAATCGGAGATTTAAAACCTTGTGTGTGTGTGTGTGTGTGTGTGTGTGTGTGTGTGTAATAAATTACAAAGAAAGCTATCAAGTGGCTCTCATTCAATCTAAAATCAATGGCCTAGATTGATTCTCACAATACATATTTTCCCGCCCAAAATTAAATTTTCCCCCCCAAACTAAAAAACTCATTACTTTATTACTATCTCTCTCTTCTCTCTTCACTTTTCATATTTTTCTCTTTCTCCCTCTCTCTCTCTCTCATTCTTTCTTTATTTACTTAGAAATTTAGATTTTAAGATTTCATGTTTGTAAAATTTTCGGAATTTTTATGTTTTTTTTATTGCACATGTTATATTGAAAATAGCAAATATCTCTTCAACAGTTAAATTTCATCATTTTTCATCCTTAAAGTTCTAAGAAGTTGGATTTTACACCCTCATTTATAATTATTTTTCAACATATACTAATAGAAATATAGACTTTTATTTACAACTAATTATTGTCATACTATTCAAACTTGAACTACATAATTGTTGTTTTACTGTTTACATGGCTTTTTGTGTGTTGTATCGTTCCGAAGACGTGCCGTAGGCACGTGCCCACAGGCAAATCTAGTATATATATATATATATATATATATATATATATATATATATATATATATATATATATAAAGTGAGAGAGAGAGAGTTCCCCTTCCGTTGTGCACTAGGCCTCCATGTGCACTTGTGTGCACTCGACCTTCCCGCCTTCGTATTGACAATTCGAATCGTTCACATTGATCATCTAATTAGTCTAAATATGTAAAATCAAATCATTTGAAATTCATTTGCCCATCCATTGAAATGTTACAAAATTGCATGGCTGAAAATCGTTGTTTTTTATAGTCACATGATAGATGGGCAAATGAATTTCAAATGATTTGATTTTACATATTTAGACTAATTTAAATGTGTAGATCAATGTGAACAATTCGGATCGTCAATACGAAGACGGGAAGGCCGAGTGCACGCAAGTGCACACGGAGGTCTAGTGCACAATGGAAGGGAACTATATGTGTGTGTGTTTGGGGGGGGGGGGGTAAATGCCCCATTGCAAACGCAAATGTTGTACAAACGCGTGCAAACCACTGAAGTTGTTGTTTCCAACAACGGCTTCAGAGGTTTGCAATCGTTTGCAAACGTTGCGGTGCGTTTGCAATGAAGCATTGCTCTATATATAAATATATGGAGGGGGATAAATGCTCCATTACAAACGCAAATATTGTACAAACGAGTGCAAACCACTGAAGCCGTTGTTTCCAACGGCTTCAAAGGTTTCAAACGTTATGGTGCAGGTTTGCAAACGTTACGGTGCATTTGCAATAGAGCATTGCTCTCTCTCTCTCTCTCTCTATATATATATATAGAGAGAGAGAGAGAGTCCCCTTCGGTTGCACACTACTTTTGGTGAGCACTCATGAAATAAAGATCCTATGAAAAATCCGAACCGCTCATATTGTTCTATATGCCTAAGATAGCCTAACAATAAAAAATCAAGTAATTTGAAGTTCATTTGCCTATCCATCATGCTGTTAGAATTTTCAGCCATACAATTTTGTGATGATGTAAATCATGGACAAATGAATTTCAAATTAATTGATTTTTTATTGTTAGGCTATCTTAGGTATATAGAACAATATGAGCGGTTCAGATTTGTCATAGGTGCTCTATTTCGTGAATGCTCACGGAGTGCTCACCAAAGTAGTGTGCAACCGAAGATTTCTCTCTCTCTCTCTATATATATATATATCACTAATTAATATATATATATATATATATATATATATATATATATATATATCACTAATTAATTTTGTTTAAAAGAAAAGGGTAAAGGGGGCTCGCTATTGATAGGAGGAAAAAAAAAATCATAACTCCTATATATGAAAAAAAAATCATAACTCCTATATATGAATGATCGTCACCGTTCATAATGTTTCTTGTGTCATAAGAGTTTGTGTACTGAAATTAGGTTGTTAGGAGGCTTCTTACACATTCATCGTATGGTGCTAATTTGTTCTCTTATTGAAGAACCGCTCATTCAGTAACCACCTAAAAAATGGATAAGAGATCTCCAAAACACTTGAAATTTTATAGACATCCATATTCTAACATTAAAATCAAAATGAAAAGTGTGGATCATCCATGGGGCATTCCACTGAGTTATAACAATAACTCTATAAGAAGAAATCGCCTCCTACAAAGGCGGCCCGCTTTTCTCAAAAGAAAATTAGTTAATCTTCTCTTGTAAGACTCCTATGCTACCAAGATTAGGAAACCAGAAAATGTGTTTGCAATAGGCATGGTTCCATCCCCATTCCTCCTTTTCAATAATAGTCACTGCATATAAGATGCTTTATCACAGTGCTCTTTGATATGTCTGAACACCAATAGATGATAGACCGATACCCACACGAAGGTGCCACAGAAGTGTAGAGCGAGTTTATTGGCATAAATCAGATACCGACAGCATACTTTGACTAGTTAAATTGAAGCAAAGACAGGGTGACAGGTATTAGTATTGTGTTCAGACAACAATTTGAGTACAATTAATGAAACTCCCAAAACCAAAATCTACAAGTAGTTGTAATAACCATGAATTTATGAGTTGCCACGATGCACATTGATATATAATTACACTTCCTCCGGTGTATATATACCTGAAGAGGGTGAGAAATACCAATGTCTGGATATCTTGGTCTTTACTAGAAACTGACAATATGTAATTTAGAAGAAAACTGAGAAAACCCTCCAGACTAGGTGACTCAATCTCCCTATATCAATTCAAAGATGCATTCCATAGCCAGCCAAATCCACGCTATCGGTTGACCAGTAAATCATTTAAAGTCATCCTTTTGCACCATTACACTCTTTGAGAGATTCTCTTTATATCATCAACTCAATTACGAACTTATACACAGTAGAACTGTATTTTCCTACTGTAACATGTTAGTTCTCTTACATGCAAGACATGTTTGTCGAGAACGATTTAACCCTTTTCCTTATGGTATTTTTAGCTGCGTTGTGGTTCCTATTCTTGAAACCCAACAATCTTATTCCCAAATGAGAGAAGAAATAGAGAAAAAGGCAATGCACAAGTGATCTTCTTTACAAGAGAAAACGGAAAGAAAACAAAGGTCGGCTCCTTGTTGCAAGCGTACACATAAAATATATCCAAGGTTATGCCTAGCTTAATTTGCAAGCATGTGCATAAAACAGATGCATACCCTAGAAGTTTTTACCAAGACTACAATGCTTATACATCTAAGTTTCTTTCAATTTGTTTAGTTTAGCTGTCCAACTTCAACTAGAATCACTATCAAGTGCGATCAATTCTCATGCTTAAACAATATTCTTAGATTATCTAAACCGAAAATCATATATATAGTGCCCTCTTATTTCATCTGTGTAAGCTTTCACAACTATATATGACTGAAGTTCACGAAACTTACCCTACAAAATTCCTAAAATGTTTATTTCCTTTGTTAAGTGTTATTTTCTAATATGTACCAAGATATGTCTTCCACACAAACTCAAACAAACAAAGCAAATCTTACAAGTATTCTTAACGCAAAATAACATCAACGCCATTAAAAGACCGCCAAATTAAGCTTGCCAATCAAACAGGTAATCTAAGCGTCACATATACAAATGAAATCGCTCGTGTTGCACTACACTTGTACCAAAAACAAGTAAAATCATGAGGTACCCAAAACTTTAAAAAAATTGGGGGATTTTGTGACATTCTTCACAAACTTGTTTCAATCTCCCTTTTAGAACTTATTCAGTTCTGAAGTATTCAAGAAGCTTTGTAACAATCCGTAATATTGAATCTCCCATATCGAACTTATTCAGTTCTTTTCCTACCTTATTTTTTTAATTCAAAAACCTCTGAACCTACTGTGCCTTGTTTTTAGCACAATCAACCCCAAAACTGGAGTAAACAAGCGGAAGACGCAAACTCGCTTACATATTTAAACAAACGAAACAAATCTTAACAGGTACTCAGACCTTAAATGCATAAAATACTATAGAGATCACAACCTATACAAGCCGCACTACATCACAGAATCACCCCCAAAAAAGCAGTACTTAAATACACTCAAATCACAAATTTAAAAATTTTATTTTTTTTGGGGGGGGGAACCAAACAGTAGAATAAAATTATTAGGGTTTCAAAATTGGAAGAAAAAAAAGAAGAAAGAAATTGCATATGAATCTAAACTATATAAAATACTGAAGAGAATGCACCTTAAATTGCAGGAAATAAAAGCAGTATCAAATCAAGATTTGGGGGAAAATGAAACAGTAAATAAAAAATAATAAAAATAAATAAATTAACAAATCTTTTATATATATATATAAAATGATTTGGATCGTACCCTGAGGCGGTGCAGTACTCGTAGAGCTTCCCCTTGGCGGAGAAGATGACGAGGCCGATTTCGACACCGCAAAGAACAGCGAGCTCGTTGGCCTTCTTGAGAAGGCCGCTCCGGCGCTTGGAGAAGCTGACTTGGCGGCTGACCTTGTCCTCGATCCGCCGTAACTGAACTCTCCCTCTCCCCATTTATTTTCACCAAATCACGACGACTCAAACCCTAAATTTTCGGATGATGATAAAGAAGAGGAGAATATCTCTCTCTCTCCTTAATCCCTTCTCTTTTTGAACAAAGACAGAATCTGATCGCGATCGGGAAAGGCAACACCACGTAGTACCGGGACAGAACCGCCATTGGCGCGCGCCCCTCTATCTATGTCTTTCTACTTTTTTGAAGAATCCATTTTACTTTTTTGTTTTTTTTTTGGTTTTCTTTAATCCTTTTTCAAGGGTGCCCCCAAAATATCTTACTTTTTCAGTGCTGATATCTCAAGTGTGAAATGACAGAAAAAGTGTACAAGTATTCCCAACATAGTAATATACTAGATTTGCCCGTGGGCACGTGCCTACGGCACGTCTTCGAAACGATACAACACACGAAAAGTCTTGTAAACAAAAAAAACAACAATTATGTAGTTCAAGTTTGAATAGTATGACAATAATTAGTTGTAAATAAAAGTCCATGTTTCAATTAGTATATGTTGAAAAATACTAAATAAATGAGGGTGTAAAATCCAACTTCTTAGCACTTTAAAGATGAAAAAATGATGAAATTTAACAGTTGAAGAGATATTTGCTATTTTCAATATAACATGTGATGCAATAAAAAAATCATAAAAATTTTGAAAATTTTACAATCTTGAAATCTTAAAATCTAAATTTTTAAGTAAATAAAGAAAAAATGGGAGAGAGAGAAAGAAAAAAATATGAAAAAGTGAAGAGAGAAGAGAGAGATAGTAATAAAGTAATGAGTTTTTTAGTTTTGGGGGGAAAAAATTAATTTTGGGGTTTGAAATTTTGGGCGGGAAAATATGTTTTGGGAGAATCAATCTAGGCCATTGATTTTAGGGGAGATTGAATGAGAGCCACTTGATAGCTTTCTTTGTAATTTATTATATAGATATAAACTTTTGTTTTATAATTTTTGAGGTTCTAACTTAATAGATATTGATTGCACAGTATTTAAGCAATTCAAGTTATTTTATTGGTCAAAATTGTTAGTGAACTTGTACAAAAATCTTTAAAGAGAGAGGGGTTGGCGCCATCTTTTAGTATGAAAATTTTAAAAGGGTAATGTTACACCTACTACCAAATTTACTACCTTTCTCTTTACTACCTTAGGTGGCACACTATTATTGGATGTTTGTTCCATCTACTCTACAATAACCTCCACTAATTGTGTGCCACTTAAGGTAGTAAATGAAAAAGTTGTAGATTTGATAGTAGGTGTAGCATTACCCATTTTAAAATCCAATTGTTGAAGGCCTCTCTTGGCCTCTCTTGGCCCTAAAGCCTCTCTTGGCCCTTTGAAGGCCGATACTGCCCTTTTTTCTCTACCTCTGCCTTTGGTTTATCAGGAGCAATCTCTTCTTCATCTTCAGAAGGGTTTCTCGTCTCCTGAGGCCTTACGTTCCCCTACCCCAAATCCTCGCGTCATTAGGTCAAGTGCTCGCCTCTTAGCTAAAAGTTCCCGTCGCCTGTTTTCCACGGTTGCGTCTGATTCTGGTAGCAATCCCCGTTCTACCTTGAATCCATACCAGGCTGCTCAATCCTCGTTGTTGCCTTTGCCCCAGCTAGGCTCTATTTACACTCCCGTTTTTGACTCATTTTCCAACTCGGAGCTAGCCGTCTCAGCTCAAAATCTAGGTTTTTTGATTGACCCTTTGGATTCTCCTCGTATTCTTTCTCTTAGAAAACAAGAATATTTCAGAGTTCAGGAGCGCCGACTTTTTAATGATTAGTGTCTCCTGGAACATCCGGGGTCTTCATTGCCCTTCTAAGCAAAGGGCAATTTTCGACTTAATCTCATCCTCTCGTTGCGACATTATTTCTATTCAAGAATCCAAATTGGACGACCCTTCCCCTGGTATCTATCGCTCCTTAGGTGGGACCATGATTACCAAATGGATTTCCCTGGATGCGATTGGATCCAGAGGAGGGATCATTTTCGGATTCAAGGAGGCTCATTTCTCTCTTATCTCGGTTAATCGCTTGAATTTTTTTCTAATTGTCCAACTCCATTGGAACCTATTCAATTGCGCGCTAACCGTTATTTCGGTTTATGGGCCTTCGTCATCAGATAGACGGCAGTTATTTTGGAACGAATTCCGATCTTTACCGCAATTTTCCACTGACCTATGTATTTTTTGTGGGGATTTTAACGTTACCCGTTTTAATTCAGAGAGATCGACTCCTGTCACTTCGATCTCCCAATCATCCCTATTTAACGATTGCATTCGTGAACAGCACCTGGCAGGCTTGCCGATTTCGGGTAGAGCCTTTACTTGGTCCAACCAACGTGATCACCCGATTCTTGCCAAGCTTGACCGTTTCTTAGTCTCGCAGAACTGGATGGCGCGTTTCCACCAATCTTTCGTTCAGGCTCTGCCTAACCCCTCATCTGATCATGTTCCGATCGTTCTTTATTCCAATTTCAATTTTAACTACAAGTATAAGTTCCGTTTTGAAAAATTTTGGTTACAAGACCAGCTTTTCATCAGCTTGGTTTCTGAATGCCTAGCTTCAGTTACCGGTTCATCCGGGCTAGGCAATATCCTTCTTAAGTTACACGCGATCAAGCATGGTTGCAAAATCTGGCGAATTGAGAGGCAACGTAACACCAAGTTCCTCAAAGATTTTCTTTTGCAATCCATTGATTCCATCGACAAGATGGAGGAACGGGGGCCCTTATCGGAATCTTTTAGATCCGAACGTCGTTCTTGCAAACAAGAGTATGCAGAACTTCTCCATCTAGACCATATCAAATGGGCTCAAAGAGCTCAGGTCAATTGGATTAAGGAGGGGGATGCGAACACCGCTTTCTTTCATCATTTTGCATCACATATACAACGCTGCAATCGTATCTCGTCTATTTCCGCTCAGGGGTTGGACCTTACTTCCGATGAATCTATTCATCGGGAGTTCCTTTCCTTCTACAAAAACCTTATAGGTACTCATAAACACCGTGCTATTGAGCTCGATTGGGATCGGATTTATGGCATCCAAGTTCATGATCTTTCTGCCCTCGAGGCCCCCTTTTCCCTTGATGAGATCAAAGCTGCGGTTTTTTCTTTAAAAAGTGATTCGGCGCCCGGGCCAGACGGTTTTCCAGCCTTCTTCTTCCAGAAATTTTGGGATCTGCTTAAAGCAGACCTTCTTAAAATGTTTCAAGATCTTCATCAAGGGGACTTTTCCTTTGAGCGCATCAACTATGCTCACATCGTGCTCATCCCCAAAGTTTCAGGGGCCCACCTTGTATCAGATTTTAGACCTATCAGTCTTATCAACACCTCCTTCAAAATCATTATGAAAGTCCGGGCAACGCGACTGAGTGCTATTATTCCCCCTTTAATCGACTCTGCCCAATCTGGTTTCATTAAAGATCGCTTCATTCTTGACAGTGTGGCTTCGGCCCAGGAAATCATCTCTCACTGTCATAGATCTCAATCGGAAGGCATTCTTCTTAAGCTTGATTTTCAAAAGGCTTACGATAATGTGAATTGGGATTTTCTCCTAGATATTCTTGCCCATCGGGGTTTTGGTCCCAAATGGATATCTTGGGTCAAATCCAGCCTTTTTGCTGGAACGTCATCATTATTCATCAATGGCTCGGAAGGTCACAAATTCAAAATCAGATGTGGTCTCCGCCAAGGAGATCCTCTTTCCTCCCTGCTTTTTTCTCTGGTTGCAGATGTTTTCAGCAAACTTTTGCGTAATGCTTGGAATTCGAATATGATTGAGGGTTGGCAGTTCCCATGTTTTCGAGGGAGTACTCAATCTCCAATATGCTGATGACACTATTATCTTCACCAAACCGAACGTACACTCCCTTCGTAACCTTAAACTTCTCCTTTATTGCTTTGAGTTGGCGTCTGGACTATCGATTAACTTTCAAAAATCTTCTGTGCTTTGGTTGGGAGGTTCGCCCAACCGCCAGCAAGAGGTTTCCCCTTTTTTTAATTGCCCTGTAGCGTCTTTCCCTATCACCTATTTAGGTATTCCTTTTCGCTGGGGTAAACTGCATAGATCAGATTGGTTCCCTCTTATTGATAGAGTAGAGGCCAGGCTCAACGGATGGTCCGGCAAGCTTATGTCTAGAGGTGGCAGACTTACTCTTATCAATTCGGTGATTTCAGCCATGCCCCTTTATCTCATGTCTTTTTATCTATTACCTTCGTGGGTTATTAAAAGAATTGATCAAATTCGTAGTAATTTCTTTTGGAATGGCTCCTCAGCATTTAAACCGGACTCCCACCTGTGTAAATGGAAATTGATCTGTTCTTCCAAGGAGGAAGGGGGGCTTGGTGCCCTAGATTTGCGACAACATAACATCGCGCTTCTAGGTAAATGGTTATGGAAACTTCATAATGTTGACCACTTGCCGTGGGTTCAATGCGTTAGAAATTATCGTTCTGGTTCCCACCTTTGGTGGGAATTTCCAGAGGCTACTTATCGTCTTGCCTCCCCTTTTTGGAAGGGTGTTTGGAAAGCCTCAGCGGCCTTTCAGTGTGGTATCATCCGTTATTGCTATGATGGTTCTAGAGCTAAGTTGTGGACTGATCAATGGATTGGTAACACCTCTCTTGCTACAGCATTTCCCACCCTCTTCTGCTTGTCTGTCTTCCCTATGGCTACTATAGAAGACTCATTCACTTTAATGGACGGCAATCGCTACTGGTTCATTCCTTTCTTGGATGATCTTTCCCGAGCATTATATGAGGTTTTTAATAAACTCATTTCGTATATCAATAGCTACGTTTGGAGATTATCTGAAGGTATTGGTTGGCGGTGGTCGTCTAATGGTTTATTCTCTGTTAAATCTTTTTACTGCTTCCTCAATTCGAGAGGAGTGAAATCCTCAACTGCCAAATATTTTTGGGATTCCTGGGTCCCTCTTAAGGTCAAGATCACCTCCTGGCTTGCTTTTAATAACAAACTTCTTACGGTCGATGTTTTGAACAAAAGAAACCTAGCATGGGGTCAACTCTGCGTTTTGTGCGATCAGCATTCGGAAGATGCTAACCATCTTTTCATCCGTTGCCCCATGGTGATTCCTTTATGGAAGATTTGCACATTGGCGTGGGGCACGGTCTCTACTCCTCTAGATTTAGATTCCGTTTGGTCCATCAAGCCCCTGAATATGTCATTCCATAACGCTTGGATTTCAGCGGTTCATATCATCATCTGGATTACCTGGAAGAAGAGGAATAGTAGATTATTTCAGAACCGCAGATCCCCTTTAACTGCGGTTATCGATGAACTTTTATTTCTATTTAAACTTTGGTCGTCCGTATCGATTCCCAAGGACTCATCCACTTCTATTTCTCGTCTTTTAGAAAATGCTTATCTCTGTCTTCGCTCTCTTCATGCATTTTAACTGGATGGTTTTCTTTTTCTTTGTTGATTCAAATAACCAATCTCTTTCTTCTTCTCTTATTTTTGGCAGGATGCTTCCTCTATTCCTGTCGAAGACACTACCACTAACTAATGGTGGGATCATCTAGTGCTTTTGCTATTTTGGGTCTGCTCAGGTTGTTCTTGAAGGCCTTTCTTCTTTTGGTGGCTGTTGGGGCCTCTTTTATTTTGTGGGTTGCGATGATATCAGCAGGTTCTCGGCTTAGCTGCTTGTTCCTCTTTATTACTGTTTTATCTTCTTGGGTGGAGCTTTCCTATGTAATTAACTGATGTTGGTGGCTATTGGGCTCTCTTTTATTTTGGTGGCTGTTGGATTAACTAGCTCAGGTAGAGCATTAAGGCCTTTACTCTTTTGGTGGCTGTTGGGGTCTCTCTTTTTTTTGTGTTGTGAGGATATCAGCAGCTACTCTGTTTAGTTGGTTGTTCCTCTTTATTACTGTTTCATCTTCTCGGGTGGAGCTCACCTATGTAATTAGCTGATGTTGGAGGATTGACTACTGAACTATTGGTCACTCTTATGTCTTGTTAACTGTTTAGCTCTATAATGGCTTTGTTATTGGCTTCTTAATGTCTGCCTGGTTCTTGTTTGGTTTCTTTTGTTGGAGGGCTTTTGGTATTGAGCCATCTTTTGATGTATACTGCTGTGTGCGATCCGATTTACCTTGATCGGTAGTCTGGCTATCTTTGTGATTGCGCTTGTAGATGGTTTTATTTTTCACCGACTTCATCATTTTGCTCTTTGGGTTTCTGATGCTTTAACGTATCCTTGACTCCCACCTATTGAACTTATTTCTCTTCTTACTAGCATGTTGCTCTTCTCTTTAAGGTGCAGATGCTTCATTTAGTATTCTCTCTTCAGTCAATTTTGAATCTAATTCAGGTGACTAGTCACTCCAGTTTTGAGATGTTTCATTGTGCAGCGGTCATCGAAGGTTTGGGCAATGGATGGAGGCCTTCTTGCTTCCTTCAGGTGATCGGATCCTGCCTTGCTTCATCAGCCGAGCCCGCAGATGAGGGAGCCTTTAGGAGCTGCTCATGCCTCCAGTATTGCTGGCCTTGTTTTTATTCTTCTAATTCTTGTTAGCAATGTCTACTCTCGATAACTATTCTGCTGATGTATTCATGGTCTATTTACTAGTTTTACGTCTTGTAAAATTACTAATTATTATTTTGCATTATATGATATTTTGATGGCTGGAGTCGTTCGACTCTATCCGATTCATCAAAAAAAAATCCAATTGTTGAAGTGAGAGCTATATCGTGTATTTGTAACTTAGAGACATTGTAAGAACATACTTACAGTAGTTTCTTTAGTTCTACTGTAATTATATAATACTGGGGTTTTACTGGTTCAGAATTTACAGGCTGCGTATGAAGTTGATCGGCAGTAGTTTCTTTGATTCTAGCTCTTTTGTGTTCTTCGTTAAAAACTCTATCTTTTGTAATTTTCTCCTTTCATGTTCGGAGAATGATCTGCTTTCTTTTCTTGTTGTTCTGATGGTATACATGAACCTTAACTGTTGGTTGTATGGTCTTTTTTGTTTGTGAATATATTGACTAGAATATGGGGATTTTATTCCTATTATAAAAAAAAAAAAAAAAAAAAACTTACAGTGGATTGAGGATGAACTAAAATCTTTAATGACTTTTATGTAGGTTCTTGGTAAACTAAAAGGAAGATAAATTAGGTTTTTGGTGGTTTTTTTTTTTATTTTTTAAAGATGACCATGTCGAGGTTCTGATGGTTACCATCTTCTAGTAATTTATCTTTAATCAATTAAATTTTTTTTAAAACTACTAGACAAATTTTAGGAATTGTAGGAGGATTTGGTGTGTCAAAGGAAGATATCAGAGGGTTATTTATACAAAAGTCTGTCTAATCTAATATTTATTGAGTTTATTAATTTATTGGCAAAAACTGATAACTCGAACAATCGCAAGCTGGGTCACAAATCCCGAGAATCGTGGCATGTTCCCATTGGGTAATGAACGAGCGCCCTTCATGTACTTAAAACTAACTAGAGAATTTGATTTGCTACTTAAAGAAGGTGCTAATAATTAAAACTTTGGTAGCAGAAATATCCACAAGTGCTAACACAAAAAGAATTTGATGAATCAGTTTACATATTTTAAGGTCTGCAGATTAATATGCAATGACAAAAGATTGAAAGGTCCAATATGCAAAAAATATTTAAGTAGTCAAGGAAAATCACTTTCAATCGAGGGTGATGCGGTTTGTTTCTGGAGACGTATGGATGCACCAGGTGTGAGTTCTTACTCGATTTGTATTTGAAGGAGAAAGCTACTAGTCAGACGACCCTCGGCTGGCCGAGCGGTACCTGCGACAGGCTGGGAGTGAGGTGGATGCTGGGCTCGGATCAGAGGGCTCGGATCCGAGGTCTTGTGTACCTGCAGACGGTCTAGAAACACCGGGGTTGGTTCCGGTGGCAGACCCTCCGACGATCTAGTCAGTCACTTAAGATATAGCAACAGTAACTAAGGTTTTGTGGAGAAAAGATTGATTACCTGTAAACAGGGGGGAGTGTCTGGTATTTATAGAGGAAGCCAATCGGGTCCAGACCCGTTTGGGGCTGGGCCGGACCCGGTTACCCGAATGGCTGAAGCGGTGGAAAATCCGGGCGGTATAGGGCTGACGTGGCAGACGCCAGAGCGGTTTCCGGGCTGACGTGGCAGAGCTCCGGGCGGTTTTCCGGTGCTGACGTGGCAGATCAGAAGGATCAAATAGTGCGCGCATCTCTGAGGGGATCCAGTGGTCCAGGATGGGCCATGCTATTTCTGATCCATATCACAAGCCCCACGCTCCTGTAGGGCTGGATGATCCAGTCATGTAGGGGCAAAAAGAAGCGACTCTTTGCCTCTGGGGGGAGAGCAGATGTCGGGGTGAGAAGGTAGGATCTGTGCTTTCCCTTAAAGAGGCCAGGGGTCAGGAGTAATGGATCCCTCGTTCGGAGTTTCGCGCAGAAGGGGGTGTAAAAGGGTAAGAGAGCCAGGAACGCCTGAGTCAAGCTTTGGGGATCGGCGGACGAGCCCAAGGGTCGGCGGACGAGCCCAAAGGTCGGAAGATGAGCCAAACGTCGGCAGACAAGACGAAGGGTCGACAGGCGAGCCAAAGGGTCGGTAGACGACCATCTCGCTAGTTGGAAGAGCGAGGGGACGTCGAGGCCTTCCTTCGGGGCTCGTTTGCCTAGCGTTAGAGGTCGGTGGTCGAGACTCTTTGGGTCGGCGGGGCGGCCTCCTTGGGTCCCGGGGGCGATCCCTTCGCTAGTTGGAAGAGCGAGGGGAGCGTCTGGTATTCAGGATTCTATCCGAGCGTCGAGTTCCGAGCCCCACCAAGAAAGGCGAAGGTGGTGTGGCTCGCGCTTCTATCCGAGCTCTGAGCCCCATTGTGATGGATGAGGTTGGTATGGCTCGATCTCCCATCCGAGCTCCGAGCCACCTTCGAGAAGGATGAAGGGGGTGTGGCTCGAGATTCCATCCGAGCTCCGAGCCACCTCCGAGAAAGATGAAGGTGGTGTGGCTCGAGACTCCGTCCGAGCTCCGAGCCATATCCGAGAAGGATGAAGGTAGCATGGCCCGATCTTCCATCCGAGTGTCGAGCCACCTCCGAGAAGGATGAAGGCGGCATGGCTCAATATTCTATCCGAGCGTCGAGCCCCTACTGAGAAAGGAGAAGGTGGCCTGACTCGAGTTTCGATCCGAGCTCCGAGCCCCACCTGAGAAAGGTGAAGGTGGTATGTGTAATACCCTGATTTTTCAATTAATGAGAAATTATTTATTTTGCACGTGTTGTGCACGTGCAATATTTTTGTTGGATTATTTTATCATGATGTGTATGTTTAAATATAATTTTCTCAAATTATTTTGGTACAAAAAGAAAGCTCATGAATTAATTAATTTTAATTAAACTTGTCATGTAGAAGACTTTTTTAAACAAAATTATTTTTATACAATTTTAGAATGTACAAATCTGGCCTAGTTGCATGCACGTGCACTACACGTACACGTGCAACGCACACTTTATTTTTGAGGCCGGGTAGCATTCTTTTGGAGGGAATTTTGATTTTGGGTGTGGAGAACATGGTGGTAGTTTCAAGGAAGTGGGTAGTTCTTGTAACTTCTACTTTGATCTAAACCCTTCATCCAACAACCACCAAGACAATCTTGGCCCTCCATTCCCCTCATTTTTTTAGTATAAATACTCCCCCCTTCTCATGGCTAACTTTTCATATGCAAAGTGTATTTCTAAGTTATAGTATTATTATTGTGGGAGTTATAAAAGATAAGAGATTGTGTGGGTTGTGTTGCTTGGAGTGGCCGGCATCATCAAAGAAGCTTTCGGTGTGGACTTGAGGAAGCATTCGGCATAGGCTTGGAGGCTTGGAGCTTGAGCGCTTTTGGCTAGGAGGTGGTGCTTTCATCTACAAGGATTCGATTGCTTTTGTTTGTGTTTTCTCTCCAATTGATGTGGGTAAAACATTTTATATTTCTAAAGTAGATCCATGCTAATTTTACACCATTAAAGATGCATGAAAAATATTATGAAGAGCCCACTTAAATTGAGTAGTTAGCATGTGAATTGATTGAAATGTATTGATTAACTTATATGGCTCTAGTGTTAAGATTAAATTGTGTGTAGATTACCCCATGTTTATTATTGTGAAGTTGTGATAGTGATTAAATTAAATTAAGAGTGTTGTTATTATGATTAGAGACATAATGTACACTTGTTAATTGTGATAGATGGACTTTCATGTTGATATGAATGTGGACTATGGAAATCATATGTGATGGTTGAATTAAGAACTAATATCAGTAAATTTTCTCCACGAAATTATTTAATAAAAAGACTAGTAGATTGATTGTATGGCAATGTCGAAAAATGCAATAATGTATTTTAATAAATAATTTTTGGGTTTTGTATGTGAAATTACATTTCATTAGTACCAAAAAATTATATTATTTTACTGGTATGAACTTATATGATTGAGAATCTAATCTGGAAGTTTTTAGAAAATTTTATCAAAGCAATAAGCAACTATGGCTATTTGAATGTCGAGTTATTATCAAAACAGTACGAATATACCATATAAGAAATTTTATTTGGGTTAGTGACAACCCGAGCCAGTGGCTCAGGTGGTTTGGACCCCGGTTGGCTTCTCTGTGTCGCACGGTTCGAATCCCAGGCCGAACACTTCTTTTGTTAATTTACCCTAAAAACAGTAAGCAGCGAACCTAAGGTTCATATAAACCCCAGTCACCCTATAGACGTGTTCAGCGATCGGCCTAGTGGTCGGGCTCTGTGCTGTCTTGGTGTGGCGCCTGGTTCGATTCTTGCCTTCGGCATATTGGAAAAAATATATTTTTTTGGGTGTTTTTGAAGTCCAAAAATTATGAAATAAATATGGTAATTCTCATAAAAATACAAGGAATTTTCTAAGAGTGATTTGGGTATTTTTAGAATGAAATACAATATGGTTGGTGAATAAAAGGACATAAATGGAGCTTTGGTTATGAGATATACACTTGTGGATTTTATAACTTATAAAGATAGGCTATTATAAAGTAATTGGCATAAGTGCTTGTGGCGTGACATGATTTTATTTATTTTTATTATAAGTATTGTGCAAGATATGAAATATGAAGGTTGAAATGTGATTTTATGAAGTTGTATAAATTCATGTATAGTTATGAAATTAAAACCATGATTTTATGAAAGAGAAAAAGAAATTGTTGGCTATAAGTATGAATTGTTTTCATTATGAACTCGTGAATTAAAAGTATTCATTGTGGACTTGTGAATAAAGAGTAATCATGAATTGAAAAAGAATGAGTATAAAAACTCGACATGGAAATTGTCAGGAGTTAAAGATTGTGAAATGAAATTTGAAATAGAGTAGCTAAGTCTCCCCGACATTGAGAAACAAGAATTGAATTGAAATTAGACCAAGGTTGGTCATGTTGAAACAAATGAATAAGTCCGGTTGATGGAGAGGCTAACTCTAGTGATTATTTTGTTCATGATTTTTAAATAAAAACTAAGGACTAGTACATAGTGGAGACGTGATGAAAGTAGAAGAAAAACACGAGTATGGGGGCCATCGGATAGCGGTGTGAGAGCGATTCACAGGTTGCCTGCTTGATGCGTCAAGATAGTGCGTGGGCGCTACTCCGGAATTATCGTCCCGGTGGCGACGCTCGTGGGATGTTCGAGTGGCTATGGGTGGTGCCATTGTTCCATGGCGGAGGCTGAATTGTCCATAGGTTGCCTGCTCGATGCGTCGTGACAGTGCGTGGGATTCCCCTCCAGGCTGCCTGGGCATGGGCTCATAGATCATAGGACATCTAAGACACTACCGTAGTTACAGTAGTAGTTTAAGGCATAACGGGGGATTGAACCCTATCAAGATGAAGAACGAATAAGGGCTTGCCCTCGGACCTATGTAGTATGGGATGCATAGAATCCGAACAAGTGCGCATTAGTGTCATGTAACATAATAAACTGCATTAAGGACTAAGTGCACAATCACAACACGACATCAATAGGGTAGTCCCTTTTAGTTTGAAATGTGACAAGTTTGTGTTTGCTAAATATGAAATGTTAAGTTATACTATTTCCGGCAAAGCGAGGACGGCCGTGTATAATGTTCGTCGGTTGAATAAACTGACGTACCCACAGTCTTATATGCAGGTAAATATCATGTTAAAGATTAAAGAGGATGGATGCTTAAAGATTACATTATGCTGTTGTATTTATATCAAATTGTTGTATTTTACTTCCGCTGTGCAAAAGAAAGATGTAATTATGATGTAAACTCTGATGTATGATGAAAAGTTTTTATTTTCCTGTAAAAGTGTACTAAAGAAAGTGAAAAGATCCTGTAGAACATCTCGAATTCAGTGTATTTGGGATTCGGGGCGTTACAGTATGGCTCGAGCTTCGATCCGAGCTCCGAGCCCCACATGTGAAAGGAGAAGATGGCATGGTTCGAGCTTCTATCCGAGCGTCGACCCCTCCGTAATGAAGAGAAGGGGAATTGGCTCGCGCTGCAATCCGATCTCCGAGCGTCCACTGAGAAAGGAGAAGGTGGCCTGGCTCGAGTTTAGATCCGAGCGTCGAGCCCCCCTGTAATGAAGAGAAGGGGAATTGGCTCGCGCTGCGATCCGAGCTCCGAGCGTCCACTGAGAGAGGAGAAGGTGGCCTGGCTCGAGCTTCCATTCGAGCGTCGAGCCCTCACTGAGAAAGGAGAAGTGGCCTTGCTCGAGCTTCCATCCGAGCGTCGAGCCCCCACTGAGAAAGGAGGAGTGGCATGGCTCGAGCTGATAAAATTTTTAATGGCTTTTATATAGGTTCTTGGTAAACTAAAAAGAAGATAAATTAGGTTCTTGGTGGGTTTTTTATTTTTTAAAGATGACCATGTCGAGGTTCTGATGGTTACCATCTTCTAGTAATTTATCTTTAATCAATTAAATTTTTTTTAAAGCTACTAGACAAATTTTAGGAATTGTAGGAGGATTTGGTGTGTCAAAGGAAGATATCAGAGGGTTATTTATACAAAAGTCTGTCTAATCCAATATTTATTGAGTTTATTAATTTATTGGCAAAAACTGATAACTCGAACAATCGCAAGCTGGGTCACAAATCCCGAGAATCGTGGCATGTTCCCATTGGGTAATGAACGAGCGCCCTTCATGTACTTAAAACTAACTAGAGAATTTGATTTGCTACTTAAAAAAGGTGCTAATAATTAAAACTTTGGTAGCAGAAATATCCACAAGTGCTAACACAAAAAGAACTACATTTTTCCTCTACTACCTTAGGTGGCACAATACTAGTGGAAGTTATTATAGACTAGGTGGTAGAAACATCCAATAATAGTATATCACTTAAGGTAGTAGAAGGAAAGATAGTAGAATTGATAGTAGGTGTAGCACCTTTAATCAAAGCCAGTCACAATTGTGGCAATTCTTTAAAAAGAAAATTATGTACTCGAACTTTCCAGCCTCTGGTTCACCAACGAACATACTGACCACTGGTCCTAGTGGCACTTGCAATTTTTGCTTCTTTTAGTTAAAGTGGTTCAATGTATGATTCTCCCGGAAAGGAAAATCAATAGGAATGTAGGAGATTCCCTCCTCGGCAAGACAACTCGCGGTTAAATTCATCAATTTGTATGTTTATTCTTTGTGGGGGTGCTTTATGGCTATTTATAGAAGGCTTAGGTGAGACCGATCACGATCAGCCACCTCTATCCACATTTTTTTTCTTTCTTTCTTTCTAGATATGGAATGGAATAATTAAAGATGTGTCGTATAATTTTGAAAACAACCTGGATAAATTATTCTTTATCCCTTCTTACAAAAATCCGAGTATATATTCAAAGTATGGACCCATACACTTAGAGCATCCACTATGGTTTGCTAAATATGCAAAATATGCATTTTTTAGCAAACGACGTCACAGTATCATTTAGTCACAGTATCATTACTATATATGCATATTTAGCATTAGAAGTAAACAGTGGACTTCTAAACAACTCACTTTAGCAATTGCCACATCTACAAGACGGATGATCTTATTCTACCTTATTAATTTTTTTTTAATTTTAATATAGACAAACCGAATATCATCTTCTATCCACCAACTTATTCAGAAATCTTTTTCTAAAAAATTACAAAAATATCATTCAAATATTTCGAAAATGTTATTCACATATTATGAAATTGTCATTTTTTATAAAAAAAATTTTAAAATCTCGAACGGAAGAAGATCAACAACTTCTTCCACCTTTTTCTTTCAAATATTACTAAAAAAGTCATTAATTAATTACGATAATGCCATTTTGTTTTATATAAAAAAAGAGATAGACGGAGATAGATCTTCCATCTTATTATTATTATTATTATTATTATTATTATTATTATTATTTGTAAATTTGGCACCAATAATAGCAGCGCTCCCCCTTCATTGCTATTTTGTTAAATGCTAAATTTGCATATTTTAGAGCAAATGATAGTGGATGCTCTTACCATTTGCTCAAAGCAAAAGCCCATTCGCACAAAAAATAACACCTACTACTTGCTATGTGATAGTTAGAGCATCCACTATCGTTTGCTAAATTTACAAAAAAAACATTTTTTGAGAAAAACAAGTGTCACGGTCGTTTGTTTAAGATGCATAAATAGCAATTGGGATGAACGGTGTCCGTCTAAATTTAGCAATCACTAAATATCGATGATGGAGGAAGATTATCTGTCTATTATTTATTTTATTTTTTAATAAAACGGACGGCAGATCTTCCTTTGTCCACCAACTTTTTAAGAACAAAAAACTTATTTATTTACCAAAATGCCATCTAAAAAATTACCAAAATGCCATTCACAAAAAATTTAAAAAGTTTTAAAAAGGAAAGAAAATGCTCGGGCGGAAGATCTTTCTCAAAAAAAAAAAAAATTAAAAAATTACTAAATTGTCATTTGGTAATTACGAAAATGTCATTTAAGCAATTTAAAAATTCAAACGGAAGATGATCTTCCGTCGCACATATATTTAATATTTTAAAAAAAGAAAATTTGGGGTTAGATGGAGGAAGATCTTTCGTCTTATTTTATAATTCTTTTACAATTCCGATAGCAACGTTTCCTTATCTTTTCTATTTTCAATTGCTAAATATGCATATATTTTTTGCAAACGATAGTGGATGCTCTTATAACTATGTACACAATATTTGTCTATTACATTTCTTTTGCTATCAGGTAAATCTTCTTTTTTTTTCGGAAACAAGAAGAAAGTGTAACTAGTTATTGACGCACAGAGAGGACACCGCGTGCATCCTCCTATATCAAAACGTAACAAGTCGAGATCAACAACGGGCCAAATAATAGTCCACGTTATGTAATGTAATCATGAAAGAATGTCTAATGTAGACCGGCCTTACATAAGCTTAAGTAAGTATAATAATTCTGGGCCATGGCCATGCCCCAACAAAAGGGTGTTTGGCCCATGATCTTTCATTTTTCTTCGGAATATTCTGTAGGAACTAGGCTTTGTGACACAGATCGAGGATACGATTGGTACAAGCAGGACTTGATTTTTCGATCCCTTACTCATAGCAAAGACAACGTACTTACTATTTAGTTTAAGCTCAAAGCTAAATACAATTTATTTTGTGTTCATTTTTGTCACCAACCCATCAATATTGTACATACAAATTTATAGTACTTCTTATAATATATAGAAGAGTATGTTGAGTATGCCTCTCTTGAGACTCTTTCAGGAAATTATTTACTTTTTGTGGGGAAAATAGAATGTAAATCCTGTAAGTCTCTTGATCATCATGTACTGCTGCTAACTAGCTAACTGCTAACAGACTTTACCATCTTGCTACAATAATATTTATATGTAGAAAGTATTTATATGTAGAAAGTAAATAAGCATCTTCATAACTAGCATTATGAATAAATGCGTAAATTGCATGTACTAATCATCTAAGAACACAAAACTTTTTGCTAATCAATCATCTAATATATATAAGTACCAAGTATATACAGTCCAAAGTAGTTTGATGCTTAAAACGTGCCAAGCATAAAGTCATTCAGTACATATCACTGTTGCATTTTATTTATACAAGAATAATCTTACAAAGCAGCTGCCAAACACACGTGGAGAGAGAGGGTTGAAACTTGAAAATATCTTGCTCAAAATATCTAGCAGTATATCTCTATGCGACTATGAGAGACAAAATCAAATACACAAACTCAACAAGAACATACTATTTCTATGCGTACAGAATACAACAACAAAAAAACATGAAAGGGAAGATCAAAAGTGTAGGGTTTGAGCTTCCATACCTTGAAGAGTTTGCTTGAGAAGGACGACGACGACGATGAAACTTGAAAATATCTTGCTCAAAATATCTAGCAGTATATCTCTATGCGACTATGAGAGACAAAATCAAATACACAAACTCAACAAGAACATACTATTTTTATGCGTACAGAATACAACAACAAAAAAACATGAAAGGGAAGATCAAAAGTGTAGGGTTTGAGCTTCCATACCTTGAAGAGTTTGCTTGAGAAGGACGACGACGACGATGAGCAAGCTGGAAGAGAACCCGAAACCCGAAACAGGGAAGCTAACAGATGGCCTTGTTTTACTTTATTTCTTTCATGGCTAGCTAGTAGTAAAACTTTATAAGAATATGAGGTATGGAGAGGGTGTTTACGAAGTGTAGGGATTGTAATAGACAAGGGGTGGAGGCTAACATGCGCCTGGGTAGTGAGGTCGGGGCTAACATGAGCAGCCAGGTGGTTGGTGGTCTTGCGTCCTAGGTGACTTGTGGCTAGAAACTCTGGTGGGCCCGAGTGGAGCTCTCTGATTGGTTCACTTGGTCTTTGTACCAGAAAGCAGAACATCTTAGCGTATATGACAACTCTCTCGGAGCACCAGTATCGTTTCTATCTTTTTTTTTTTTTTTTTTTTTTTGGATGAAACGGATAGGGTCCAACGACTCCAGCCATAATATATATTCATAAAAATCACAGTAGCGAGGTCTTACAAGGCATAAAACAAATAGTACAAAAACAATATACAACGATATATTCCAAAATAGAATTACAATCACAGAAGCACAGACGCACGCTTAGCCGAGAACAATACACTCCAACTTGGCGGAAGCTGATCGATCAAGCAAAACCACACAAGGAACTAGAAGAAGCTCCAGAGGCTGATAGGAGCGAAAGGCAGCGAGGTGACCAAAGGGACCATCTCTCCAGACCTCTCTGGCCGTGAAGGTGGGAAGCGCTCCTGCGAAAATCAGTCAAACGATAGAAACCGAACCATAGTACCAAATGCCAAGAAAAAGAGGACTTCCTCCCCCGGAACGAAAAACGCCAGCGAGGGCGCTACTGGACGACAGTAGAGGCAAAAGGCCGAAGTCCACCAGCACGGCAAGAAAACACATGCTGGTGAACACAACACCCACTGAATGAGACATAGAACACACTGATATAATCAGTCACAAAACAAACCGACAGAACAAGAAAAACAATGCTCAACAAACATGTGAAGCACTAAATAGATGAAAGAAAAATACTGAAAATCACAGCTAGCGCAAGGCACACAGACTCTTCCCAATCAGAAGATAGAACGTTAATAAACTGATACCAGTCCAAACTGCTGAACAGCCGCAGCTACATCAGTAATCATCAAAATAAGAAGACAAACATAGTGATAAAGCCAACCAAAGAGCTCTAAACATATGAGCTCAGAAAGAAGAAAAACAGAACGAAAAGATCCAAACACTAGTTAAGCACTTAAACATCAGCACCAGCCAAAACTCATTAAAAAGAAGAGAGCGGTAGCAGATCCACCAGAGAGATCCTGGGCATCAACAACAAATCCCCAGCCAGAACAGCCCAACTACGAGGACAAAACAAACTACCAAAAGCATAATAAGGGTAAAGAACACAACCCTTTAAGCCTGCAAAAGAAAAACAAGCAAGGGAAAATCATAAGATCACACCGCTAAAGGTGAAAGCCAAAACCTCAAAAGTGCCAGAAGAGAGAATTACTACAAAAAGACATAGAAGCCAATCAGATACAGCAAATGAAATACCAAATAAACGCAGGAAGGGAGATCTACAACCAGAAGAACTAGCATCTAAGACTGATACAGAACGTTAAATAGCATTGAGATTAATAAGACAATTGTAAGCTTCCTCCAACCTTTCACCCTTCATTTTTCCTTTTGCTTCCGATTTTAAAGATGAAGACCAAAAATTGAATAAAAGAAGAAACTCTTTTGCTAAAGAACGAGATGGAGTGAAAATATGTCAGAATATTCTGTGATTTCTTTCTCTCCAAATAATCCAAAGAATAATCTGGAAAGAGAGGATCCATGAGTTGTGGAAATTACGGTTAGGGGGACGCTTAGACCAGCAATCAAACAGACTGATCGGAGTGACCGACACACCCCAGGCCAGAACGGTGATTTTCCAAAGAGTTAGAGTGTAGTCACATTCAATAAACAAGTGGTTCACATCCTCGGAAAACGAATCACAAAGTGGACACAATTGTCCCCATGCGATATTTCTCTTGTTGAGTAGTTCGACGGTAAGGAGTTTATTGTTGAGAGCTAACCACACAAGGATCTTCACTTTCAACGGAGCACAGGATTTCCAAACCACATCGTAGAATGGCGATCTAATCCCTCTAAAATTGAGGAATAAATAGAAAGAACGGACTGAGAAGTTCTTAGACGAGTTCCATCGCCAAAAGAAATCCTCTTTATCATGCCAAACCACATTGTTAATGACCTCGATTAATTTATCAAACTCAGGAGCTAAATGGGAAGAGAGATTAGACAAGAGGGGAATCGACCATTCCCTATGGACGTCGTTGAAGTTATAGTAATCAGATACCAAAGCCAGAGGATTGGCGGCGATGCGAAAAATCGCAGGGAAAGCGGTCGCTAAAGATGAATTACCGATCCAGATATCAGACCAGAATCTGGTCATGGAACCATCCTTACAAACATGGCTTAAACCACACTGGAAAGCCGCTGCCGCTTTCCAAATGCCTTTCCAAAATGGGGAGGACTTCCTGTGAGGACGGTCCGGAAAACTCCACCATACATTGGCCACAAAGTAATTGGCTTTGATGCATCTAATCCAGGGGAGGTCCTCCTTTTTGAGGAATCTCCAAATCCATTTGCCTAGTAAGGCAAGGTTTTGGTGCCTAAGATCTAAAACCCCTAAGCCACCAGCCATTTTTGAAGAACAGACGAGTTTCCAATTACAAAGGTGTGAACCGGGGTTGTAAATAGGAGAACCCGACCAGAGGAAATTACTTCTAATACGGTCGATTCTTTTGATAACCCACGATGGGATGAAGTAGAAGGACATCATGTACAGGGGAATAGAAGAAAGAACTGAGTTGATCAGGATTAATCTACCGCCTCGAGACAACTGTCTCCCAGACCACACTGACATTCTGGATTCGACCTTGTCAATCATCGGCGACCAATCCGATCTATGAAGTTTGCCCCACCTCATTGGAATCCCCAGGTAAGTAATAGGAAAAGAAGCGACCGGACAGTTAAAGAACGCGGATATTTCATCCTGCCTATTAGGAGAACCTCCCAACCAAACAACTGAAGACTTTTGAAAGTTGATAGTAAGGCCAGACGCTAGTTCGAAGCAATAGAGAAGAAGTTTCAGGTTTCTGAGAGTATGATGATTAGGTTTGGCCAGAATAATGGTGTCGTCGGCATACTGAAGGTTCAGTACGCCATTGAAAGAGCGGGATTCTCCCAGACCTTCGATGACCTGGGCATCCCAGGCATTGCGAAGCAGTTTACTGAAAACGTCTGCTACAAGAGAGAATAAAAGAGAAGAAAGCGGGTCACCTTGCCTGAGCCCGCATTTGATTTTAAATTTGTGACCTTCCGATCCATTAATGAGGATGGATGAAGTACCCGCAAATAGGCTAGACTTGATCCAAGCAATCCATTTGGGACCAAATCCCCTATTGCTTAAGATATCGAAAAGGAACTCCCAAGAAACGTTATCATAAGCTTTTTGAAAATCAAGTTTGAGGATAATCCCCTCTGATTTGGAATTGTGACAATAGGATATTATTTCCTGGGCCGAAGCCACGCTATCAAGAATAAAACGCTCTTTGATAAAGCCCGATTGAGCCGGATCAATAAGAGGAGATATCACCTCTCCTAGTCTAGCTGACAGAACTTTCATGATAATTTTGAACGTGGAATTGATAAGACTAATCGGTCTAAAATTAGCCACGGAATTCGCCCCTATTAGTTTAGGAATAAGAACGATATGAGCATAGTTGATGCGGTCAAAAGAAAAAGAGCCTAGATGAAGCTCGGTGAACATTCGATAAAGGTCATCTTTCAAATAATGCCAGAACTTTTGAAAGAAGAAAGCGGGGAAGCCATCAGGGCCAGGCGCCGCATCGCTTTTTAAGGCGAATACCGCTTGTTTGATTTCTTCCATCGAAAATGGAGAATCAAGAGAAGAGAGATCGATAGGATCATCGCCGTACAAGTGAGTCCAGTCCAGGCTCAAATTCCTTGGTTTGGAGGATCCAATGAGATTTTTGTAGAAGAGGAGGAAAGATCGGTGAATATCTTCGTTAGAAGATAGTTCAATCCCCTCGCGAACGATAGATGAAATATGATTACATCTTTGTCTATGGGAGGCAAAATTATGAAAAAAAGCAGTATTGCAATCGCCCTCTTTGAGCCAACGAAATTTTGCTCTCTGGGCCCATTTCACGTGTTCTTGATGAAGAATATCCAAAAATTCTTTTTTGCAGGACTGCCGCTCGTTGAATAAGTCAACCGAGATCGGCCCTTGCTCCTCCATTTGATCTATTGATTCAATGGAGGAGAGGTAAACTTTTTTTAGGAAATTGGTGTTAAATTGTCTTTCATTGCGCCAGATTTTACATCTGAATTTAATCGCATGAAGTTTGAGAAGGATGGACCCTAATCCAGAAGAACCAGAGATTACCGAAAGGCAATCCGAAACGAGGTTGACAAAAACTTGGTCTTGCAACCAAAATTTTTCGAATCTGAATTGATGGTGACGAGGGAAATGAAAATCAGAATGTAACGCGATGGGCACGTGATCTGAAGAGGGGTTGGGTAAGGCGAGAGCAAAAGAGTTGTGAAAACGGTTAATCCACACATTGGACACCAAGAAACGATCGAGCTTCGCCATCGCTGGATGATGGCGGAGGTTCGACCACGTAAAGGATCTGCCTGATAATGGAATATCGGTCAGAAGTAAAGATTGGATGCATTTGTTGAAACGATGATTGCCAATCGACGAACTATTAGATCTTTCGTTGGCGAATCGCGTGACATTAAAGTCGCCACAGAAGATGCACAGCTCGTTAGAATGGGGCAACAGAGAAAGGAATTCGCTCCAAAACAACGGCCGACCTTCAGACAAAGATGGACCGTAAACTGAGATAATCGTGAGGTTAGTGTTAAGAGGCAACCAATGAAGTTTAACAATGAGGAAGAAGTTGAGTCGACGAAAAGAGACTAAAGAGAAAGTCGCCTCTTTAAAACCGAATAGGATGCCTCCCCTAGATCCAATCGCATCTAGGGAGATCCAGTTCGAAATGAGGGTTCCTCCAATCGATCTAAGAATCGAGGGAGAGGGAACCTCGAGTTTAGATTCTTGAACAGAAATGAGGTCACAGTGAGATGAAGAAATCAATTGATAGACCGCTCTTTGCTTATCGGGACAATTCAGTCCCCTGATGTTCCACGACACTGTAATCATTAAAAAACATTGAACTCTTTGACTCTAGAGCGTTCTTTCTTTCTGATGGCTAAGGCCACCGACGAGGGGGAAGCAATAGTCAAAAATCCTAATTTCGAAGAAATGGAAATAAGATCTTTATCAGAGTATCGTTTCTATCTAAAAATGCATATATAGCATTTAAAAAATAGCAAACTTATGAGAGCGCTGCGGTCGTTAAAAGCTAAATTTGAAAAAGTCAGTAATTTTTTTTTAATTTTAGAAAATAGCATTTTCATAAATAGTAAATGGCAATTTTGTAACAATGGAAAGAAAACTTTGAGAAGAAAATTGTCGGATAGAAGAAGATCGTCCGTCCGATATTTTTTTTATTTATAGAAAATGGCATATTCGTAAATAGTCAATGACAATTTTGTAAATATCGGAAGAAAAGTTTGTAAAGAAACTTTTCGGACAGAAAATCCTCCGTCTGATAATTTATTTATTTTTGGAAAATGGCATTTTTGTAAATAGTGATGGCATTTTTGTAAATAAGAAAAGATGAGAGACGGAGCTTCTTCATCTATCTCTCTTCTTTTCGTTTTTTTTAATAAATTAATCGACGGACGGAGTATCATCTTCCGTCCGTCCAAAAAAATTTCTCAAACGGATGAAGATCATCCGTTTTCTACATTTGACAATTCTTCTATTGCGATTTCTATGTTTAGCGAACGATTGTTCATTAATATTCTAAATTTTGGATTTTTACCAAACGATAGTGGTTTTTTTTTTGGGCAAAAGCCAAAATACCCCCCCAACGTTTGGCCTAAGTACAATATACCCATATAACGTTTAAAAAAATATACTAAACCCATTATTCCGTTAACTTAACTTATTCCGTTAAGTTAGAATTATTGAATTACCTTTCTACCCTTACCCTTTCATATCTCAATGTCTTCTTTCTTCCTTTCTTCGTTCCTTTTTCCTTATTTCATTTTTCTCTATTAACAACGATTTATTCAGCAACGATTTCTTTGAAACAAAGTACATGAAGAGAGTTCTATGAAACCATTGCACACTAGAAAACCAAGATCTTAACTTTAGTCCTTAAAATTCAAATATCAACAGAGAAAACATCTGCAGTAAATTTAATTTAATAAAAAGAAGAGCACTTGTTTGATCGAGTAAAACTTCTTACAAATTTCAAACTAATCACAACAAATTTGGAAAATATAAAATATAAAATTAAATAATTTAACATATCTCATCCCAAATTCATAATTGGATTGACATAATTGTCTGACTATTTAATGACATTATATTCATCAAAATTGATATCATAATGTGAAATTTGGAAGAAGGTCTACACCTGATCAGAAACTTTTTTAAAATCAAATTCAAGTCGCGACCAACATTTATACTGTGGATATTCAAATTGTAAAGAACAATCTGAAAGTAACAACCCTTTCCCTCGTCTCAAAATTATAATTGTTATAAAACGAAGCCTCTAAGATTACCAAGAACTTTTGATAAATGAAGAAGTTCCATGTGATCTGACTTGCTAATTCTTAAACTGCCACAGGCAATTTCATAAACATTCATGGATCATTACATGTCCAATGAAACAATTTGCATGGTTCATCTGTTCCTTTTACAAACAGATATTCATGTGAAAATTAACTTGTTTAATCTTGTTCATTCAATAATACGTGTACACTACTGTAGCATCCCACTCTTCTAAAACGTATGTGGGCCGAAGAAATCGTTGCCGAATAAATCGTTGTTAATAGAGAAAAATGAAATAAGAAAAAAGGAATGAAGAAAGGAAGAAAGAAGAGATTGAGATATGAAAAGGTAAGGGTAGAAAGGTAATTCAATAATTCTAACTTAACGGAATAAGTTTAGTTAACGGAATAATGGGTTTAGTGTATTTTTTCAAACGTTATATGGGCATATTGTACTTAGGCCAAACGTTGAGGGGGTATTTTGGCTTTTGCCCTTTTTTTTTTTTCAACTCAAATGCTAAATTTTGGGTTTTACAAAACCATAGTGGATGCTCTAATAGTATGTATATACCCATCCATATCATTCATCCACAAAAGCATTTGCATAGTGATATAGTTACGAGGTTCATTCAAGTACGTATGAGATCCAATTCCACTTTTTTTTTGTCTCATTCAGAGTTAGGATTAGCAAAATCCGAGAACGTAAATTCAAGCGATCGTGGATTTTTAGTCTTAATACAACCTCAGAGTGTTGATTCACTAGCAGGATTTTTTAAAAACCAGAAATCAATAAAGTATGCCACATGCGTATGAATTTAGTTTTCCTTTAAGAAATACGACCATAATAAGTTGCATGCAAGTACTTGATGAGGAATCCAAAGTATTTGAGGGCATGTTGTGATACATGGTCAAGAAAAAAAAATACGGAAAATGTATCTTATGTACCTTGTGAATTTTCTCTTTTGTTATATCTTGGGCAGATTCTTTGCTAGTTCATCAAAAAGACCTTGCTCTTACGAGTAGCAGCGTCTTGCTTCTGTGAGAACAGGAACAGAGCAAGCAAGATTAAGGATGATATAGTGCACTTTGTGTGGCTCTTTGCATGCCCTCTCCAAGTTCAAATTAGATCACAGAAAGAAGAACATTCAACCTATTGGAGTAAAAGTATAATGAATACATTATTTTACAGATAAACAGTGTCTGAACCTGTATGATTTTCCCATCAGATATAAACTATGAGAACTGCATCTCGGACTTGTGACATTTTCCCATCAGATATAAACTATTGGATGACAGGAGATAGAGGCTATTGGCATACCCTCTCCAACTTCGACATCACAGAATGAAGAAAATATAACCATTTTGAGTAAAAGCAC
Source organism: Hemerocallis citrina (assembly GCA_017893485.1). NCBI lineage: Eukaryota > Viridiplantae > Streptophyta > Magnoliopsida > Asparagales > Asphodelaceae > Hemerocallis > Hemerocallis citrina. The sequence goes on along the minus strand of CM030360.1, from coordinate 240,804,964 downwards.
AACGGACTCATTATCTCACAGACAACAGTGTTCGAACCTGAACCTGTAACATTTTCTCATCAGATATAAACTATGAGACCTGCATCGAAAACTTGCATCCTTAATTCCCAGATTCTTGTTGAATCGGACCAAAATTCGTTAGGCTGAAACTGAATCCAATATAACAGTCAAACCAGACAAAGGAAGCAGATGTAAATGAAGCAAATTATTTTACCCATAATTCCAATTCATCAGAAAACTAATACCAACAAAGTTTAATCCCAGAATCTGAAATAAAAAAGAAAAGGAAAAGAGATCGAACATATTGAACATCAACGATCCATACTACCAAGAGAAGGGGAGAGCTTGAGTTCCCCCATCTGAAGAACCTTCACCAAACAACACTTGACAGCTCATCTCAGTCGGATTTTCATCACCCTCCATTCCAGAAGAAGCAAATCCTGTTGTGGATTCTGGTGCATCGTCCAGTAACGCTTGGTGGGAACCTGAAGAGTACTGCCCGAGTCCAAGGCCCCCGCCATAAGAAAGCAGAGGAGGCTGGTTGATACTTGAAGTAGCAGGTGGTGGTACTGGCGGAGATGACAGAAGAGAGAGAGCACAGTCGCTTCTTTTGAAAGATTGGCATAGTGAAGTGTCCGAATCCTGTAAGTTGAAGCTAGGAGTGAATGAGCTGGGGGAAAAGTGGTGTGGGGGGTCGAGGAAGTGTACGGGTTGTTGGTAGGCGTAGAGTGGTGGATCCTCAGATTTTATGGCGGTGTTGGACCAGGACAGATCGGTTATAGTAGACGTGAATGTTTGGGAGTAGGATGTGAACCTGTTACCTGCATTTTTGAAAGTTTTCTTCAATTGTCGTAGTTCACTACATGTAATATTGGTCTTTATTTCGTATCAGTTTTCTTCTGTTTGTTTCCTACTCAAACAAGTGAATTGACAATATCTGATCATCATCATCTTTCTGTATCAGATACATAAACAAGTTCTCTTATCCTCTTGATAGCTATATCTGTATTTGTTTTCTAATGAATGTAAATTATAGTTTGTAACTGCGGTTGAACATATTTTCAGCCTTGTTCCTCTGACAAGTATTTTCACATATAGCACAAACCCTGAAATGGCCTTCTAAAAACATGATACAAGGACACGTCCCTATCCCATAGATATTCAAATTCATCCTGGACCTCTGAATTCCATGGACACATAACCGACATGAAACCCGTTAAGATTTGCGCCCCTTATCTTTGCATATATTATGACATTCTACCCCTGCTTGAATTCTAATATACTCCCGATACATTTGGAAGACCCTACTAGTCCTAAGTAGAGATTATATATTTGGAAGGCCATACAAGTGGTATTATTTTGCCTAGCTATTGAACAGAACTGACCCAAATAAGACAATATTTCATGTAACACAATACCTTGGTGATTTGCAAACAAACTTCCAGAGTTGATGGATTCCGGCTGAGGCTTTCTTCGGCGTCGGTTGTGGCCATCAAGCCGTTTCCTACAGCTTCTTTTTCCCTCATCGAATTCTACCAGTAAATGAAACCTAATTGGAGGGAGAAGTTATGTTCTTAGATTAGTCTAGCAAAAAGCATGATATGTGCATTTATGGTCTAGAACTATACATAAGTAAAATCTTTTGAAGCTTAATCATTGTCCATAAATATTTTCTTTCAATTAAGATTCATCACATAGCACGAAAATTAATGAGAAGTGCAAGAACTTATCAGCTTATAGCATACACATATCCTTATTGTCATATAATTTTGATGTAAATGTATGTATCTTGATCTGAATAAAAGAGAAAAAAATAAATATGATAATTATGAAGATCATTTATAATGGACAAGACTTAGATGTTGTACATCTTTTGGGTTCTTAACCTTGAATTGCGATAACAAGGACATACATCAAATCAAGTTAAAAGGGCCATTTAACCCCTTACGTTGAAAAGGGCATATATGTTAATTAGGACCAAGGAGTCCGAGCAGATTGATATCCGACATGTGAATACTAATCATCAATTAGCTGATAATCTTACCAAGCCACAAACAGCTGCAAGGATCCATTTCATTTGTGATAAGTTGGGCATGTATAGTACGTATGCACCAACTTAAGGAGGGAAGTTAGTATGTTAGTAATGACACTAGTGTACAGGTAGAAAGGTAATTATCTGTGTAGCCTTTATATAGGCTTGTAATCAGATCTCGTAGATAAAGTTCATCAATTATTCGTTAATATTCTTGTCACTCCCGTAACATCTCGTTTTCTGAACAACCCAAAAATAGTTGATTCATATCCAAAATCCATTTCAACTACTATACTAATCAAACAGTATAATGTTTTCCAGACAAGATCATTGAATTTATCAAGGAAGCAATTTGCAGTGAGCTGGACAATTTCAATCCATCAACTCGGGCAATTTTCTACAATTTCTATTGTTGTGCATGTTTCCTTCATTTGATTTCTTGGAGTTCTCTTGAGATTCACCTTACTGTACATGTACTGGATGTACAAATCCAACATTTCTTTGGGTTATGCTTGTATTCTAATTGTTGTGATCCTATGGATTTATAAGAGCGAGCCCTAATTGTCTTGTGTTCGTGAGAGAGGAGAGTTCTGGTGTTAAAAATCTCCTAGGAGAGATTGTACTTGTAATGTATGTTTAACAGAGAAATTGTTTTGCCTCAGCATGATCTTGTTTCTCTGAGTGTGAGATTCAGTTCTTGATTCTTGAATCTTCGTGCACCTAACCCCTGCGATTAATTCTGCAACACATGAATTGACTAAATTCTAACAAGAACTGGATGCACAGAATATGAGAAGTTCAACAGTTGCATTGACTAAAATTCTAAGCAATAATCATTTCCTGTTAGGAAGTGTGGCCTCAAATACACGTAGGCTACGTTCAAGTTGGAGAAGAAAAAGAGAAGACACGAAGCAATGAGGAGAAGGCAGCAACGCAGCAAGAGAAGAAAGTTGACAGAGGAGGGGTCAGTCGACTGCTCACATGGAGTCGACTGTGCAGTCGATTGCTTGATGCTCGGATGTTAACGAGACTTATTGTAGTCGATCGCAATTAGGTGTGGTCGACCGCAACGGCACTATATGTTATATTTGACTACAATGAGCTATATTTGTGTCCAATGAGCTATATTAATGTTTACCTTTTAGTGTTTGCTTATGGGCTATATATATAACAATAGATGTTGGTTTGAAAGTAACTGAAGAGAGAATTGGTGAGCCGTTATCATTGTACAACTTCAAGAGAGGTGAGTGTCGAGTGCTTCGAAGGTAAGAGATGGAGATTAAGAGTTGATCTCTTTGTAATTTTTGTATTTCTGGAGGATTAAGAAGTATTGGTTATCTCTGCATATTATTGTATTCGTGTAATTGTGAGATTTTGCGATTATTGTGGTGACATTTTTTATGCATCTAGGTCTTGGGCATTTCTGTTTCTTATGGTGTGTGTTCTGCTATTAGCACTACAAGTGGTATCCGATTAACCACAAGTGGTATCAGATCAAAGGTTTCGTGATGGCCGATAGCAAGTCGAAAATCGAGATGTTCGATGGGAGTGATTTCACGATGTGGAAGATTCGGATGATAACGTATCTTTGTCGGAAAGATCTAGATGGTCCGTTGTTTGATGAGAAGCTGGAAGGTGCAGAGAAGGATGCAAAGATCATGGCGACGTGGAATCATTTGGATTAGAAGGCGCTAGGGCAAATTCAGTTGGGACTAAGCAGAAAGGCGTTGTTTCAGATCTCGAAGGCAAAGACCACGAAGAAGGCTATGGAGATTCCTCGGTATCTAATCAAATTCTTCATCTGAAGAAGTTGATTAACATGAAGTTGAAAGGTGTTCACTAGCAGAACATATGAACAATTACTAAATGGTTTACAACCATATGGAAGCTACAGGATTGAAGTTTTCATAAAGGAGACAGTCATTGTTACTTCTATCTACTTTGTCTGATAGTTATGGTACGATTGAACAGACTATTATAGGCACAATGACAGATTCGACGACTCTATAGGATGTGGTAACATTCTGAACGAGGAGGTGAGAAGAGTGAGAAACGGAGGATTTTCATCATCTTCTAAGGATTCCGCAACGTCAGTTGAGAAAAAATGCAGGAGATCTAAGAGCAGTTGAAGAAGAAAGGATCAGAGTAGTTCGTCTAAGAGTGGGTCTGATGACAGCGATGACGAACGTGGACCTAAGTGTTGGTATTGTCACAAGCAAGGTCACATAATGCGCAGTTGTAAAGCTTATATGAAGAAGCAAGAAAAATCAAAGAAAGCCAATGTGGTGTCCATTGAAAATGGCGAGTTATACTTATCAGCTAGGGTAGAGTTGGACACACAAGATTAGTGTATTGATTTGGAAGCTTTTTTTCATTGCACTTCGAGCAGGGAGGTGTTTGAGGACTGCAGAGAGGGTTCTTTCGGAGATGTAATCGAGGAAAGCGGTCAGAGGTGTCCTGTAAGTGGTGTTGATACTGTTCGTATGAAAGCCAGTGATGATCTATGCATTGTCTTTCAGGAGACAAAGCATGTTCCAAACTAGACTAAAAAATCTTATCTTGATAGGAAGACTAGACAAAGAGGGTTTGTTTTACTACATTTGATAGTGGGGAGCGGTGTATAGGTGCAGGTTCAAAGGTGATAGTAAGAGAAAAACATGATGAAACATTGTATTTGCTTAGATACGTAAGAGACGTTTCTTCTGTAGTTGTCTCTCAGCCGAGATCGAGTAGTAGGTTGTGTTGGGTGCAACCGAGTTCTTTCAGTTGTCGGGCAAATTCAAAGAATGTTGCATATTTACTGGCCATGAGAGGGATCCTAGAGAACATGACGTTATTGCGGTGAAGGTTCTTTGTGATATGGCAGAAGAAGTTTCAAGTCGCTCTTGTGAGGTAGAGGGTACCGGTATCGATATGCGGGTGGTGTCGATGAGTATAACCGAAATGAGGCGTAAGGGTTGAGCAGTCGGCAAATTTTATAGAGGTGTTGTCAACGAAGACTTCTAGTGCATAGGGTGCATTGAGAGGCTTTAAACCATGTCTAATGTTAATGAAGATTCAGCAAATTTGGGAGTCTTCTAACACGGAAGGTTGTTTCTCTGTTATTCGTGCCCTATGCAATTGACGGGCCACATCTTTCATAAGCCTATGAGAGGTGGTTTGTGCATTCCACGTGGAGTGGCGGATATACTTTTCATGAGAGTGATGAGTACTTGGGTCTTTCCTAAGTTGTGGGAGACTGACAGAGATAATGTGAGGTAAAGATACAATAACTTTGAAGCATTGTGTATTTGGTCTAAGTGGGAGATTGTTAGGAAGTGTGGCCTCAAATATACGTAAGCACAAGTTGAAGTTGGAGAAGAAGAAGAGAAGACGAAGCAGTAAGGAAAAGACAACAACGCAGCAAAAGAAGAAGGCAGACAGAGGAGGGGGTAGTCGATAGCCCAATTGTAACCCTCGTTCCCGCAAACACATATTTCCTGAATATTTTCTGCATTTCAAATTTTTATAAATTCAGTATGTGTTAAATTCGGTTTGGATTTTATATTAAAGTATCTTCTAATTGACAATTATATTTATTTTCGAATAGTGGTGTCCTCTAACTTTGTTTTATAATCCTTATTGATCGATTATTTATATTTGAGCCCAAATCAAATGCTTTGTTATTATTTAGATTATTTTAATGAATTTGTTAAACCCAAATTCCTATTTTATTCAATCTTATTATTATTATTATTATTATTATTATTATTATTATTATTGTATTTATTATTATTGTTATTATCATTATTATTATTATTGTTATTGTTATTGCTATTGTTATTATTGTTATTATTATTAATATTATTATTACTACTAGTAGTTTACACGTGCGATGCACATTTTAATAAATATAGTTTTTTAAAATAAAAATTTAGGCGTAGTCTTGATTTGAAGCTAGGACCTTCTTTATAATAGTTATGCACGTGCGTTGCACGGGTTGGTAGAATGACAAAACATTTACAAATGACACTAAGGCCTTCTCCCATTATAATATTAGAGATTGTTATTATTATTACCTTTGATTGATTATTAAAAATCCATTCCTATTTATTAAATTGTATTTGTAGTTATTTCAAGTAATTTCTATAATGTAAAACAAATTATATTTGTTATAAATTCTGTTTTATTGGATATATTATTTTTCCTATTGGATCTCAAACCCGCAACCCTATAACCCCACATCTTAATAACCCTATATATATACTAATATATCTATACCCATTACCCTTCTATTAATCCTATAAATACCCACTTAACCCTAATTTTCTTAATTAAGCCTATTATTCAGATTCTCTCTCTCCTACCCCCCGCCGCTTTCTCTCCCCCTTCCACTGCGATCGTCGAGCTCCGCCGCCAGCAAGCCCTCCCTGTCCCGTCCACCGCCCATCTCCACCTCTTCCCCTGTTTTCTTCCAAAACAGAGCACGCCGTCAAAGCCTGTTGTCGCCGCCTGCTCCTCACCACACCTCGCTGTCCACCCTCGCCCCAGTCGTCGCGCACAGCTGCCTGCCGTCGAAGTCGCCGAGCATCGAACCCCCCTTGCCGCCATTACTGATCTTGCTTTTGAGGATCAGCTGTGTGCTGTTGGTTGCTTTTGCCGTTTGGTGTTTTGGATCTTCTAGTAGCTGTTGCTATGTGTTCTTGCACGCTATTTGCAGGTACTTTCAAGCGTGCTTCGTTCGTGTGTCATCGCCGAGATTCTCATCCCGTTATTCTTTATATTCGAATTTACCGTCTTGAACTAGTTTATTGTTTTTTTCAAGAATTCCTTTGATCTCCGCAAGTAGATCCTGATTCTTTTTATCCTATTGTTATACTATTTGACTTCCGTTAAGTATATTAAGGGTTTACACGGGCTAACCCCAATATTTTGACTTCGTGCCGCTGTCGTTGACTCAAATCCTAGTCCTATTGCACATTGCATATGCACGAATTATATAAAAACATAACTAGATCCATGTTATAGAGTGGTTTGATGTATTGAATTTTTCCGATTGAAATTGATTTGATAAGTTAATTACCATGATTGTAAATTGCATAATAAATCTAGAAAATTGCATGTTAATCATCAAATAGCACTTTGTCTACTAATTATCATGAATTATATGTTTGTATGATGTAATTATTGCCTATTCATGTCGGATTATTTTCTGTCATGCTGTTCAGATTACATGTTTTTGTGTTGTTTTAATATGAATGTCTTTTGCTTTGCTTGTAATGAGTAGAATTAGCCACACTTAGTATCATACAACATTGACACCTTATTGCATGCTCACATAGGATGAAAATAAACTAATAACAAGCTGGAGTATTATAGGTTGACTTGGTAGTGAACAATCAGAGACTGTACTTGGTAGGGCCCTTATTGTTATATTGTATTGTCATAAAAGGAGGAGTATCGATTGTAAATGATTGATTGTTAATTATTGCTTGTAAATTATCGTTATCGATGCCAAGTACACAATCCATGAATCCACATCACAGTCTAAAACGTTCACTGTTTGTATGCACCGAACCTGTGGTATGGAACATATGGGACGTAGTAGTACGCGCACTAGATGAGTTAATAAAATGATTAATAACCCGCATTTGACATTCCATGCTAGATCCTATATATCGTCACCAATATAGAATTTAAATTGACATTACTAATTAAATGCATGATTAAATATAGACCTTTGACATTATTTCCAATTTTTGATTTTGTTATTGACTTTGATCCTGTCCATTTTCTTTAAAATACTATGTTCCTATTACTCCCTGTTTTCTATATTTGTTGTCCATGACTTGCTCTAAGGACATTATTTTCTTTCTTTTTAGATCAAGAATTTACAGGTACTGAAGGAACAATACCAGAAGGAATTGGTGAGCAATAATTCTAGAAGATGGAATCGAAGATTGTGCTGCTTAAATTACTTTATGCTAGATTTATTTCTGTTGAACATTGTCTTTTGACAGTATACATTGCTTTGGGCTTTTGTCCATTATTTTGGATTATTTCATTATTATCGAAGTTTTTCTTTGATTCATGTGATTATATTTCCTTGTGTAGCTGTATTTGTTGTTCATATTATTGAGTTAAACTGGTACAGCTTATGAATGATATTTACATCATTCACTGGGCCTACGTTACGTACTCGTATTTCCATATTTTAGGAAGTGGGGCATGACACCAACGCTCGGGTGTTGGCGAGACTCATTGCAGTCGACCGTAATTGGATGCGGTCGACCGCAGTGACGTTGTATATTATATTTGGGTTACGGGTTTCGGGTCCAATGAACTATATTTGTGTATATATTTTAGGGCTTGCTTGGAGGCTATATATATAGCAATAGAGGTGAACTCTAGGGTTGAGGGTAACTGAAGAGAGAATTGGCGACCGTTATCATTGTACAACTTCAAGAGATGTGAGTGCCGAGTGCTTCAAATGTGCGAGAGAGAGATTAAGACTTCTGATCTCTTTGTAATTTTTGTATTTCTAGAGGATTAAGAAATATTGATTATCTCTGCATATTATTGTGTTTGTGTGATTGTGAGATCTTGCGATTATTGTGATGACTTGATCTTGGTGCATCTGGATCTTAAGCGTTTCTGTTTCTTATGGTGTGTGTTCCGTTATTAGCACTACAAATGGTATTAGATTCTCTACATTTCTTAAATCATAACAAATTTAGATCTATCATATAGAAAACAAGTAGATCCATCTGCACACAAGGGTTTTGAGGTTCATTTTTATGTTTAGACTAGATACAGTATGTTCATCAATATTTGAGCATAATAGACCTCTAATGTTTTAGCTTCAAAAGAACTGAAAGTGACATGTATTTATATCTAACATAAAATTTTAAATACAAGCATGAGTATATGCACTACTTGACCAGTGTAAAATCAGGTTTCAAACATTCACCCTCATCGTGAACAATCAACAAACTTCCATATACAGATTTAACACAGATAAACTTAAGCATACATGTATGAATATGCCACAAAATATCTAATTAACCAGTATTCTAATCCATCAAAAATTGACGAACGGGCAAACTTTCAAAGAAAACTAATAAAAAGTGTTAGAAAAACTGAGGATCTTGTTAAGTCTTTGACACAATCAACACAAACTACCAAACAAAACTAGATCGCAACAATCACACAAAGCACACAAGAATTGTCCCGGTTGAGACTTTCGCCTTAATCCGGAAGAGGAAGAACCGAAATGTTATTCAACTAATTCTGACCACGATCCTCTCTCAAGCCTAACTGGAACTTGGTTGCTGCTTACAATGGAGAAACTCTCTCACCCGCTCAGATGAAGTACTCTCTTCTTCTATTCGACACTCAATAGAATCATATCGTTCTAGGAGCCGTTTACATTGTATTTATAGATCTAGAGAAACAATAGTTTTGATATCTTGATACAATAGCCATCCGGTGTATACTGAAGAGATAAATATACCATTAGAGCCGTAAGATCTAATCAGAAGACGAAGTGGGCTTCAATCGAAGGAACAAACCCGCACCCAAAAAATCCATCAGCGGCGCGGACGGTCGACCGCACATAGTTGCGGTCGACCGCAACTCCCAGACCATCAACCCGAGAAGGTAACAGTCGACTGTCCCTTTCTCTATTGGCTACTACTGCTGCTGACCGTTTCTCCATCTCTTCGATCCTTCATTTCGAACCCTCTATTTGTATCACCATCTTCTCTTCAGACCGAATAAGTATGTAAGACATAACACCCAACAAAAAGTTGGTATTAGATAAATAGACGGTATCTATTTCAATGTCGTATTCACCATTCAACAATTTTCCATATGTTAATATGTCACGTCCTATCTTTATCCATGTCTATCTTTATCCATGTCTAAATCCATCCTAATTAACGTTTCGTCCTCATCACAAAAGTCAATACTACTCCTGTATACGACGAGAAATTCATGCACATGTTTTTGAAATGCAAGCAATACCTAAATACCAACAATTAATTAATCATTAAACAAGAACAGAAATATACTCCTTCTAACTTGGGCATAAAAACATCAGATCAGATCAGATCAATTTCATGCAAAATTTGCCCCTGATTTTTACCTGCTGCACTGCTGGCAAAACCTCTGCTGCTGCCCTCTCACCATCACAATTGGAGTCTTCGAGTGCGCCTCACAAACCTTATGCCTCCTGTGATACTCTCTACAGTTTCTCAGATCAGCAATGCACCCATCCACCAAGCAGGACACCACACTCGGGCCACCACCAGGGCCCGGAGCCCGGGCACGCTTCGACGATGAGCCCGAAGATGAAGAGCCTCCGAGTTTGAGGTCCAGAGGGCCGTCCTGAGCCCGAACTGAAAGCCCAGTGCTTGGCCCAGCCATTGGACCCAAATTTGGCCCAGCATTTGAGTCCACTTCAGAAAAATCCCAGGAAGGCATCTTTTTATCCCAGTCCATGGCAAATTATATACTTAGAAACTTCACTTTTGCCCAATTTAGATATATAATATTACCAGATCAGCAAAGAACTGTGCAAGAAAACTCTTACTAGACTAATGGAGGGCACCCAACCGACCAAATTTGAGAGATGGGTCAAAAAGCAAACATGGGTTCAAATCACAACCAAAATCAACTCAAAAAAAGAAAAAATTATATATAAATAAAATCCTACTAAGCTAACAAAGATACAGAGAAAGATGGAGAAAAAGAAACCCTAAAATAGTTATGTAAAAGGGTTGGAGGAAGGGAGAAGAGAGGAGAAGAGAAGACTAGTATATGTATGAAGGGTTAAAGAGAAGTAGTAGTACCAACTTCCAACATACAGGCATGAGGCATAATTATTGGAAGGAGCTACAGGGAAGCTGATTTGTGCAATAAAAAACCATCTGTGCTTTAGAGGGTAGAGCAGATATGGCTTCCGTCTTGTTGTATTGCCCTTTAAGGGTTGAGGGTGATTCTTTAGAAAGTAGAGGAGGATGCATGGAAAATTGAAGTACCATCTTCTATAGCTGTTATAAGAGCATCCGCAGTCGTGATTGTTAGAAAATGCATATAGCATTTTTTATGTTTGCTGCAGTCGTCGAACGATATTTTTTAGCAATCTAAGATAAAATAATAAAAATTTTCTACTAAGACGGAATTTGAAGTTGTGTTGGAGAAATTTAATAATTTTTTAATAGGTAGATGGAATTTCACTTTGCGTCGGAAGGAAAAAAAAAAAAATTGGCGTCGGACGCAACTTCACTTTGCGTCCTAGAAATGAGGAAGGCGTCGGACGCAAAGTCACTTTGCGTCGGAAGGGAAATATATATATATACAAATGGCGTCGGACGCAACTTCACTTTGCGTCCTAGAAATGAGGAAGGCGTCGGACGCAAAGTGAATTGCCGTTTGAGAGTTTTTTTTTTAAATTTTTTTTTTAATGGTCAATTATATATTTTTTCCTGAGGGACAGAATGTGAAGTTGCGTCGGAGGAAGTTTTTTTTTTTTGTGCGACGGAAAGTGAAGTTACGTCGGAAAAATAAAAATAAAAAATAAAAATGTGCGACGGAAAGTGAAGTTGTGTCCTGTATAATATGCATTTCTCTTAAACCCACTCTCATTTATAGCAATCTACTGTCGCAAAATATACAAAATATGCATAAATAGCAAACAATTGCAGTGCATTTTTTGCGAAAATATGCATATTATGCATATTTAGCAAACGACTGTGGATGTTCTAATGGGTGAGTTGGAGTTATCATTTATTAATCTACCAACGCGAGCATCACGCGTACAAAATAACTCCCTAATACAAATTTAAAAACCCTGTGAAATACATATACATACAAATTAAATTTTCAATCAGCAAAATCAACTTAAGTGTATTGCGCGTACATAATTAATATGAAGGAGGTCTTAGATTTGAGTTATCACTATGTCAGAATTTTTTACTTAGATATATATATATATATATATCATTATTTTCCGCCCAAATATATTAAGACATGCCGTGCACATGTAAATTATGGGTCATTATTAATTTCAAAGATAATTGGGCGGAAAATAATGATGAGATACATTGAGGCACAAAACCAAGTATTTATACAAGTACAAAAACAATAAGAAATAATTCTGCCAAATGTGGGACTAAAATAATAAGAAAAAAAATACACATATACTATACGCATATATTTAACACACCTCTCCTCAAACTCACGGCGGGTCAAGCAAAGAGAGTTTATATGGAAAAAAAGATGACGGTTAAATCGTATGAGTTTTGATGAAGAAATCCACAATTTGAATTTTAGTAGATGGATATGGTAAGGAAATCGTCTTCCTCTCATACTCTCGTTGTGTGAAATGACAATCAACCTCAATGCGCATTGTTCGCTCATGAAAAACAAGCTTGCTAGCAATCTGCAAAGCACTGGTGTTATCATAGTGCACAGAAGTAGGATCAGAGAAATGCATTGCCATTCTACAAGCAAACGTCGAAGCCAGACAATCCCAGCAGTAGTCGAAGCCCTAGCATGATACTACTTGGAATTGGAACGAAAAAAATAACTTGTTTCTTTAATTTCTAGGAAATTAGAGAATCACCCAGAAAAATACAATATCCAGTGGGAACGGCGATAAGTAACATGTCCAGCCCAACCGGCATCACAATAAACTCGAAAAAGAAAGGAAGATGCAAAGGAGAAGAACAACGACATGGTGACGGTGCCACAAAGAAATCTAAGTATGTGAAGAAGAGCAGCATAATGAAAGGCTGTAGACGCAGATACGAACTGGCTCACAACATGGACTGCATGCGAAATATCTGGGCGACTGATAGTGAGATAGACAAGCATCACAACAAGCTCTCGATAGCGAGTGGGATTTGGTAACGGATCATCATCATCATGTTGCAACTTAACATTCAACCCGAGCGAAGTAGGAGAAGTGCAAGTGTCTCCTAGGGCGGTACGTTTGATAATCTCCGCAGTCAACTTGCGATGTGACAGAGAATATCCACGATCTGAATAATCTACCACAAGGCCAAGAAAATAACAAAGAGAGCCAAGATCTTTCATATCAAACTGGTTATGAATATGACGTTTAATGCGAGCAATGTGATCCTGATTATCACCGATAGTAATTTTATCATCCACATATAGACGAAGAATAATGTGACACTGATCAACAATAGATTAAAAAAATTACAAGATCATTTGCACTAGCAAGAAAACCAGCACTTTGAATAACCTGAGCGAAACGGGCAAATCAAGCACGAGGACCTTGCTTGAGGCCATAGAGAGTACGACCCAACCGACAAACATGACCCGATGGATGAAAGAGACTAGGTGAAGGTGTCATGTACATCTCTTCAGAGATTGACGCATGAAGAAAGGCATTCTTCACATTCAATTGAAATAACAGCCAGTGGCGACAATCGTGATAGCGATAAGAGTGCAAACAATGGCCATCTTGGCAACATGGGCAAAAGTCTCATTCTAATCAATATCATACTTTTGACTAAAACCACGGGGCAACCAGAAGGGCTTTATGCCATTATATAGAACCATCCACACGAGTTTTAATTTTATAGATCCACATGCAACTGATGAGCCTCTTCCCATGAGGTAAAGGATAGAGATCCCAAGTCTGAGCATGTTGTAAATCATCTGCCATAGAACCATCTGCACGAGTTTTAATTTTATAGATACACCTCCAACTGATGAGCCTCTTCCCAGGAGGTAAAGGACAGAAATCACAAGTATGAGCATGTTGTAAATCATCTGCCATAGCAGACTGTCAATCAGGAAATGTAACTACCTCACGATAGGTTTAAGGCTCCTGATAACCTGACGTTACTAGCAGAAAAGTTGGAAAAGCAGCGGTGGTAAATTTCACGATATTTGGCAGGTGGGCGATGTTCTCTAGTAGGATAGCGAGGACTTGGATCCACATGTTGGAGAGACATATCAACTTCAGGAGAGACAGACACATCTTTAGACATGGGTGGGAGCTCTCTGTACCAGGACTAGACTGTGTAATAGTCTCAAACGGAGATGAACATATTGGAGCATCAGTTGAGGAGAAATTTGATGTGATCTCAACAATATCAAGAAACTCAACCTCACTTGAAGTAGGAAGTGGCAGTAAGACAGATGGAGAAGAGAATAGGAAGGAAGGTGCTCAAAGAAGATCACATGTGGGGAAATGAGAAGACAAGAAGCAATGGGATGGTAACAACGATAGTCTTTATGTTCAAGATTGTATCAAAAGAAAACACACATAGCTAACATTGGAGAGAGTTTGGTACCTATGGAGGAGAAATTAGAACAAAACACGTACAACCAAATACTCACAAATTGGTTTGGTAAGGAGAAATATCGTAAAGCCTCTGGTAAGGGAGTAAGACATTGAAGAATGTAAGAGGTTGTACGAAGCATTCCCATTTCTACAAGCAAACGTCGGAGCCAAACATCTCAGCAGTAGTCGAAGCCATAACATGATACTAATTGAAATTGGAACGAGAAACAATATCTTGTTTCTTTGATTTCTAGTAAATCAGAGAATCACCAAGAAAAATATAGTATACAGTGGTAGATTGGCGATAAGTAACATCTCCGGCCCAACCGACATCACAGTAAGCTCGAAGAAGAAAGGAGGATGCAGAGGAGAAAAATAACGACCTGGTGCCGGTGCCACGAATATATTTAAGTATGTGAAGAAGAGCAGCATAATGAATGGTCATAGGAACAGATACGAATTGGCTCACAACATTGACTGCATGCGAAATATCTAAGCGACTGATAGTGAGATAGACAAGCATCCCAACAAGCTATCGATAGCGAGTGGGATTTGGTAACGGATCATCATCATCATGTTGCAACATACCATTCAACTCGAGCGAAGTAGGAGCAGTGCAAGTGTCTCCTAAGGCGGTATGTTTGAGAATCTCCGCATATCAAGAAACTCAACCTCACTTGAAGTAAGAAGTGGCAACGGGACAAGTGGAGAAGGAAGAGCATAGTAAGCAAGGTGCTCAAAGAAGGTCACATGTGGGGAAATGCGAAGACGACGAGCAATGGGATGGTAACAACGACAGCCTTTATGTTGAAGACAGTATCAAAAGAAAACACACATAGCTGACATTGGAGAGAGTTTGGTACCTTATGGTGGAGGAATTAGAACAAAACACGTACAATCAAATACTCACATATTAGTCTAATCAGGAGAAATATCGTAAAGCTTCTAATAGGGAGTAAGACATTGAAGAATGGAAGAGGGTATATGATTAAGAATGTCGATACTAGTGAGAACAGCCTCGGATCAATCTGCATCTCTATATGTGGATCATGTACAACACAAGATGAGGAATTAAATGTAACCGTATAATTTACATTCAGTCAATTGGGATACAAAAAAATATTCAGGGCAACGTTGGGTACATGATAAACATGAAGTACAGAAAAATATGGAGAATCAAGGAAATGACCAGTATAAGTCATTTGCAAGTGTGTGTCATCAGTTGTGCGAATGGAAGATGTGAGTGGTGAGTATGACCATAATCTAATATCTGTGAGGCAGAGACATTATCTAAATACCATTTGTCGATGAACTGGAGAAAACAGTATTACTCGTCATTTTCAATGATTATAGAAGTCCTTGCAACTGTGAGTGATCTAATTGTTGAGCAGAGAAAACACTCATTGGAGGAGCAGTGGTAGCCTGTCGTGGGACAAGAGGAGTCAACTAAGAACATTGGCAAGCACGAGATTGGCCAGTGGTATGACCCCAAATCTGATGGTAATCACACCAAGCATGAGGAGATTGAGCAAAGCCAAGAGTAGTGTACTGTTTTTTTTTTGTTGAGGGAAAAGGTGGATAGTGGCCACCCTGTTTCATTAATAAGAAATTAATGATACAAACCCAGAGAACTGGGCCAGACTACAACCTACAGACAGGAAATAAAACATACATGAAGCAACATGACCCGTACAAACAACAAATCCCTCCAACAACCCTGGAGGGTGGGCCGACAAACAGGCTCGGTCCAGCAAAATTGTATGTACATCAGTTTAGCTTCGTACACCGCCTCCACGACACATGTACACCTGCTTGAAACTAGTTTGACAGGATTTTAACCCCCGCCGATTCCTGCCTTCTCCTCGTTGGGGGGACCCCATCTTTGGGTCCAAGTCCCGCAGGCTGACTTATGACACCACGGCACATGCACAATCACCATCTCCAGCCGCTACCAAAGAGATAGCCGTGAAGAGGATACCTTCACCTCTCTCACGATTGTGCTATCTCAGGCGATTTCTCACCAAACAGCTATCTCTCTCACCCCACCAAAAACCACGCTCCAGGAGAGAACCGTGGAGAGGATACCTTCACCTCTCTCACACCCTTGCTCTCTCAGGTGATTTCTCACCACACAGACTCAACTCGACTCTTACTCCCAAGAAGAGACGATGCTGTTACGAGACAGTGGCCTAAGCTGGAGGAAGCTCAATAGCCTGATAGTAGGCGCTGTCAAGACTGCAACGGCGGCATCGTTGGACAACCAAACGAGAGTGTGCACAGCATGGGGGATCCCATATTCGGGTCCAAGCCCCACAATCGTGTAATACAACATGCTACACAGTCCCCACCTCCCACAACAAACAATTACCGGCCTAGCCCCACGGGCCCCATACCTAACCACCAACCTCACACACTTGAACCCCAGATCCTTGGCGTTCGCGACAACAGGTGCGGTAGGATGCTCTGGCGCGACATAGTCGCTCCACGACAGTTGAGACAAGCACTCCGAAAGTTGAGACAAGTGAGCGCACACCACGGAGGGAACCCATCTTCGGGCCCAAGCTCCACAATTGTGCAAAATAACCTAACTCGCTCATCATAACAACTCGCAGATAAAGAACATTCGGCATCTTCACACGCACTACCAACCCTCGCAAAAACCCAATCATAGTCGCAAATTGCCGTGATTGGCCCCGAGAGTGTGGACATGGTGGCAAGCGCGAAGAATATCCGGGTAAACATCTAGCAAAGCCAACCAACCCCAACATAACCCAAACCCCAACCCCAATCAACTCACCCCCAAACCCCCAACTCCAACAGCGACAGATCTGATTGAAAGTAGAAAATTACACAACAATACAAAGTACAGATCCTCAGCCACCTTATGCCACATGCAAGCCCACCATCTCGTAAACCCTACAAAACACGATGTAATAGCTACAATTTAGAGGCTCGAGTGCAAGCAACTTACAATCTACAACCTCAATGTAGCGATGAATTGTCAAGATCTGGAGGTCGACGGCTGATGCCTGCTCGACGTCAAAGAGGCCTGCGCGTCGCTCGAGATGGTAAGGCATCGCTGGGCAGTGGCGGACGCCTCGCTCCACATGGCGGAAGGAGATGGGAAGGCAGTGATGGGTTTGGGCGTTGGTGGGTCCCGAGCGTTCGACGCCCAGATGGGAGGCCGGATGCCTCGACTTCGGCACCTAGGTTGAACGTTAGGGGAGCGGGGGTTTAACATTGGGGATGGCGAAGGAGAGGTGATGACCCCGCGAAATGGACTTGGGATCGAGGCCGTCAACAGAATCCAACGGCTCAGAAGAAGAGAAGGGGCTTTCGGGGAGGTTGGAGTGTGGGTCCCTAGGGGCATCGAACGGTGAAACGGGGAGGGGGCGGCGAGATCTCGGCCGCCACCCCTTCCACACTCTCTCTAGATCTATGATTTTTTTTTGTTTTTAAAGTTTTTTGGGGAGCTTCTCTCTTTAGAAAATCTAGAGAGAGAAATTCTTTTGTTGCATATCCCTTTTCTGGAGTAGTGAATTGTTATGGAGGAGTTCGAAGGACATTGAAGTATTTACCTATTATTAGTTGAAGTCATGATTTGTAGTAAAAAGTATGTGGACTAGATTTGAACTTAAAAAATAATAATATGGTCAAACTGGGGGCTAACCAAACCTTTCCAAAGTATAGAGAATTAGTTCTGGAGTTTTCTGGTTGGAGCCATTAATTCTAGTCAAATGGAGGGCCTTAAACAGTTAAATGCATTTTCCGAAAAGTAAATTAAGCGGTTAGATCATAGGGAAAAAGAATTATGGTGTTTGTTTTTTGGTGGCTCATAAGGATTGGCTGGTGAAGGTGTTTGGCGTTTGTGTGATGAGGTGTGGCCGTGGAAACCAGAAACAGGAAAAAAAAAGTTGGATTCGGGCTGGAAAGGGCCGAAATTTATTGATGGAGGTATATTTTGTTTTCTAATTTATAGGAAAAAAAATTTCTCAAATCTCTCATCTTCTTAATCTTCTCAATCAATTGTACCTCTTTTTCAAGAATGTCATATATATAAAGAGATATACAGTAGAAGAATGAATAACAAGAAAATAAGATTTTTTTCCAAATCTAATTTCAATACTTCAATATAGTATCAGAGCCTAAAATATCCTAGGCTACGTGAAGAGGAGAAAGAAGAAGAGGCGATGTTCAGCTTCATCGATCACCAACCTCTTCCCAGACTTTAGATCCAGATCCGAACCCGAACAAGAAATCCCAACTTCATCTCTGTCAAAGCTGCTGTCGATCAACCCGAAACCTCGAAGCCATCCACCTTGCTCCGCTGCCGAAATGCCACCTATCCGAAACCCTTAGTTTGCTGCCGCCTTTTATCTACCACAGTGATTGAGATCTGGATCTGTTCAGATCCAATTTTTCCATTGGTGGATTTTTTGTTGTTTGGTGTTCGGGCTCTTGGCTTTGATCCAGATCGGACCTAAAATGAGCTATTCTATTGGTTGTGTTGTTGTTGTATGTTGTTTGATGTTGTGTCTGCCTGCTGTTTAGTGTTTGGATTAGAGGGTGCTGCTTGTTATGTTCTTGCTGTTAGTGCTTGTTGTGTTGCACTATGGAACAAACTGATGGATCTTCGAACACTAAGAATAGTACATCGATTATTGTACAATTCAAAAATTCTGGTTTTAATGTTGGGATAACTCTTGATGAAACCAACTCTGAGGTTTGGAATCAGTTGATGGAGATGCATATTGTTGAACGTGAAAAGATCCAGTATATTCGGGAAAAGAGCATAGTTCTTACTAAAACCAATGCTACATATGACAAATGGTGTGCTGACAATCAAAAAGTTAAAGGCTGGTTATTGATGTCCATGAAACCCAATATTATGAAGAGATATATTCGATTACCTACTACTTGTGATGTCTGGATGCCCTTGCAAAGACATTCTATGATGGAACCGATGAGGTTCAAGTATTTGCTCTAAACCAGAGAACCTTCATGACAAGGCAAAATAGCTGGTCACTCTTCGTTTGTTATGGAGAATTAACTGAGATTTTCAAGAGTTTGACCTTCGTGATAAGGTGATCATGAAGAATCCTGGTGATGTTGAAATATATCGGAAATCGATTAAGCACTTGCGGGTCCATATCTTCTTAGCAGGATTGGATGCTGAGTTTGAACTGTTGGTGTATTCCCTAAAGGTCAATTGTGTATTGATATTACTAGTTTACATTGTATTATGACATTTATTTCATATATGAGGTATTTTATTTATTGTGTTGTTTATTGTGTTTAAATGAGTATAATAAAATCGTTAGAATAGTAGGTTCAATACCATGGAATATCAAGTGCATGACTTGATTGTGAGATCCTATTGGTTGTAATCATAACACTATTCTTAAATATCCCTAGTCAAGTATTATTATGAATTAGGACAACAATAATGCATAGAGACTAGTATGTGTGTAGACTGATGACCATATCTCACGGTTTATAGATATGAGATATCAAATTTTCACACAGATACATATTAGAGTAATAATGTACTGGATTGACCCACCATGAGAACGCTGCATAGATCGTTACGTGAGTGTCATAAGCGGTTCTCACAGTGATCATGGTGTATGTAGTCCTTTTGACGTGAAGTCACTACGGTTCCCTACAAGAGAAGTTATATGTTTTAATGTCGTCAAACATTACCTGTAATAAGGTGATTATAAAAGTCGATTATTGGATATACTACAAATCATGCGGAGGGGTGTGAGTGACTTAGATAGGATTTGTCCCTCTTATATAATAAGAGCAATATCTACGGGCCCCTTGATTGAATGAGATGCAAAATGCATGACTGTACTCAAATGAGTCAATATGAGATATTGAGCTCATTTGTTTTAGTAAGTCTACTCGGACATCAAGAAACCAAAGATTGAACTATATAAGGGTGACACAATCTATGCCTTGTGGTCAATTAAGATATCTGGACAAAGGGACTAGACTACATGGTAATATTGGTCACGAATAGGTTATGTCAAGTCACTGACATTCCCACTACTTGAGTAGCAGTGATGTATTGCTAGATACCGCTCACCGTTTATAATACTAGAATATTATTTTAGTATTACTGTCAACGTAACGGGAACCTACAGGGTCACACACTTAGAATGGATCGAAATTGGGATTTAAATTCATAATAATTTAATTAGGGATCCAAGTAAGACTTGGACTCCAAATATTGGTCGGATATTTAATTAGATTAAATGGGCTGACTAAAGTTCAAAGGCCCACACACGAATCTGAACCAGGTCAGATTGTGAGTCCAATCACCTCATTACTCTCTTAAGGTTGATTTTCTGCAACTATATATATGATACGTATCTGTGAAAAATGGTCATACGAGAAAACCCTAGCCGCCACAGAAATTGTGAGAGAGAGATCGTGAGGAACAACCCCACCCTACAGCTAGCACCGCGGCGTGAGGAAAGCTTGGTTTTGATATGTTCATGTGGATACCGTTGAGGCACCTCAAAATTTTAGTGCTGTGATCGACATATCTTGGAGACAGCAGATCCATCCTTAAGGTATAACTCCTAAACACATTTTATGGTTTTTGCATGGATCCATGGCTAGGTTTTAATATTTTGTAACTTTTTCGCTGTGTATTCAATCTGTGTTTGCCATTGAAACCTAACAGTGGTATCAAAGCCACTTGCAAAACCATAATTTGGTTATGAAAGATATGTGACTATTTGTGATATATTCGCACTTTTGGTAGAAAGATTCATATGTGATATTTTTTTTTTTGCAACAGTTACAATATAAGGATTCGTTTATGTGTTGGTTGTTAACACAGATGCCACACTAGGGTAGCCATCGGATTGAAACCATTGAAAACCCTGGAAAGATGTGATTTACAGTGATGTTAGGGTTTCTTGAAGTATGAATAGTTCATGCACCTGCATCATCTGCAATGGCATTAGGGTTTCTTAAAACATGAAAAGTTCATGCACTGGCAGTGGTAATGGATGATGAGGCAAATTTTTGCTCTGGGGCCCTGCCCCGCGAACCCGCAAGGGGCGACCTCCCTTTGACCCCTGCCCGCTGACCGGGCAGCGGGCCCCCGTGATGGCCTTGCATAAGGCAATATTGATTCCCCGAAAATCAATCTTTTTTAAATAAACTAAATAAAATCATAAAAACAAAATCTTTGATTATTATGTTCTGTAATGCATAGTGCATGGTTGTGACCTTAGTTCTGTGATGCATGGTTTATATTCTGTGATGTATTGTTTATATTTTGGTATTTTGAATACGACCTGCGTGTCGTGCATTTCTCTCTACGTTCTCAATGTAATCCTTTCTCTCTAAACTCCAATTGTACATTCTTTCTTTATATATAAATATAATCTCACTGAGGAGGCAAGGAATTGTCAACCATACAAGGACAAGATTGGGAAGCTGCTTGGTGAATACGGTATAATCCCTTTGTTCAGTTTTTAATACTCTTATTGGCTTGAGAGAATTAGTGTGTTAGGGCCACAACCATGTCACATAAATTTTATGCTTTTATTTTTGTATGAGATGCATTGTTGTATGCTAATGGATGATGAATGGTGAGAACAATTAATAAAATAACAAAAAAATCCCTCAAAGTAAATATTAAGTTGCAATAAGATGTCTTCCAATGCATGACACTCGTCTAGGATAGGATTGATTAAATGTAGGTCTGTCAAAGCAGAGTGCCTTTATCTATCCTAGTGAGACGCGATGAGATAAAAGTAATATTCAATTGCCAACCATTGGGTCTGACTTAACTGGACTAAATAGGATTGAAGGTTTAGAGGCATAGAGTTGGGCTTTAATCTATGAGATAGATTAGAGTAAGTGTTACTCACCCAATTTTTTAAGAGTTGCATATGATGTAATTGAAAAATGTTCCCTACCTAAATAATTGAATTTTGAGTGATCAGTCAAAGCTGACTCAGAACTAGGTGAAATATGCATCTTGGCCTACTAGAAAATTTTACAATGAGATTTTCTAAGTCAATGAGGAGGGTCATTGATTTGAATAAAATAGTTGGAGGTATATTTAATAAAAGACCATATTAAATATTTCAATGTCATGATACATACTCTGCATATTTCTATTGATGGTTAAATATTTCTTACTTTGGATATTTCTGTGAAATAATATTTATTTTGCATATTTCTATTGATAGATTACCATGCATCCAACGCATCAAATAACCTATCATTGAGAACTGTCCTTGTGAATGACAATCTGTCTGGGACAAATCTTGCGACAGGATCTCGCTCTTGATCTTGAGGTATTTTATGCATATGTCCGCCGTGAGTTTCGTCATCAAAGCACCATGAACAATTGCTCAGAACCCTCTGATGCATCTGCAATGGTGGCTCAGAACCGTCATTCAAAGAGCGATCTGGGTCGATCTGGACCAAAACTACCTTATGAGTCGAGGAAGTGTACTCATTGTGGCAAGATCGGTCACATGAAAGCTCGCTGTTATGAGATTATCGGCTACCCGGAGAACTGAAATCATAGCAGAGATACTCGGAAGAAAAATTACAACCAACCCACTATCGCCGTTGGAGTTGCTGATGGAGCTTAAAAGGGTGTTGGACTTGCTTCTGCATTAGTTACAACTACAGGTAATGATGCTAAGGTATTTAATAATTCCGCCTCTGTTATGAATAATGTATGGATAATTGATTCAGGTACTACCGACCATATGACTTTTTATTCTAGACAAGTCCAAACCTTACAACCATCCACAAAATCAAGTGTGTCCACTGTCAATGGAGATCCTGCCATCGTTATTGGTGAGAGTTCCATATCGCTCACAAAAAACTTAACCATAGATACTGTACTAGTTGTGTCATCCTTAAATTTTAATCTGTTATCTGTTGCTCAAATAACTATTGCCTTACATTTTATTGTAATTTTTTTGGCCCTCTTATTATGTGTTTAAGGACATTTAGACTCGCAAGACGATTGGAATGGGGTTAGACACGAGAAGTTATACTACCTGGACTTGGTATCTGACAGTTCAAGTAAGTTGACTCAAGCTCTATTGGTGGAAGGATTCAAGGGGGAGAAGAAGAAATCAGAGATTTGCCTATGGCATCGACGTCTAGGGCATGCATCTTTTGATTATTTGAATAAATTATTTTCAAGTTTATTTTCAAAGTTAGATGTTTCTAATTTTCAGTGTGATGTATGTGAACTAGCAAAAAGTCATCGTATCTCTCTTTTCCTCCAAATTTAAATAAAAGCTCTCTTCCGTTTATGATTGTTCATTATGATGTTTGGGGTCCATCCAAAAATACTACTTTTGGAGGAGCAAAATGGTTTGTGGCATTCAGTGATTACTGTACTCGTATGATTTGGATTTGTTTGATGAAGTCTAAAAGTGACGTTAGTGGTTTATTTAAAAAATTTCACAAGTGGGTTATAACGTAGTATAAAGCACAGATTCAAGTTTTTTTGAGTGATAATGGCAGCGAGTATCTGAGTTCAGATCTGCAACAATATTTGGTAGATTACGGGATTGTTCACCAGACTACATGTTCGTATACACCTTAACAGAATGGGGTTGCAGAAAGAAAAAACAGAAACTTGCTCGAGATGGTCCGTACTTCCCTTATTCATGGCAATATGCCACTCATGTATTGGGGGGAAGCTCTTACTTCTGCTGCATACCTAATCAACCGAGTTCCCTCCCTTTAGTATCCTAAATTTCATCACACCATTTCAAGCATTAACCGAAGCTGTTATGAACCAACAGTTGTCAACTTGCCACCTCGTGTGTTTAGGTGTGTCGCATTTGTTCACCTTCTTCAACACGAGCGAACTAACTTAACTCCTCGAGTTGTGCGATGTGCTTTCGTGGGATATGCAACGAATAAGAAAGAGTAATATTGTTATCACCCACCAACTCAAAGGATGTTTGTGACTATAGATGTTGTGTTCCATGAAAATAAGATGCATTTTTGCTCTGAGGTTGAACTTCAGGGGGAGTACCGAAGTGAAGTTCAGACTCTTGCGTATGACGAAGTGGTTACCATTCAGAATGACCGGTTGAATACAAGGGGTGAAAATCTAGATGTAAGTAGTAACGAGGAATCGAATGAAGATCTGGTTGAGGGGGAAGAAGATTTGGTTGAGAGAGAACACCTCCAAAAGGAACTGCAATCAGTGCCGAACCTCCTCGAAGAGGAATCATTGGGATCCATACCATCACTAGTACCAGCACCGTCAGAACCCCAAAACCAATTGTCGTCATTGTTCGAAGCTCTAAGAAGGGAGTACCACTAGAGGTAACCCAAAACCTACTTATGATCCTGATCTCACTAGTAATATCAAGTATCCTATGAGTCATTATGTGTCTACTCACCGATTGTCTAATTCAAATAAGTCATTTATGAATCAATTATCTGTTGTATCAGCACCGTCGGAACCCCAAAACCAATTGTCATCGTTGTCCGAAGCTCTAAGATGGGAGTACCTGTAACGCCCCGCCCCAATACTCAGACAATTTTAATATTTTTTAGAATACAAATTAGATACTATGTAGTACACCTGCCCACCACAGGCTGCCTCTCAAAAGGTGGTTAACCAATTAGGTGACTCTTGATCATAGGCAATTATATTTATACTCAAACTATTTTTGTATATTACCAATATGGGACTATATTTCTCAAATCCCTTCTCAACTCCCGTGTACCTCACGTACACGTCACCAATTCAAACCATATTTCAATATTAACATATCATACAATTCCAAACCACATCATTCAATACCAAATCCAACTATATCTTAACAAATCCAACAACCACAGTATCAACCCGTGGGCATCATCCCACTCATAACCGGATTTCAAATCCATTCAATTCCAACCAATTTTCAAACAATCCTTCCTATAGAAATATTCTATAGGACAACATCACAGTTTTATATATATTCAAATCATCCAACCATTTATATATATATATATATATATATATATATATATATATATATATATATATATATATATATTTCAGAAATACGGGGTATTATATACACCCCACCTTTAGAAATCAGCGTCCTCGCTGAGTACGGGACACACATCTAGTGTAGCTTCTACATCCAGTGTCGAAAGTCGACTCTGATACCATTTGTAACGCCCCACCCCAATACTCAGACAATTTTAATATTTTTTAGAATACAAATTAGATACTATGTAGTACAACCGCCCACCACAGGCTGCCTCTCAAAAGGTGGCTAACCAATTAGGTGACTCTTGATCATAGGCAATTATATTTATACTCAAACTATTTTTTTATATTACCAATATGGGACTATATTTCTCAAATCCCTTCTCAACTCCCATGTACCTCACGTACACATCACCAATTCAAACCATATTTCAATATTAACATATCATACAATTCCAAACCACATCATTCAATACCAAATCCAACTATATCTTAACAAATCCAACAACCACAGTATCAACCCGTGGGCATCATCCCACTCATAACCGGATTTCAAATCCATTCAATTCCAACCAATTTTCAAACAATCCTTCCTATAGAAATATTCTATAGGACAACATCACTTTTTTATATATATTCAAATCATCCAACCATTTATATATATATATATATATATATATATATATATATATATATATATATATATATATATCAGAAATACAGGGTATTACAGTACCACTAGAGGTATCTCAAAATTTACTTATGAGCCTGATCCCACTAGTAATATCAAGTATCATATGAGTCATTATGTGTCTACTAACCAATTGTCTGATTCAAATAAGTCATTTATGAATTGATTATCTGTTGTATCTATTCCAAACAGTGTGCAGAAAGCATTAGCCGATCCAAGGTGGAAAGCGGCTATAGATGAGGAGATGAAGTCCTTGAAGAAGAATGAGACTTGGGAGATATTCGAACTACCAGCAGGAAAGAAGCCGGTAGGATGCATATAGATTTATACCGTGAAGTAAAAGTTTGATGGTTCAATGGAGCGATACAAGACAAGGTTGGTTGCCAAAGGGTACACTCAAACTTATGGAATTGATTATGATGAAACATTTGCACATGTGGTAAATTTCAATACTGTTCGAGTTCTACTGTCACTTACTGCAAACCTTGACTGGTCGTTGGAGCAATTTCATGTGAAGGATGTTTTTTTTGTATGGGGAATTGACATAAGAGTTTTATATGGATCTGGCACCAGGATCAAATAGACTAGTCCAACACAGTAATAAAGTGTGTCGGTTGAGAAAAGCACTCTATGGTCTCAAAAAGTCATCAAGAGCTTGGTTTGGGAGGTTTACAAATTATTGAGGACATTCGAATATTGTCATAGTAATTCATATCATACTATGTTCTTGAAAAGGAAAGAAGATAAGATTATTGCTCTCATTATACATGCGGATATATGATAGTAACTGGAAATGATCCTGATGAGAGAAAAGCATTAAAGAGCTACTTGTCACAAGAGTTCGAAATGAAGGATCTTGGCCCTTTGAGATATTTTCTTGATATCGAAGTTTCTCACTCTAGAAATTGTATATTTCTGTCTCAAAGAAAGTATGTTCTTGATTTGTTGATGGAAACAAGAATATTTGCTTGTCAGCCTATTGATACACCGTTAGAAGAAGAACTGAAATTGTGGAATGATCTTGATCAAGTGTCGTGCGATAAGAAGAGATATCAGAGATTGGAGGACGACTAATGTATCTTGCACATACGCAGCCAGATTTGTCATATGCCTTAAATGTGGTGAGTCAGTTTATGCATACTCCTCGTGAACAATATATGAATACGGTGATAAGAATCCTAAGATATATAAAGTTTGCTCCAGAAAAATAGGTCTTATTTGCAAAAAAAGGTAACTGGAAGGTTGAGGCATATACTGATGCTGATTAGGCAGGATCTGTTGATAATAGGCGCTCCATTTCAGGATACTTTACCTTTGTTGGAGAAAATCTGGTCACATGGAGAAGTAAAAAGAAAATTATGTTGCATGCTCTAGTGCAGAGGCTGAGTATCGCGGAGTAGCACTGAGTATAACTGAAGTTTTATGGCTTAAACTTTTGTTACATGATTTATATTGTGGTCCAAATGAGCCTATTAAGGTGTATTGTGACAGTCAAGCGGTGTGTGATATTGTAACCAATCCAGTCCAGCATGATAGGACGAAGCATGTAGAGGTGGATAGATTTTTCATCAAGGAGAAATTAGATGAGAAAATTATTGAGGTGTCCAAGGTGAAGTCAGAAGACCAACTCGCAGATATTCTTACAAAGGCAGTTTCGAACCAGATCTTCTTGAAATTTGTGGACAAGTTTGTATGTTCAATATCTATGGGCCAACTTGAGGGAGTGTGTTAAAATATAGTTTGGTATGGTATGAGTTGTATATTCTGTTTCCTAATTTATAAGGGAACAAATTTCTTCAAATCTCTTATCTCCTTAATCCTCTCAATGAATTGTACCCCTTCACTAATAAAGTTTTGTATATACGAAGAGATAGACAGTAGAAAAATGAATAACAAGAAAATCTAATTTTTTCCCAAATCTAATTTTAATATTTCAATAAAAAATACACATATAATATTGGTATATATTTAACCATCTTCACAAGATTTACTTCTCTCCATCCCTTGTGTACTTTTCTTTTGTTATTTCACTTGTAAAGTTGAAAGCAAGTGTACCTTGTCAGTTTCTTTGCCTGCCACCCATCTCTTTCTCTGCCTTTGTGTTAAGTATTTAATAAAGCAACAACAAAAGTAGCATGAGAATAAAACAAATACATTGAAGAATATCAGATTTATGTGGTTCAATTAACCCGAGTTAATGTCCACAACATGATACACATAGCATGGATCTTAACTTTCGATAAAGATTTACAATTAAGCGATCTATGCTAATGTTTTAACTTTTAAGTAAGTTTGCTTCTGTGGTTTACTTTTTCTCTCATTTTTTTTTTTCTGATTACAGTAATGATTCTTAACATACATATTTACAAAACTTAAAAAGTATAAAAATTTCTTTATGCAACACTGAAATTACACAGGAATTTAGGGTTCACATCTTCGAACTCATCTCAAGCTCCACCATCGTACACACCTTGTGTTTGGCTTCATTTTAATTGTAACTATTCTAACCCTGGGGATAGCTTATATATGCTTTAAACATGGATTGACTGCTAGTCAATATCCACACCTAACCCTCTCACATACCAAAATTGTGTCTTAAAGTACACATAATTTTGTTCCATGCAGGGGCCTACAACTTCAAGTACATATACATATTCACCATGGTAAGGAAACATGTTAAAAATCATTTTATTTAATCTAGCTAGTCAGGGAATTTTTTACCATGCACTTCATCTTCATGCTCATTTTCTTCGACACCAAGTACATACCTGCAATCGAATATCTAAAATGTTCTTTTTTTAAAGGAAAATATCTACCATGTTCTCAAAATTCTTCTACCGTAAAGATTGCCTTATCTTAATTTCCTCCGAAAAATATTTAGTTAGATTTAAACATGAAATGCCTCGATCGATGATTACTATTTAGATATTTATTTCATGTCATGCAGTAATTGATCGATCCCCACATTGTTTTATGCTGTAGATGAAGATTGTCTTGGGATATAAAGACAATCGATGAAACAAATAAAAGTTCCAGTAACACCTAGGCAGAGCAATTTGTGTAGCCCACCGCGCGCTCACTAGCTTTAAAATTCGTGTCCGTGACTAGGTCAAGGACCACAGGAGCACATTTTTTTAAAAATTTTTACTTTTGGTAAATTTTTGTAGCAATTGCTTTTTGTTGTTGTTGTTGAGGCCTTCAGGGAATTGTAGCCATTACTTATGAAAGTATTGAAGTACATAATGATCGTTTCCTTTGGGTACATAAGGTATACAAGGGACAGTTTTACATTAATTAACGACTTGCGTATTTTATTAACAAGAGCTTAATGAAGTAACTTTCAGATCCTAAATGAGATTAGCATATTCAAAGTTAATGATGCTCTTTGTTTATATTTCACCACAAAAAGACCAAAAATTATAATAAGTTGTTGTGAATGTGAAGCTATTATTCCTTTAGCACATGCATGTTCTTTGCATGTTTTGGGAAAGCTCATAGAATGCCCCGTTGTTCTTAGACCAGTAATCTGCACGTGGGATGCATGTGCTAATTTAATTTTTTTTTTTTTTATAGACTAAATAATAAGATGTAATATGGCCTCGAACCTGAGACATTCCTTTACTCATATATAATTTTTACAAATTAGTCATAGTGGCACACACTTTTATTTTATATGAGTAACACTTTGTACCATGTGCAAATTGCACAGCCTAAAATAATTTTGAGGGACTCGTACAATTATATAGAACTTCAAAAAAGAGTGAGAGAATTGAGAGAAACTTATAAATACCATCTCTACCATAATTACTGAAATCTTCGTTATTATCCTCATATAAATAGATGATTTAGAGAATCACTATCAAACCACAATGTTATCCATTTAAAGCTAAAAAATGCATGCAATGAAAAGATGCGGCAAATTCAACTAATTTATGTTAACATGTATATTATAACATCATTAATATTTAGTAAATATGTTATACATTATAAACTATGCATTATAGCACATGGTAGTGTAAAGATGATAGACTAAGAAAATCATATTAAAATAATTTTATGAATTGTTTTTGCTTAAAAATCTAATTCTAAGTTAGGGGATGGGGGTGTGTTTCAGAAGAGACGTGGGATTTTGTGAGATTAGGAAAGTGGGTGGGGAAGAGATTGTGTTTGAGGTTTTTATTTTATACTGGATTTTAAATAAAATAGTGCGCAATCACGTGTTAGTAAAATAGGAATTCCTACCTTTTCTCTTCTTTCTCTATTCAAAATAAAGAAATGAGAGCTCCTATTAGTATAAGATTTAAACTAGTGTTACCCTGTGCAAATTGCACAACCTAAAATAGTTTTGAGGGACTCATAAAATTATATATAACTCCCAAAAAATGTGAGAGAATTGAGATAAACTTATGAATATCATTAATACCGTAATTACTGAAATCTTCATTATCATCCTCACATAAGCAGATAGTTTAGAAAAGCACTGTCAAACCATAATGTTATACAATTGAATATTACTAAAGCAGATGGAGGGGTGCGGGAGTAGGGATGGGGGTGAGTTTGAGAAGAGCCGTGAGATTTTGTGAGGTTGGAAAAAGTGACAGGGGAAGAGACTGTGTTTGAGGGATTATGATTTTTATTTTGCTTTTATTTTTTTAATAAAAATTATGCGTAGTACACGTGTTAGTTAATTAGGAATCCCTATTATTACTCTCTTATCTCTATTTTAAAATAGAGAAAGAAGAAATGGTAAACTCTCTCTCCTATTAGTATAATCTATATAATAAAACACAAAGAAAGCTATCAAGTGGTCCTCCTTCAATTCCCCCAAAATCAAAGGTCCAGATCTATCCTCACAAAACACATTTTTCCTCCCAAAAGTTTTTCCTCAAAACTCAAATTCAAATTCTCTCAAAACAACTCATCTCTCTCTCTCTCTCTCTCTCTCTCTCTCTCTCTATATATATATATATATATGGAAACATGGATTTTTATACCCCAATTTATAATTATTTTTCACCATATACTAATGGAAACATGAACTTTTATTTACAACTAATTATTGTTATACCATTCAAATTTTAGCTACATAATTGTTAATTTGCTGTTTTTGTATGCTGTATCGTTCTGAAGACGTGTCGTAGACACGTTGCCACGGGCAAATCTAGTATATAGATATAATATAATTAGTGAACTAAAAGTAGGTTGTAGCTAAACTTCATTCATTTATTATCAAACATGTAGTACAATCAAAGGCAAGTTTAATCAGGTCTAAAGAGATTCTTACTTGATCATGTCTAAAGAGATTAGTACTAAAAATGATTCAAGTAATCATTAGTCAAGTCAAAAGAGGAAAGTAGATCGACAAAGATCAAAAAATTCAGTTTATATATAATTGAACTTCCTCTCCCCCCCCCCCCCCCCCCCCCCCCCCATTTGTATTATTCTTCATAAAGATAATTCTCTCTCCAAAATTGCGAGAATTAAGTATCTAAATATAATTAATTAGTTGGTTATTCTTTAAATTACTTCTAAATTTCCTATTACATTGGAGGCATTTCATCTATAGATTAATATACATTATATATAAAAAAACACATACATGCATACATATATATACACTTACGTACATAATATTCAGTGAGAGCAAGAAGTTGATCAGAAACAAATTTTGGTCCATTAATTGGATAATACTAAATCGAACTAATTGATAACGCAAATTCATCTATATATATATGGATGTGGATTTTCAATCTTGGTACTCCATTCGATAATACTAAAGCTACAATTCATCTTAGGGTGAATGTTTGGCGTTCGGAATACTTCTGAAAGTACGATGAACAACCGACTTATTATGAGAGGGCTATCAAGACCTCTCCCGAGCTTTTGAAGTGGTCCTCAAGGAGCTCTGCAAGCCAAGCCAAACTCATTTGTTAGTAGTTTAAATAGCTCCTTTCACAGCTCAATGGAGCAAAAACCCTAAAAAAGCAATGTAGTATAGGGAGATTAAAAGGTGAGTGAATTTTTGGGGACCCCTTGGATAAAAATGATCGATGCTCTTTGGTTTGATCTAATCTTCTGCTCCTGCTGCCAACAACATTATTCATACTGGACCATGAGGGGACTCCTATTCATGGGAGTGGACTCCTATTCATGGGACAGTTCACTGTACCCAATAATGTCTTTTTTTGATGAGAAACCCAATAATGTCACTAACGTGTAGTTTCTCTCGTTGGTGGGCCCCATCCATCCTAGTATGAAATATAATTTTTCTTTCTATAATGACCCACTTTTCAAAAATAAATATGAAATTGACACACTTTCGAAACTACCTATCAAATTTACCTACTTGCTATTTTAAACAGCGATAGTACTTCAATCAAGGTCGCTGTTTGAAATAGCAAATTTAGCTTCAGTGTTTTAAGACATTACGGAGATTTCTTTCTTAAGTATGATATATAGGACCCAACAAATCAATAAATTTGTTTTAAAATTTCCCTAGGTATAATTCCGTTTTCAATGAATTACATGCACTATTGGGTAATGATACGATCAAAATTTAGGTTGTAACTTGTCCCAGTATGCTGGATTTGTTTTGTTAATTTCTTATTAATGAAACAGGATGGCCTTATTCCACCTTTTCCCTAAAAAAAAAAAAAAATTTGACAAAAATAAATGAATGCAACATTTTCTTTCCTCCCATCACCCCAACATTTTTGTGCCTACAATTATGAGCGCACTCTTCAACATTGATATCTTTCTTACCTTTTGAGGATCACTTAACCTACTCTTTCTTGTGATAATGTAGAGAGATGGTTAGATTTGGTTCTCTTTTGTTTTGCTTTTCTTGAAAGGGTTTGGATTTGGTATTCTTCTCTCTTTTTCACAAGCTTTTGTGGAGAATGACATGTGACACTTGGCCTATCTTTGGCACCCCGACCCCGTCATAACTCATTCCATTTCTTTGCTTTTGGTTGGTGGGAGTACAAACAATGGATGGGGTTCACCCAGCTGCCATCCCCAAGGACAAGGGACCCTTTCCTTTTTCCTCAAAAATAAAAAAATAAGATTTTTTATTTTTTTTGGGAATTAACATCGCCCTTGTAGTAGTAATAATAATAATTTAATTGAATTAACATCAAAACTCTCTACAGTTCTCAGCCACATGTGGAATGCTTCCGGTTGGAGGTGACCCGGGGTCATTGATCCATGGCACAATTTTATTTTGAATAATGCTATATCCACTACCAATTTCACTACATTTCTCTTCACTATCTTAGGTGGCACACTCCAATAGATAGGAGAAGATAGAGTAGGTGGGAAAACTCTCCAATAAAGGAAAAGAGAAAATAAATTGTCTTAAAAGTTAGTAGTTCTTATCTCGTTGGGTCCTATATGTACATACAGCAATCACGTTCTTGGATGTTAAAATAAATTGGTCAGGCTATTTAAGGTTCAGAGTGATATAACATAATAAATTTTTAAAGGAAAAGAGAAAATGGCAAGCAGAATCCCACATAATAAAATTAATTTTAAAAAGGGAAAATATGAGCAGAATTTCAGGTTAAGCTATTGACTGTAAAGTAACTGAATCAAACAAAATATATGCATGAAATCGTTTGATAAGCTTGATATTCCGCATTGGCTAGGCAAAAACTGCTTGCTTGCACATATTGGACTGCTTGTTTCAGAAGGAAGAAAACAAAAAACAAAACAAAACAATGTTGATATCATTAAACTAACTGCTCAAATTTGATAGCAAAATTTACTTATATAAAAAGTGTTTCATAAACCTGAAGCAATTTGTCCCACTCAAGAAGAGTTCAGCTAGCTTAATTCCTTGAGATGATCAAACATTCAGCAGAACTTGAAGTTCCATAACAGCAATATATCTGTGCAGCATAAATAAGAAATGATACCGAAGAAATTAGACCACTATCAGGAAGTTTTTCTTTAGTTCACACATAATTATTTTATAAAACACATTTATCAGTTTAGGAATTAGAATAATCCAGCACTAAAACACTTCATTGACATTCTTCTTCCAATAACGACAGAATTTAACACCCACTAAGATTGTGGTTTATAGTTCACACATAATTGATACAATTTCACACGAAAAACCAAATTATTGAACAATTAATGTTCCTTTGGAGGAACAACTAGCAATGAACTTGGAAAAGGTTTTTAGTGTGAGATGAGGAAACATCATGAGAAGGTGCAGAATTTGAGGAGCAATGCTTAGATGGTGGTGATCGGTAAAAGATTTGTCGATTGAATCGTCATAGTAGCCCATGATGTATCCTCCTGAATCCATCTGTTTGAACATATGCAGAAGATTTTGATAAGAATGTACTTCAAGAAGATTTTATTAAGAATGAAAATGAGATAATGTCAGTGAACTAATACATTATATCCATTCCTATAAAATACATGCAGATTTATGGTGAAGTTCCCTTAAGATGGTGAAGATTTTAGATTTTATAAAGAAGGTTGGCTAGTGTGAGTTCGACAACCCCAACTCTCCGAATGCATTCCAGGACAGATTCTACGTCTTGAGTCGAAAGGGAGGAACTAAAAATCATGGCATGTGAAATTAATGGTGTTGTCAATAAATTTGCATGGATCGAACTCTTCTGGCCTTGTCCAAATGTTTGTATCCATTCCTATAGCCCATACATTGATAGACAATCTTGATTTGGGTGGAATATCATAACCATTGATCTCAAAATGTTTTATAGTTTCTCTTTGAGCTAGAAGTGGACCAGGAGGGTGAAGTCTCAGTGTTTCCTTCACCACTGACTTGAGATAGTTGAGTTGGTCAAGGTCACTATCCTCTACCTTTCCTTCTCTTCCTATGTGAACTCTCACTTCACCTTGAGCTTTCCTCATTCATGCGGGTTTCTCATGAGCTTTATTATTGCCCATTCTATTACTATAGCGGAGGTGTCCGATCCAGCAGAAAATATGTTCT
Source organism: Hemerocallis citrina (assembly GCA_017893485.1). NCBI lineage: Eukaryota > Viridiplantae > Streptophyta > Magnoliopsida > Asparagales > Asphodelaceae > Hemerocallis > Hemerocallis citrina. The sequence goes on along the minus strand of CM030360.1, from coordinate 240,769,970 downwards.
AAACAAAATTGACATACATGTTTGATGAGTATTTATTGGGTTGCAAGTTAAACAAAATTATTTTATAAAACACATCTGATGATGAAATCAGCCTAATTGTAAATCCATATTCTCTTCTTAATATAAGGATGAGGTAAGTTTTTGACAATATATATAAAAAAAGAAAAATCTAAATCTGAGCTAATTAGTACGAACACCATATACTTGTGCCTTGTCTATAATATTTACTGACATTTCCAACTAAAAATATTTGCTATTTAGTACGAACTGTTACGTCTAATAGTGAAATGCATAATTTTACCAGCTAAAAATAAATTCACATGAAGGAAAAAAAAATCTTCTGAAGCTATAAAAAGATTTAACAATGAAGATAAGTCAAAGGTTGGTGGTATGAGTATAACCTGGCCTTGGAGGAATGTAGCAATGGTGAGGTACCACGCTGTGCATGACCATATTCTGTAATTGTGGAAGGATGGAATGAACACTGTGGTGACACTGCAAGCTCCAAAGATGTATGTCCAGGTACTCTTGTCTAGATGGTCGTTTATGTAGTATATGTTGCTGCTTAAAATAAACCAATCGCAACGAAATCAATCAAAGATTTTCGTTTCCATACCATACAAATATATATAATATAAGTAGATAAAACTATAGAGAAATTTTAAGTAATGAATGAACAAAGGAATGACTTTTAATTTGGTACCTAGCACATCCAATCAACTGGATAACTGATCCAAAGAGGAGGAAGGTGCAGTTGAAGGCGAGGCCAATGGCTTTCCAGTATGGGCCCAAGAACCCAGCCAGCACCTCAAACCACTGAATGACGTGATTCTTGAAACTGACATTCTCCTTCTCCTTTCTAGTTCGGTACTCGACACACTACAAACGATACTCGATTTTCCGGCTTTTTTTGCGTCTTTGCCGGCGTTTTTTTTACGCCGGTGAAACCTTCACCGGCGTTTATAATAGCGCCGATCCAAATGCCGCCAAAACGAGCGTCGCGGAAAGGAAGGAGTCTACACCGGCGGTTTCACTGGACGCCGGTAAATATTACAACTACACCGGCGGTCATAAAACGCCGATGTATAGGGATCTCTGAGTGCCGTTCTTTTACCCCCAATATACATTCACCGACGGCCATCAACCGCCGGTATTTATCGATTCACCGGCGTTTCTATAAATGCCGGTGTAGAACGAAAGTATACCAGCGGTCATAGACCGCTGGTGTATATACATTCACCGGCGGCCACCAACCGCCGGTATTTATCCATTCACCGGCGTTTCTATAAACACCGGTGTAGAACGAAAGTATATCGGCGGTCATAGACTGCCGGTGTATGTGCGTTTATGAGTGCCCGGTTTTCCCTACTTACAAGCACCGGTGTGACCAAAAAATGCCGGTGTAGTTAGGTTCACCGGCGTTTTATAAAATGCCGGTGTTTCTTGGTGCCGTTACTGCTAGCGACATACACCGGCGTGTGTGGGAACGCCGGTATATCGCACACTGCAACTAAATCATTAGATAGACCGGCGTTTTACAAAACGCCGGTCTAGCTATGCCCATTTGTTTTTTCATGCTCTGGTTTTTCGTTCGATTTCAATTCACAGTTTCATTTACAAAACCTGTAAACTAATTCACAACTGATTCAACCAATTTCGTTGCATATTACTGCGCAAATCACAACCAAACACAAGAATAATTAAAGATAATAAAGTTTCACACGTGTCATATCAACGTCCAAATTCACCGCAAAATTAACAGTGTCATAATTAACAAATTAATATAGTGACGAACATCCCAAATATCCAAACAAACCAGTCTGACAAATATTCCAAATATCCCAAATTAACAGTCTGACATAACTCTCATAAAAAAAAACAGTCTGACATAACAACAGCAAGGAGGACATAAGAACAACGACCATACAGCAAGGAGGACATAAGAACAGCAAGGAGGACCGCAGATTCATACCCCTCGAGTAGCTTCAGTTCTGATCATCAGAATTTCCTTCATCTGGGCGACCGCTCTGTGAAAAAAAAAAACAATAGTTTAATTCAATAGTAGACCACAATACAGAATATACATATTTTTTGAACTTGCAAAAAGATCTACCTGTATCTTAAATTATAAGATCAAAGTGCCAATTGCAAATGGAATTGTTAATGATATATAGAGAGGTAAAATAATTACATTGCAATGCTAAAAATCTAGTACTTAATTTTGTTTTTAAATATATCTAAAACAACAAAACAAATGAAAATTCAGTATCTAACTTGAAACCTTAATATTCTCCTCTGATTGGGAATATCCACTATCTAAAATAGTAAAACAAATGAAAATTCAGTATATAAGCATGTCTTTCATGGAATGTTCCGACAATTCATGAAACTGTCATCGTGGAAGGAAACCAAATATAAGAAAAATAAGAAAAATAAGATAGGGCTCATATCAAGTGTATTTTTAGGGAACTGTCATCGTGGAAGGAAACCAAATATAGAAACCAAATATAGAAACCAGAAATGGAAATAGAAAGAAGAATGGTAGAGACTTTGGATACACCAGGCTAACATAGCGGCATTTTCCTCATCTCTCTCTCATCCCTTGTTTCCCTTCAGCACACGAACACAAAGAGACATCAGCAACAACAGCAAGAGCGATAAGAACAACAATAATAATAAATTATTATGAACAAGATGTCTCTATATGGGTTTCCAGATCTCCACTCGAGCCATCTCTTTCTAATCACAGCCCAATTAAGAACATAGACAACAGCCACTAAACAATCCAATCACAACCCAATCAAAATTTGCCAAAGATGGCAATCAGCTTCATTAACAGTATCTGAAAATGAAAATATCCATTATCTGAGCATATATGTTGCTCTACTAATTCTTTAGCCCAACTAAATCTAAAACCCAATTGTTGTGCATATCCGGAGGATTTTGGCATACTGCAGCTATAGCATCCTCAGTTCACAGTGAACCCATTTTGGTTAAAAAAACATGCCAAGCTGACAATCAAATGCATGAAATCAGCTTCATTAACAGTAAAAGAAGATGAGGATGCTAGCAGCATACTTAGTTTGGAAGTGAACCCATTTTTTGTTAAAAAATCATGCCAAAGATGGCAATCAGCTTCATTAACAGTATCTGAAAATGAAAATTTCCATTATTTGAGCATATATGTTGCTCTATTAATTCGACTGTCCAACTAAATCTAAAACCCAATTGTTGTACATATCCGAAGGATTTTGGCATACAGCTATACCATCCTCAGTTCACAGTGAACCCATTTTGCTCAAAAAAACATGCCAAGATGACAATCAGATGCATGAAATAAGCTTCATTAACACTAAAAGAAGATGAGGATGCTAGCAGCATACTTAGTTTGGAAGTGAACCCATTTTATGTTAAAAAATCATGCCTAAGATGGCAATCAGGTCCTCTAACAGTATCTGAAAATGAAAATTTTCATTATCTGAGCATATATGTTGCTCTACTAATTCTTTAGCCCAACTAAATCTGCATCCCAATTGTTGTACATATCCGGAGGATTTTGGCATACAACTATAGCATCCTCAGTTCACAGTGAACCCATTTTGGTCAAAAAACATGCCAAGATGACAATCAGATGCATGAAATAAGCTTCATTAACAGTAAAAGAAAATGAGGATGCTAGCAGCATACTTAGTTTGGAAGTGTACCCATTTTTTGTTAAAAAATCATGCCAAAGATGGCAATCAGCTTCATTAACAGTATCTGAAAATGAAAATTTCCATTATCTGAGCATATATGTTTCTCTACTAATTCTTTAGCCCAGCTAAATCTAAAACCCAATTGCTGTACATATCCGGAGGATTTTGGCATACGTACCTATAGCATCCTCAGTTCACAGTGAACCCATTTTGGTCAAAAAAACATGCCAAGATGACAATCAGATGCATGAGATAAGCTTCATTAACAGTAAAAGAAAATTAAGGTGCTAGCAGCATACTTAGTTTGGAAGTGTACCCATTTATTTGTTAAAAAATCATTCCAAAGATGGCAATCAGCTTCATTAACAGTATCTGAAAATGGAAATTTTCATTATCTGAGCATATATGTTGCTCTACTAATTCAGTAGCCCAACTAAATCTAAAACCCAATTGTTGTGCATATCCGGAGGATTTTGGCAAACAGCTATACCATCCTCAGTTCACAGTGAACCCATTTTGGTCAAAAAAACATGCCAAGATGACAATCAAATGCATGAAATAAGCTTCATTAACAGTAAAAGAAGATGAGGATGCTAGCAGCATACTTAGTTTGGAAGTGAACCCATTTTATGTTAAAAAATCATGCCTAAGATGGCAATCAGGTTCTCTAACAGTATCTGAAAATGAAAATATCCATTATCTGAGCATATATGTTGCTCTACTAATTCTTTAGCCCAACTAAATCTAAAACCCAATTGCTGTACATATCCGGAGGATTTTGGCATAAAGCTATAGCATCCTCAGTTCACAGTGAACCCATTTTGGTCAAAAAAAATGCCAAGATGACAATCAGATGCATGAGATAAGCTTCATTAACAGTAAAAGAAAATGAGGATGCTAGCAGCATACTTAGTTTGGAAGTGTACCCATTTTTTTGTTAAAAAATCATGCCAAAGATGGCAATCAACTTCATTAACAGTATCTGAAAATGAAAATTTCCATTATCTGAGCATATATGTTGCTCTACTAATTCTTTAGCCCAACTAAATCTAAAACCCAATTGCTGTACATATCCGGAGGATTTTGGCATACGTACCTATAGCATCCTCAGTTCATAGTGAACCCATTTTGGTCAAAAAAACATGCCAAGATGACAATCAGATGCATGAGATAAGCTTCATTAACAGTAAAAGAAAATTAAGGTGCTAGCAGCATACTTAGTTTGGATGTGTACCCATTTATTTGTTAAAAAATCATGCCAAAGATGGCAATCAGCTTCATTAACAGTATCTGAAAATGGAAATTTCCATTATTTGAGCATATATGTTGCTCTACTAATTCAGTTAACCCATTTTGGTCAAAAAAATGTGCCAAGAAGACAATCAGATGCATGAAATAAGCTTCTTTAACAGTAAAAGAAAATGAAAATTTCCAGCATATAATCATTTATGTTTCTCTATTAATTCTTCATTGATGTTTGTGGCTCCAAAACAAATTTTGATTGGGCTTTGAATGGAGATTGTAGTCATAGATTAATTCTTCATTGAAGAAAAATACGAATAGGGCTCATATCAAGTGTAGTTTTAAGGAATTGTCATCGTGGTAGGAAACCAAATATAGAAGCCAGAAAGAGAAATGGTAGAGAATGAGGATACACCAGGCTAACATAGCGGCATTTTCCTCATCTCTCTCTCATCCCTTCTTTCCCTTCAGCACACGAACACATAGAGACATCAGCAACAACAGCAAGAGCGACAAGAACAACAATAATAATAAATTATTATGAACAAGATGTCTCTATATGGGTTTTCAGATCTCCACTCCAACTCGTCTCTTTCTAATCACAGCCCAATTAAGAACAATTGTTCACAGTCACTGTTAAAGAAACATATATGCTCAGATAATGGAAATTTTCATTTTCAGATACTGTTAAAGAAGCTGATTTCATGCATCTGATTGCCATCTTTGGCATGATTTTTTAACCAAAATGGGTTCACTGTGCACTGAGGATGCTATAGCTGTATGCCAAAATCCTCCGGATATGTACAACAATTGGGTTTTAGATTTAGTTGGGCTAAAGAATTAACAGAGCAACATATATGCTCAGATTATGGATATTTTCATTTTCAGATACTGTTAGAGAACCTGATTGCCATCTTTGGCATGATTTTTTAACAAAAATGGGTTCACTTCCAAACTAAGTATGCTGCTAGCATACCAAAATCCTCCAAATCAGTACAACAACACGGCTGAACAAACCTTGTTTGCAGGTCATACAGTGTCATCTAAGCATGTTATGTGCCAAAGTGGGGTTGGTCATACAATACATGAACGACACGTATTAGTTGTTTGTGAGTATGCAATAGGGTGCAGCTATGAACAGGGCTCATATCAAGTGTAGTATTACGGACTGTCATCGTGGAAGGAAACCAATTTAATATAGAAGCCATATATGGAGCCAGAAAGAGGGATGGTAGAGAATGAGGATACACCAGGCTAACATAGCGGCATTTTCCTCAACTCTCTCTCATCCCTTCATTCTCTTCAACACACGCACACAAAGAGACATCAGCAACAACAGCAAGAGGGGGTTGGTCCAACAATAAGTATAGATTATAATAAACGAGATGTCTCTATTTGGGTTTCCAGATCTCCACTCCAGCCCTTTCTTTCTAATCACAGCTCACTTAAGAAACATAAACAAAATGCTTATAGACGACAGCCACAATGCAGACTCACAAACACTAGTATGTGTCTTTCATGCATTCAAGACCATTATCTCTTTAAAAATACTAATTTAAAGACTTACCGAGGGTGGGACTTGGGATTTCTGCCCTATTAAATGGGCCATTTGTTCTTGTAGGAGTGCAACCTGTGCCTTTAATGAAGTCATCTCCTCGTTCCGATTGGCACTTGAACTAGATTCACTCCGTCCGAATAGCCGCGAGGGGGTTGGTCCTAGCCCCATACCACGGACACGTCCATGCCTCTCCTTTCCCCTAACCTCGGTCAAGGCAACTCTCTGCCGGGTACGCCCATCTGTGGGTGCCGCTGTAGGGTCAGAATCTGAAGCGGAAGAGATTTCATCATACCTTCTCCGAGCGTTAGTCTGTAAAAGGACATAACAATCAGAGTTAAAAGCAGATGAGATTTCGACTACTCATTAGATATTAGTTCACAAATTACCAGAATCTGTGCTACCTCAGGGCTCGCATATGTCCCATCCTTCGATTTGTGGGTGGCATCGAAAAAGTCAATGTCGCCAAACTCCGTAAGACCCCCCAAATCTTCTTCCTATATATTAGTAAGATGAAATGGTTATAAACAAATAATTGTAAGTAAAAAATGTTCAATACGATTGCGCCTACCAATTCTTCCCGAACCAGAGCAAAGCTCTGTGTACCAGCGGTGTGCAACACTAGCTGCTTTGACCAACTGGCAACACCCACCTCCGCCCTTTTCTGTACATGCCACAATGAAGTTAGCAGAAAAATTCATTAGAGTAGCCATACAACCACATACTCATTAGATTTTTGTGCCTTTAATGTAAATACCTGACTGATCGCCGAACTCCAGTAGTGCACAAGGAATTGCCAATCTGAAGGCTCCACATTTTCTGGCACATCCTTTGCATTCTCCGCCTCTGAAAGGTCTTTGTCAAAATACCTCGCCTTCAAGTCACTCTTGTAGTCCCTCCACTTTTTGGAGAGTGACTTTTCAACCCAAGGCGTAAGGAAGTCGGCGAACGAGAAGTATTGCTGCAAAATTTATTACCCATCACTAAAAATACATATTTCAATAATATATTTGCGCCTACCAATTATTTATTTTAGATGGGAAATATCTTGATTGTCTCTATAGCAGTGGCCTTTGTCGTGGTTGGCACCTTCGGCCAACTCTCGTATGACAAAGGAACTATCCGGGGGTTCCTTGCTATAACCCCAATAAAGGAAGAAAATTTGCTGGCGTTATCGCCAACCGGTTGCCCGACACCGTTTACCTCCACCACAATCCTTTCGTCATTCTTAAGCCTCCAAATATTCGTCATCTTAGTGCGCCCACGATGTTTTTTGACAGTGGGCGGCGTGCTACCCTCACCCTCATCTGTTTGACTGCCACTATTATGTAGTGGCTGCTCATCCCCATGCCTCTCGTTGCCATCATTTATATTTACCCTCTTTCCACGCCTCGGCATGTTGTACCTGTCAAGGATTCAATAACTTCCTTAGAGATGCAAATTTAATTAATAACATGTTTATAATAACTATCATAAAATTTGTACTTTAGTAGGATTAACAAACCAAGATAATTATAAAAAAATTAATTAAATGAGATTTGTAACAAATTAAATTACAATGATAGTTTGGTTCAAATGACACTAAGCATAGTTTAATGTAAATAACACCAAGCAGTAGAAAATAGAAAGATAATTAAACCGGTGTATTAAATTCACAATGAACATGTTCGGAATTACAGACATAATATTACAACAAGATTTAAGACACGAAAATTACAGACATATAATATTGAGATTGAAAATCAAGTAAACTACAATACGACATCTTCCAATACATCGCCCTCTTCTCCATCCTTGCGGAGCCAAGTCCCGCAAATTCCACCGTCGGTTGTGTTTACATCAAATACAGGAAACTCAGAAGCAATGTAACTGTTCATGACTTCACCGTCTTCATCTTCTGAAGTATCGCCCAGTTGGAATACATCTCTTGGTTGCATAGCGAGAGCCACATACGATTTTGGCAGGGTTGGATCTTCAATGTAGAACACTTGTTGCACTTGGGATGGAAACACAAATGGCTCATGGCTAATGTGTGTACCGATGTGAATCAATTTTGAGAAGTTTACAACTGTGAAGCCAAACTTATCCTTGTTGTTAGCAAAATTCCTATCAAACTCAGCCCAATCCCCACGAAATAAGACAACACGGAAATGACCAAAATAATTCAACTCAATGATATCCGTGAGCACTCCATAGTAGTCGAGATCTCCATCTACAGGCCTCGTGTCCGATTTGGAAGCATAACTTCTAGTCTTAGACGTCACTACCATTCCACTATTTTGAGTCTTCAAATTACATTCACGATCCTTAGTACGAAATATAAAACCATTGAATATGTATCCTCCGTATCTTTTGACCATCTTATAGGGACCTTTGGCAAGTACTTGTATTTCAGAGGACACACCTTCAGGACCCAAAGAACGTACCTATTAATTTTGCGCAAATCGTATCAGCACCATAGAAAATGTAGATATAATGAAGATTAACTTGTATAACTGTAATTCACCTACATGAGATTCAAACCACTTATGAAATTTTTCATTCATCAACTTGTTTTGTTCACGTGGTGGTAGTCTTCTTGGTCTAGCCCTTCGTTTGATGTCCCTGACAAATTCGCTAAAAAACAAGCAATTGAAATAAGGAATAACAAAAGTAAGTTAATATCGAACTCCGCGGTTTTCACTGTATTCGATTTAAATTCAAAAGCAACTTACTTTCGAAATGGTTCCACTGATGCATGGTGGTCTAGCACATATCGATGTGCCTGTTCCCACGCTAAGTTATCTAGCTCAAATGCATCATGTTTACCAACAGTTTTGCCAGCGGTATCAAAAAGATATTGAGCACCATCAAGGTTGGAAATGTCTGGATTTCTACGTGGTCTACTCGAAGATGTCTCCACACCCGGCAAATACCTGGAAAAAAAATGTGAACACTCCTCTGATAGATATCCCTGAGCTATTGACCCTTCAGGATATGCTCTATTTTTAACATAACCCTTTAGCCGGTATATGTACCTGAACATGTACAATTAATGAATTAGAGCAGATTAGGGGATTAAAAGAAATGAGCTTTTGAAAATTCAATTTTGTAAGATGAATGAATTCTTTTACCTCTTAGTGGGGTACATCCACCGATAGTGAATAGGACCGCCGATTTTGGCTTCACCAGCAAGGTGGATTATCAAGTGAATCATTATAGTGAAGAACGGTGGAGGAAATATCATCTCCATTTTACTAAGTGTCAATGCCGCCTGCTGCTCCAATTGGTCAATATCTTCAACACGAAGATTCTTGAGCAAATACCTTTATATATGCTACAAAGATCTTTCAGGACAGTAGTGACTTGCTCACACATTGAAGACCTTAGGGCCATAGGAAGGAGATCCTGCATTAGGATGTGGTAGTCGTGTGACTTTAGACCCTGAAGCCTCTTCTCTTTAAAGTTGACACATCTTGCTATGTTAGAAGAATGGCCATCAGGAACTTTAAGTTCCAGTAGTACTTTGTAAAACAATTCCAACTCCGATTTTGACATTGAATAGATTGCAGGAGGTAGGAGTACTTTTCCGTTCGGTAATTCTTCTGGGTGCAACTCATGTCGGATGCCCATTGACTTCAAATCAAGTCGGCTCTTGAGATTGTCCTTTGTCTTCAGGTCATCTCCCACAACTGTTCCTATACAATTTTCACCAATATTTTTTCCGATATGCATCACATCTAAATTATGTCGCAATAAGTTGAATTCCCAATACGGCAACTTGAAGAAAATACTCTTCTTCTTCCATGCACCTAAACTCGTCATGTTTTGATCCTCATCTTCGCCACATAGATCGGTCTCCTCACCTTGCTCCGGCGTTGCCCTTTTCTTGCCCTTTGTCCTGACTTCTGGTTCTTTTCCATACTTGAATTGATGACCATCTACCCGCCTCAAAATATCTGAACCAGAAGGAGCATGTTCCCACACGTCGGTACCATCAAATGTCGTTGTCTCTGCCCGAAATATATGCGTGTCAGGCAACCATCTCCTATGAACCATATAGCAAAACTTTCTGCCATTGTACAACCACCTTGAACTAGTTTGGTCAGCACAACATGGACATGCATAACGTCCTTTAGTACTATATCCAGATAAATTTGCATATGCTGGAAAATCATTGATTGTCCAAGACAACACGGCCCGAAGAGAAAATATTTCTTTAGCCACAGCATCATAGGTTGGAACACCCATCCACAATTTCTGAAGTTCATCTATTAACGGTTGTAGGTACACATCTATATCATTTCCAGGACCTTTCGGTCCAGGAACTATCATGGACAAAATAAATGAGGACTGCTTCATGCATTTCCAAGGCGGCAAATTATATGGTATTAACACAACCGGCCATATGCTGTATGTACTACTCATTTGCCTGAAAGGGTTGAAACCATCACTAGCTAGTCCAAGTCTCACATTCCGAGGATCTTCCGCAAAATCAGGATATCTTTCATCAATTTTTTTCCAAGATTGAGAATCAGCAGGATGTCTAAGAATCCCATCATTAGTGCGACCTTCAGCATGCCATTTCATATCAGAAGAAGTTTTCGTAGACATAAACAACCTTTGTAGCCTAGGAATCAGATGAAAGTAACGCAGTATTTTGGCAGGCTTTTTTTTCCTATTTCGCTTAGTAGATCCACTGGCTCCCTCATCTTGATTTGGTCTTTCTTTCCATTTCGAAGAACCACACACTTCGCAATTCTCCAGACTTTTCTTACCACTCGTGAAAAGCATACAGTCATTTGGACATGTTGCTATCTTCTCATACCCTAGATCGAAAGAACTTAGGAATTTTTTGATTTTATAGGCTGAGTTTGGAATACAGATTTCAGGAAATGCTTCATTCAACAATTCAAGTAGCATAGTGAAGGACTTAGCAGACCACTCGTTTAAATATTTAATCTGAAATAGTCTGACAATGAATAAGAATTTAGAGAATTTGGTGCAATCGCGGTACAACAGAGTACTAGCATCTTCAAGTAACTTAGCGAAGGATTCTTGCTGCTTATTATTTTCAGGGGCGGGGCCAGACATTTCTTCGTCCACCTCACCACCAATGTGTGATGTTTCTGTTGACTCATTGTGAACTTGGGTTGTTGGGTTATTGGTGTGGAAAGGAACATTATGAATCCCCATGGCATCTTGCAACAAAGCATGCATCTCATCGGAAACGCTTAAGTCTTCGTTCACTAAGGGCTCATCTTCATTTTCTAATACAACCGGACGAACAGGAGCTGACGTATGATCCTCTCCATGACAAAACCACCTTGTGTACCCTTGAAGAAAACCGTTGACAACCAAGTGTGTATGTACTACGTCACATGTCCTCAAATTACAATTTGTACACCGGAGGTATGGACAAAGGATTAGGTTGGGATCACGGGAATGTCGTTTGGCAAAGATAATAAAATCTTTAATACCATCACGGTACTCCTTGGATAATCGTGGTTTACTAATCCAACTTCTATCCATTATAACAATAGCACACAATCTGAAATTAAAATTTGATATATTAAATAGTAATAATAGTAAAAGGCATTTTGTATGTTAAATTTCACCTTTTTGAAAACCATCCCTAGCTGCAAATAAATAAACGATATAATCTTTAACTGTAAAATAAAGAAATTGTGGTTCCAAAAAATGTACAAAAAAAAAATTAAATCTTAACACAATCTACTCTATTCACATAACCCTAAACTACCTTTTGTGGAAATTATCACAACCACCTTAGTGGTATTTTATCGCACACCCTGTGTTCGAGTGTAATATCAATTCGACTATAGTCTCCCCTGTATTTGGCTTTCCGTTCAAGGAGATGATGATGGTAAAGGGTATTTTGCTTATGAAGAGGAATCGGACGAATAATGAGCGCGTCGTGCTGTAACTACGGTAACAAGAAGATCTGATGACTCATGAACAATTCTGTTCATGGCTACTAATAATCACTTACTTATCTCATAATAATAATAATAATAATAATAATAATAATAATAATAATAATAATAATAATAATAATAATAATAATAATAATAAACAAAAGAAACTAATATGGCTACTAATAAGTTTTTCTAAAATAATTCTTCATCCCAACTAAATCATTGATGTTTGTAGCGCCAAAAGAAACCTGCACAAGGTTTGTTCAGCCCAATTCTTGTACAGATTTGGAGGATTTTGGTAAAAAAACATGCCAAGATGCCAATCAGATGCATGAAATCAGCTACATTAACAGTAAAAGAAAAATGATAATGTCCAGTATGTAAGCATATATTTTTCACAGTGAACCCATTGTTGTACATATCCGGAGGATTTTGGCATACAGCTATAGCATCCTCAGTTCACAGTGAACCCATTTTGGTCAAAAAAACATGCCAAGATGACAATCAGATGCATGGGATAAGCTTCATTAACAGTAAAAGAAAATGAGGATGCTAGCAGCATACTTAGTTTGGAAGTGTACCCATTTTTTGTTAAAAAAATCACGCCTAGGATGGCAATCAGGTTCTCTAACAGTATCTGAAAATGAAAATATCCATTATCTGAGCATATATGTTGCTCTACTAATTCTTTCGCCCAACTAAATCTAAAACCCAATTGCTGTACATATCCGGAGGATTTTGGCATACGTACCTATAGCATCCTCAGTTCACAGTGAACCCATTTTGGTCAAAAAAACATGCCAAGCTGACAATCAGATGCATGAAATAAGCTTTATTAACTGTAAAAGAAAATTAAGGTGCTAGCAGCATACTTAGTTTGGAAGTGTACCCATTTTTTTGTTAAAAAATCATGCCAAAGATGGCAATCAGCTTCATTATCAGTATCTGAAAATGAAAATTTCCATTATCTGAGCATATATGTTGCTCTACTAATTCTTTAGCCCAACTAAATCTAAAACCCAATTGTTGTACATATCCGGACGATTTTGACATACGTACCTATAGCATCCTCAGTTCACAGTGAACCCATTTTGGTCAAAAAAACATGCCAAGATGACAATCAGATGCATGAGATAAGCTTCATTAACAGTAAAAGAAGATGAGGATGCTAGCAGCATACTTAGTTTGGAAGTGAACCCATTTTATGTTAAAAAATCATGCCTAAGATGGCAATCAGGTTCTCTAACAGTATCTGAAAATGAAAATATCCATTATCTGAGCATATATGTTGCTCTACTAATTCTTTAGCCCAACTAAATCTAAAACCCAATTATTGTACATATCCGGAGGATTTTGGCATACAGCTATACCATCCTCAGTTCACAGTGAACCCATTTTGGTCAAAAAAACATGCCAAGATGACAATCAGATGCATGAAATAAGCTTCATTAACAGTAAAAGAAGAAGAGGATGCTAGCAACATACTTAGTTTGAAAGTGAACCCATTTTATGTTAAAAAATCATGCCTAAGATGGCAATCAGCTTCTCTAACAGTATCTGAAAATGGAAATTTCCATTATCTGAGCATATATGTTGCTCTACTAATCTAGTAGCCCAACTAAATCTAAAACCCAATTGTTGTGCATATCCGGAGGATTTTGGCATACAGCTATACCATCCTCAGTTCACAGTGAACCCATTTTGGTCAAAAAAACATGCCAAGATGACAATCAGATGCATGAAATAAGCTTCATTAACAGTAAAAGAAGATGAGGATGCTAGCAGCATACTTAGTTTGGAAGTGAACCCATTTTATGTTAAAAATCATGCCTAAGATGGCAATCAGCTTCTCTAACAGTATCTGAAAATGAAAATATCCATTATCTGAGCATATATGTTGCTCTACTAATTCTTTAGCCCAACTAAATCTAAAACCCAATTGTTGTACATATCCGGAGGATTTTGGCATACAGCTATACCATCCTCAGTTCACAGTGAACCCATTTTGGTCAAAAAAACATGCCAAGATGACAATCAGATGCATGAAATAAGCTTCATTAACAGTAAAAGAAGATGAGGATGCTAGCAGCATACTTAGTTTGGAAGTGAACCCATTTTATGTTAAAAAATCATGCCTAAGATGGCAATCAGCTTCTCTAACAGTATCTGAAAATGAAAATTTCCCTTATCTGAGCATATATGTTGCTCTACTAATTCTTTAGCCCAACTAAATCTAAAACCCAATTGTTGTACATATCTGGAGGATTTTGGCATACAGCTATACCATCCTCAGTTCACAGTGAACCCATTTTGGTCAAAAAAACATGCTAAGATGACAATCAAATGCATGAAATAAGCTTCATTAACAGTAAAAGAAGATGAAAATTTTCAGTATCTAAGCATATATTTTTCTATTCATTCTTCATCCCAACTAAACCATTCATGTTAAGGAAATCAAGATGCATAATCTGAAAAAACATGTTTTTTTTGAAAAATATGGGAAATCAAGAGATGATACCGAAGATAGAGAGAGAGAGAGAGAGAGCGGGGCGACGAGCGCGGGGGCGTAGGAGATAGAGAGAGAGCGGGGCAACACGGTGGTTTCCGATCGCCGATTCACCTCCAAATAGAGAGAGGGAGGAGGGAAATCGAAAATGACGAAGGGAAGAAGGGACGATGACGAAAGGTCGAAGGCTGTCGAAGAGGACGAAGCGGCGGAGGCAAACGCGCGGGAAGTAGAGCGAGGAAGGAGGAAAAACGAAGCGCCCCTCCTTTTTTTTGGGTTTGGGAAAATGGCGAGCGAAAGATTAGGGTTCGCGGGATTTATCGCAGCTTATTCACCGGCGTTTCAATTAGACACGCCGATGAATGTGTCGGTATATTCACCGGCGTTTATTATTAAAACGCCGGTGAATAATAAACTTCACCGGCATTTTTAAATAAAACGCCGGTGAATACGAAGATTGCCCGGCGGTTTAAAGCGACCGCCGGTGTATAACCTTCCCATCTGGCGCCCCATTCCTATTCGCTTCCTACCCCTGCGCTACTAGTAAAACGTCGGGGAATATTTGCCGGAAAATCGAGTATCTTTTGTAGTGACATCAAGTGCGGGCAGTAATTATTACATTTTAAATCAAGAAATTCCCTGCTAATATTTTTTATTATCAAAACCCATGTACTTCATTAACTTTCATGGTATCTGTTAAAAATAAAGAAATTGCATTTTTTCTAATCAAGAAAACCCTAACATTTGCAATTTTTAATCAAGAAATTCCTAACGTTTGCACTCTTAATTAAGAAATCTCCTGCGTTGAACAGAGTAGGGGGTTTCTTGATTATAAAATAATGGTACGTGATTTCTATATTTAAAATGCAAACGTTAGGGAGTTTCTTGATTTTTCCTTATTAATTAAGTAGTTATAAATTGATGTATATATATATAATGTGTAGTTAAAGTTTAATTGATTGGTGAGGATGGTTCATATAAATTTAAGTGGGTTTGTTATCCATGTTTTGCACAATTTGGGGATGAGGTTATGAGAGTATATTAGCTAGTATATTAGCTAATTAGTATGTGCAATGCAAGCAAAAGTAAGGTGTGATTAAGATCTATATTGAGTCACTGATTTGTAATGGATGGTCAATACTACTTCAGATATAGTGTCTGAATCGGACTACTTTAATTGGGTTGGTCGTTGACACTTTGCATTACTCCAACTTAATTTGTAGTTATAATATTAGAGATGAGCGATTATATAGAGATATAAAAAGACTTTGTTGTAGAACATATGGAGACCAGGAAGATTGAAGAATCTCCTAGGGATGGCAAGTGGGCCGGGTTAACTGCCGACCCGCCCGTATAACCCGGCCCGCAAAAAGGCGGTTCGGGTTCGGGTCGAACCCGTGAACAGTAACGGGTCGACCCAGATCACCGAAATAGCGGATCCAACCCGTCCAACCCGGCCCGTGGACCCGGTTAAAAATCCCAACCCGCCCGCCAACCCGCGGGTTGCGAATCGTTTGACCCGTCCCGGGTCACAAAAAATCTGTGCCCAACGGCACTGTTGTCCAGAGCCCATCAACGGCTCTAATGGTCATTTTTTAAGTTTTTTTTTTGGTTTTTTGTTATTTTAACCCTATAAATACCCCCCGAAATCCCATCAAAAAATTCACAAAAATCTCTCTTACTCTCTCTACTATTATAACTCATTTATAAGCAATTTGTGAACAATTGAAGTATTGAACAAGCAATTCTTGAAGGCATATACACGATCAAATTCCGATCGTATCGAAATCAAAATTCAACAACGTCTTCAACTCTTCAACTCTCGTCCATCTCCAAGTGATCAAGTCTTCAACTCTCCTTCAAGCTCTCCTCAACACTTCAATTCTGGAATTGCTTATTTCTACTTCTACTTCTATTCTTATTTTCACGGATTTTTTTTATATATGCGTATCCATGGTGAATGGTATCAAAATTTCATACCTTTCTTCTTATTTAATTTTTGTTGTAGTTATAATTTTTGTTGGTTTTTTAATCTTCTCTATCTCAACCCTCTTGTTTTCTAGATTTTTTTTATAACTCATCGCTCCAACATTGTGTAGTTTTTTTTACATACATTACTACATTATGTCTAAATCACGCGGTAGAGGTCGTAGCCAAAGTGGGCAAGATTCCACCGACACTTACTATATGCCACCAATTGTCCCAATCAGTGAGTCCGCCGAAGAGTACCATGATCCTCCTACCCAACAATGGGGTACACACGACGAGGTTGTAGGAGACATACAATTAGAAGAAGAAGAACAACAATAACAACCAACTGAAACAACACAACCCCGTAGTGGTAGGAAAAGTAGAGGGGAAAGTAGTGATTGGCATAAATTTTACGATTTTATCCCGGACGAAGAAAATCCGGGTATAGGTTTGAAGGTTTATAAAACATGTTCTAAGGCATACAAATTCTAGAGGGGTGATGGCACCGGTACAATTAGTAGACATATCTAACATAACCATAAAGACCTTCTTGTTGACCTACCCGGTCAACAAAAAATCAACCCTAGGACCGATCTAGTTGATAGCCACCCTTATGATCTCGATCTTGTTCGTTGGGAAATGGCCTATTTAGTAATAAAGGAAGAGTTACCATTTTTCCATCCCGAGAGTAGGAACTTGGAAAATTTTAATCAAACGGCCTTAAATGGTCATTTTAGAAGAATCCCGAGAAATACTTGCAAATCGGATTGTTTTAAAGTGTACAATGAAATGAAGGAGGCTTTGATTGCTATTTTATGGAGTTTAACTTATAGAGTTAGTTTAACTTCGGATTGTTGGACGGGTGTCAATAATATTCCAATGATGGAAATAACCTGTCATTGGATCGACAATGATTGGATTCTTCAAAAAAGAATCATATCACTTGCCACGTTGCCCTATCCCCATAGTGGCCCTGAAATAGCAAACCGTATTTTAGAAATTTGTGATATTTTTCATATTCTCGATAAAATTATGTATATTAGTTTTGATAATGTATCTAACAATAATACAGTAATTACTATTTTAAAATCCGCATTAAACCCTCCATCGGACAATATTTTTCATATTAGATGTGCATGTCATATTTTAATTTTATGTGTTCAAGATGCATTAAAAATAGCCGATCTATATATACTTAAAATTAGAAATTGTGTACATTTTATTGCATTAAGTCACAGCGTATTTCAAGAATGAAAAAATTGGTGTAGGATTTCAAATGTACCTTTTAGAAGATTTTCAAAGGATGTTAAACACCGATGGAACTCTACTTTTGATTTACTACATGTTGTTACTAAATATAAAGCAGTTGTAAATGATTTTTGTATCGTAAAAAATATGCCAAATTTTAAAATGACTCCCACCGATTGGTTTTATGCCGAATCTTTGTTGAAAATTTTAAAACCTTTTAAAACCGCAACTTTAAAATTTTCAAAATCATATGAATCTACTTCTAGTTGCATTTTTATTTCAATAGTTACTGTGA
This sequence comes from Hemerocallis citrina, assembly GCA_017893485.1. Lineage (NCBI taxonomy): Eukaryota > Viridiplantae > Streptophyta > Magnoliopsida > Asparagales > Asphodelaceae > Hemerocallis > Hemerocallis citrina. Next base: position 240,751,543 of record CM030360.1, on the reverse strand, counting down.
TGTAAACATTTAACAAAATTTTAAATGATGCTTATGTTGGTGATATTGTAAAACCTGCATACAAAAATTTTTTGAAGTATTTTTATCCTCCTCCTATGTTGATTTGTGTTGCTACCGTTATGGATCCTCGTATTAAATTAGAAGGTACGAAGAGTTTGATTGAAATATTTTTTGCATTACTTGAGGAAAATGTAGAAATAGAAATAGAAATTGATTGCGCTTCTTGTTTTAGTTAAATTTGAATCTATATTAAATAACTTGTATGATTATTATGATAAAGTTTTTGCTTCTAGTAGTACAACTTCTGTAGTTAGTTCTTCTTCTGGTAGTTCCAAAGGTAAGGGTAAGAGTAAATTTGATGATAGAACATTTAATTTACTTGCACAAATTCAATCAAAAAAAATCTAGGACTAATCAACCAAATGAATTAAATTGGTATAACCAACAAGATTCTGAGTCTCCTTCTTCTTCTTCACTAGATATTTTACAATGGTGGAAAGACCATGAACACGCTTATAGTATTCTTAAATATATGGCTAAAGATTTACTAACTCCTCCTGTCTCTACAGTTGCTTCTGAAAGTGCATTTTCTTCAAGTGACAGGGTTCTAACTGATTACAGGAATCGCTTGAAGCCCGATTCGTTAGAGATGCTCATTTGCACAGAAGACAGGCTGAAGGCTGAAGATAGAACACAAGGGAAAGCATTATCTACGTCCACAAGTAGGAGCAACTCGTTGGAAGAACAACAACAACAACAACAATAACAACCAAAATGAAGAATTCAATACCAACAACTGAACAACAACAAGTCAACACTAACAAATTGAAGGCCACCAACTTGAAGACAATTGTAAATAGATAAAAAAAATTGTATTAGATCTTTGCTTGTTATTTCAAATTATAAATATTGAAGTAAATTGAAATTGTATATAAGAAATATGTTTATAAAACAAATTTGTGAATTAATTTTTTCTTATTAGAAATTGTGAAACTTGTATAACTTGAAATCATATGAATAATATTTCAATTTTTTTTGGCCAATTTCACTCTTATTATTATTATTTTTTTTTTTTTAAGGTTTTAAAAAAAAAACCTATCTAAACGGGCCAGCCCCCGACCCTACCCGGGTTGGACCCGAAAGGGTTCACGGGTTGGGCGGGTCGCCATTTCTACTTTTCGACCCGGCCCGGCCCGACCTGGTCAAGCAACCAACCCAGCCCGAACCCGCCCAAGTCAACATCGAACTCGGGCGGGTCTGGCCCGGCCCGGCCCGTTCGACTCGACCAACAGAGAAGATGATATAGAGGTTTTTTATTTAGTTTGTTTGTTTCCAACAGAGAAGATGATGTGGTTTTTTTTTTGTTTTTTGTGCTGCACGTGCATCACATATATATGTTTGGTGGATTTAGTTTGGCTGTATATTGCACGAGTTTGCTCAGTTACAAAATTAGGGTTTGTTTGTTTACAACCCCAACTCTCCCATTAAAATAGTAGAGATTATTTTAGATGAGAGATTCTCAAAATATTTGTATCTTAGTTATCTATAATTTGATGCATCTTAACCATTCGGTCTACTTGAATTGTACACTCACATTATCAAATAGTATATTTTTTCTAATAAGTGTAAATTTAAGATAACCCTACTGAGTTTTTATCCTTTGGTAGACAGGGCCACTTATTGAGACCTAAAGCGAACTCTGAAATGATGCATTTTAAAAGCTTATAATACGCAGACGCAAAAGCTAACTAAAATGTAATCGAAAAACGCAACGTTCTTCCCTTTAAGCATTGAAAATCAAAGCTCATGCTAGCATTAGGGTTTAGTTCAATTGAATAGGAGCAATTCACTCCCAAAATAACACACCAATCATCAATTAACCTCACAAAAAAACACTAAAAAGATAAAATTAAACTTACCGCCAGAGCCTCAAACACTTTCATCAAGAACGAGCCTGCCCCCTTCAACTTCTTCGGACTCTTCCCCGCCGCTGCCAGCTCCCTATCTGCCATCTCCGCCAGCACTCTAATCTCCTTCGTCATCACATACACAGCCTCCAACATCCACGCCGTCTCCCAGTTCCGAAACTCCTACAAAAATGCACTCCCCCCCCCCCCCCCCCAAAAAAGAAAAAAAAACCCCTCCAAAATCAAGAAATTAATAACCAAAAAATAACTTGTTAAAAAAAAAGATTTTACTTGGAGGATTTGTCCAAGGAGTTGTAGGCATCGGCGAATCGGCGGAGGTGGAGGGATTAGAGGGAGAGGAGGAGGGGGGAGAGGAGGTCGGCAAGGTGGTGGTTGTTGAGGAGGCGAGAGGCGGAGTTGGGGGAGGCGGCGAGGGCATCGGAGAGGGAGAGGATGAGGGGGGTGTTGGAGGTGATGGAGGGGAGGGAGGAGAGGCCAGTGGCATTTTGGGAGGAGGCACTGAGAGAAGGTGTAGTGGGTGGCGATGCAACAAGAGAAAGGTGGAGCGATCGGGCTGGCGAGTGGGGGAGGGAGATGAAGGGTCAGGGGCGCCGGGGGGTTGAACAAGGTAGAAGATGAAGAGTTGTTTAAGAGTAGGTAGGGTTAAGAAATAATAATTAGACTTTGATTGGGGGAGAAAGAGGCAGGTGAGGTATGCGAGGAGGCAGGGGAGGCATTTATTCTTTAGATAAAAAAAATGGAGGCTTAAAGACCTAGCTTTTTTTGGAGGCCTAAAGGCCTAGCTTTCGTAGCTTTGGGCTTGGGCCGGCCATGTTGGCAGAAAACTATATCCAGTTTTTTTAGCATATAACCCTACTCCGTTAATTTTGGACTGTTATCGGGAAAAAGTTCTGACGTGTCAATTTTTCAATGACGAAGATACCCTTATGGAGTTTTTGAAAATATCCGTTGCCATTTTTAGGGTGTTTTTTGAGAAATTGGGAGATTAGGCGGGGTGTTTTTTTTAAAAATGGGAGATTCTGTGGAAAATTTAGGCAGATTTCATCAATTTTGTTTTAAAAAAATCCTTAATAATTATTTTAAAATTCCCTTAAAAATTCCTTAAAATTCCTTCAATTCATTTAAAAATTGAACAAAATATCCTTCATAACCCTCCAATATTGTGAAATTACTTTATAAACAAAGCTCATGAAAATCATAAACATATTAAACAGAGCGCAAGATGCCTGGAAACAACATAAACAGAGATCATAATGCTCACAAACAACATAAACAGAGCTCAAGATGCCTGAAAATAAGATAAACACAGCTCATAATGCTCACAAATAACATAAACGTAGCTCAAGATACTTGGCAAGACGATAAACAAAGCTCATAAGTCTCACAAACAATATAAACATAGCTCAAGATGCCTAGAAATAACATAAACAAAGCTCAGTGTGATCACAAACAACTTCAAAAGCCCAAGATGCCTGGAAATAACATAAACAAAGCTCAAGATGTCTGAAAATAACATAAACAAAGGTCATTGTGATCACAAACAACATAAAAAAGCTTAAGATGTCTGGAAACAACATACACAAAGCTCATAATTCTCACTAACAACATAAACAGAGCTCAAGATGTCTAGAAATAACATAAACAAAGCTCACTGTGATCACAAAATCCCAAATTCCACTCTCACGCAAACCTAAAATCCCAATGCTTCTTCTTCTTCTTCTTCTTCCAGTAGCTGTTGCTACTTCTTCCAACCCAGTCTTTATGTGCATGGACTACAAGTGCATAAATAAGAACTATACAGTCTAAAGATTACTAAAGTTATGTTGGGATTGCTCAACAAACCCAGGAGAAAAAACTGTTATGCTTATGCAAGATGCAACCATATATCAGAATCAAAACGATACAGAGACTTGCTCAACAAACAAGAAAGGAAAAGTAAATTCTTGCATCATTTTTGTAGGCACAAAATACATCGTATATGTTTCTGTTCAGAAAATTTATAGATACATTTGTTGTTTATGTATTAACACTAGAGAAATAACTGAAAATTCTAGTTTCATATAAGTTGCTTTTGTTTGACTAAAATTATAAGCAGTCATTGTAAACATAAATAATTAGGATAAGTATAAGTGTACCATTTTCAAGCGAGTAGTGATGGAAAATATATATGTGATTTGCACAAAAAAAGAGCTTTAGATAATATATTTATAAGTTCCAAAGAATAAACTAAGAACTTAGAGATATATTTAGTAGTAATACCCCAAAAGATCATTAGAAGATTTTGCTTTGCTGACAAAAAAGTGTGAGGTTTCTCTATTTCAATCATAATTAATAATTTCTGATACATGTGCATTGTAGCAAAATCATATATTTAATAACTATGTCTGATCATGCATATCATATAGAATAAAGTTTGCCTTTGAATTATGCCAACATATTATGATAAAATAACTACTAGTCACTTACAACAGTAAAGAAACACTAAATAAACACAATGATTAACCAAAAAAGTGACATTTGTTCAAAATTGTAGAGTGCCCCCCAAATGCTCAAAATATAGGTAACATATTTTGAAGATGCCTAAATGTTCCTATATTGATATAAACAAAATGGTCGTCCAATGGAATACAGGATATGCTAAGGTAATGTTTGTCTTTGTGAATTTTCGATACCAAAGCAGTAAAGAATTGCAAGATGCAAATAGGAATGCCACCACTAGCAACATTTTAAAAAAAAGTATGTAAGAATTATAGCTTGCAATAGGAATGCCACTACTAGCAACATTTTAAAAAAAAGTATGTAAGAATTATAGGTTCTTGAAACCAAACCAATATTATCGCATTCTTAAATTTTACTGGAAAGCGAAGATATTGAATCGTCTCAAAATCTAGCAGAATTATATCAGATATTTAAATATCAAACCTTTACCAAAATGCAGAATCTGCAATCGAAATTTACCACCAATGTAATTCAATACGCTCTGAAATATGTCATGTAACCAATCATTATGGACTCTTATCCTACATCCTACATCCAACTCTACATCCAATGAAGTTATTTACTATATGAAAAATCTAACATATCCATTTGCAATTTAGAAAATTCATAGAAATTTGTGTCGGAGAAATCTACTTCCAACTCGTAGTGCTAATAGCGGAAGTGCACTACAAGCAATAGAAACTCCCAAGAAATAGATGAACCAAGAACAAGCCATCACAATATATGGATCTCATAAGAACACAACCAATATGCAGAGATAACTAATACTTCTTTTTCCCAAAGAAATACAAAGATTACAAAAGAGATTACAACTCTTAATCTCTCTCCCTCACCTTTGAAACACTCGGCATAATCTCTCTTGAAGTTGAATAATGATCACGGCATACTAAACCCTAGAGTTTACGGCCATATATATAGCCTCCAAGCAAACCCTAAAAGATATACACAAATCTAGCAAATTGGGCCTTTATCCCGTAAGCTCAAAAGAACAATCAGCATCGGTGTCGGTCGACCGCACCCCAAGCCGGTCGACCGCATTGTGCAGATCCAGACCCGAGGGCTGACCGGTCGACCGCACCCCTAGTGACCGGTCGACCGTCCCCTCCTCTATTGGATGCCTACACTCGAAGAACCCCCAGTCGACTGGGTCGGTCGACCGCACCCCTAGCCGGTCGACCGCAACCCTCCAGACTTCTCTTCTTCTACTTGCTGCTTGTCTTCCCTTGCTTCTTTCTCTTCTCCTCTTCTTCTCTAACTTTAAGTACCCTGTGCCTACGTGTATTTGAGGCCACAATTCCTAACAATCTCCCACTTGGACCAAATACACCATGCTTCAAAGTTATTGCATCTTTCTTCGCATTATCTCTGCCATCTCCCATTTTCATGGAAGACCTAAGTACTCCCCACTCTCATGAAGAGCACCTCCGCCACTCCACCATGTGGAGTGCACCAACCACCCCTCATCGCCTCATGAAGGATGTGCTCACCAATCGCATAGATCACGAATACCAGAGAAACAACCTCCCGTGTCGGATTCCCTGTTATGAGACTCCCCAACTCGCAAGATCTCCATCAACACCAGACATGGTTCAAAGCCTCTCAATGCACCCTCCGCACTAGAAACCTCCGTGGACGACACCTCCACAAACTCTGCAGACTGTTCAACCCCTACAGTCCCAATTCGGTTACCCTCATCGACATCACCCCGCATATCGATACAAGTGCTCTCTATCACACAAGAGCGACTTGAAGATTCAACTGCCAATTTGCAAAGTACCCATACAGCAGCAACGTCTTGCTCACTAGGATCACTTTCATGGCCAGTAACTCCCACTAAATTAGTAACCTCCCTTCCACAACTGAAAAAACTCAGTTGTACCCCACACAACCTACTACTCAATTTCAGTTGAGAGTCAACTACAGGAGAAACGCACCTCACGTCTCTAAGCAAATACAACATTTTCTCATGCTTCCCTTTTGTAATCACCCTTGAACCTGCAGCTATGCACCACTCCCCACTACCAACCTTGTCTAGCCTTCTAATAGAGATAAGATTTTCCTTCAAGTCTGGAACATGCATTGTCTCCCGCAAGACAACACTTTGATCATCAATGGTGTTGACGCGAACAGTACCAACCCTACGTACATGATACCGGTGACCATTCCCCACGATCACATCTCTAAAAGAACCCTTCTCGTAGTCATCAAATATCTCTCTCATCGGAGTGCAATGAAAAGAAGCCCCCAAATCAATACAGCAATCTTGAGTGCCGAACTCCTCCCAAGCTGATAAGCATAAATTCTCAACAAGCTCCACTTGAGCTTCCTTTGGAGTATCTCTCTTCGGTTTCTTCTGCTTTTTCTTCATATAAGCCATGCAACTACGTATCATGTGACCCTTCTTGTGACAATACCAGTACTCAGGCCCATGTCCCCCTTCGCTGTCATCAGACCCACTCTCAGATGAACAACTCTGATCCTTTCTTCTTCGACTGCGTTTAAATCTTCCGCGTCTCTTCTCAACGTACATGGTGAAATCTCTATAAGATGATGATGGATATCCCCCGTTTCTTACCCTTCTCACCTCCTCTTTCAGAATGCTACTCACCACATCCTGTAGAGTCGTCGAATCTATCATAGTGCCTGTAATAGTCTGTTCCACCGTAACATAACTATCGGGTAAAGTAGATAGAAGTAACAATAACTGCCCCCTCTCTGAAAACTTCAAATCTGCAGCTTCCATCTGGTTGTAAATCATACAGTAATTGTTCACATGCTCTGCTACTGAACCCCATTCCTTCAACTTCATATTAACCAATTTTTTCAGATGAAGAATTTGATTAGATGCCGACGGTTTCTCATACATATCCATGAGAATCTCTATAGCCTTTTTTGTACTCTTTGCCTTCGAGATATGCAATAACGCCTTCCTACTCAATCCCAACTAAATCTGCCCCAGCGCCTTCTGATCCAAACGATTCCACTCTGCCAAGACCTTCACATCCTTGTCTGCACCTACCGACTTCTTATCAAACAATGGACGATCAAGATCTTTTTAACGAAGATACGCTATCTTCTGAATCTTCCACATCGCGAAGTCACTCCCATCGAATCTCTCGATCTTCATCTTGTTATCGGCCATCTTTAACCGACTGCTCTGATACCACTTGTCGGAGAAATCTACTCCCAACTCGTAGTGCTAATAGCGAAAGTGCACCACAAGCAATAGAAACTCCCAAGAAATAGATGAACCAAGAACAAGCCACCACAATATATGGATCTCACAAGAACACAACCAATATATAGAGATAACCAATACTTCTTATTCCCAAAGAAATGCAAAGATTACAAAAGCGATTACAACTCTCAATCTCTCTCCCCCACCTTTGAAACACTCGGTACAATCTCTCTTGAAGTTGAATAATGATCACGACATACTAAACCCTAGAATTTACGGCCATATATATAGCCCCCAAGCAAACCCTAAAAGATATACACAAATCTATCAAATTGGGCCTTTATCCCGTAAGCCCAAAAGAACAATTAGCGTCGGTATCGGTCGACCGCACCCCAAGCCGGTCGACTGCATCGTGCGGATCCAGACCCGAGGGCTGACCGGTCGACCATCCCCTCCTCTGTTGGATGCTTACACTCGAAGAACCCCCAGTCGACTAGGTCGGTTGACTGCACCCCTAGCGGTCGACCGCAACCTCCAGATTTCTCTTATTCTACTTGCTTCTTGTCTTCCCTTACTTCTTTGTCTTCTCCTCTTCTTCTCCAACTTCAAGTACCTCGTGCCTACGTATATTTGAAGCCATAATTCCTAACAATTTGCACTGACATCAAAATCTTCCAAGAAGAAACTATAATACTGTAGGCAACTTTGGCTTTTGAGAAATATATTTCTTCTGTAAAAAATAGTTGAGCATCATACACCACACAATATTCCATCAACTTGTTTTGACATCTATTGCAAGGGATAAACTATACGCAACTTGCTAGGAGGTGCAATTTATATGGAATTAGAGAAAAGGAAAATCAACAAATGCTGCATAAAGTCGGCACATGAATGCAGCAAAGGGGATGCAGAGAGGGCAAAAAAATGTTGACATATTGTAATTTCAATAACAAAGGAGTTCCTTGTGGATCAAACGAGTCATTCACTGCAACAGAAATGATGAGACTTTCTTATATAATAACATGGGGGGAAATTTTTGGGGTAAATATTGCATAATCTGCTAAAACGAATCATCTTATTACTAGTCCGTCTATTGTCAAACATAAAAGGTTTCTCCATTCGTACATACTTAAACTATGCTAGAAAAGAATGAATACAATCTGGACATTCTTACAAAAATTCTTTATTTGCACGTAGCTGCATTGCCATGAGTCATACATAAATTCCCTACCATTAACAAAGCGTTTCACATGAGTTTCACATAAGGCTGACACCAAAAATCTAAAACTTCAGATTTTTAAGTTGTGCCCACGACCTAGTTGGCAAAGAACCAATGACCCCTTCAATCTACAGTATAGTAAATTTAAATGAAAAATATATCTGAATGCTCACGTACAAGGTTCATCAAGATTCAAAAATAGTACTATGTGGGCTTATATTTCAGGTTTTTATTCAATAAATTAAAACCTCCAACTAGGAATACGGTCACATTTACTAAATGTTTGTAGAGTTGCACCTATAATCTACACTAGCTGAAATATACACTTTACCCTTACATTTCAAAATAGAGATTTCAAACTAACAAAGGAAAGATTTAAAACACTACTAGAAACTTAATAAGAAGTAGTACCCATATCAAATACCTGAGTTCTGGGCGTAATTCCTTTGACACGCTAAGCAATGAATGATGGGAGTACCCTTGATTCCACCAGACGTTGCTCCTACCTAAAAAAGAAAACAAAGATTAACCAAACTCTCAAAACAAACCCAAAAAAACTGCAGAAAGTTTAAAATAAAAATGAATAAGAAAATCCACTCACCTCTGCATACGAAAATGGATTCTTCACGCAACAAATATTATCACGAAAGAGTGGTGAAGAACTTACAAGACCAAAACATTTCCGAAGAAGTTATTAACTTTGGCATTTCCACAAACACCTTTCCTACAAGTGTACATTTTTCACAATCTTATTCAAACTACTCCAAGATCATATCTTTCCGAAACAAAATACAGCCCTAAACCCTAAAAGAGCAAGAAAGCATCTTAACGCAACAAAATAGACAGAAATGAAAAACAGCATTTTCCAAAAAGTTAGTAAGTTCGGCATTTTCGCAAACACCTATACATTTTGCACAAACCCTACAAACTACACAAAGATCATATCTTTCCCAAATGAACACAAACCCTACACACTAAAACTGTAAGAGAGCATCTTAAAGCAAGAAATTGGTTGAGAAAAACCCACATTTTCCAAAAAAGTTGGTAACTTTGGGATTTTCACAGACACCTTTACTACAAGTATACATTTTCGACAAATAGTGTTCAAACTACACCAAGATCGTATTTTTTCCGAATGAAATCGAGCCATAAATCCTAAAAAATTTTTTTTGTCCGAAACAAAAGGAACGCTAAACCCCTAAACCCTAAAGATTGTTAGGGCTTAGACTGACCTGCTGCTTATTTGAAGGAGCTGTACGTAGTCGGAGGGTCACTCAGGTTCGATCTGTTAGCGAGTATCAGGATTGTATCGGTTGTATCTAAACTGTACGTGGGATGCGCACTATTTTTTCATATGTTTCTTTAGGTAGGATATGTAATGGGAAGCATTATAAGCCCAGTAGTAGTTATATAGTTAGCACGCGTTACTTCAATTGTAATGGCCTATATAAAGGCCTTGGTTGAACTGAGAATGAATTATGTTCTGAGATAACAGAATCCTTCCCAAATCATATTCTCCTTCTTCCTCATAAACCCTAGCTCGAAGACATGGCGACGCCGAGTTCAATCAGGAATTCAGTCCCTGACAAGGTGGTATCAGAGTCGGCCTTCATCAACGGCGATGAGCGGGACGTTGGAGGCACATTGACGAATGAGGGGATATGATCGTCGAAATTGTAGCTCGAATTCATCTCTGCTCAGCTCCAAATCATCACACAATCGCAGCAGCTTACGCAAGATTCGTTAAGGACAATTCAAGGATCGAACAACACTATAAGAAACTCTTTCAACTTCTGTAACACCCCGCAAAATTGGAAATTACAATTTTGCCCCTGGGTGTTACGCACGTATATTTTATAATGTGTTTCACTACATATTTTGGATTCGTACTATTTATACATTTTCCGTATTGATTTCAGTCAACTAAAATACAATATTTCAATCCCTGGGATTTACGTGCTTTTTACGTGTTTTGATGCACGTGTTTCCACCACTACGTACAATATTTTCTATAAGTTTAAATTATTTATTTTTATGTATTTAAATCTATTTTATAAAATAAAAATTTATTTTCCCCTTGTTTTGATTAAAATGCATTTTTCGATTTTCTGCACGTATAATGCACGTGCTTTCTACGTGTTGTGATTTCATCATGAAATATATGTAAATTAGTAAATGTAATTTTGATTATATTATTTTCGATTATATTTTAATAATTTTCCGTTGATAAAATCGATTTTGCATTTTTGATATTTTACGTGCGACGCACGTATTTTCGGTAAACGTACTTAAGCACAATAAATTTCGGAGTGTGGGTAACACGCCATAAATTTTCAAAATATAGTATATATATATATATATATATATATATATATATATATATCCTGATAGTATAAAGTGCTGGTTGTTGGTGTATTCATAATGCATGGATATGCATGGATAATAATATGTTGAAGTATGGAATGAATTTGAGTAGGGGGCCCACGGGTTTCATGAGCAGCACATTGTGTGCTGTTGTATGTGGGCTGAAAACAGTTGTAAGCCCAACTTCATTTGCTAAAACACCTAGTACATAGCTTTAAAATTTCTGAAGTGTATAATTTATGTTTGGCCGGTTTTTGGAATGGAGAAGGAGGCCGGTTTCTTCATGCAAGGGAGATTGTATGAGGGGGAGTTAGTGCTTTGGAAGAGTGGGGAGATGAGAGGTTGGGAGTTTTAGGAGTTAAGTTATTGGAGGGTCTTAAGGAGAGGTTAAGCAAATGAAAGGTTGGAGATTAATTTTAGTAATTTATTAGGGGTGTGTTTTTGCATATTGAACCCTAGCATTGTCCTATAAATAGCAACTCATTTCTCATTCTTTTTCACACCAATAAAATAAATAAGAATAAGAGAAAGAGAGAAAAGAAAAGAGAAGGATAAAAGAAAAGATAAATAGAGAAGTGTTCTCTTGCTTGGAGCTTTTGCTAGGAGGAGAAGAGGACTAGGAGGTGCTTGTGAAGCTAGGAGCAAGAAGGAACCATTCCCTTGTAGTTTTCAACCTTCAATAAGGTGGGTGTTCTCCTACTTTCTAATTTTTTTAGAATGTACATAAAAGTGAATGAGTAGTTTGATAAAATAGAATACTATGATTGTGGTGAGATTAATAGTGAATCATGCTATGTTGACAAATAGATTAACATTGTGTTAGTGGGTGATTTTTATACTTTCAAATTGTAGTACAAACATGCTAATTTTGATCAATAAAGTAAAATGTGATGGGATAAATATATTGTGTTTATGAATGGTAGAAATCTTGTTATGACTAAGAGAACAATTTTCCATCATGATAGTTAAAAATAATAAAATGAATTACTGTCATAAACCATACTAGTATACATGATTGTAAATGTCGAAATGTATAATTTGTAGGAAGATTGTTGAGACTTCTCTTGTTGTCAAGATAAATATGTAGTAATTTCTTATTTGTGCAAATGGGTTTAAAAATAGTTAGTTACTGTTTCTCACTAAATCTCAGTTTGGAAAAAAATTAATTACAGTCCACTAAAAGATTAGATCGATTGTATAATCGAGTTTGGTGAAAGATAACTAATCACAGAATAGTAGGATCAAAACTACTTTAGGGTGATCCCTATTCAGTAATCCCATATGGACTTATTGGCCAGCGGGTTTGGACTTGGGCCCTTACTGTAGCCGACTTATGGTTGGGTCGCCGGTTCGAATTTTGGACATCCCTTTTTTTTTCTGTGTGTTTTCGTTTTTAATAAATTCAAACAGTGGAGTAATGTGTATATAGTCTTCAGTTCACCTTTATAACATAAGTCCACATGGACTATTGGCTAGTGGAGGAGGTTGGGTCCTTACTGGGCTTGGTTCGAAACCTATGGCCACCTTTTTATATTTTGTGTTTTAATATAACATGTTAAGGGAAGTTTAAATGCAAAGAAACTTTGGTAAAAATATCCAATATTCCTATAAATTGATATGAAATTTATTAAAATTAGTTTCATAAATTTTCATGGATTTTGAGAAATAAAAATGGAAATTGAGATAGGATTATGCGACTGCAAAATTATTAATTGAGAATAGAATTTTTCTTTTGTGAAGAAGAGTAAAGTATTATTTTTGTGAAATGATTTTCTTGAAGAGAATTTTACTCTTATTTGTTCGAAGAATATTCTAAGTGAAGTGAGACATTATAATGGCTTGGATTTATTATGAAATCTCATGTGATGAAATTGTGTTCATAAAAGAAATTATTCTTTTGCTTATAAAGAATGTGAACGGATGACTAGATCATGAATAATGATGAGACTATGATTACTTGTGATTAAGTTGAAAGAAAAAATTATTTAAGTTTAATACATGATTATGAAAGGGTGTGAATACCCATGTTTCTTGTACATGAAAGATTTATGATTTAGAATTAGTAAGACCTCGGTTACCGGTAATTTTGAAAGAAAGATTTTGAGACTTGATTTCGAGATAAAGCCGTCGGGCGATCTCGTATTTTGTGAATAAATTCGGTATGAGGTAAAACTGATTCTAGGGTGATAACATATTCATGTCTTGAACTAAAAATAAGTAGGCACTTAGGTGAAGATGTAATAGACTTGTGCAAAAGTAAATGGGTGCTTCTATATAGTCGGCGGTGGATCTCCGTGACTATAGACCCAGTTGGTGGACTGTGGTTGCTCCGTAGGAGATGGACTGTATTTTATCCGGGACTTAGGGTAGTCGGCGGATGTTTACCATACTCCAAAGAATATGTATACACCGGGGCTAGAGGGGCATTTACGGGATTATTCTCACGATATAATAGCCAGGGAGGCTGGGATCTGTTATTATAGCCAGGGAGGCTAGCCAGGGAGGCTGAGATCCGTATCTGTGAAATAACTCTAAAACTTGTTTAATTATTGGGTAGTCTCATGGCGAGGGATCGAACCCTTTAATATGGAGTACGTAGGCACTTGCCCTCAGACTTATGTAGTATGGGATGCATAGAATCTGAACAAGTGTGCATTAGTGTCATCCTAGTGTAGAATTGTGTGCATTAGGCATTAAGGCATGACGTACACTTATATTTAGAATAATCACCCTTGACACCTTACTTGTTCATTCAATCTTTTTTTGTGATTTGTTAAAGTATGAGATCGTTATACTATTCCCGGCATAGAGAGGATAGCCGTGTATAACATTTCGTCAGTTGTAAGTGACTGACGTGCCCACAGATTGACATGCAGGTAACGAACTATTCATGGAGTTATAAAGTGGATATGCTTTTGCTGTTTAGAAGTTAAAGATGTTGCAAATGATGTTAAAGTTATACAAGTTGTATTTCATAGATTGTAATCTTTTAGTCTTCCGCTGTGTAAAAACCAAGCGTAAAGGAACTCTGATGTATAGTGAATGAAAAATTTTAAATTTCCTTGTAAAATTGTACGAAGTGAAGTAAAGATCCTGTGAAATCTCGAATTTATCCCTATTTAAAATTCGGGGTGTTACAACTTCGACTTTCCTATTTTTTCTAGAGGAAATCCAACAGAACGGATTCAAAAATGTAAACAATTCTTGGAATTTCATGGTTTTTCTAAAGAGGAGTGGTTGAGATATGCAATTTTGAGATTGAAACAAGAGGCGAGTCAGTGGTTTTGGAGTAACGTAGGTAATAGATGGAGATGGTGTGCGATGAAATGGGAAGAGTTTGTAGAGGAATTGATTGATCAATTTGGCTTTACTGAGTTTGAAGATTTTGATGCTGTTGGGGGTGAAAATCAAGAATAAATATTCGATGGATATGAAGGGTCGTCGGAGGTGTTTGATGAAATGCAAAATAAAGAAAAGGAGAAGAATTCGGTTTTGAAAGACAGTATTTTGATGGCCATGCAGCCTTCAATTGAAGAAAGTGAAGGAGAAGTAACGGAGGTGCTTAATGTTGGAAAAGAAGAAGCTATCAGATTTGCACAGAGAAGACGACACCTTCTTCCTATCCTACATTCCATCTGTTCCAAAAATTCTGATGCTACTAATGTTTTTGATGGCAATGCCACTGCATTAAGTGTAACACCCCGAATTTCAAAACAAAATGAATTCGAAGTTCCACAGGATCTTTACACTTCTCTTCGTACAATTTTACATGGAAATTTAAAACTTTATTCCATCAGAGTTACATCATGAATTACATTTAAACAGCAGAAATGATTTACAATAATTACAAGAATAAAATATACAACACTCGAAACATCTTTAAGCACCATGCATACTCTACTCTTGTCATTCTCTTTATCCTGCATAGAAACTGTGGGCTCGTCAGTTCATTCAATTGCCGCAAAGATATAAAACATCAATTTTCTCCTACTTAGAAAGCACACACTTGTCACAAGCATAACTACGGGGACTATCCTATTGATGTCGTGTTGTGCTGTGCACTTAGTCCTTAATGCAGTTGTTATGTTATATGACACTAATGCGTACTTGTTCGGATTCTATGCACCCATACTACATAGGTCTGAGGGCAATCCCTTAATCGTACTTCACCTTATAGGGTTCAATCCCTTGCCATGATTTAAACTACTACGGTAACTACGGTAAGTATCCTAGATATTCTATGATCTACGAGCCCATATCCAGGCAGTCTAGAGGGGAATCCCATGCACTGACATGGCGCATCAAGCAGGCAGACTATGGACAATTCAACCTCTGCCATGGAACGATGACACCACCCGTAGTCACCAAACACACTACAAGCGTCGCCACCGGGACGATAATTCCGGAGTAGTGCTCACGCCATGTCATGACGCATCAAGCAGGCAGTCTGTGAATCACTCTCACACTGCCAATCCGATGGCCCTCATACTCGTGTTTTTCTCTCACTTTCGTCACATCACCACTATGTATTTAGTCCTTAATTTATTTGAATCATGAATAAAATCAATCCATAGAGTTAGCTCTTTCCTCTATACCGGTCTTAATCAACAACATGACCAACTCGGTCTTTCACCTCAATAATTCATCTCAAAAATATAATTTATTCACTTGCCGGTAATAGGACTTAACTACCCTCTAGTTCAAAATCTCGTTTCATATTCATAAATTGAGTATTCACACTCATCAATATTTTATAAGTCATCATGATTTTCTTCATTTCAATTCTTGTATTACTCTTCATAATAACGAGACAAGATAGTTTCATTTCACAATTTCTCAAATTACATAATCTCATAATAATTTTTTTTCTTTGCATTATAAGTCAAAAATCTCAATTTTATAAACCAAGTGAAGTTATTCACATTTGTATTAAGTCTCGAATTCTCAAAAATAATTTTCCATAATTTTCCCTAAAAAAAGAAATGCATATTGCTTAAATTATCACAGATACACTTATAATCCTTTTAATCTTGATCTATAATTTTATCAATCCATAGAAATTTTCTAGATAAGTCCAAATTAATCTCTGGATAATTAGTCTAATTTTTATAAATTAAATTCACCAAGGAAATCATTTAAAAAAAATGTTCATTTCCCCAAAAAAATCAAAAATAAAACCTTGGCCGAAGCCAGGTTTCGAACCTGCACCAACAGCAGCAGCATGCGCTACAGTAACGTTACTGTGGCATAGCGGCTGACCAAAGGGGACAGAGCGCCCACACATTACAAAGGGGGTCTCAAACTTCTTATACACAGGGTTTCGGTGATGGGTTATTTTCACAAATAAAAATTAAAGTGTGCATGCCAAGATTCAAACCCATGACCTCCTACTACTATGGCGTTTTTAATTTGCACCATTGACCAGAATGGACAGAGTGACTCACTGGTAGAGAAATAATTCCAATTGGTTTTGTTCAAGACTGTGGTTGTTCTAGTTTGTTAAAAAAAAAACTCATTTCTTCAAAAATGTATATTTTTCTTCATTAAAACTAAATAAATTCCTGATTCAAAATAAACAGTAATTAATTTGGGGTTTTTTTAAAGCCATTAAAATCTTATTTTTTTCCATCTTTGTCCTACTCTTTATTCATACAAAGTGTACATGAAAATCACATAATGTTCTATTAACAACTTCTTTTTCAAAGGGACATTTTTTTTGAGTTCTTTCAATCATAAATTAGTTCTTCTTTATTAGACTAAAAAGTTTTTCTTCTTTCTTTTTGATTAACACACAAGTTGATGATCTCTTGAATTTGGCCTAAATAATAAAATGTTCATTTCTTTCAACCTACAACTTTAAGATTATTTAGTATCAATCACACTAATCATAAATAAGCACAATTTACAATCAATCTTATTTGATAATATAGAGATTCTCACAATTTGTATTTTTCACATAACACATTTCTCAAAATTGTACTTTTCCCATAAACACAAATATTTCGATATGGAGAAACATTTATTCTAATTTAGCATGCTAGATCAATATTAAATTATCACAACAACAAACATATCATTCAATCAATTTCACTTTGTCATTTCATGCAATTTTCACATATGTTCCATTTTCACCTTAATCATGGCATTAACAAAGAGCAACATTTTCACCTATCTATTCTAGCATGATTAGCACACATCCTAGCATGATACTACTTAGAAGTTAGAGACAATTGCCTACCTTATTTGGAGAGAAACAAAATGTACTCCTAAGAACTCCTAGATTGATCAAAAGAGGCATTCTCCTCCTAGTTTGAGCAACCACAAGTCGTCTCCTCCTAGCCTTGAAGCAAACCCGAGCCTCCCTTGCTCCTGAAGAAAAACCGGCCACCAATGGGATGAGGAACACACAATTGCAACTCTCAATCTTTTACTTTCTAATTGTATTTCTTTATCTTTCTCTTTTGATATAGATTAGGTGTAAGTATACTAATGTAGGGGGGGGGGGGGGTATTATACATAATTTTGAGTGGATTGAATGGCTAGGATTAAATCAAATAGTTAGGGATTAAGGGCTATGATGAGTTTGGGAGTTGGCATAACCACCCATGAATGAGATAACCACCTCACCACTACTCCCATCTCTCCCTGTCTCTTATGCATAATCCGGCCTCACTCCAAGGGTGTGCTTTGCACACTTTAGTGCATGCACGTGCTACCCTAGTGTCCCCCACTTACAAGTTGTACATGTTAGTTTAATTAATTGTCTATTATTTGAGTCTACACTACAAGTTAGGCTAAAATAAAGAAGAATTAAATTACATGGGCTTACTAATGGGCAAAGAGACTATGGGCTCTACTAATTTAGTTAATTAATTAACTAATGTGGACTACAAGAGACAAATTAGGCTTTCTAAAAGAGAATAAATGGGGATTACTAGTTTATGAAATATTTTTAGAGAAATGCATGCATAAATTGCACATGCACAACACAAAAATTAAACAACTCCAAATATAAAATAAGATTTGAAAATCCAGGCTGTTACAGCACTCCCTCCTTAGAATAGTTCCGTCCTCAGAACTATACTTAAGGGCGAGAAAACAAGAATACAACAAAGAGATAGAAAAGAAAAGGAAAGAAGATACAAATCAAACAAAGAGCGCAGGGTGATCCTTTATCATCCTCTCCTCAGATTCCCAAGTAGCCTCTTCAACCAACTGGTTTCTCCAGGCTACTTTGACCATTGGTATCGTCTTGTTCCTCAAGACTTTCTCCTGATGATCGACAATCTCAACCGGAAGCTCAATGTAACTTAGATCCAACTGCAAATCCTTCGGTACTTCGGGCAAATGATGACTCGAATCTGGAATGTACCCTCTCAGCATAGACACATGGAAAACATTGTGCACCTGAGACAACTCTTCCGACAACTCCAACCGGTAAGTAGTTTTCCAAATCCGCTTCAATATCTTATACGGGCCTATGAACCTCGGGGCTAACTTCCTATTCTTGCCAAAGCGAATCACACCATTGCTAGGTGAAACCTTCAGAAAGACAAAGTCACCAACCTCAAACTCAAGATCCCTCATCCAGTTGTCTGCATAGCTCTTCTGCCTACTCTAAGCATCCACCAACCTCTTCCTGATCAGATCGATCTTTTCAGAGGTCTGATGCACGATCTCAGGTCCAAACATCTACCGCTTCCCATCTTCGAACCAACAAACAGGTGTTCTGCACTTTCTGCCATACAAAGCTTCGTACAGCGCCATCCCGATACTAGTCTAAAAACTGTTGTTGTAGGCAAACTCTACCAGAGCTAAGTGCCTTTCCCAATTGCCTCCAAAGTCTAGTACACAACACCGAAGCATGTCCTCAAGAATGCGATTGACTCTCTCAATCTGGCCATCGGTTTGCGGATGAAAAGCAGTGCTGAAATTTGTCTTGGTACACAGTGCTGTTTGAAGACTCTTCTAGAAATGTGAAGTAAACCTCGCATCTCGATCAGATACAATGGTTAACGGAACACCATGAAGCCTGACGATCTCATCAACATACAGCTCAGCCAACTTGTCCATAGACGAAGTGAGTTTCATTGCCAAGAAGTGAGCAGACTTGATTAGTCGATTGACTATGACCCAAATCGCATCATTGCCCTTTGAACTCTTAGGCAAGATCGTGATGAAATCCATACTAATATTATCCCACTTCCATTTCGGAATAGGTAATGGTTGCAGTAGGCCTCCGGATTTCTGATTCCCGGCTTTGACCAGTTGACAGATCTCACACTTCGCCACAAACTCGGCCACATCCCGCTTCAAACCTGACCACCAAAAGTGTTGCTTAATGTCCTTATAAATCTTGGTACTCCCAGGATGTACAGACAAAAGAGTAGAATGCGCCTCGTGAAGAATACTCTCCCACAATTCTGCTTGATCTGGAACACACAGCCTCTCTCCAAACCACAACACCTCATCCCTGATCCGAAATTCTGACAACTTGTCAGCACCAACCTGATCCTTCATCTTCTGAATAACTGCATCTTCGCTCTGACTTGCGATAATCCTTTCATTCAGCGTTGGTTGAAGCCTCAACTGAGCTAAAGATGATCTCAAGCCTTGCAAAATAACTTCAATACCAGCTCGATCCAACTCCTCTGCCAGCAGCCTCTGAGTTGTAATCAAGCTAGCCAGACTGCTCTTGCGGCTAAGTGCATCAGCAACAACATTAGCCTTTCCAGGATGGTACTTAATCTCCGGATGAATGTCTTTAAGCACCTCCAGCCATCTCCTTTGCCTCAGATTCATATCCTTCTGCTGATAGATGTACTTCAAGCTTTTATGGTCTGTGTACATGTTCAGCTTCTCACCATACACGTAATATCTCCATTGCTTCAAGGCGAAGATAATCACATCCAACTCCAAATTATGAGTCGGATAATTCTTCTCATGCGGTCTTAGTTGACTAGACCCATAAGCGATCACTTTTCCTTCTTGCATTAAGACACAACCAAGCCCACGATGTGAAACATCGCTGTAGACATCATACTCAACTCCTGCTCTAGGCAAAGCCAAAATGGGAGCTCTAGGCAAAGCCAAAATGGGAGCAGTGGTCAGCTTCTCTTTCAACTCCTGAAAGCTTGCCTGGCACTGCTCAGTCCACTTGAAGTTCACATTCTTCTTGGTCAGACCAGTGAGTGGCACGGCTATCTAAGCATAGCCCTTAATGAACCTCCTGTAGTATCCAGTTAGTCCAAGAAAACTCCTAATTTTCTTTACTGTAGTAGGCCTTGCCCAATCCTTCACCGTCTCTATCTTTTGCGGATCAGTTGCCACTTCCTCCTTAGAAAGGATGTGACCTAGGAATGCCACCTCATATTTCCAGAAATCACACTTGGACAACTTGGCATACAACCCATGCTCCTAAAGCTTCCTCAAAACTGCTGCCAGATGCTCCGTGTGCTCCTCCTCCGACTTGGAGTACACAAGAATATCGTTGATAAACACCACGACGAAAGAATCAACAAACGGCCTTAGAACTCTGTTCATCATATCCATGAAAATTGCAGGTGCATTCGTCACTCCAAACAGCATAACTAAGAATTCGTAATGCTCGTGTCGAGTTCTAAATGCAGTCTTATGCACATCTTCAGCCTTCACTCGAACTTGATGATATCCTGATTGTAGATCTATTTTGGAGAAAATAGTCGCTCTTGTAGACGATCGAACAAGTCATTAATTCTTGGAATCGGATATTTGTTCTGAACAGTAACCCTATTCATCTCCCGGTAATCGATGCACATCCTCATCGAACCATCCTTCTTCTTTACCAACAACACCGGTGCTCTCCAAGGTGACGCACTCGGTTGAATAAAGTCTTTCTCTATAAGTTCCTCAATCTACCGTTTGATCTCATCCTGCTCCACAGGCGCAATCCTATACGGTACCTTGGAAATGGGTGCACTTCCTGGCTGAATAGTGATGCTGAACTCTGCATCACGATGGAGGGGGTAATCCAGGAAAATCTTCCAGAATACCGTCGGATAATCCCAAACCACTGGAATTTGCTGCACCTCTGCAAGAATCCCCTTCTTCTCGTTGATAGCAGCAACCAAGCCTACACATCTTCTCTTCCCTTGGAAAGTGACTTCAGGTCCACCTGGAGCCTTCACTGTTACTTCTTTGGTCTTGCACACGATGCTTGCACTGTACACCGACATCCAATCAATGCCAATCATCGACTCCCAAGACATTCAGCTCGATCAGATCAATCTCGAAAATTCTATCTCCAATCACGATCTCGCAGTCTGTATAGTACCGATCAGTGGTTAAAGTTTCTCCTGATGGAGTAGCTACTGCTAAAACCTTGCCTGGAAAGATTTTTGGTTCGACTCCCAAAATTTTAGCAAACTTAGGTGCCACAAAAGTGTGAGAGGACCTAGTATCGAACAAAACAACAGCTTTCTTTTCATTCAAATAAACTTCTCCTGTTACATAACACACTCGTTACATAACAGTTCACTATAAAAGCAAAAAAAGAGAAACAACAGAAAACACTCTTAAACATCCTCCCTCGTACCAGTGATGACGTGATCCACCTCAT
Organism: Hemerocallis citrina; assembly: GCA_017893485.1. NCBI lineage: Eukaryota > Viridiplantae > Streptophyta > Magnoliopsida > Asparagales > Asphodelaceae > Hemerocallis > Hemerocallis citrina. The sequence goes on along the minus strand of CM030360.1, from coordinate 240,729,758 downwards.
TAGCATCAGCTTCAGTTAAGGCAAATAATCGCCCCCTGCTGGTATGACTTCTTCCCGGCCTACTGAGTTGGTCCCTTCCGGACGACATCTTGCAGCTCAGGGCACTGTGATCGATAGTGACCTGTCTCTCCACAATTGAAACAAGTCACCACAGAAGGTCTAACCCACGCATTCCCGGGTCTTCCTGCCACACTGACAGCGTTCACCCCAGTCGGTTTGAACTTTTGGGCCGGCAGCTGTCCCCTGACTTTTTCAGCAACTGCGGGCCTCTTCCCCACATTCCAGTTGTTCCTCCTATTCTGAACAGTGTGGAACTACTCCATGTCCGCCTCCGTGGTTATAGCTCATTTGACCAACTTGTCAAACCTCCTAATACTCAGGGGTATCATCTGCGATCTCAGACTTGGCCTCAAACCATGCTCAAACTTTCAAGCCTTCTTTGCCTCGTCCATCACCAATTCGGGAGTATACCTCGAAAGCTGATTGAATCTCGTCTCATACTCTCTTACCGACATGCCGTCCTGCTGCAGCGCAAGAAATTCTATGGCTTTCTTCTCTTGGACGTCTGATGAAAAATAATGACTGCGGAATTCCTTCAAGAATTCCTTCCATCCAAGGACAATATCTCCCATCGTCTGCTTCATCGACTGCCACCAAACAGCTGCATCCTTTTCGAACTGCAGTGCCGCCACCTTCACCTCACTGCCTTCTGGAGTCTCCAAGACTTCGAAGATAGTCTCTACCTATCGGATCCAATTTTCAGCCGCGTCAGGGTCTGACTTTTCCTCAAACACCGGTGGTTTCATCCGCTTGAATGATTCCACGAGTTTGATTGCTTCGGGTACTGGATTCACAGGCACCCTCCCTTGGTTCTAATTCATGGCAACGACATTGAGTATCTGATAGACCCTCGCTAATTCCGTTTCCAAGTCCAGACCTTCACCACTTCTAGCTCCTCTTCTAGCCATATTCTGATGCAAAAGATCCATTAAATTCGAAGTAAAAAATATGAACTTAAATCAATTCTTCATTTCATTTAATTTCAAACTTTATACATTCGAATTTAAAATATTTCTAACATTAAATGAAGGAGAAGTAACGGAGGTGCTTAATGTTGGAAAAGAAGAAACTATCAGATTTGCACAGAGAAGACGACACCTTCTTCCTATCCTACATTCCATCTGTTCCAAAAATTCTGATGCTACTAATGTTTTTGATGGCAATGCCACTGCATTAAGTGTAACACCCCGAATTTCAAAACAGACTGAATTCGAAGTTCCACAGGATCTTTACACTTCTCTTCGTACAATTTTACATGGAAATTTAAAACTTTATTACATTAGAGTTACATCATGAATTATATTTAAACAGCGGAAACGATTTACAATAATTACATGAATAAAATATACAACACTTGAAACATCTTTAAGCAGCATGCATACTTTACTCTTGTCAATCTCTTTATCCTGCATAGAAACTGTGGGCTTGTCAGTTCATTCAACTGACGCAAGAATATAAAATATCAATTTTCTCACTACAAGGAATTTGACATATAGTGACAGCAAAAAACCGTGGGTATAGCGCAAAAAACCGTAGGTATAGCCCGTAAAACCTATACCAACGGACATATTTTTTCGTCGTTTTTAATTAGCTATCCCCACGGCAAAATGCCGTCACTATAGCCTATAGCGACGGTTTTTTCACCCGTTGGTATAGGTATCGGTGTTATACCCACGATTTCGTATCCGTTGGTATAGATTTTAAGGACACCACTTGCTTTCCTATACCCACGGTTGAAACTCCATTGCTATAGGTTTTAGTGATGGTTTTCGGATCCAAATATTTAAATATATATCCATCGCTCTATACAAATTTTTTTCTTATTAATTACGCGTATGATAATTTAATATTTTCTTTTATAATATTAATTCAATTATAAACTAAATACACAATAAAATAGATAAATGTATTTATGAAACAAAATTAGATAAAATTAAACTTCAATCATATTAAAAATTAATGAAGTATTACAAGCATGTCAAATTACAAAATAGTTAATAACCAGATACACAATTGAATTCATGTGTGCAGACATGAGAATCAATACTTTAAACTACGATCAACATATTCAATGGCATTATAAGATAACATTCAATTGACTCCTCACTTGAAATACGACACTAACAATTTTCTTATTTTACGGCAACCAGATCTTGATTCTCTTTGCAGTAATCTTCTTTTAGCATCCTGCAAATCTCCTTAACAGCCTTCTTCACTTCATCGACGGCAAACACAAACTCGGCTGCAATTTGAGCGAGTTCAATTATTTCTCGCTTGCTGAGAGCCCTTCACAAACAAAACAAAGCAAAAAAATCTAACTTTGGTCATCAACAAATAGTCAATATTCTTTTTGGTTATCACATTCAAATAATGGGAGTGATGCCTACCAAATGTGGTCGTTGCCAGATAGTACTCAGAGGAGAGACTAGTCGAGAAGAGGACTGCATCATCAGTTTGTGTTACGTACAATATCAAATAAAAATAGATTACTTGCAACAGCCTCACATTACTTGGGAGTATACATATGGAAGTGCAAAAGTACTTTGTTCAGAGAAAAATAATATAAACCAACCGAAAAAGCTAAGATAGTGACAAACCTGACCAGCAAGTGCTAAAGCATCATTGAAAAGAGAAACAGCTAACCAAACTTGCAAGCAAATCTGGTGGCCGGCCATGGGAACTGGACCTTCCCGAGCTGCCATTGATGTTGCCAGAGTCATAGTTAGAAGCACGACAACTGTTCAGCCAATAAACAGACCACCTGCAGAGTAATTGAATCACACAATCTTCAACTAACTTCACCCGGTTGATTTCACACATAAATAAGAAAGCTTGACGCAGAGAAAATATCTTCGTGAGGGAATGCTCAGCCTTAGCCATACTAAATATATGCTTTCTTGAATAAAATTCAAATTATTTATTTACATAGTTGATCAACAACAAAATACTTAGAATTTCCTAACATCCACCAAGGGCTTTTAAAAATGGTTTTCTTATACAAAGAAAAGTGATTATACTATTAAGTGTAAATATGATGTGTGTGTCTAAAGTGTTGTCATTATTTTTTCCTGGCGTATGCTGTCATGCCAAACAATGATTTCTAGGAAAATAAGTGCCCCACCCAAAAAAAACTACCTGAAGAAGTTGAGCCATCATCTGGGAATCTTGTCGAATGTGCTGTTGGAAGGCCCCAGGGTTAGTTGCTGACCCATCAGGATTGATTCTTAGATTGTTAGCAGGTGGCCTGAAATGTAGTAAAAACAGAAAATCAAAACTATGACGGAGAATAGTCTGAATTTTATACAGCAAAAACTACACTTGAAATTTGTTCTCTACCAGATTATAAAATTTTTAAAATGATTGTTAAATTTGGCATACGTCTCTTAGAGTTTTATGCATCTCATCTTGTTAGAAATGTAGTAATATTTTGGTAAAAAGCGCCAAAAAAGAAAGATTTAGGGTTGACAGGTCTTTTAACATAGCAGATAAACACCGACTAAATTAAACACAAACATGCTGTGGAAATCTATATGAAAGACCTATTACTGAGATAAACCCCAAGAGGCCTAAAGGTCAGCAGAATGTCCAAAAATAACTTGTATATTCACAATTTAGTTTTTAAATTATATTTCCAAGGGCCAGAAAGGCAGAAACTATAGATATTACTCACCGGGAGTGCCACGTTCAATCCTCATCGCTATCAAAGACAACTGCCTTTCTGCGATGAGTTGCTGCCTTTCTGGGGGGAGAGTCCTCATCGGACTCGATCTCCTTGCGCTTCAGACCTCTGCTTCCACTTTCCTTACTCTTTCTCTTTGGTTCCTACACCAAAGCATACAATTAGTAACAGAACTAAGATAAATATACAAGGTAGAAGCTGAGAGACTATGCATGTGTAGCAAGCATTTGCATATAAAATTAGTTGTCAACTTTTTAAAACATTTTAATGCATGCTACTCCTGCATTAATTAACCCACAATCAAAGCATTATAAACACTCATAACTGTGTCCACTGTTGTCCAGTTGGTGATTTCATTGATAGCAGCTTGAAAATACAATGGAATGGTAGATCAAACTCTGAATCTCGACTTGTTATTATTTATAGCTGTAAATGCAACTAACATGATCGAGCATCACAAACATTCTTATCATGGAAGCTAATTCTGAGGGAAAACATTGATCAAGCACCTACTAGAATATGAGAAACATTATTATCTAGAAGCTATTCTAAGGAGGGAAAACATAGATGAAAGCAGAAGTACACTGCCAAAGAATTTAGCAGAGGTAAATTTTTTTTACACACATCACTTATCAAGGTAAGCTCACGATTCTATTTAGAACATTTGCTTATAGGAGTTATTCCATAATAAAGGTCCATTTTCATGTCCATGACTTCATGCTTGAGGTTGAACTTTCACAGATAAGCTTAAACAAACAGGTTCTATTAACTTACAGTTACTAAAGCTAACCCCTCAAGCTACATATATGTCTTGTCAAGCTAACCCCTCTTTTGTTACTACATTTTAAAATACAATCAAGTTTTAGGGTATTATGCATCTCATCTTGTTCACATGAAAGAAAAACTGACATGTCGAAAAGTTAAGCAATTAACCCACTGCTAACTTTTGGCTAGTGACCTTCTAAATCTTCTTTCTGACACCAAATGAAATCCAATATGACCCAATGAAATCCAATATGACCCCCTTTGGTTATAAGGAAAGATGTTAACAAGCTTTCCAGACCAACGGTAATAACAGAATAGCCAAATCATAGATTTCTAACAAAAATGGCAAAAGGAGCACAAAGAAATGTAATCTAGAAATAGTTAATCTATGCTGCCTTCAAGTCATTAACAAACATGACTCTGGCATTGTTCCCCCCAAAAATTGGTACTCGTGTAGACTGCAGCAATCGACAAGTAACAATCCTCTAGATTCTAAACTAGAATCGACTTCTTCAGTTTGTCAATTCTTTGCCAAGTTGCACACAACAAAATAGAGTAGAGAATTTGAATACGACAAGTATATAAAGCTGCGGAGAAATACACATGCAATTTGTTTTAAGTACTGCTATGTCCATATCAGTGTGACACTTTAATGTTACCCCTTTCCACATAAAGCCATGATGAAGACTTGAAAGTGCATATACAAAATTGAAGTCTTAACGTACCAGTCTTGAGGAAAGACTCCACAGCTACAGTGAATCTTGCACGGTTTAAGGTATGCAGCACAACTGATCTCACCTAGGAAGCAAATACAATACTTTTTTTTATACCAAAGTTCATTGGTTTCTTTCAACTATTAAAAGCAAAAGCGGATATCAAATAATTAAACCCTCACCTCCTGATATGAACTGACAACATATCCACATGACAGGATGGCAAAAGAAGCCACCAAGGATGGTTTTCTCTTTGACATAAAAATACTTAGTCCTGTCCCTAGCTGCACATTAAATTTGAAGTTGAGGTCACCACTAAAGATGTAAAAATTGGTAAATGATTTTATTCAGCAAAAAAATAATAATGAAAATGGCAGAAAGAGATACAAACATGAAGGACATGTTTATAAATGTATAGAGAACACAAAGACAAGATTCAAAAGAACTATTAGCTATCTACATAGGATAACCTTATTATTGTAACTTAAGCATTGAATTATCTCCGCGCCACGGCACACTGTCTGCAAAGGACCAATGCGAAGCAGGAAGTGAAGCTGAAGAAGATATTTAGAAGATGGTGGAATTGCTCTCTATGCACTATTCATTGCCCTTGATTTCAGGAAAACTCGTGATAAAGATCAGTTGATTGACATCAATGCTTTCATTTTGCAGTGGACACCAAACTTGCAAGGATTGATTTACGAAGTTATTTCATGGGCTTCTTTAAGGATATGCAGGTGAGATAGAGATTTGCTACTATCTCTAGAGGATTGACAATATCAGTTAAAGTTATCTTAGGAAATTAATAACTTCTAGAAAAATATCTGAACCCAGCGTTAATACCTTCAGCGCCACCACGTATCCACTCTAATTTCGGAGAATTAGGGTTAGGGTTTGAAAATTGGGGGAAATTGGGGGAAAAGGAGGTACCTTTTTTCGCGGGCGAGGTAGACTTTGCCGAACTTGCCTTCGCCGATGAACTTTCCGATCTCGAAGTCGTCCAGCCGCCATTCACCGCCGCCGTCGTCCTCGTCGTCGGATTTCTGGGTCTTCACTTTGCGTTCGTCTTTTTTGCTGTTCATTTAGGGGGGAAAGGGGATAAGGGATTTGGGTTTGGGGTGGGGATTTGAAGGGTTTCAGAGTTGGGAGGAGAATGGTTCTTGACGGCAGCGGGAAGAGTGGGGCGACTGCAGCGGGAATGGGAGGATTTAGAGATTGGATTTAGGGAGAGAGGGCTTTAGAAGTTTTAGAGTTATATAAATGAAATATATTTTTTAGGAGGAGGGAGGGAAAATGAAAAAATTGGAGGGAAAATAAATTATGGACTATACCCACAGTGTTTAAAAGCTCTAAAGCTATATGATACCTATACCCACAGTTTACTACACGTCTGTAGGTATATGATGCCTATACCCACAGTTTTAGAGATCCGTCACTATAGGTGTCCGTTGGTATATGGCAAATTCCTTGTAGTGTCTCCTACTTAGAAAGCACACATTTATCACAAGCATAACTATGCGGACTATTCTATTGATGTCATGTTGTGCTGTGCACTTAGTCCTTAAGGCAGTTGTTATGTTATATGACACCAATGCGCACTTGTTCGGATTCTATGCATCCCATACTATATAGGTCCGATGGCAAGCCCTTAATCGTACTTTATCTTATAGGGTTCAATCCCTCGTCATGCCTTAAATTACTACGATAACTACGGTAACTACGGTAAGTATCCTAGATGTTCTATGATCTACGAGCCCATGTCCAGGCAGTCTGGAGGAGAATCCCACGCACTGACATAACGCATCAAGCAGGAAGACTATGGACAATTAAACCTCCGTCATGGAACGATGGCACCACCCGTAGTCACCAGAAACTCCACAAGCGTCGCCACCGAGATGATAATTCTGGAGTAGTGCTCACGCCATGTCATGACGCATCAAGCAGGCAGTCTGTGAATCACTCTCACACCGCCAATCTGATGGCCCTCATACTCATATTTTTCTGTCACTTTCGTCACATCACCACTATATATCTAGTCCTTAATTTATTTGAATCATGAATAAAATCAACCCCTAGAGTTAGCTCTTTCCTCTTTACCGGTCTTAATCAACAACATGACCAACTCCGTCTTTCATCTCAATAATTCATTTAAAAAATATAATTTATTCACTTGCCGGTAATAGGACTTAGCTACCCACTAGTTCAAAATCTCGTTTCATGTTCATAAATTGAGTATTCACACTTATCAATATTTTAATAAGTCATCATGATTTTCTTCATTTCAATTCTTGTATTACTCTTCACAATAATGAGACAAGATAGTTTCATTTCACAATTTCTCAAATTACATACTTAATCCCATAATAAATTTTTTTCTTTGCATTTATAAGTCAAAAATCTCAATTTTATAAACCAAGTGAAGTTATTCACATTTGTATTAAGTCTCAAATTCTCAAAAATAATTTTCCATAATTTTCCCTAAAAAGAGAAATGCATATTGCTTAAATTATCACAAATACACTTATAATCCTTTTAATCTTTATCTATAATTTTATCAATCCATAGAAATTTTCTAGATAAGTCCAAATTAATCTCTGGATAATTAGTCTAATTTTTATAAATTAAATTCACCAAGGAAATCATTTAAAAAAATGTTCATTTCCCAAAAAAAATCAAAAATAAAACCTTGGCCGAAGCCAGGTTTCAAACCCGCACCAACAGCAGCAGCATGCGCTACAGTAACATTACTGTGGCGGAACGGTTGACCAAAGGGGACAGAGCGCCCACACGTTACAAAGGGGGTCTCAAACTTCTTATACACAGGGTTTCGGTGATGGGTTATTTTCACAAATAAAAATTAAAGTGTGCATGCCACAAGATTCGAACCTATGACCTCCTACTACTGTGACATTTTTAATTTGCACTTACTGACCAGAATGGACAGAGTGACTCACCCGTAGAGAAATAATTCCAATTGGTTTTGTTCAAGATTGTGGTTGTTCTAGTTTGTTAAAAAAAAACTCATTTCTTCAAAAATGGATATTTCTTCATTAAAACTAAATAAATTCCTGATTCAAAATAAACAGTAATTTGGGGGTTTTTAAAGCCATTAAAATCTTATTTTTTCCCATATGAAGTCCTACTCTTTATTCATACAAAGTGTACATGAAAATCACATAATTCTATTAACAACTTCTTTTTCAAAGAGACAGTTTTCTTGAGTTCTTTCAATCATAAATTAGTTCTTCTTTATTAGACTAAAGAGTTTTTCTTCTTTCTTTTTGATTAACACACAAGTTGATGACCTCTTAAATTTGGCCTAAATAATAAAATGTTCATTTCTTTCAACATTCAACTTTAGGATTATTTAGTATCAATCACACTAATCATAAATAAGCACAATTTACTAATCAATCTTATTTGATAATAAATAGATTCTCACAATTTGTATTTTTCACATAAACACATTTATCTAAATTGCACTTTTTCCTTAAACACAAATATTTCGACGTGGAGAAATATTTATTCTAATTTAGCATGCTAGATCAATATTAAAATATCACAACAACAAACATATCATTCAATCAATTTCACTTCCCTGAAGATGAAGATGAGCTCTCTACTGTTGAAAAATTTGATGCGAGTTTACATACCCCTTCTGTAGATAGCACAAATTCCTGTGGAATTGTAGTTAGTTTGCAGGTGATCTCTGAAATGATGTTATATTGGGATGCAGTTCCTCATTTGAACATTAATTTGCAAATGAACTGTTGGCCATCCCTATCCTGCAATCTTAAAGAATGATAATATATTGCATTTCTGGCAGTGAATGGAGCTAAAACTGTAGCGTCCCGAGCCCGGCTCAGCCGTGCACGCGGCTACGTGTGCGCGCACGCGAAATAATTGACACAAAACTCTAATCATGCCCACCATAGGCACCATCAAAAAGGTGGTAAACCATTTAGTAACCTTTTATCATGTGGCTCCTAATATATTCACACACACACACCCTTCCATGGTCGATATGGGACTTTAATCCCCTAGCAAAGCCAACATCACTTTCAACCATGCATGCATTCTTCCATTTTCATGCAATATAGCCTATGCCCCATAATCAATCCTATAGGCTCATCATTAATTCCTTCCAATCAAACCGTTATTGGATCCGCTTATATGTCACACCAACCAACTCATCTCTTTATATTATATATATATTAATATATATTTTCTATATAATATTATATATATACCTGCTTAAGTACGTGGTGTTACAAAAACATCAAAGGAAATTCAAGATGAAAATGATAGAATGACTGGGAGAAGCAAGCAAATCTCACCGATTCCCATTCATCTCAGCATCTACTCACCAAATGTCAACTTAACTCCTAGTGATTTACCTGGTCTAACAAAGGTCGCAGTAAAGAGACAACCCGAGAGCATTGTTGAGGATATTGAAACCATGGTTCGCTCATATGTTGAGAAGCCTAACTGCATTATATTGGCTATTACTCCTGCCAATCAAGTTCAGAGCCTCATTATTGTAGAAAGCTTTGTTACAGCTCGAGCAATAACCTTTTCATTACGGATCTAAATATTTCTTGTTTGACTGAAGGGAGTGGTTCATCAGATGCACTAACAGGGAAGAAACTGTGGATTTATTTCACTCTGGAAAAGAGAACATTTTATTTGTTACTAATGTGGCTGAAGAGGGACTTCCAATTCCAGAATGCTCATGTCTGATATACTTTGACCTGACAAAAATAGCTTGTAGTTACGCTCAGTTACATAAAGGAGCTCATGGAGGTGATTCACATCATGTCTTTGACAAAGCTCTCCAGGAATGGCTGAGTGATGCTACAATAGCAAACAACCCAATCCTTCAGCTGAACGTAGGTATGAAGAATATAGATAGTCCATTTCCACTCAGAAACTTGCTTATTTTGAAGCTCATAAAGATGAAGACTGGATTAAGCCACTTGGGAGGACGCAGATTACATTCTTAGAGGTTTTTTCCCCTGACTTTGAGCTTGGGACAATCTCAATTTGAGGGGGATGGAGTTGTTAGGGCTTAGACGGACCTGCTGCTTATTTGAAGGAGCTGTACGTAGTCAGAGGATCACTTAGGTTTATCTGTTAGCGAGTATCAGGATTGTATTAGTTGTATTTGAACTGTACGTGCGATGCACACTATTTTTTCATATGTTTCTTTAGGCAGGAGATGTAATGGGATGCATTATAAGCCCAGTAGTAGTTATATAGCTTGCACGTGTTACTTTAATTGTAATGGCCTATATAAAGGCCTTGGTTGAACTGAGAATGAATTAAGCTTTGAGATAAGAGAATTCTTCCCAAATCATCTTCTTCTTCTTCTTCCTCATAAACCCTAGCTCCAAGAAATTGCGACATCGAGTTCAATCAGGAATCCAGTCCCTGACAAAGATTGATTGGTTTTGGGTTTTACCTGATCGGTTGTGGGATTGGAAGGAGAACTTGGGGGATGAAGAAGATGATGTGATTGCTTGCAATTGAGCCATCGTCGCTTGCAATAGGAGAAAGATTGGGAACCAATCTAGGATTTTGGGGGAGTTTTTTTCGATTTAAGGTTTGAAATATCAGAATTTGGAGGAGGAGGAGGAAGAAGAAGAAGAAGAAGAAGAAGAAGAAGAAGAAGAAGAGATTTGGTTTTGGTTTTACTGGAACAAGAGGAAAGAAGAGATGTAGTTTTGTTAAATGGTAAAGACATTAGGATTACTTTGATCATTCCATGCTAAAGTTAATGGCGTTAGGGACTCCTAACGGAAAACAAAGTTTACTAGAGTTATTTGCCAAAAAAAAATATGGGCATGGTTATCAGCCATAGAAAAAAAAAATTAGTAGGATTATCTCAAATTTATCCTAAAAGTAAATAAAAGTGGCGAAGTCATGTCAATCAGAAAACAGTAAAGAGTACCCATCTCAAAACAAATTATTTCGAGATAAGTATCATGCAACATTCAAAAATTTTCTAACATGAGAATTAAAACATGAATTCATATACAGACTTGTTTTTTTTTGATGAAACAGATAGAGTCAAAAGACTCCAGCCTGACAATCAATAAATAATAATAGTAATTACAAGAAGGGTTTTACCAGGAGTAAAACAATTAAAACGCACAAGACATGCACTAATACAGATAAAGAGGACATAAAAGTCAAAAACAAGCTAAGTGCGACTTAATAACAGCAACGCTAAACAACTGGGTCCAAGGCGAGGCTTCAGCGGGGAGGAATAGCGATCCAGATAAGGGTGCCTCTGTCTTGGCTTGAGATTGGGAAGACAGTGCACGTCGAACTCGCCCTACTCGGCGTCATCCAAGATGAGGCTCGAGGGAATACACGCAACTGCAAATGCGAGGTCTGGAGGCAACCCCAAGGGACTGTCAAGGAGGAAGAAAAGATCGCTACTGCTGAACAAAAGATGATCAAGAGCCACAATGTAGAGAAAGTGGTCACATGACCAGTGCTCTACAGCGAAGCCAGTCCATGGCCAACCTGCACGGTGGAGGAGGCTAAACACGACAAAGCATCTCCCTCTCACACAAAACCAGAATACTCATCATACCAAATAGAAACAAAACAAGCGTCTATTAGTAGCTGTAAGGAAAACAGCATGGGTCCAAAGCTGCCAAAAAGCAGCACCCATCGAGAGCAGTGGCTCAACCAGAGTACCGCGATGAACCTCGCAGGGAAACACTCCGGTCAAAACCGTAGTGAGAAAAAATGCAGCAAAACGCATCTCTATCTCACAGAGAAGAAGAGCAAAGGCACCGATCACCGGGAAGAAAAATACAAGCGGTGAAGGACCGCTCAGCATAAACCAAACCAACAGCCAAATACAAGAAGCTAGAATGAGACGATAACAACAGCACGAAATAGTTAAGACTGGTTGTAAGGCATCTCAAATAGGAAAAGATGCATAGAAGCACAAAACAGCCGATCAGCCAGTTATATATAAAGAGCCAACAGGAAGTAAAGTAAGATACCAATAGTTTAAACAAACCAGGAAATAAAAACAGACACATAAGCTTCCCAGGCAACATAAGCAGCTAAAGCTTCACAAAACATACATATAGCAGCTTAGCCAAAGCCCAGGTAAACCAAAAAGAGAAGAAGTCAGCAGTAGCAAAGATCTAAACCTGCACAGCCTGCCAAGCCCCAACAGGGAGTTCAAGCCTGCAAGGGAAAAAGAAGGAGAGGAAAAGAAATAGGTGAGCACAAAAGTGAAACAATACAGCTGTTATAAAGCGTGAAGATTATTAAGACAATGAAAGGAGTCATATAATTTTTGACAGGCCAGAGAGGCGTTGGCTTTGAACTTTGGGCTAGAAACCCAGAGTTTAAAAAGAAATAAAAATTCATCAGTCATAGACGCGATCGAGTTACGTCGATGTTGGAACACCCTGATATTCCATTCCTTCCAAATGATCCAAATGATGATTTGAATAGCTAGCATCCACGCACTTCGAAACATAACGTTCGAGGGCGTATAAGACCAAACGGCAGCTAATAGGGGGGAATCGAACTAGTGTCCCAAGCCAAAGTGCTAATCTTCCAAAGAGGGAGGGTGAGGGGGCACTGGATGAAAAGATGGTTAACATCTTCCAGATGCTGATCGCACATCAGGCAAAGTTGCCCCCAGGCCAAGTTTCTTTTGTTAAGAACATCAACAGTAAGCAGTTTGTTATTGAAAGCGAGCCATAAGGTTATTTGCACCTTAAGAGGTGCACAGGAGTCCCAGATGAAATGAGCTGACAACGATCGGATTCCTTTAGTGTTCAGAAAACGGTAAAAAGAATTAACCGAGAAAGTGCCTGAAGGCGACCAGCGATAAGAAATACCCTCATTTGGATGCCAGACGTAGCTATTGAGGGAGGCGAGGAGGTCGTTAAAAATCTCAGCGAGAAAGGGAGGGAGGTTGATCACGAAAGGTATAATCCAATGTCTAGCATTATCAATAATGGTGAAAGAGTTCGCCACCGTTGCTGACGGAGAAGCCGCTAAGCGAAATAAAGAAGGGAACGTGGATGAAAGTTTGATATTGCCAATCCACAGATCAGTCCAAAATTTTGCTGTGGATCCGTCATAACAGGTACGAGCGATGCTACACTGGAAGGCGGAAGACACCTTCCAGATCCCTTTCCAGAAAGGTGAAGCATGACGAGAAGTTAGAGTGGGGAATTCCCACCAATTGGAAGATGAGGATCGATAATTTTTAATGCATCGGATCCACGGAAGATGATTGAGATTATGTAATCTCCACAGCCATTTACCCAAGAGGGCAATGTTATGGTCCCTAAGATCCAAGACACCGAGACCCCCTTCTTCTTTGGAGGTACAGATCAATCTCCAATGGGCTAGGTGCGATCCAGGTTTAAAGGAGGAGGACCCGGACCAGAGGAAATTACTCCTGATTTGATCAATCCTCTTGATCACCCAGGAGGGCATGAAGTAATAAGACATCATGTAAAGAGGCATGGCTGAAAGAACCGAGTTAATGAGGACCAATCTGCCTCCTCGGGAGAGTACTTTACCAGACCAAACAGAAAGCCTAGATTCCACTTTATCTATAAGTGGAAACCAGTCTGCTCTGCGCAACTTGCCCCATCTCAGAGGGATGCCTAAGTAAGAGATCGGAAAGCTAGCGATAAGGCAATTGAAGAAATTGGAAACCTCAACCTAGCGATTAGGAGAACCGCTTAGCCAAAGGACGGAAGATTTTTGGAAATTGATAGATAGGCCTGAAGCCATTTCGAAGCAGTAAAGGAGAAGTTTTAGGTTGCGAAGGGAGTGGACGTTGGGTTTGGAGAAGATGATAGTGTCATCTGCATATTGCAGGTTGAGAACCCCCTCAAAATGGGGGGAAGATCCGAGACCCTCGATCATTTGAAGGTTTCAAGCATTCCTGAGAAGCTTGCTAAACACGTCGGCAACTAGGGTAAAAAGAAGAGAGGAGAGGGGATCTCCCTGACGTTTTAATTTTAAATTTGTGCCCCTCCGAGCCGTTGATGAAGATAGAAGAGGTCCCCGAGTACAGGCTGGATTTAATCTAAGCTATCCATTTGGGGCCAAAACCCCGGAAGGTAAGGGTGTCAAGGAGGAATTCCCAATTAACATTATCGTACGCTTTTTGAAAGTCAAGCTTGAGTAGGATACCCTCAGAGCGCGATCTATGACAGTGGGAAATGATCTCCTGTGCCGAGGCAACACTATCAAGAATAAATCGATCTTTGATGAATCCCGATTGGGCGGAGTCGATGAGGGGGGAGATTATAGCGCCCAGTCTAGAAGACAGGACTTTCATAATAATTTTGAAAGAAGTGTTGATCAGACTGATGGGCCTGAAGTTGGTCAATAAGTGAGCCCCCGCTATCTTGGGAATGAGGACAATGTGCGCATAATTAATGCGATCAAAGGAGAAGTAACCCTGGTGAAGGTCCTGAAACAATTTGAAGAGATCTTCCTTAAGCCAATCCCAAAATTTTTGAAAGAAGAAGACAGAAAAGCCGTCTGGGCCAGGGGCTGAATCACTTTTTAGGGCTTGTTAATCATGCAGTATACTGACGTCCAACATCTTTGGGCCATCGAGATCTAGTCCTGTCAACACCAAATCTTGGGAAAAGCTCGTGGGAAAAGATCATACAGACCCATCTAAATCATAAGAAATGGAGTTTGTTTTTTTTTTTTGATAAGATCTGACAGAAATGGTGTTTTTCCTAAGAAATGGTGTTCCTAGCTCAATCTTTAAGATTTGACAGAGCGCGTTGATTTAATATTGAAGAAAAAAAAATTGAATTTTGACTATCAACAACTTGCATTAAAAATTAAAGGAATCGAACATTGGAATTTTGCAAAAGGAAAATGCAACTTAAAATTCGGAGCTTGTAGGCTCACTTGCAGTTTTCTAAAATTGCATCAATTAAGTTAAAAAGGAGACTTACAAAGACTTGTATTCGCACTCCAAATAATATTTGGAGTTGTATATTTTTTAATTTCTTTTGGTACCGTCTTTCAAGCCATTGACAAAAGGAAAGAAAATTCTTGTATCTCATCTTACCTACTGAAGATAAAAGAATTTCTCATTATCACATATAAATTTTTTTCTTTCATAATAAGGATAGAGCTTAATAGCTTTCATAATAAGGATAGAGCTTAATAGCTCTAGCCACTAATATATATATATAGAAAACAGAACTATTCTACATACAATATATTAAATGTCTTACAAGAGACAACCCACTAGTAGCAAAACATAATTATCACATATAAATTTGGAATAATAAATAAATAAAAGCTTTTAATGTAAAGGAATATCAATATGCCCTTACACATTATTGTTCCTTTTTTTTTTTGGTTCAGGCCTCTCCAATTATAACAAAAGAGAATCAATTTATGCTTACCATAATTATGATATCCCTACTTCAAAAGTCATTAGTAAGTAAAATGTGGGGGAAATTCATTAGTGCACATGAATTATGTGATAAGTATAGATAATATTTTTGAAAAAAATTCCGTGAATTAACTAAATAAAAAAGCAAATCGAAATCTTTAAGTTCACTTATACTATATATATGATCTTCTCGAATTTCAAAATTATTATATAGAAAGAATTTATCACAAAGCATACTCCTGAGGCATGTGTGACCTACTGCACAGAAGTTAGAAATACCGATTTTTTTTAAAAAATGTTCTCATTATGAACCAAACTTTTTAGTGTTTCTTTTCAATAAAATAAATAAAATGTGAATCATCAAGGTTAATAATGAAAAGTACCTCAACCTAATATTTAAATTTCAAAAATGTCACATGGAGATAGAGGGTCCCTGCAGACACTCGAGCTGCCACATGTTCACCCTAGAATCAACTTTCCACTTGTGTTAGGTTTGGCTTTTGAGAAAGAATGAAAGAAATATAATCCCAAATTTTGACAATAGTTTACAATATTTTTAGTTGTTTTCTTAGCAAAAGGTAAGGACATAAACTTCCTTCATCATTGCATATTTTTGACACTTTGTGTTTGCCAACCACTTAATTAACTTAGCCAAATTACAAGCCTTTGAAGTTGTAAATGTTTGACGTTAAAAATTAGATGCATTTACTTGCAAGATTTGTTTCCGTCTCGATTTCCAACTTGCATTCATATTTCTAGCAGTACTTGTAACCATGCTACATTTACTTGACTACTACCAACTTCATCGGCCATCGCCAACAAGGCGGCAAACATTATCTCCTTAGTCTCGTTCTCACACTCACACTCCCAGTTTCACCCCCATCCTCATCTCATAATAAAGGATTGATGCTAGCGAGACTTGAATACTCCCACCTTTAGCTAGGTTAAGAAGAGGGATTATTAACATGTTAGTCCCTTAAGCTTATACAGAGTTATAGCTACATTAATTTATTTGGGATCGATATATTAGAGATATATTAGAGCATCTGTAGTCGGTTTGTCATAAACCCAAATTTTTCAAAAAATGGAAAAAAACCCTTTATAGTCGTTTGTTAAATACCCAAAATTTGGATATGAATGCTAAAGTACCCGGCTATATTTGGCAATTGATATGGCAATTGCCAAAATATAGCCGGACGATAGATTACCATACGTCGCTTAAAATTTTATAATTGGACGAAAGATTATATTCCGTCGCTTTACTTTTTTTTTCCCGGACGATAGATAATGTGCCGTCCTATTCAATAAAAAAAAAAAAAAAAAATTGTCGGACGGTGTTTAATACACCGTCCTAACAATTTTGAATAAGACAAAATTGTGGGCCGGTGTATTATCCACCGTCCTTCAGGTTTGGATGGTTTTTTTTTTTTTTTTTTTTTTTTTGTTTTTTTGTCTTTTAGTGCCATTTTTTTTTTTAATTTTTATGTAAAAAATTTTTGAGACAAGAG
This sequence comes from Hemerocallis citrina, assembly GCA_017893485.1. NCBI lineage: Eukaryota > Viridiplantae > Streptophyta > Magnoliopsida > Asparagales > Asphodelaceae > Hemerocallis > Hemerocallis citrina. Next base: position 240,712,607 of record CM030360.1, on the reverse strand, counting down.
ATAATCGATCATCTGGCCATATTTTAACTTTCAACCACTACAGCGTACAGCCATATTTTCTATTTTCAATTGCCAAATACCCAAAAAATAGGTTACAACGACTAGAGATTGCTCTTAATAGCTGAAAAGTATAAAACTTACGGTACATTTAGCATTAACGCTTCAAGTTAATGGGCCCACTGGAGTTAATGGGCCGGTTGATTGAATCCAATGGCTCAGTCCAGTAAAACAGGCCCACTGGAGTGTCTAATAAGCCCAAGCACCTAAATGATCATTTGCACGGTCCTGGTATTCTAGTAAAGCAGTGTTTTAGAGGATGGATGTTTAGCTCTAGAAAATAAAATTATTCTAAAAATCAAAAAAAAAAAAAAAATCCCCTCAAATCATATTTATTTCTAACCCTTGTGTTTATTTAACATGTTCATTACATGTTTACTCCACTCTACCTATCTATCTACAAAAATCAGCTCACATTACAACATCTTGGCATTGTAATAATGTTGCACATCCAATTTTTCTCCCCAACAACGTTGCAACATCAACATCTACGGAACTTTAATCGGCCACAAAAACTCCCTTGGATAGTCATCATACTTTGAAATGATCTTTATCTTAGTATAATAATTGTGCTTGAATAATTTTTGCTTTAAAAAAGAACATAAGCATGAAAGAACCCCAAAGAACCCCAGAATGAATCTCAGAGAGAAACACACAGAGGCATCCAGAGAGACTTCCAAAAAGATTCATACCAAAGCAGCAAACTGCACTTCAACCACCAACGTTCGATGTCCAAGAGAGGAAGAGTGGAGGAGGACAAACGTCGTCCCGAGTTTAGAGGTAGCTCCGGAGTTGAGGCCTTAGAAGAGTCGAGAGGTAGAAGCCGCTCTCAGACGAGGGACAGTCGACTAAACCATAAAGGTTGTTCGAGGCAAGGAAGGTCTGAATACCGTCATAGAGCCCCGGTGGAGACGGGTCAACGCTTGGCATCGGAGGTGGAAAGAGAGACTTTCCGACCACCGACGTCTAATAGAAAATCGTACCTAGAGGCGACTATTAGAGGTAAAGATGGTCCCGAGCAGGTATCCCAAAGACGAGGGGCTGGCTCGTCGGAGGTGGAAATGATGAAGAAGAAGGATGATGAGGAAGGGGAGTGGATTTTATACAAGCCTAAGAGAGTCAAGAAGGCGGAAAAGAAAGCCGAAAGATGAAATCTTCTTCGTCGTCTGCACCTGCAGGGCCATCGAAGCTTACCCGGTGCCACAAGTGCGAGGAGAGAGGCCATACTATACACGAATGTGTTAACAACTGGTTCTGTTATGCTTGTAAGAAATTCGGTCACATCTCAAAGGAATGCCCTAGTATCAAACCGGCAGGGAGTGTGCAGTCCATGTTGTCTACACTGGTAGCGCCTTCGAGAGTTATGGCCAACAAGATGGGGGCTGCTAGGTCAGAGGAGAGCTTCAATGCAGGGAGGAAAGTAATCAAGGTTGTGATTACGCTAACATCGATTATGGCCGAATTCGAAAGTCGAATGAAGCTCTATATCATGCTTAAGATCCACACAGGGAACCCTACCATGGCAGCGATCTCCGAATTGCTCTCAGATAGCATTAGGCCAAGACTTAGGGTGAACTGGGAGATTCAAAAAGTTAAACAAGATGTTTTCATGGTGTTTTTCATCTTCGAGGAAAGAATTAGAGTGTTGCTATCAATTGGAAGTCTAGAGGGTGAAGATTGGTACATGACGATGAGTAGATGGTCGAGAAGCTTTGGGGCAATGAAGATGGATCTAATGCTTGCGATTTGGGTTTGCCTTTTCAACTTGCCTTATCACTGTTGGGTTCGCTCGGCATTTCGAAACCTGGTTGGTGGGTTTGCATATCTCATCTCAATCGATAAGAACACGAATATCCAAACTCATCGTGAGTATGCGAGAATTCAAATTGGAGTAGAGGACCTTAGCCTTATCTTGTCGGTGATCATCACGGAATTTGAAGAGGAGAGGCACGATGTGAAAGTTATTGTTGCGGGATTCACCGGATATTTCTGATGATATGTCGGAGGTGCGATTTGGAAGGGTGACAGAGGTTGAAGATGCACGCCAGCCGCCCGATCACAGGGTGGGAGATCTCAACAGTTTGGAAGCTGCAACAAAAGAAAAATCTCCAAAAGAATTCCAACCGTTAGATCAAAAGGGAAGTCATCTGCACCCCACAAAACAGAAAAATAGGGATCGGGTTCTCATAGCAGATCCTTTGGAGGGGGATATGGTCTGTAGTCAGAAAGGGATGGAGGGGCTTAATGCTATGAAAAGGGGGTCAGAGGTAGGGACAGCTGGAGGCTTCGGATTCAGCAGAAACACTGAAGCGGAGCATGTCCAGTCAAGCGTACGAGGTCCTGTACCAGCGAAAGCGACAGAGGGGATGGCGCTCACCTTATTGCAGTCAGCGGGGCCAACAGCTACTCAGACAGCTATCATAATAATGACTAGAGCAGAATTTCAGGAAGTTGTCGAGTTGGCTCTAAGGGCTGTTTCAAATAATTTGAATCCAAGTGGGCTGGGCCACTGTGCTAAAGTAGGTGAGCCTCAAGATTTGTGTGGACAGGTTATTAGGGAAGACGAAGAGATGGGCTCCAGTGGCCAGGAAGAGTCACTAGGCTTAATGAGAGTCAATGTGGACATTCCGAATATGCAACAAGATTTTGCGGAGGATGAAGAGGTTGAAGAAGTGGAGGAGGGTGTTGATGGGGCGCAAGTGCAGGAGGGATGTAGAGGGATTTCTCAAGAAGAGGAGACAGAGATAGATGACAATGTTGGTTCCTCTAGGGATGATGATATTATAGGTGCATTATATGGAGTGGGGGAGGAACGCCATGACTCTAATAGTCAAAATGAAAGGTGGGAAAGCAAGGTGAGAGAATTAGCTACGGGTACAGGAAAATTCAAGGAGCTACGCATGAAGGCCACAGGGATTGGGTGAGATGAGGCAAAGAGGAAGATCAAGGAACAAATTGACAGATGAGATTCTAAGGGGCCTAGTGAGGAGGACCTAATCAAATCGGCGGCAAAGGCAAAGGAACCGACGTCTGCATGTGGAGATGCGTTTACAATTTTGAGATTTATTTCAGATAATATGCTTCTTTACTATGCTAGCATGTTAGTGTTAGACATGGAATCCACGACAGATGAACAACTACAAAGGGTTAATGCGCTTAGGAAAGAAGCGTATAGGCTAGGTTTTTATAGTCTCCCTTAGAATGGGAATGTCGAGGGGGTAGAGGGTGTCCAAGATTATTTTTAATGTTATACATATTTTGGAATGTGAGAGGAATGCGCTCTTGGGGTAAAAGTAGATTGGTGGGCGATACTATAGCTAAGAAAAAGCCGTCGATTTGTGTTATTCAAGAAACTAGAATTGTCGACCCACAAAACAAAGATTTCGAATGCCTTAGAACGCTGAGGGATTTTCATTGGCAATTCAAGATGTCTAGAGGAATGTCGGGGGGAATTGCATTAGGGGTTGACTCAACGATTTTCGACATTATAAATAGCTATGTCGGTGAATACTCGGTGACTATTAGAATTAAACGTAAAAGGGATGGGTGGGAGTATATGGTTACGTCAGTGTACGGTCCATATAACCCTTCTCTTAGAGATGACTTCTGGGTAGAATTAAGTAACATTCGGGGCAGATGGGATGGTCCGTGGGTGCTAGGAGGGAACTTCAATATTGCTAGATTTCAAAGCGAACATCGAAGGAGGGGGTCAAACGATAGGGACAGACAAAATTTCAACCAGGTTATCAATGAATTGGATCTAATTGATATTCAGGCGTCGGATAGGAGATTTACATGGACGAACATGCAAGCTAATCCGACCCTAGCTAAACTAGATAGAGTTTTGGTTTCTGCGGACTGGGAAGACTTGTTCCGCTTGCGGCAGTCAGGACAATTCCAATGCACACCTCTGACCATTCTCCACTCATTCTTGAGTGTGGAAACATAAGAAGTACGTCTTGGTCACAATTTAAATTTGAGAAAGCTTGGCTCCGATAACTGTAAGAAGATCATACAGATGTCTTGGAAGAGTCCGGTGGCCATGACTGATGCGATGTCTAAGTGGAACATCAAGATGAGACGGCTTTGTAAATGTCTAAAGAATTGGGCAAAACAGGAGTTTGGGGAACTTTATAGGAAGAAGGAGAGATTAGGGGAGATGATCCATGAGCTAGAAATTATAGAAGAGGATAGGAACCTGGAAAGGGGTGAATATGAGGAACTGACGTCAAACAGAGGAGAACTACACAAAATTGGCGAGATTGAGGAATGTTACTGGCAGCAAAGATCAAGGGTGCAATGGCTCAAGGAAGGAGATTCTAACACGACCTTCTTCCATAAGGTGGCAAATGGTAGAAGAAGACATAACCACATCGGGGGGCTATTCGTTGATGAAGTCTGGACAGAGGATTGTTTAGAAATCAGGCAACAAATAGATATGGGCTTTAGAGAGCTTCTAGGAAAGAAGAGAACCCAGAGATGCAAGTTACAACCGGATATGTGGAGTGAGTCGAGAATTGAGGGAAGTGAAGGGATCGAAGAAGAATTCTTGAAAGAGGAAATTCTTAAAGCAATCAAACTTTTGGGTTAGGATAAGGCGTTGGGACCGGATGGATTCCTGATCCTGTTCTATAAATGTTATTGGACTATCATCAAGAAAGACTTAATTGACATATTCCAGGAACTTTTTCAGGGTTGTGCACAAGTTGAAAGGTTAAACTACGCGAACGTTATCTTAATATCAAAGAAATCTGAGGTTCTTAGGGTGTTGGATCTTTTCCATCAGTCTGCTGAATGGATCGTTCAAAATCATCACTAAAGTTCTGGCTAATAGATTGGCTCCACACTTAACGGATATTATTGACGAAACACAAAGTGGTTTTGTTAAAGGAAGATATATCATGGATAGCATCGCTTCAGCTCATGAGATTATATTTAGCGAAAACAAGGATAAAGTGAACAGTTTTCTGCTGAAATTAGATTTTGAAAAAGCATACAATACGGTGGAATGGGATTGTGTGGATGAAGCACTGGAATTAAAAGGATTCAAGGTAAAGTGGAGGTGGTGGATGAGATTGTGTGTTCAAAATAGAAAGTCGTTCATCGTTCTTAACGGAATTACTAGAAGGGAAATCCGTTGTCGTAGAGGGCTAAGGCAGGGAGATCCACTGTCGCCGTTGATCTTCACGATTATTGCCGATGGATTGACTGAAATGATCAAGAGAGGCAAAGAGGTGGAACCTATCAAAAGAGTCAAGGTGAAAGGAATAGCGGAACCATGATCTATTCTACAATATGTGGACAACACTTTTCTGTTGGTGCAGCTCAGTTGGAGGAAATCTTAGCAGTAAGAATGTTATTGTGTTGCTTTGAATACTGGTCAGGATTGGCAGTTAATCTTCATAAGAGTTGCGTTGTTGCCCTTTGCAAAGATATAGAAGGTGATATGGAGATGAACTCAACTGTATTGGGGTGTGAGAAAGGAGAATTCCACCTCAAGTATTTTGGGATGTCCATTAGACCGGGGAAGATGTTTAAGGAGGACGGGATTCCTTTGGTGGAAAAAGTAGAGAAAAAACTAGCGGGATGGAAAGGGAAATCACTATCGCTGGGTGGTAGAATTACACTTATCAATTCGGTCCTCAGCAGTCTACCTACATACCTGATGTCCATATATGAGATTCCTAGTTGGGTGATAGAAAGAATTGATAAATGCAGGAGGAGATTCCTTTGAAAAGGATCGCGGGAGGATAACAAGGGATTCAATTTGATCAGGTGGGGCAAGGTGTGTATAAAGAAATAATTCGGAGGACTAGGGGTCGTAAACCTACGCGATATGAATAAGGTGTTAACAAGTGGTGGTGGAAAATGAATAAACGACGTAAGTCATGGTGGTGAAACTCCTTCAGGTTGTATAGAAGACGGAAAAAGACTAGATACGAAGGGCGAAGCAAATTCGGAAAAGTATCGCAACTATGGAAAGGCATTGCGAAGGTTGGGTAACTGTTCCATGATAACACTATATCCAAATTAGGAGATGGAAAGAGCACCATATTCTGGAAGGATAAATGGTGGGGGGAAAACACCATTAAGTCTCTTTTCCCAAAACTGGCAAAGGAAACTATTAACTAAGATGTGTTGGTAGCGGATGTCTGGAAACGGAAAAGGCTGCGATTAGAGTTTCGTGGGAACATCTCCCCCGAAGGTCAGGTTCAACTTCAAGGACTACAGAATATGCTGGCAGAGAAAATGACTCAGGACAGGGGAAATGAGGATGAAAGAGTGTGGAGACTACAGTCTAATAGTGTTTTCTCAGTTAAGTCAATGTATCATTTCTTAAATGAAGGTGGAATTAGATACGCTAGCGCTAATATTATTTGGAAGTCGAAAATCCCAAATAAGGTGAAAGCCTTTCTCTGATTGGTGGTGAATAACGCAATCCTTTCTAAGGTGAACCTAAGGAAACGTAACATTCCAATTGATACGAGATGTCCACGATTTAATATAGCGGAGGAGGACACAGACCACATTTTTATGCTTTGTTCGAAGGCTCAACTCACTTGGGGAATTATGAGGCTGGGTTTTGGGGTGACATAGTTACCAATTAGTATTGACGACACATGGGGAGGTGGAGATCGAGTTTCATTAGGAAAGAATGTAGATTAAGGTGGGATATTACTGTTGCGGCTTGTATGTGGATCCTGTGGCTAGATAGAAACGATGCTTGCTTTTGTAACAATAACTGCACATTTCAGAAGATGCTTCATAAAATCTTGTCTCTTATTAATGATTGGGCAGGTACAGCAGGGGCGAGGAAGAAGCCTCGTATGGATGGAGAGGAGTAGTCCTGGCTAGATGTTGGCAGCCACCATCGACCTAGTGGATGAGGCTAGTGCGGGGGGTTACTAATACTTTGGAGCCAGACTTTTGATAGTGTCTAGCAGATGTTGTTTTTCTTATTTCAGTTAGTTTGTGGACTGGATTAAGCTTGGTTTACGATATTTGTTACTCTATGTTTCTCTAACTAGTCATTAATGAAACCGGTGACTAAGGTCACTTTTATCTCAATAAAAAAAATAAAAAAAATTGTGCTTGAATCAATATTCAAATATCTTAATTTCCATAATCAGGCCCTAAAAATCCTTTTTAAATTCCTTACAAGTCCCTAATCTATTAATTAATCAATTCTTAACCTAGTGTTTGTTTTGCAACAAGCACATTTTCCGAATAATAACTGTCCACTTCCCTTAAAAAATCCCTAAAAATATGATCAATAGAAACAAAAGAAAACAAACTCAATTCAAAATTCATTCAACTTCAAGCCCTCCCTCCTTCCATTTCAGCCTCTCTCTCTCTTTAAAACAACACAATCTAAACCTTGAAATCAACCAACAATGTCGGTATCACAACGGGAACATGACCCCCTCAAGAAGCAGTTTGAAACCCTCCAAGAAGACTGGAATTCCTACAAGAAGTCGATCCCTCGACACTGCAGAGCTCACTCCACTGCCCTAAGCACCACGAAAAGCCGGAACAGTGGCAATGACATCATTTCGCTTATCTTTCACGACAATTCACCCAAGAAGCTCCTATCATCCCTCCAAGACAAAAAGTCCGACCTAAGATCCTCGCCTCTTCCTCGCAAGACCGAAGGCAGAAGAAGCCTTTGGGATGCTTTCGAGAGTGTGAAGGATACTAGTACTAGTGACTGTTCGTCCGTCTTGATTAATCAAGAAACTGTCAGTGATTCTTCTTCTTGTTCTGAGTCGGATTGTCTATATGGAGAGGTGCAGGGGAGGAGAAGTGTCGAGGAGAGGTGGATAATGAGGATGATTTGGGTCTTTGTCGCGGTTTGGATGGTGGTGGTAGGGGTTTGCTTGGCCATGACGGGGTTTAGTGGAGAACGCAATTACGGGGAATACGTGACTCCGACGTAAAGGAACAATTGGGTTAATATATTTACTGCTATAACAAGAGAAGATTACTGCAGCAACAAGAGAAGAGATGAGTGAAGTTGTTGGGTTTTTGTTGTTGTTGAAACTACTAGATTTACAAAGTGCTTCTCTGCAAGCAAGAATATGATAAAGATTTTTAATGTCCTCTCATGATTATTGATAACAACAAATTTCGAAAGTGTGCAAAATTTTTTTAATTTACAAGATTCAAAGCTTCTGGTATATTATAGGTATTCAGGAATGTTGCTACTCTGATTTTCAAAGTCAATCAATTTCAAGTTGTGCTGAAATGCTGATCATATTATATTGGGATTATGTTAGCTGATACTTCTGATACAGTATATATATATATTTGATATCATCAATAAATACCAGGTCAGAATCTAATAGCGTTCTCCAACAAGAGTTACTGTTGAAGATTTGGGAAATTAATAGTTTAGCATACCAAAATTCTTAGTGCCTCCTTCAACCTCCACCATTAATTTGCTGTTCATAGCTAGCACATGGACTAGCTTTAAAGTGTTGAAATGTAGTAAGTACTAATATGTATATTATATTTCCTAGTCTATAGGAAATAGATTTCCTAAATCTCTCACCCCTCAATCTTCTCTCAATCTTCTTCTTCTCCCAAGAATATAATCCTTATATATAGATGTATACTGTAAAGAATAAAGAACAATAAGAATAAGAATCATTTGCCCCCAAATCTGTTTTCTTTATGGTATCAGTACCTAACAAGATCTAGGCTAGTTGAAGAAGAAGAAGAGACGGAGGTGATCGAATCTGATGCCTTCATCCCGACCCGATCCCGGCCAATCACCGACATTCCCGAACCCTCGACAACCCCGAACTCCCCGACGGTCCTCTTTATCGTCGTCAAGGCCCCGATCTCGACCACCCTCCGACGTCGTCAGTCGACGCCTTCAGCACTGCCGCTCTCCTCCCGAGCGCCGCCCATCGACTCGCCGCCCTCATCCAGCGATGCCTGAACACGCCATTCGCTGCTCTTCCCTCTCGACTGCAGTAATCGACGCCCTCATCCTCTTCCTGATCACCGGCCATGCCAGCGACCACCACCGCTCGACGCCCCTGGAGTCCCTCTCTCCCATCGCCATCATCATTCCCCGAAACCTCTGTCCCTGTCGACGTTCTTGATCCCGCCGAAACCTCGTCAATCCCAAGGTTTCCTTCTTGCTATGTGTCGCCGTCGATCCCGACCCCGAGCTGAAGTTTCCTGCCAATACCACTGTGCAGTGTTACTGTTTTTTTTATTTTCGGGTTGCTGTTTACCGAAGATCCAAATCCAGATTGTTGTTTTTGGGGTTTGCTGATCAAATCGGCTTGCTGATATGAAAGCTCTTATTTGCTGTTGCTGATCAAATTAGGTCCGTTGTTTTCTTGTACCGCTACCATGGGACAAATTGATGAAGCTGAGAAGAGTATTGGACTCGCCTCTACATTAGTTACAGCTGTAGGTAATGATTGTAAGGTATTTAATATTTCTGCCTTTGTTATGAATAATGCATGGATAATTGATTCGGGTGCTACCGACTATATGACTTTTGATTCTAGACAAGTTCAAAGTTTTCAACCATCCACCAAATAAACTGTGTCCACTGCCAATGGTGATCCTGCCACTGTTACTGGAGAGGGTACCATACCTCTCACAAACAACCTAACCTTAGATACTGTCCTAGTTGTGCCATACTTGAATTTTAACCTATTATCTGTTGCTCAAATAACTACTGTCTTGCATTGTATTGTAGTCTTTTGGCCTTCACATTGTGTGTTTAAGGTATTCAGACACGCAAGACGATTGGTTATGGGGTTAGACACGGGAAGCTCTATTACCTGAATATAGAATATGAAAGTTCAAGCAACTTGACTCAAGCTCTAAGTGTGGAAGGATCCGAAGATGAGAAGAAGAAATCAGATATTTAGCTATGGCATCGACGTCTAGGGCATTCTTCTTTTGGTTATTTGAAGAAACTATTTCCAAGTTTATTTTTTAAGTTGGATATATCTGGCCTTCGGTGTGATGTATGTGAACTCACAAAAGGTCACCGTGTCTCTTTTCCTCCAAGTCCAAGTAGAAGCTCCCTTCCATTTATGATTATTCATTCTGATATTTGGGGTCCATCCAAAATTACTAAATTTGGAGGAGCCAAATAGTTTGTGACATTTATTGATGACTGTACCCGTATGACTTGAATTTGTTTGATAAAATCGAAAAGTGAAGTCAGTGGCTTGTTTCAGAAATTTCACAAGCATGTTATGATTCAGTATAAATCACAGATGCAAGTTCTTAGGAGTGATAATGGCGGAGAGTACCCGAGTTCGAATCTGCAACAATATTTGGTGGAACACAGAATTGTTCACCAAACTACATGCTCATATACACCTCAACAGAATGGGGTTGCAGAAAGAAATAGACACTTGCTCGAGGTGGTCCGTGCTTCTCTCATCCATGGTAGTATGCCACTCATTTATTGGGGCAAAGCCCTTGCTTCTGCTGCATACTTAATCAACCGAGTTCCCTCTAGTATCCTAAACTTCCTCACACCATTTCAAGCATTAACTGAAGCTATGAATGAACCAAAAGTCGTCAACTTGCCACCTCGTGTGTTTGGGTGTGTTGCATTTGTTCATCTTCATCAACATGAATGCAATAATTTAACTCCTCGAGCTGTCCGCTGTGTTTTCGTGGGATATGCACAGAATAAGAAAGGGTATCGATGCTATCATCCACCAACTCAAAAGATGTTTGTGACTATGGACGTTGTGTTCCATAAAAATGAAATGGATTTTTCTTCTTCTACGACTGAACTTCAGGGGGAGTACCGAAGTGAAGTTCAGACTCTTGGGTATGATGAAGAGGTTAGTGAAGTTCAGACTTTTGTGTATGATAAAAAATTACCAGTCAGAACGAACAACTAAATATAAATAATGGTGAACACTTGAATGAAGACCTAGCAAGGGAGGAAGATCCTTATGAAGAAGACCCTCTTGAAGAATTGCAACCAGTACCAAATTTTAGTGAGAGTGAACTGTTAGAACCCCAAAATCAATCGTCATCGTTGTCCGAAGCTCCTAGAAGAGATCTCCCGCACCGTACTAATAGATGTATTCCAAAACTCACTTATGAACCTGATCCCACTAGTAACGTAAAATATCTCATGAGTAATTATGTATCCACTCATTGCTTGTCGGAATCAAATAAGTTATTTGTAAATCAATTATTTGCTGTATATATTCCTAATAGTGTGCAGGAAGCCTTAGCTGATCCAAGGTGGAAAGCAGCTATGGATGAGGTGATGAAATCCTTGAAGAAGAATGAGACTTGGGAGATAGTCGAGCTGCCAGTAGAGAAGAAGCCGGTAGAATACAGATGGATTTATACGATGAAATATAAGTCAGATGGTTCGATAGAGCGATACAAGGCAAGGGTGGTTGCCAAAGGGTACACTCAAATGTATGGAATTGATTATGATGAAACATTTGCACCTGTGGCAAAGTTCAACACTGTTCGAGTTTTACTGGCACTTACTGCAAATCTTGACTGGTCGTTGGAGCAATTTGATGTGAAGAATGCATTTATGCATGGAGAATTGACAGAAGAGGTTTATATAGATCTACCGCCAGGATCAAATAGATCAGTCCAACACAGTAATAAAGTGTGTCGATTGAGGAAGGTGCTATATGGTCTCAAATAGTCGCCAAGAGCTTGGTTTGGGTGGTTTACAAAATCAATGACGACATTTGGATATTGTCAGAGTAATTCAGAATATACCTTATTTCTGAAAAGGAAAGAAGGTAAGATTACTTCTCTCATCATATATGTGGATGACATGATAGTTACTAGGAATGATCCTGAGGAGAGAATGACATTGAAGAGCTACTTGTCACAAGATTTCGAAATGAAGGATCTTGGCTCTTTGAGATATTTTCTTGGTATTAAAGTTTCTCGCTCAAGAAATGGTATATTTCCGTCTCAAAGAAAGTATGCTCTCGATTTATTGAAGAAAACTAGAATGCCTGCTTGTCAGCCGATTGGTACACCATTAGAAGAAAGACTGAAATTTTGCAACGAATCTGATCATGTACCTTGTGATAAGAAAAGATATCAGAGATTGGTTGGACGACTGATGTATCTTGTGCATACACGGCCAGATTTATTATATGCTTTAAGTGTGGTAAGTCAGCTTATGCATGCACCTCAGGATCATCACATAGATACAGTGATGAGAATTCTGAGATATATTAAGTTTACTCCAGGAAAAGAGGTCCTATTTATGAAACATGATCACTTGAAGGTTGAGGCATATACTGATGCTGATTGGGCAGGATCTATAATTGATAGGCGCTCTACTTCAGGATACTTCACATTTGTAGGAGGAAATATAGTTACATGGAGAAGTAAGAAGCAGAATGTTGTTACACGCTCTAGTGCAGAGGCTGAGTATCGCAGAGTAGCTCTATGTATAGTAGAAGCTTTATGGCTGAAACTCTTGTTGCAGGACTTAGGCTGTGGTCCGAATGAACCTATGAAGGTGTATTGTGATAGTCATGCAGCATGTGATATTGCCGCCAATCCAGTTCAACATGATAGGACGAAACATGTAGAGGTGGATAGATTCTTCATCAAGGAGAAATTGGATGAGAAAGTCATTGAGATATCTAAAGTGAAGTTAGAAGATCAGCTCGCAGATATCCTGACCAAGGCAGTTTCGAGTCAGCTCTTCTTGAAATTTGTTGACAAGTTGGGCATGTTCAATATCTATGCAACAACTTGAGGGAGAGTGTTGAAATTGTTGACTCTTAGTTTGGTGTGCACAAAACGTGCTAACTTGTACTAATAAGTTTGAATTTAGTGTGTCAGATTTTCAGGATTAATTAGCATCAAAAAGAGATCCAAGAGAGATTCACAAATATACAAATAAGGAAAGTAATAAAGGAAGACTGCATATACGAGCAAAAGAGGAAGTTATTCAAAAGGAGTTCTCAATTAATTGGTCTCCAAGAAATCTATCAAGACTGGATTTTTAGTAATATTTTCGTGAGATATTTATTGGAAACGATTGATTAAAGATTGATTAGTTTATGGTAAGAAAACAAAGTGGATTCAATTTATACAGCCAAGAACCGGTCGACCGTACCTAATACCGGTCGACCGTCGCAGTCGACCGCAACTTCAGTTGATTAAGAAAGCGGTCAACCTTTCATCACTCTAGCTGCGCCAGAGAGTTGAACGGTCGACCGCACACTTTTACCGGTCGACCGCAACTTAGGCTGTATACGTTTTTTGGAATGTATCGTTTCTACTTTTGATCGATACACTTCCTCTTCTATTTAATAGAACGAATCCACTGTGTCTTCTCTACCAATTCTAAATGAAAAAAATACTTTGAACTAATCTCTTGAAAATCAATCCGAGAGTGAGTGTTAAATTGGTTGTATTCTTTAGTTAAGATCTTAAGCGATGGTGAGTTTTCTTTTCTTTTCTTTTCCACTTCGGTGAGATTGACTGGACTTGGATTAGAAGTCCTGTGGGTGTAATAGGTCTTTTGGCCTGAATCCGAGAATCACTGTACAAGGTTTTTGAGTATAGTGGAACGCTTGTGGCGGAAAATTGCTACAAGTAGGTGGTGTGGACGTAGACCAGGGGGTCGAATCACGATATATCGCTGCATCATCTGTGTTTGCTTTTCTTGTCTCTCTTGCATTTACTTTACTTTACTTTATTTCTTTAATTTTTAATTCCGCACGATCACCCTATTTACCCCCCCAAAGGTGATTTACAGTGGTATCAGAGCGAGGTGCTTATAAAAAGCTTAAAAGCTTAAGCGAAAGGTCCAATGGCCGAAATCCCTTCTCCCCAAAACTTGTACTCATCGGAGCCCTTCATCTCCAATGGGACAAGTCTTACACGATCACCATTTTTGATGGAAAATGCTGACGTCTGGAAAGTTCATATGTCTCATTTTTTACAGATGCTCGGAGAAGATGTGTGGAATGTATGTATCAACAAAATTGAAATTCCAGTTAGCGATGGAAAGACGGAATTCACAAAGGCGGAGCTAGCCCTCAAGATAGCTAATTCCAAAGCAACGATGGCTTTTTATGCAGGATTGAACAATGAAGAGCTAATGCGATGTGGGCGCAACTGCAAAACAGTTTACGAGATCTGGAACAACATGCTAAAGCAGCTGAAGGAACCGCTTCCGAGGTAAAAGCTAAAGTGAATTTGTGTTTTTATAAGTTTGATGTGTTTTGCATGTTGCTAGGGAAGAACGTGGATCAAATGCCCACTCGGTTTGACATCATTGCCCATGAACTTGAGAGCTTGGGTAAGGGGCTTGATGATGATCAAAAGGTCAGAAAGCTCATAAGCTGTCTCACGCCAGAGTGGGACGTTAAGGCCGCGGCAATGAGGGAAACTCTTGAAGAGAAGGGATTCGATTACTATACATTTCAAGGAAAGCTAAAAACGTACGAGATGGAAATGTTGGAGACAAAACGATACAGGCAGAATATCAGGATCGAACCGAAGACTGAGGAAAGAACTATTGCACTAAAAGCAGAAAGGACCCGACCATCAAAAGCTGATTCAGAGCATGAGGAGTCAAACGAGAACATTGCTCTATTAACAAGACAATTTCGTAAGTACCTCAAAAACAAAAAATATGGCAGGTATCAAGAAGAAAGGGAAAAGGACAAAGAGGATGTATGCTCAAGTGCAAGAAGTCCGGACACATCCGTGCAAACTGCCCCAGTCAATAAGACAGGAACAGGGAATATTATCGCTAAAATCCAAGACAGAAGAAGAAGGCGCTAAAGGCATCTTGACTAGACTCGGACTCAAGTGAGGAAGAGCAAGACCACGGCGACGTCAGCTTCAGGGCTCTTGGGAGTGGTGAGGTGCAATTACCTTCTCAAGAAGAGGTAATCGAACAACCAACTTATGATGAACTTGTAGATATATGTAATGATTTGAAAGACTATGCCAAGAAACTAAGTCGTGAACTTAGACAATATAAACAAAATTCTAATGAAATACATGACTCCTGCATAACAAAAAATCACAAACTGAAAAATAAGAATGCCCGAATTTTTGAAAAACTTGAGTCATGTCAAAAAGATCATGATATTTTGCTAGAAGAAAATGAGATGTTGAAACAACAAATTGGTGAATCGCTAGCAAAGCATGATGATCACTTAAAAGAGATTCAGGAGAAATCTGTCTATATTGCCAAGCTCACAAATGACTTAGACGAATGTAAAAGAAAATTTGATGAAGTAGTGGAATGATGTAATGAAGCCCTTAATCAAAATAGGATTCTTGATGCCACACTAGATACTCTTCGTTGGAACACAAAAGACGATGAAATAACTAGAAAAAGATTGTGTAAAAAGGTAATTGAGCTCGAAAAAATTATTGAGAAGCATGAAGGGCCCAGTTACTTTATTACAAAGGATTCAAGATCCTATCATGATAATAGAGGGCTTGGTTACGAAGAGCCAATACCTCATCAAAAACCATCATGTCATACACACTTGTTTAAAAATCAACACAATCACAAAACAAAAATAAATCATACGAGTGTGCATGACCCAAGGCATAGTTGAATCACATGTAATTTTTGCTGTAGACTAGGGCATATTTCTTATAACTGTTCACTAAAAGAAAATACTAATCTTGTGCGGGTGAGAAAGGATACAAATGCAGGTTCAAAACAAACTTGGGTACGCAAAGTTATACCTACTAATCTTGGTGTAGGTACCCCAACGTATCAAGACTAAAGATCTGTAATCCCTGTTTTCCTAAAAACGTATTTTTATATATTCTCTGTATTTAAAATTTTCGCAAATTATTTTCTTCTTTTTCGCTTTCAAACTCTTTTGTCAAAATGTATTTTTGAATCTTCTATTAAAATCTATTTTCGATAAATAATCTTATTTGTAACTATTTCCTATGATTTTTATACAAATCTTATTATTGATATTATTACTATTAATTTTGACTGGTTATTGAAAATCTATTTTTATGTGCTAATTGTACTTGTATCTATTTTAAATAAATTCTATGTTTTAATGCAAACTACATTTTGTTATAAATATTATTTTATGTTATTGATTAGTTTATTTTCCCAATGGATTTTAAACCCCCATTTTAATTTAAATTCTAAATACCCTAATACCCAAAATCCATTATCTTTTTCCCTAAGACCCATTAACTATTAAACCCAAATACCCTTATCCATTAACCCAAAGCCACCTATTTAACCCAAAACCCATCTTTTAAAACACCGAGACCCTTTATACTCACCCGAAACCACATTTAAAACCAACCCGCTTACACCCCCCTCAACCCTAACTTCTCCAACCTATATATAACCTATATATCCACTGCATGCGCCTCTTCATCTCCCCTACAACTAACCCATCCGCCACCTTCCCTCCTCCTCTTCCGCAGCCGTCGCTGCACCTCCCAAAGCCAGTTGTGCCTCCCGACAGCAGCCGCAACAGCCCCTTGCGATCCCCCAGTGCCGACTCATCCCCCCGTGCTCCTTCCTATCTCCCGTCCTCCCGCAGCGACTACGGCGCTCCACCTCAATGCCGCCAGGTCCCGATGACAGCACCCATTACTGTGCGCGTCCCTGTGATGACTTTACTTCTCCTCCCCTGTGCGAGCAGTCCCGACAGCCACCCTGTGCGCTGTTGCGCCGTTCAATAGCCGGCAGCCCTGTCTCCCTGCCGGCCGCCGTCCAGTACAGCAGCACCCACACCCCTTGCCTTTGTGGTTGTTATTGTATGTGGTTTGATGGAGAACGTGGGCCGTCCGATTGATCTTGATTCTTGATCTCTTGTTGTGGGCCGTCAGATCTTCACGATCTCATCTTGATCTTCTTGATCATGGTTTAATCTTGGCTGTCCGTTGGAACTCGATTATCATCTTTGATTATGGACTGTTGGATTGCTTCATCATCATCTTGGAGTTCTTTGATCTCTCTGATTGTGGACCGTCCGATCATCATCATCATCATCATCAAGATACTGATCACATCTCAATCTTGATCTTGATCTTCGATCAGAGTTGTCTGATCTGATCCGATCGCCTTGATCTCTTGATCTCTTGATCCCTTGATCTCAGCTGTTCGATCGTGTTCGTGGGTTATTTGTTCCTTAGATTCGTGATCTTGTTCGTGTTCGCTTGTTCGTAATATTGAGTTCGTGCTCAGGAATCTATTCCCGTTATTCTTGTTTGTTGGATTGTCATTTTCATCATCTCGCCGGCAAGTAACTTTACTCCAATTTATTTGTTTAATACAAATCAAAAAGTTCACCTATAGTGTAGTTGGGTCTAGAGACGACTCTTGTTTGTGATATGCTTGATGAGTTTTGTCTCTATTGTGAAAACTTGACCATAGTTGCCTCACAACACAATCTTGACATGAATTAACTTAGGTTTTACCCGTTCGTAATTTTGATCATGTATGTGAGACTTGTGTGAGAATTCGTATTTTGATTGAGACCCATGAGATATATTTGGTGTGGATATGTTAATAACCTTAATTCATGATGTTTGGATACTTGGTAGACTCGATTTCATGTTTGGTTGTGCTTTGGACAAATTTTGTATGATATATGTTAAGTTGATGTTAAAAAGAAAAATCTGTATTTTGTCGCTGATCTGTTTTGTTTACTGTTTTGGACTGTCTTAAAGTCAGTATCTTAATTTCGGTATAAAACATGAGTTTTAGAGAATTTCGTCTATTTTCAAAACCCTCTGACCTTGCTTGATTTTGTTTTCGTATGGCTGAGTTATGACTGTTTTACTACAGAGGTGTTGATCTTTTCCAGATTCTGTTTTTCGGTAATTTTAATGACAAATCATTTTAAAGAACTATGCTACATATATTATTTTGATCCAAAACTTTGGTCAGTATTTCTTTATCAAGTTAGGGATTATCCAGAATTTTGGTGAATTTTATTGATGAGTTTTATGTGTTGTTTCATGCCCATTTATGAAAACTATAATTGCTGTATTTTACTCGTTGTCCTGTAAAGAATTGTATTTTCATCCTGATTCCTTTTACTGTATGAAAAATATTTGTGAAATATGAAAGTTAATATATTTTGTCTATTTTCATCTCCCTTTGGCGGATTTGGATTTTGTTTCACGGCTTGCGAGATACTTCAGTTTTCGTACAGCAGTGTTGGGAATTCTAGATTGCCAAAGTACCGTTTCTTGATGTTTTCTTATTTGTGATGACTAAACTAATTTTACTGGAATATTATAAAACTTTATATTCTGATTCTAGACTTACAGGGGAATACCCCAGGTTTTTCCTGAATTTATTTGAGAGGTTTTGATGTGGTTTTCCTGACTGAGAATTCGTTTTACTGATTTCTGACTGAACATGTTTTCTGGATTCAAACTTGTTTTGAGCTATGATGTTGTGAATTACTATATAACTTATTTGTATTCGCTGGATTCAGTTGAAAGTCTATTTTCTAGATTCTCTGACGGATTTAGATTTGGCTTTCTATAGTTACGGGAATCACTGTTTTAGTACTGTACTGTCATACTGTCCTGAATATAAACATACAATGTTTTGCTCATTTATGTGACTGTCTATCATCTATGCATGTTTATTTGTTACCCTAGACCTGATACTGATTATACTATGTTAGTTTGACACTATTTCATGCTTATACCTGCCTAATTATAATAACAAATAACTAAGCCGGGTTTTAATGGGAAAGATCTAGTAGTGGATAGTGCAGAAGCGTGTACTCGGAAGGAGACTTGTGTTTCCTGTATGACATGTTACCGATCAAGTTTACCGACCAAGTTACCGATCAAGTTTACCGATCAAGTTACCGATCAAGTTACTGATCAAGTTTACCGATCAAGTTTATCGACCAAGTTACTGATCAAGTTTACTGACCAAGTTTTGTGATTCTGTGAATACCTAAGTACACTACCCTGTATGGTCCCCTATGAAATCTAAAATGAAATTGCATTGATTGTAGCAACCATGTGTTATAATATGGGGGGCATGAAGTGCTACCTAGATAGTAAAATAACAAGACTTGACATGACATAATCTGATTTCCTGTATACCGATTATCCTGTTACATGATTATCTGTTTACCTGTTACCTGTATATCTGTTACTTGAACATGATACATGCTTGCTTGATACTTGATTACATGATACATGAAACTTGTTTACATGAGACTTGAAACTTGACACTTGATACATGATTACATGATACCTGATACTTGACACATATTTATAAGATACTTATTTACTTGACTCTTGATGTATGCTACATGACACTTGTTCACTTTGCCATACTAGTTGTTTATATTGACATCATACTTATACCTTGTTGCTAGTTAGTTTCCCCATGTGCTTGTATCCTACATTATAAGTGGCCCGTAACTTGCAATTGACGGGTACTTATTTTTCTCTTTTCCTCTTTCCTGCATTCGTTGAATTGCAGATTTTGGAGAACAGGTTCCAGACGGTATTGGTAACATAAGATACTAGTTGCTGGAGTCTTGTTATCATTATTTCTTGTATTCTTGCTTTGAACAATATTGTATTTTTGATACTTGGATTTATTCTTGTATTTGGGCAATGTGACCCAGGATTATTTGTGTATTTCAGATCATGACTATTTGAAATTAATATATTTTATTTCAAGTATTCTTGTTGGTATTTGGTTCATATGTGCATGTGGTTGACTTTTCTGGCTTCCGACTCTGATTATTCCTGTGATATGTTGTAAAGATTCCTGAACAACTTATGGATGATGAAAATCATTCGCTGGGCCAATGTTACGTGCTCGTATTCCGTACTTTTGGGAAGCGGGGCGTGACAAGATCGGTGGTACCTTGATAATGGTTGTTCAAATCACATGACTGGTGACAGCAGATACTTTTCATTACTATCAAGGGAAAAGGGGAAGGACATCATCTTTGGAGACAATAGCACTGGTCAAACCATTGGTAAAGGTAAAATTAGCTTTGGTTCCTCATGCTCCATTGAGGATGTCCTATTGGTAAGAGGTCTAAAGCACAACTTAATTAGTGTTAGTCAACTACGTGATAAAGGGTATATTGCCACTTTTGATAAAAACACATGCACTGTATTAGATAACAATAAAAATTGTTTACTTCTTGCCAACAGATGCAATAATGTATATGTCATAAACTCAAATGAATTAGCACAGGAAAGCATGAGATGTTTTGTCACACGGAATGAGGATGAATGGCTATGGCATCATAGGCTTGGTCACACACACATGGACAACCTCAACAAACTTGTAAGCAAGGAGCTTGTGAGAGGAATCCCTAAAATTAAGTTCGAAAAAGACAAACTACATCAGTCATGCCAATTCGGTAAACAAACAAAAAGTTCTCACAAACCAAAAAAATTGGTATCAACTTCTAGACCTCTTGAACTTTTGCACATGGATCTTTTTGGTCCATCACGAATACGTAGTAATGGTGGTGCACGATATGCATTTGTTATTGTTGATGACTATAGTAGATTTACTTGGGTTGCCTTCTTGCCACAAAAAGATGAGACAGTACATGTATTTCAAAAATTTTGTCGTAGAGTAGAAAATGAGAAAAGCCTCACCATTGTTACTATTCGTAGTGATCATGGTGGGGAATTTCAAAATGAACTCTTCACATCGTTTTGTGATAAAAAGAGAATAAAACATGAGTTCGCATGTACTCGCACTCCCCAACAAAATGGGGTTATTGAAAGGAAGAATTGATCTCTTCAAGAAATGGCCCGTACAATCTTAGTGAAAAAGATTTACCTAAGTCATTTTGGGCATAGGCTGTCAATACAGCATGTTATACCATAAACCAAGTAATCATCAGAAAGTATCTTGAGAAAATCCCTTTTGAACTATACTATGAAAAAACTCCCAACCTAAACTACTTTCATGTCTTCGGATGCAAAGTATTCATTTTAAATACTCTTGATAATTTGGGGAAGTTTGATCGTAAAAGTGATGAAGGTATTTTCCTAGGATACTCTCTTAATAGCAAAGCATATCGTGTATTCAACAAAAGAAGATGACTACTCAAGAATCTATTGATATTATTTTTGATGAAACTAACCCCTACTCCAAAGAAATATTACATGTTGTTGATGATGATGAGGCAGAGGTTCGTGTTGAAAAGAAACAGGTTCATATTGAAGAAGAACCACAAGCAAATGATCAAAATCAAATGGTGCTTCAAGACAAAGATGAACCTAAAAACCAAATTGATGAGATACCTACAGAACAAATTGATGCCATGGAAGATGAAAATACACAACATTAAGACTCCACAAGTGAGAAACGTCCCG
Organism: Hemerocallis citrina; assembly: GCA_017893485.1. NCBI lineage: Eukaryota > Viridiplantae > Streptophyta > Magnoliopsida > Asparagales > Asphodelaceae > Hemerocallis > Hemerocallis citrina. The sequence continues at coordinate 240,691,211 of CM030360.1, read as the reverse complement.
CATGGAAAATCTTGTATAGTCATCCTCCATCTCTTATACGGAGTAATATGTCTAAAGGGGTAACTACTCACACTCAAGTTCATAATTTTATGTGTTTTACCGCTTTCATTTCCATACTTGAACCTAAGAACATTAAGGAGGCCTTGCAAGACAATGAGTGGATCATTGCCATGCAAGAAGAACTTAACCAATTTGAACGGAATCAAGTATGGAGACTTGTTCCTCGACCTCACAATAGGAACATCCTTGGTACTAAGTGGGTGTTTAGGAACAAGTTAGACGAATCCGGTTCAATAACTAGGATTAAGGCCCGTCTTGTTGCTCAAGGTTATAATCAACAAGAGGGTGTAGATTTTGATGAAATTTTTGCAGCAATTGCTAAGCTAGAAACTATTCGTATTTTGCTTGCTTTTGCTGCATACATGGATTTCACACTATTTCAAATGGATGTCAAAAGTGTTTTTTAAATGGCTTTATTTCTGAAGAAGTTTATGTGGCACAACCACCGGGATTCACTAATCCCACACATCCAAACCATGTTTTCGGCTTAATAAAGCTCTTTATGGTTTGAAGCAAGCCCCTCGTGCTTGGTATGAACAGCTGAGTTCGTTTCTTCTTCACATAGGTTTTTCTAAAGGAAAAGTAGACACTACACTTTTTATAAAGCATGTTTTTAAAGACATTTTGATTGTACAAATTTATGTTGATGATATCATATTTGGGTATACTAATGAAAACTTTGCAAGGAGTTTTCAAAGCAAATGCAGGATGAGTTCGAAATGAGTATGATGGGCGAACTAACCTATTTTCTTGGACTTCAAATACAACAAAGAAAAGATGGAATATTCATAAATCAATCTAAGTTTGCCAAAGAACTTGTCAAGAAATTCGGACTTGAAAATGCAAATGCCTACAAAACTCCAATGGCCACTACCACTAAGCTATCTAAAGACGAAACTGGTAATAACGTTGATATTTCTACTTACAGAGGTATGATTGGCAGTTTGCTTTATATTACTGCATCGCATCCTGATATTATGTTTAGTGTCTGTTTATGTGCACGTTTTCAATCGTGTCCCAAAAAATCACATTTGGTTGCTGTTAAGCGTATCATTCGAAATCTTAAAGGCACACCAAATACTGGTCTTTGGTATCTGAAAAATAGAAATTTCTCTCTTGTAGGATACTTCGAAGCAGATTATGCTGGGAGCTTAACCGATAGAAAGAGCACTAGTGGTACATGTCACTTCTTGGGCGACTGCCTTGTTTCGTGGGCATCCAAGAAGCAAAATTCCGTTACTCTTTCAACTGCTGAAGCTGAATACATTGCGGCAGGATCCTGTTGTGCGCAGGTATTATGGATGAAACTTACTCTCGAGGATTATAAGGTATTCTTTGACCACATCCCCATAAATAGTGACAACACTAGCACCGTACACATGACTAAAAATTCTGACCAACACAGTTGCACAAAATACATTAATATTAGATATCATTTTATTAAAGATCACTTTCAAAAAGGAGATATTTTACTTGAGTATATTTCTACTGACTCACAACTTGCTGATATTTTTACAAAACCTTTAGACGAAAAACGTTTTTACTTCTTGAGAGGGGCATTAAATGTTATTGATTTTTCACCCTAAAAGTTGTTTTGTGTGAGTCGGTCGACCGAATCAGTCTCGAGTTTTTGACTACTTACCATTTCTTAAAATTCTATCTATTGCGGTCGACTGTACGGTCGACCGGCTCGTCCTCTGTGGCCTCTGTTGGTTTTGCGGTCGACCGGTTTGCTCTCAGGAAATTTTATTTCGAAAAACCACAGGTGGCGGTCGACCATGCGGTTGACCGTATGCTCTCTGGATAGTTTTTGCAAAATCGTGTTTTGCGGTCGACCGTAAGGTCGACCGGCTCTCTCTCTGATCTTGTTTTTCAAAACTTTATAAAATCAATGATTCATCTCTGCATTTCTTGATTTCTTTGTTGCTTTCATGTGTATTGGGGAGAATCTCAAATCTATGATATTATATAGAGCTTTCACTGTACATCAAAGAGTCTCGTTATCAACGGTATCATGTAAGAAGATTCTCTTCCATGTTTTTCTAAGTTGGTATTCATTGTAATATCCTCGAATGTCTCTTCATTATTTTAATTGATGATTGGCTTTACGAACTTTCCAAGGATTATTTTACATATGTCTCCTCTGTCTATCCCCTCTTGGTGTGTTCCAAAAAGGGGGAGAATGTTTTTAGAATGTTTTCAATCGATTTTCAAATTCATGATTTTTTTTAAAGAATGTTTTCAAACAATTTTCAAAACATTTCATGAATTAATACTCTCGTCCCTCTCTTATAATTGTTCATTAAGTTCCTGTATTACAGGTGATATTATATTAAGGGGGAGCATTCACTCTCTTAAAAGCTTTTTTACATGAAAATCTGTTTTACAGGATGTACTAAATTGAGGAGGAGTATTTACATACTTTGTTTTAATTTTCAAACATTCGTCCATGTTTTGTTCACACCAAAAGGGGGAAATTGTTGACTCTTTGTTTGGTGTGCACAAAACGTGCTAACTTGTACTAATAAGTTTGAATTTAGTGTGTCAGATTTTCAAGATTAATTAGCATAAAAAAGAGATCCAAGAGAGATTCACAAATATACAAACAAGGAAAGTAATAAAAGAAGATTGCATATACGAGCAAAAGAGGAAGTTATTCAAAAGGAGTTCTCAATTAATTGGTCTCTAAGCAATTTATCAAGACTGGATTTTTAGTAATATTTTCGTGAGATATTTATTGTAAACGATTGATTAAAGATTGATTAGTTTATGGTAAGAAAACAAAGTGGATTCAATTTATACAGCCAAGAACCGGTCGACCGTACCTAATACCGGTCGACCGCAACTTCAGTTGATTAAGAAAGCGGTCGACCTTTCATCTCTCTAGCTGCGCCAGAGAGCTGAAAGGTCGACCGCACACTTTTACCGGTCGACCGCAACTTAGGCTGTATACTTTTTTTGGAATGTATCGTTTCTACTTTTGATTGATACACTTCCTCTTCTATTTAATAGTGCGCCAGAGAGCTGAACGGTCGACCGCACACTTTTACCGGTCGACCGCAACTTAGGCTGTATACTTTTTTTGGAATGTATCGTTTCTACTTTTGATCGATACACTTCCTTTTCTATTTAATAGAACAAATCCACTGTGTCTTCTCTACCGATTCTAACTGAGAAAAATACTTTGAACTAATCTCTTGATAATCAATCCGAGTGTGAGCGTTAAATTGGTTGTATTCTTTAGTCAAGATCTTAAGCGATCTTGAGTTTTCTTTTCTTTTCTTTTCCATTTCGGTGAGATTGACGGGACTTGGATTAGAAGTCCTGTGGGTGTAATAGGTCTCTCGATCTGAATCCAAAAATCACTGTATAAGGGTTTTGAGTATAGTGGAACGCTTGTGGCAGAGAATTGCTATAAGTAGGTGGTGTGGACGTAGACCAGGGGGTCGAACCACGTTATATCGCTACGTCATCTGTGTTTGTTTTTCTTGTCTCTCTTGCATTTACTTTACTTTACTTTACTTTATTTCTTTAATTTTTAATTCCACACGATCACCCTATTCACCCCCCTAAGGGTGATTTACAAAAATGTAGTAAGTACTAATATGTAATCCCCAAATCTCTCACCCCTCAATGTTCTCTCAATCTCCTTTCTTATCCTTCAAGAATGTAATCCTTATAAATAGATATATACTGTAAAGAATAAAGAACAATAAGAATAAGAATCATTTTTCCCCAAATCTGTTTTCTTTATAAAGAACTCCTCACCCTATCCTTGATTCAGTTGTCGTTCCCTCAAATTAAGTGAGGATCCTAGCCAATGGACTGTGATGCATGAAAATATTTCTCTCTGAGCTAATTAACTCTTCACTACCGCTGAGTTATAGCTCAATGCTAAAAGATTAGGTTGGATAAAAAATATGTTACAAGTAGTAATCAGGCTACAACATTTATCTGTCTGTTCGATAAAGAGATCTCATTTCGAACAAAAATGTTACAAGCAATAATCAGGCTACAACATTTATCTGTCTGTTTGATGAAGAGATCTCATTTCGAACAAAATTTTGTTGGATTAGTTCTCGTTCGAGCGTGAGAATGCTTTCCGACTGCATTAGGAATGCTCATGCTCGGTAAGAGCATCCACAATGGTTTGCTATTTCTGCCATTTTGCCATATTTTGACAAAATTCCTCCCACATCGGTTTGCTATTTTGCCATATTTTAGCAAAGTTGCGACAGTAACTTCTCATATTTGAGAAACAATTTGCTCATTCTTAAAATATAGGGGACCGAACATGTTGTTCCGTCCATATAATTTTTCTTCTTATTTTAATAGGATCGGAGGAAACACGTTGTTTCGTCCGTGATTTTTTTAATTTTTTAATTTTTTTTAAAGTATCGGATGGGACGGAACAACATGTTCCGTCCTAAAAAAATAAAAGGGAAACAACGGCATCGGACGGGGCATGTTGTCCCGTCCGAGCTCAACTTTTCTCAAACGGGACATTATGTTTAGTTTGATGAAGAAATGTCACTTTCAACACATTTTAATACACTTAAATATGGTTTAGTGTTAAGTTAAATGAGTAATGTGAGCCTCATATTTGAATGAGAAAAGTTTTCTCATACAAAGTGATTATATTCACTTGGTGAGGCCCTCATGAAAGATCCACTACGTCCATCGTATTTATCATGCCAATGTATGTATGTGTAGAAAAAATCAAGTGGTTTGGAGGTCATTCATTCATGCATCATGTTGGTCCAATTTGTGGTTCGATTTGTATTACTGTTGAAATCGTTCATTTTTCAACCACTTGATGCATGAGTGAATGATCTCCAAACCACTTACTTTTTTCTACACATACGTCCATTAGCATGATAAACATGATGGACAGAGTGGATCTTCCATAATGGTCCCACCAAATGAGTACAATCACTTTTTTCTCAAGTTAAATATAGTTTAATGTTACTTTAATAATTTAATAATTCACTAATGATATTTCAGCAATTAAACTATTTTTAATTGTAATAAAAATTGCAAAACAACCCTATCGGATGGAACATGTTGTTCCGTCCGATTAAAAAAAAATTACTTCTCATATTTTAGCAAATGATCATCACAGAGGAATCCTCATTTGTCATTTCTTATTTTGCCATTTTGCAAAAAAAACCGCAACAGCCATTGTGGATGCTGTCTCTCATTCGCAAGTAAATTGAAGAGTCAGCAACCATTCCTAGTTGCTTGTCATTAATTGCCTCATAAGTAGAGTTGTAATTTTGATCCGATATTTAGATCCGACGCAGACCCATCCCGGACTAAACATTGGATCAGAACCGACCAGATCTATACAGGTCCGGAGTCTAAAATAAGACCCGTTGAAGTTTTGGGTCCGGGTCCGAGTCCGGGTCCGCTCAGAATGGACCCGATCCGGATCCGGACCCAGACCCATTAAAAAATACCCCAAAAATATGAAATTTGAATAATAGGGTTATAGGGATATACATGTAAATAGTAATTGTTGAAGATAGATGTGTAAATATAATGTTTATTCATCTCTCTAATATTATAATGGGAGAGTTTAGGTTGTCATTTGTAGATAATATGTCATTTATAGAGAACCATTCTCAATTAATCTCCACTAGGGCTATTCATAATTTGGTTAAAACTGATTACCAAACCGAACCGAACCGAAATTTACCAATTTGGTTCGGTTTTTCGGTTTTGATCCAAACCGGAGTTTTTTAGAGAGTTCGGATTGGTTTTTGGTTAGCTTCTAAATAAACCGAACCGAACAAAAAACCGAACTTTTTTTGGACCAAAATAAATTCTACCCTTAGGATCTAGGGTAAATGGGATCTAACGGCTAAATCTAAATCACTTCTCGACTTCTCTATTCTTTGACCCTAGATGTTCTCACTTCTCAGTCTATTAATGACTTCTTAGTCTATTAATTCGGCCTTTCAAGTCTCATCTCTGATAACTTTCACAGATCGATTCCTTTCTTTCAATTCTCAATTCCTTTAACCCTAGACGTTCTCGACTCTCGATCAGTCGATCTCCATCCCCGGCTCTCAACCTTATATAATTATATTCATTTGTAACTTGTAAATTCTAATGTATTGAATATTGAATAATGATTTTTTAATTCAAAACCACATGTAAAATTCAAAATTGAACAACTTTTAAAAAGTCCGGTTAGTTCGGTTATTAACCGAACCGAACCGATAAATTCAGTTCGGTTCAAACCAAATTTTATCAGTTTCGGTTTGGATTTCGGTTTCAAATATACCAAACCGAAAATTTCGGTTTGATTCGGTTATTTTCGGTTCGGTTCGGTTTCGCACCGATGAACAGCCCTAATCTCCACCACAGAGATTGATCTCACCATAACCACATTAAATCTAAACCACACATTCTAATCTCACCATAACCTAATTAATTACCCCCAATTAATTATTTAACAAAACAACAACAAAAAATGGAGCCCTCTCTCTTTCGCGATCCTCTTTCTCACGCCGTCCTCTCTAACCCCATCAGCAGCAGCAGCCGCTGATCGAGGTTGAATGAGGAAGAACTGGCCCGACGCCCTCTCTCGTTCACGATTCTCTCACTCACACACCGTCTAAACCCTCTCTCTTGCGATCCTTTCTCCCTTACAAAAAATCCTCAACAAAGATCCTCTCTCTCGCCATCCTCTCTCACCCCATCAACAGCAGTAGTCGCCGATCGCAAGATCGAGGTCGCGAGAGGATGAATTGGACCGACGTGAGTTGTGTGAACCGGGTGAGGACGAGAGCGCAGACTAGGAGAGAGATGTTGGATTTGAATCTGTATTTGAAGGAGGAAGAGGAGGACGAGGAAGATCAGGTAACTTCTCCCTCTTCTTTTTTCTTTCAATTTTGTAAGTGTTTGATGCATATTAGGCGTTTGTTATTATGTTTGTTAACAAGGATATGTGTGTTTTATTTATTGATAATGGTCACGACGTTTATTATGTTTTTTCATTTGAATTTGCAAATTTTTGTTATTATGTTTGTAAACTGGAGATATAGACCATGCATTGTGAATGTGATGACCATAAAAGAATGTCTGTTATCCAAGACAATTTCAGAATATTAAGCTTTTAGTTCTCGTTTTCTTAAAGTCTAGGATATGAGTAGGAATGTTAGAGCAGTAGGTCGAACATTCCCTTCGATTGTTAATTAATATAACAAAGTAGTGATTTTAGACAAAGCAATTAGCATTAGTCCTCAGGTCATGCTTGTATATGTCGAAGTTGCAAGTATACATGTACATACATATAAAATACGATACATATTATTAAAAAAGAAACTTAAATAGAATATACTAGTTGATGAAAGAATAGGATCATTGAAGCAATTAGTGTCGCTGGTCAGTGGGGCAAATTTGAACTGTGTCTTCATTCATGGTTTAGTTTCAAACTCTGGATATCCTGAAATCCAGTAGAATTTGAATTGTCATAATTCGAGTTTTATAGCATAAGAGTTATAGAATTTCTACGTAAAAATTAACTTTTCACTTGAATTTAATTCGGTTTATTCTTGCTGCTATATACCTACATCTAATGTTATAGTATAATGGGAGAGTTGGGGCTATCATTTGTAGACAGCTTGTAATTTGTAGACGATCAACCATCTACTCTCAACAATTCTTTTTTAAGTGGGAGTAATATTAATCATTCATTTAGTCAACTGTTGTTTAGTTACCATAATACCCTCAAAATTCAAATTTATTTATGACATAATTATTTACAAACGTGTCACTCATATAAAATGAAAATTTGTGCCACTAGAGGTAATTTGTAAAGAACATGTATGAGTAAGGTGAGGTTCAGGTTTGAGGCCAGATTGAGTCTTATTATTTAATTTGATTAAATATGAAAATTTGATTAGAACGTGCATCGCACGTACAAATTACTAATGTAATTAAGTGCAAAATTGTGAATATCTCAAGTAGGAACAGAACCCGACGAGTTAGGTTATTTTAAGTAGGAATCGGACTGGGACCCGGAACTGGTTCTCACGGGTCGAGTCCGGGTCCAATTTTTTGACCCGCAGGGTATCGGATCTGGGTCCAAGTAGTGCAGGAGCCAACCGATAGGACCTGATACTAGTGCTACACACAAGTTGCTTGCTCCCATGTGCCCCCTCCTTCCCTATCCATCCAATAAAAAAAAGAAATTGTTCCGTACTGACCCACTTTTAAAAATAATAATTGACCCACTATCGAATTTTTTTACCAAAATGGCTCACTTTTGGACACGTTAGCATAATACGCTATTGACAATAACGGCATATGTTATCTTAAAGTTGTTGTTGCCAATAGCGGCACCTATAAATTTTTTTTTCCAGATGCTGCTATTGAAAGTAACGACATAGATACATTTCATATTCAATTAGGAGCTCCCTGACTTGAGAAAAATTGTAAGAAAGAAAATATTTTATAATTGATGCCTATAATAATACATTCATATAAATAGTGGTCTCATCTTATCCTTCCCCCTTCACTTTATCTTTTCTCCCCCCCACTCCTGAACCTAAAATCCTAAAATCCTAGAGCACAAATCGGACTTTTGTTTACTCTCAAACATCATTTCTGCCACATCCCTCTCCTCCCACTCCAAAATCCAACTCTCCCAATCTGAAAAATCTCCAACATTGACTCCAGTCATCTCAATGATCTCATACATCATCTACAACATATTCTCCACGGTCCAACTTACAGTTTAATTTGAAAGTATTCCTATAACCATATGTTGTGTAGTTTGCATATGTTATGCTTGTGAGTAGTTAATAACTTTATTCGTCCCTTTATGTATAGCTATGGATTACAATATACTTGTTTGGTTTTATTTAGGGGGTGAAATAATTTGAGATTCGAAGATAAGATATTGTTATAGCTGTAACACCCCGCAAAATTGAGTTATGACAATTTGGCCCATGGGTGTTAGACACATGTATTTTGTATTGTTACGAGTAATATCCGTAACCTATTTTAATATAAATATCCTACGTATTTCTGCATTTCAATTATTTATACATTTTTTGTCTTCTCTAAATTTATTTTTATCCTATTCTGAGCCAACTTAAATATTTATTTTAATCTTTGTATTTTTACGTGCATTGCACGTGCTTTCAATACACGTGTCGATTACACATATTTTACCGTTACGTGTAATATTATAAATTTTTTTACGTGTTCAATTATTTATTTTATAACTTGTTTGAATTCGTTTCGTAAATTGAAATTCATTTTTTTTCCTATTTTGACTCAAATATATTTTTACATGTGCGGTGCACGTGTTTTTTACACACACATTGATTATATTATTGTATACATATATAGAATTAATGAAACACATTTTACATATTTTGTATTTAGATTGCTATAGACATTTTCCATTTTCTCGATTTTATTTTATATATGAATATTTATTAGCACGTGCTTTACACGTGTTTCTTTTTATGCACGTGCAAATTGTGCTATTTTGTTACAAAGTTGTGCAATAAAAATTTCAATAGGCTAATTATACTAAATTTAATATGAGTATTTATTATAAATAAGAATTTAAAATAGAATAAAATAATAAAAGTGAAAATAAAATGAGAAAGTGTACAAAATACGTGCATACATGCACACATACACACGTGCAATATGCACTCTTTCAAATGGCTGCATATAGGAGAGAGTGGGATGAGTGAGTGGGGTGAGTGTGTGAGTGGGTGTTTCTAAAACTACTCCCTAATTTTTCATATAAATACCCCATAATCAACCTCATATGAATAATCAACCTCATATGAACACAAATCAAAAAAAAAAAAAAAACACAGGGTGTTCTGCTGCTGTTTGCTTTCGGGAAATCCAAGGGAGGGAGCTGCATTTTTTCGGAGTAGGCGATTGTGGAGCTTTTGCTAAGGTTTCAAATACTAGACGGTCTCTTTTGAGGTGGGTGTTTCTCCAACTTTCTAATATAATTTTATTAGTAGAATGCTAGATTGTAGAATATATTTGTGTGAATTGTTAGTTGAATGATAACTTATATAGATTGAGTATTCATGTTTAGATTATGTGTTGTTGATTAAAGGTGTGAAATTATAATATGATTGATTTGGAGGCATTTTTATAAGTTTCTGTTTTAAGTTTTAGTTGCACTTTAGAAAATCATAACTATGAAACTAGATGGAATCTAGAGCTAAAATTTTATATGAGTACACCGTATATGTCAAGAACATCTTCTTAAAAAATATTTAGATGTCGTTTACTATTTTAATAAAATCCAAACTTATGACTGATTGGCAGTTTGGCTAGTTGCTGAAAATTTGTATACATTTCGAATTTTGATCATTTCGGCATCTTATATGCAGTATTTTGAGAAAGGTGAAAACTATGAATTTAAAGTAGACTCGTTAAACTTTCTTTAGAGTCTAAGAAATCAATTTTCTATAAAGAATATAATTTATAATGGATTTTACAAGATTGAACAAGTGGCAGTACTTTAACTGTAGTTGAGTGTATAACATTTTCGACCCTACTGTTGATTTCAAAGAATTCAGAGTTATAGACACAATATTTTAGAGAAACTTATAACTAAAAGTTATATTAGACTTGTATACATATAATTTGAGCTAATGAACACAAAGTTTCATGAAGCATATAATTTTCTGTGATTTTTACAAGTAGCATGAGCTGCAGTTTTCGGGTTTTTAAAACCTACTGTTTTGCAAATGAAATTAGATGAAGTAATTGAGGATGAATTTAGATGATCCTAACTACAAAGTTGTATTAGACTCATTTACGTTTCCTACAAAACTAAGAAATCTATTTTTGGAGTAGTATTGGAATTTATATGATTTTTACAATACCAATGGGTTGCTGTCTCAAGTTGAACATTCAAATAGTGGATTATATATATATGTTGTTACCATGAATCGAAGTTGATAAAGAAATAGTCTTGGATTATTGGTTAGTGCAATTGTCTTAGGATCTTTGAGATTGTAGGTTTGAGTCTTGGTGAGCTTGAATTTGGTAGTATTTACTACTTTTGAGTATATTGGTAATATAAATTGATTTTTTGGGGAAACATTTTGATGTTAATTTGTAAAAAAAAATGGTTAATTTCCCCACTTAGATAAATGATTAAACACATATTTGGTGATTGAATTTGAAGAATTTGAATGAAGATGATTTTAAAGGATTTTGGTATTTTGGAGAATTAATATTTGATAGAAATTAGTACAACTATTTTGGATTAAATCCCAGGTTTGAATAAATGATTTTAGTACAGGTTTTGGAGATTTGAATTGAAATATTAGAATAAGATGATGTTGATTGAATTAAGACTATTGAAGTCCTATTATAACATTTTGGAAAATTTTGTCTAGTTATTTGAGGATGGTTAGTTGAATGAAATTTATATTGATTGAGAAATAAATTTCATCCTAGAACTTGTGTAAATTGATTGATATGACAAATTAAGAAATGAACGAAGACTGTATTTTGAAAAATAAATGTACGATATTGTAAGGGTTTTATCAAGTTGAATTGATTTTGAGATGTGCTATCTTGAAATGGACAATTTAAAGAGAATTTGAATGATTCATTAATGACTTAGGAAATTTTTATGTAGAGGTTAGATGTAACCTAGTTGATCTCTATGTTGAGATGGCTGGATTATAGAAACTGAGCGAGACCCAGAGTGCCAGCAGGTCATGATAAATGAAAATTTGAGAAGTAGCCATTGTGGGCTAACATTCTTAGTGTTTTGGTTTAAGTCCGGTGGGTAAGCTAGCTCTAAGTCCTAATAACTACAAATTAAAATTAAGGACAGACACTCGTTGGAGATATAATGAAACAAGAGCAAACATAAGTATGAGGGCTCCATGAAGATCCGCAAACTAAGATGATCCCCAGTTTTCCGGGACGAGGGATGATATAGGCCCCAGAATAATATGCGGAGTGGGATTGATCTCCATTATTCTAGGACGAGAGCGACGCTCATGTGATATGTCACGCCCCGCTTTCCGAAAGGAACACGGAATACGAGTACATGACAAAGCCAAACGAATGATTTTCATCATTCATAAGCTGTAGATCAACTCAGAATCATAACAAGGAATATAACAGAATACTTAACCACACATGCATGAACAAATTATTAATCAGCAGAAATTATTTGAAACAAATATAAATTCCTCAAATAAAATGAGATCTGGAACAAAAGCAAAACTTCGGGACTACGAGCCCGTTACAAGTTTTCCTAGGTGAAGCCTAAAATGTTTGCTCACCAGCTCCAGCAGGCAATTGATCTCCAAAACCTGTATTTATATCATGTAGAAGAAGAGATAGAGAAACAAAGACAGATGTCCGTTAGTGCAAGTTACGAGCCGCAAGTAGTACAAGCAACGGGTATGGGAACAAGTGCAAGAAAACATGAAACAGAGGTTTGGAATCAAGAGTATACAACATGAACTGACAGGGATGCAACAACTAATAAAGTTCAAAGAGACTGGCATCCAAGTAAAATGAATCAAGTAACGGGATCAGGCAACAAGTAAGCATGGAATTTGTATCAAGTGTCAAGTAACGGGATCAGACAACAAGTAAGCATGGAATTTGTATCAAGTGTCAAGTAACAAGTGAACATGTAATTGGTAACGAGTATCAAGTAAAAAATAACATGTAACATGTAACAAGTAACAAGTAACAAGAACGGGTAACAAGAACGTGCAAGTGAACATGTTATACTTAAGTCTATTGTTTAATCCTATCTAATGTAGCACTTCATGCGTCTCATTTATTTACCACATGGTTGCTACAAACAAGTTACGTTTAGACCTAGTGGTGGATTTTATAGGGAAGTGCACTCAGGTCTTGTAGGAAATACGAGCATGTGGTCAAACCATGAGTACTAGAGGTGATCCCCGCAGGCACTAGAGGTGGCCCCTGTCAACCCTTGACGTGGTACTTAGTTCTACGTGATACTTAGTTCCATCTGATTGCAAACACCTATCATGTAATTATATAATGGGTACTAGAGGTAACCCCCGCAGGCACTAGAGGTGACCCCCGTCAACCCCCGACGTGGCACTTAGTTCTACGTGATACTTAGTTCTATTTAACTTAAAATCATGAGAAACACGGGCCTCCTTCTGAGTACACTTACCTATATTGTCTACTACTATGGTCTTTCCCTTAAACCCCGACTTATTGTTTATTATTACTATCAAACATGCATGAAAGTGTGCAAAACAGGGCAAGTAAACATGATCAAGAACAGGGAACAAGTTTAGGCTAGGTAGAAAGCATATTTGAGTATCAAACAAAATATAATTATAACAAATGACGAGAATTCCAATTCTGAACAGCAGGATGTTGCTACACCAAAACTGAGATTCCCGTTGCTAAAAGAATGCAAATCTGGATCCGTCAGAAATTCTAGAAACTAGACTCTCTTCCGGTTTCATCGCATATAAACAAGATACATAAAAGTAGTAGCAACTGATGTCAAAATAGCAAACTACACAGAATTCGTGTTCAGCCAGAATTTGTAAAATTATGTTTAGGAAAATGAAACAGATCTGAAACTTCATCAATTAATTCCAGGAAAATTAGGAAAGGTTAACTAGTGTGTCTAGCCTCAACATGCAAAATTTCAAGTCATTATCTTACAAGTAGCATAGTTAATTTAATATGTAAAACAAAGTGATGCAGCAATATGTGAATCTGAAATTTCAGACACAGCAGCACTAAAATAGTGATAACTGACAAACTATAACTCAGAATTCAATTCCGTCAAAAGGGTTGTAAACTAGACATCTGGGGCTACATTTCATGTTGAGAACTCAATTCAAGATTCTGACATTATCAGGGTCGAAACAGCCGGAAAAAACAGGAACAACAACATAAGTGGTTCTTTTATACGAAAAGTGTCATGATTGATAATTATTATGAGTCTAAATTAGTGTGTGATATAAATCAGGGGTTCACAAGCATCAAATCAGCGCCTATGGCTATCCTCAACTCAAAAGAGAGCAAAATCAACATATGCATCTGTCACGCCCCGCTTCCCAAAATACGGGAATACGAGTCCGTAACGAAGGCCCAACGAATGATATTAACATCATCCATAAGCTGTATTAGTCTTAACTCAACAACATGAAAAGAAATAATCACAACCACGCAGAAAACATAATCACATAAACAAATTCTAGATAAAACATGTAGTAGTCCAACATAATAACCATTAACTGAAAATAAACAACAAAAACGGGTCAACAAAGCTCGGGATACAAAGTTCAACAAAAGTAACAATGCGATATGAAAAATAACATGGAAAAAACAATTTTGTTGCGAAGAAAGCTCCTGCTCCAATCCTAGAAGAACTTCTCACCAATGCCTTCTGGCAATTCTCTTCGTGCACATGTGGTTGGATCAACTAGAGTGAGAAAAAAATATCCTTAGAGCAAGTACGGACAGCAAGTAGTGAAAAGTAAAGACAAAAGAAATAAGGTACATCAAGGAACATGAAGCAAGATCAAAATCCAAAGGCAATAACAATGTCAATAAACAATGGTCAAGTGTACAAGTGTCAACTTAGGTTTATTAGCATTTTATTACCCTATCTAGTGCACGTACTACTGTGTCCCATACCACAGGTTCGGTGCATGTAAAACAGTGTACGTTTTAGACATAGTGGCGGGATCTACAGAGCATGTACACGGTGTAACAAGATAACATGATAACAAGATAACGTGATAACATGATAACAAGGTCACAAGTAGTTCTCCACCTTCCATGTCAATAGTCCATATAAACAAGAAGGGCCCTACCGAGTACAGTTTCTGAGATTATCCACTGCTAAATCAACCCCCATTACCCCGACTTGTTTAATATTTCATTTAAATCATTCATAATCATGCAAGTGTGTGTAAGAGTGTTAAGGAGATGATAAAGATGCAGCAAAATGATGCGATGCATGATAATATACACGTAATTGTAAATCTGAAAAGAGCAGACATAGCAGTACTAAAACAGCAATAACTCACAAAATATAACTCGGAATTTGATTCCATCAAAAGGGCTATAAACTAGAAATCTGGGCTACAATTCATATTCAGTAAGTTTCAATTGATTCTAATTATAACTAGGTCGATTACCCTAATCTTTACAGCTGAAGGGTTCTTGCAGTAGCTTACAGTCAAAATTCTATGGGTGAAAACAATGTGTAAAATCAATATAAAAATCCACAAAATTTAGAAAATGAATCCTAAGTATGTCTACTAAGTTTCTGGAGAGTTTCATATCATTATACTACTATTATCATGATGTTTCAACTGAAAGTTGTGTCGGTATTTTACTAAATTACAATCTGAAAAATACAGACCAGTAGTGACTAAAACTACAATATATCACAGCTCACATATCGGAATCTAGATCCGTAAGATGTTCTGAAAACTAGATTCATTAGTCTATAATTCTTTTTTATATAATTTTGGTTAATTATTATTGTAACAGGGTCGAAACCTCAGTGCAAAACAGAACAGGCAGCAAGAAGTAATAAAAAGGCATCATGTACATGTTCTTGAATCATTGAATGCATTAATATTAATGTACAACAATTAGGATGAAATTTTACAGTGTACAAAGCCATGTTATCATGTCACGATTCAATTCACGAGATCTCAATCAATTAACATGCATTCAATCATTATATTTTTCTATATACAAGTTTCTAATCAATTTATTCATGTCGTGAGTGCATGCAAGCTTGGATTTGAATCAATGGATATTGGCACGAAGTTAAGGATACTTAAGGTTACCTCGATATCTCCAACGGAATGTACACAATGCAATATTACGATAATCGAGAGAGAACTACTTGCGGAGATCAATAATCTTAAACTAGAGTAATAAACGAGTTCAAGTAGACTTGCCTTTAGATGATGATTAGATTAATCCGAATGAGCGAAGAATAACGAGATCGGAATCCCGGGCGACGCGGCTATGAGAAAACGATCACGATGATCATGATCGGGAACGGATCTTGATGGAGATCAAGATCGGATGATCGGACGGCTGAGATTGAAGATCAAGATCAAGATGATGATCACGATCGCGATGATCAAAAGAGATCCGACAGTCGAAATCAAGATCTTGATGATGATGATGATGATGATGCGATCAACGACCGAGATCAAAAGATCAAGATGATGATCATCAAGATTGTGATGATCAACGATCGGACGACTGTGATGAAAGTAGCACCTGATGCTGATGAAAATAGAGGAGGGCGAAGACTGAGTGTGTGCATAGTGGCAAGGCAGGCGACTGGCGGTGTTGGGTAGCAGCAGTTTCGGGTGGTGCGCTGTGGCTGTGATCAGGGAGGAGTAGCGACGGTGGTGGAGTTCGACTGATGGGTTCTCGGTCTCTGTTTCGAGAAGGAAAAACAGAGGCGAGGACGGGGGCTCGACTACGGTAATGGCAGGGCGATGACGAGGAGGAGGAGACGGGGATCGACTGTGCTGGCGAAGAGGCGTCTCGATGTCGACGAGCAAGATGGGTGCTTGCAAAGGAGAAGGAGGCGCTCGAGTGGTGACGGTGGTCGGTGGAGCTTCGAGGAGGCGACGTCGACTTCAGAGTTTGAGGTGAAAGCGGTAAGGGGGTAGTCGACTAGCGGGGAGTCAATGAGGAGGAAGGTTGCAGGCGGCTCGACTTTGGTTGTGAGGGAGTCGACGAGCAGGATGGTTGGCGGGGTGATGGCACTCAGGGCGGAGCAAAGGGTGAGCGATAAGGATGATGATGGCGGATGGCGCTCGCAGACGAGGGCACGAGGTGATTGGACGGCGAGTAGCGGGGCTCGGGGTGTAGTCGCAGTGCTTGAAGGTGGCAAGTGACGGAGAGACAGTTGGGGTTCTCTATTTCGTTTGGGTAAACAGAGGAGGAAGGGAGGGAGACGGGGAGTGAGAGTGAACAGGGGGAGATTTTATATAAAATAATAATATAAAATAAATATAATAATGGAAGCGGATTGTGGGTAGTTAGAAAATACGTGGGATTGTGGGGGAGAAGATCTGGTCAAAACAGATTAGGGGAGAATTTGGGTTAAGGGGTATGGGTTTGGGATCCAACAAGATGTGGGTTTGGGTTTAGGGTAGACTATGATCCAATAAGAGATGGATATGGGTTTGGACTCAGGTTATATATATAAATAAATAATGCAAAATAAATAAAAATTGGGCTTTAGATGATGGGCTTCATATTAAATAATTAATCATACAATGTAGATCAAATTAGTAGGCTTTAACAAAGTAATAATAATAGTAATAATAACATTGGCTTTACAAAAATAAGAACAATGACAATAAAATAATAACAATAATGGTAACAACATCGATAATAATAATACTAATAATAATAACAACAAATGTTGATAATTAAAATACTAATAACAATAACAATAATAATAATAATAACAGTAATAACAATAATACCGATAATAATAATAATAATAATAATAATCATAATAATGATATGCATCAAAATAAGATTTAGATTAACAAGTTCATTAAAAATCCAAACAGTAATAATATAAAATATGAATAGTTGACCAATTAGAAATAGAAAGTACATCGTTATTCAAAGTAAGTATAATTGTCGATTATAAAACAGTTGGTAAAAGATCCGAAATCAATTTAGCAGAAAATAAGTTTATAAATAATCAAAATACCGAAAATATTCAGGAAATACGTATTTACGGGAACAGGGGTTACAACATCATACAAACATACAAACATTCATGTGTTCAAATAATTAAATAATAGATAGATCTAACAAGTTGCGAAACGAATATATCAACGAAAGATTATGACTCTTATGATCATGGAATTGATAAGGATGGCAACAAGTAAAAATGAGATCATCAATGATAAACCAAAGGTGAGTCACAACTACAATCTACTTGCGGTATTTTCAAATAAAAGCTTGTACTAGAACAATGAATTGTACAAGAAGATACTTGCCTTGATTGGATGAAGACGTTGATCGACGATCGAGATCGGATGGATCGGATCTGGAGCGGATCTTGATGATGATCAAGATCATGAAAATCAACGGTTGAAATCGCTCTGATGAAGATGGAAATGATGATGATCAAGATCGAGATCAGATCGAACGGCTCAGATCTGGCTGATGATGATGGTGATCAAAATCACGATCAAGAGGGGATCTGGTGGCCAGGATCTAATCTGACTCTAATGGAGAAGAAACTTGATGATGATGATGATCCCAACCACGAGGGATCGAAAGGACATGATTCAAATGATCCAACTCTTGATCAAATAGTAACGACAATAGGGCTTCAGCTGCGGTGGCGTTGGGCGAGGCTGACGGCGAGGAGCGCCAGGGCTGCGGTGACTGCGGCAAGCATGGTTCGACGGCAGGTAGTTTTGGTAGGGATGAGGTGACAGCAGCTCTATTTTGGAAGAGAAACAGAGGAGGCAGGGGATTCGATGAGGTCGGGGTTGTATGGCGGTTAGGAGGAGTGAGCTTCGGTGGAAGATGACTGCGATGGGATGGCGAGTTGCGAAAATGGCCTGAGGAGGAAGACGACGAAGAAGGCAATGGTGGAATGGGTTCGAAGGCAGGGGCTTGACGAGGCTGGGGATCAAGGGTGGTGACGACAGCAGATGGGTGGGGAGGATGGAGGTCGGGTTGTCGAGGCTTAGAGGATCAATGATGAGGCTCGACAGGGGTCTGGCGTGGTCGAGGGAGGATGACGGAGGGAGAGGATGGCGGGCGAGAGGTGTTGGGTTCGGTTGGTGGTGTTTAGTTTTGGAGAGGAAGCAGGGAAGATGAGGTGGTCGAGGTGGTGCAGCGGTCAACTGGCAGCGAGGGTGAGGCTCGACGACGACAGGGGTGCACTGGGTGATGGGTAATGGGTTTAGTGGGTTTGACGAGGGTGTGAGGATGGGTGACGAGGATGAGGAGATGGGTGGAGTTGAAGGGCAGCGACGAGGCTAAGGTCGAAGGCAGCAGGGGGAGATGCGGGGTAGGGAAGATGAACAGCGGACGATGGGGGGTTGGCGGCTAGGTGGGTGAGGGTTTGGGTTAATAGGTTGAGTAGGATAGGATCCAATAAGAGGGAAATAGAATAAATAGATAATAAAAATAGGATTTATAATAGACGATACAATGCACAAATTTTCATAGGTCGCACCAATTTTTTTTACATGGTTTAATTGAAAATAAAATAAATTGAAATAAAACATTTAGATTAACATTTAACATTTCACAAATAATTAGTATAGTCATATATAAATAATATACTTGGTTTGTACTTTAAAATAACAATAACAGTAATAGATGGATTAAAATCTATGGGCTTTCATACTAACAAAAGTTGGGTTTTTAATATACAATCAAAAGTAATAATAATAATAATAACAATAATAATAATGATAATAACAATAATAGTAATAATAGTAATAATAGTAATAATAATAACAACAATAATAATAATAATAATAATAATATATATATATATATATATATATATATATATATATATATATATATATATATATATATATATATATATCAAAATGCAATTCGAGTTTAACAGATCTATTAAAATTATCCAAACAGTAACAACATATAATATAAATAGTCGATCAGTTAAACTATACCATTATTCGAAGTAAATATAATTTTCAATTCGAAAAGATTTTAATGTAAGGTCCAAATCGAATTAAAAACAGAATGAATTTATAAATAATCAAAATACAGAAAATATTCAAGAAATACGTATTTATGGGAATGGGGGTTACATAATATTTGTGCAATGAGGGTTCCAGGATGATTTACGGAGTGAGATGATTCTCAGTATTCCGGGACGATGGATGAAATATGCAACAGAATAATCTGCAGAGTGAGATTGATCTCCAGTATTCCGGGACGAGAGCTATGCTCATGGGATATTTATGCAATGATGGCTCCAGGATGACATGCGGAGTGAGATGATCCTCAGTATTCTGGAACGATGGATGAAATCGGCCACAGAATGATCTGCAGAGTGGGATTGATCTCCAGTATCCGGGACAATAGCCAATACTTGCCAAGAATCTAAATCTCGTAGTAGTCATGGTAGTAGGTTGCATGGAGAATGATTAAACCATATATTGCGGAGTACGTTAAGGGCTTGCCCTCGGACCTATGTAGTGTGAGATGCGTAGAATCCGAACAAGTATGCATTAGTGTCATCGTAAGTATAAATGTATGCATTAGGCATTAAGTTCATATCATACACTTACATGTTTAGGATAGTCTCTTTTCACATTTTGTTTTGCATTCAAGTTTGTATTTGCTAAAGTAGAAGAATCGTTGTATTACAGCATTGCGTCAGTTGTATGCAACTGACGTGCCTACAGTTTTCTAGTTGCAGGACTGGTCTTGCCCTGGATTTGAAGACGCTGTGAGAGATGTCACAAGATTGAAGAGTTTTCATTAACATATATGTACTGTACTTATTTATTTCCGTTGTGCTAATATAAAGAATGATGTTTTAAATGATTTTTTTTTAATTCCTTGTATTTTGTACGAATTTGAAGTAAAAGATCATGTTTTTTATACGAATTATATGTGTTTGGAATTCGGGGCATGACAGAGTGGTATCAAAGCCAACTTCAATAAATAGTACAGTGAAACACAATTAGGGTGGACATAAGAAGTGTGAGTGCCAGTTTTGCGTCATGAATGTTAATAGTTATTGAACTTGCATTCATGAAACTCTCCTCGTATACATTGATGTGATATTGTATGCGAGCATGTTTTCTCTTGTATCATGAGTGCTATGGTTGGTTTGAACCTACATTTATGATACATAGTATGTAGACTAACTTTTCTCTTTTATTTTCTTCGTGTATTTTCGTTATACTACTTTTCATCTTTAACACTTAATATTTTTTCAAAAAATTCTTTTCTTCTACTATTAATTTACTTCGATATTTATTATTTTATCTATATTCCTTAGCATTATTCTTTTAATTTTGTCTTACTCATTTTTCCTTCTTAAGGCTTTATCATTCTTACTTTTATGTGCTTTTAAGATTACTCATTTATTTTTGCTATTACTTTTACGTATTTTATTAGATTTTAAATTACTACTTATTAAATTATTATTAACACTATCATTTCCCTTTGATCTTCTCGTCAAATAGTTTAAAAATCTTTTGCCCCGTTTTAATTTCATTTGAAGCATCAACAGATTTTTTGAACACAATCCCACGAGAAGAATTTACAAGAAAGTTGATTAATGTTCTTCCTTTTCGATCAGTCCACCCATCTGACATCAAAGAACATCATACAGTAGCCCAAACTTCCTTATGAGCCACCAGTAAATTCTCCGTACGCTTCTTCTATTTTCTAAGGAGAGGTTGCCTCAACTGATGATAGGTTGGAGGAGGAAAATTTGGGCCAAATTGCCTAACAGACTTTAGCATAATTCGAAACGACTTCAATCTAGCGACATTGAATGCAATTCCCGCTTGATACCAAAATCTGGCTATGTCACTATGAACTCGGTCAACCAATTCCTTGTCTACATTCTCAGGAATTAATAGTCGTTTGCCTCAACTTTCTTAACCTATCATCCTCAGCTACTTCAAGTGCAGGATCTGGAGTAAGAAATACATCCATTGGCCCCTTTCTCTTGCTTGATCTGATAGACTGTGTACTGCTTCCTACAGAGCTTTGCATTTTCCCTTTGATCCTTGAGTTTGCAGCTGGCCTCATCACTTCATCTTCTTCATTAATCTCAATCTCATTCATATCCTCTGCATCATCAAAATCAGGTATGTAATCTCTCATTGCATTTTTTCTCCGCTTTTCATCTTGAAGTGCATCATAGGCAAGCAACTCTGCCTTGACTGCAGGAGGAACCTTTTTACAAGCCACTGAATTTATTCTAGTCTTCTCGGTAGATTTTCCAGTCAAATTATGTTTGGCTCGAGTGATTACACCATATGTCGGGTGCCTGCAGAAAGGGCATATATGATTTGTAGTACTCGGGGGATTCTGAAGAATGGTGTATTTCCATGTAGGGTCTTTTTTCCTATTCTTTCGAAACTCAGAAGAAGGCTGGATATATTCATTGGCATCGGAAGTGGACATGATTAGATTTTAGTCTACACAAGCACAATACAAATATATCTACAAGTTAGTACTTAGTACCAACAAAAAGCAAATATGAAATGAAATCTAACATGCTATAATCGAAAATGTATATTTTGTCTTAAATTTTAATTATCGCATTATCACATATTTAGTATCTATCTACTAATCAAATGTATATTTTTTGTTTTCATGCAGATAATTAAGAAATAAGAATAATCGGCAATGAGAATATTTGCGCGACGCGAGTTTATTTTCTTGCTCCAAAGAAGAAAATGATTTAATGTGTTTTTTGTAAAACATTAAAACTAAAATAGTACAATGCGAGTTTATTTTGTAAGAGAAACTGTGTAACACTGTAACTTGTAAGTGTAAGTGTGTAAGCGTAATTGTGTATTGCAAGTTTGCAACCACAACAAACATAACAGGGGCACAAGTATTAAACCCAAAGCCATGTTATCTAAGAATGAATTCTAACGATATTAACAATGTGAGGTAGGTTTTCGGCCTATCTTTTGCTAGTAAAAAAGAAACGGTATATATTAACGATCAAAACTCCAATGGAAATTAAATTTTGGGATGTACTGTATCAACGTTATGTCCCTGTCCCTGTCTTGCCCACATATAATGTCGATCGATCGATGGCTAAGAAGTAAGAAAACAAGGGAAAAAAATACAGTAAGAAGAGGTTGAATTACAAATGCTAATTACAAACGCAAATACACCAAATACTGAAACAATTACAAACGCTAATACACCAACAAAAAAAGAAGAAAAAAAAACCTGCTTCGTCGCCGTCAGTGGAGCTTTGTCGCCGTCGGGGGGGGGGGGGGGGGGGCAGAGATTGAAGAAGAAGAGGTTGAATTGAAGATAGGGTTTGTAAAAGAGAAAAGGGATGAAAATTGAGAAGGGGAGGGGAAAGGGTTGAGGCGTAATGGGTGAGGTTTGTTCTGTGGGTCGGGTGTGTGAATATGGGCCGGGTAGGGGATGAGATGCTGATCCAATTGCGCCTTTTGCTGAGGCGCAGTGAAGCGTAAAGCGATGGGGTGCAGTGAGGCGCTCGCTTTGACAACGCTTCGACTCACCCCTGTGCTTCAGCCCAGGCGTAAGGCGCAAAATCCTAAAACGCCTTCGCCTTGCGCTTGAGGCACACCTTCAACTTCACTGCTTACAATTTTTTCCCAGGTTAGAGAGCTCTTAATTGAATGTGAAATTTACTTATATCGTTACTTCCAATAGCGACATCTGAAAAGAAAAAAATTTACAGGTGCCGCTATTGGCAACAACGACATTAAAATAATATATGTCGTTATTGTCAATAGCGTTTTATGCTAACGTGTCCAAAATTGAGCCAGTTTGGTAAATAATTTTGAAAGTGGGCCAGCTTGGTAATTATTTTCAAAAAGTGGGCCAGCATGATTTTTTTTAAGGAAAGTGATAAAACGATAGGGCCGGCCTTGAGCCTGTAACACCCCGTAAAATAAAAGATATCATTTTGAATTATTTATTTTCATCAATTAAATTGATGGGGTATTATTATTTTTCCTTGACTACTATTTCTTTTGTATGTGCAAAGCACGCGCAATACTATGTATTATAAATCTACAATTGCTATTATTCATTTATCTATATTTTTCATTCATTAAATATTTTTTTTATTTCATTGGATGAAGGAATGGTAAATTTTATTATTTTCTTCAATTACTATTTTTGCACGTGCAAAACACGTGCAAATATTGTTTAGGTGCAAATTTTCACTTTTGAATTGTTGAATAAATTATCCTACTTATAATTGACTATATTCAAAATTTGGGGATTTATCTAAATAAAGAAACTATTTTTTAAAATACTTCGAAAAAAAATAGTTTTTGTGCAAAATGTCGTTTGGAGGAAAAAATTTTGAATTCAAATTTTTGTTGTGCTGTTTTGGTAGGCTGATCTGGCAATGGAGAGATTGGGGGGGGGGGGGGGGGGGGTTATCCCTCTAATTTTATTTTATTTTATTTTATTGAGTAAATATATAATTATGCAATTTTGAGATTGTTAGGGAACTAAATTGCAAAACTGCGATCAAAACCCTAATAATTCAGAACCCGGTCATATAAGAAAGGGCTAGAATAGAGGATTTCAGCCTTCTTCTTATTTTGGCTATTTTTGGTGATTTCTTGGAGTTTTGGAGTAGATCTTTGCTTAGAGAAGAAGGCTACTAGTTGCATCAATAATTCTTCATGAGGTGAGTGTCTGTCTAACTCTCTTGATGTGTTATTTTATTCATGATGATGTAGTAGAATGTTAGGAATGTATTTGTGAATCTATGGATGTGTATAGTATGTATTTATTATATATTCATGAGATGAATTGTTGATATGATTAATACATGAAGTTTAAATCAAATCTTTATATGAGTTGAGCATAAATGAATGATTCTTGAATATTACTTGATGTTAGGGTATGAAAAGATTAAGCTTTTAACCCATAGAGTTGATTGAATGATCATGCATATTGATGTAGTTGATTAGAACTTGTTATATGATCTTAATCCATGTTTGATTAATTTAAAGAAGAGATTTTGATGTTTTATTCACTGATTTTATTGGGTTAAATTTTATAATCTAAATCCTAGAAGCTATACATGAATTGAAGTGTATATAGTTATATAAAAATTGGGGTTTGAAGAAGATAGGGTTTCAGCCATTAAGGTAAGGGTTGAGTAGTGGGGGTTCGGAGTCGGTTGATTCATCTTGATTTCTTGAATCAAGATGACAGTCAGCGCATTGGGCTGACTGGCTAGCGCAAGCTGTGCTGGCACTGGCACTATGTTCTGTGCGGTCACGGGTTCGACCTGGGGGCTTGGTTTTCTTTTGGGAAGCAATTTAATTTATTAAATATCCATTTTTTAATGTATGGTTATGAATAATTCTTGAGTTTGAATCTAAATAATATTTTTATACATTCTTGGAATAATTGAGATTCTATAATCAGTCAAATAAATTTAGATTTGGACGTGTATGACTATAATTGAGGAATAGAGTTCACAATTTACTTTGAAAAGTCAATTGATTGCTTGGAACAATTAAATATTGATTTCTAAGGAGATATTCCCAGTTTTTAACGAATATGAATTTCAGAATTTCAAACTATGGATTTCAGATTTTATTAAAGAACTTGTTTCAGTTTATTGATGATTTGGAGCTTCTATTTTCGTGCGAATGGATTATAAATTTGACACCGAATTCTATGATTATGGAGTAAATATAAACTCAATTTTCAGAATTAAATATTCATTTTTTTAATGGACTGTTCTTAAGGATAAGAAGGCATAAGTTTTAAATTTAAAGAGAATTGAGTTTTAGTTTTTGGCAAGTTGGAGTTGTGATTTCGAATGTATAAAACTACTAGGTTTGATCGTGGACACGTCCCTACGGCACATTTTCATGAACAATGCCCTGTCAACAATAAAATATATGCATTGGTTTGTGAAGAATGATTTATATAGATGTGCATTTTGCAGTAGACATTGATGTACTCTAAAGTATTATTAAGTTGTTTATTGGTTTATAAATTGCAGGATCATTTGTCAGTAGCTCGAGACTGAAAAAGAGTATTGTGAATCTTCAACAATAGTCGATCGAAATTACTTGCTATGTGCGACTTCGATATAAGAGATTTCATATTTGATTTGGAGCCTTAAATTGCATGAGTTAATTCCCTATTGTCATATTTTCATGTAATTAAGCATGTATGATTTTAAAAGAGGTAAAAAAATAAAGAGAGAGAGAGAGAGAGAGAGAGAGAGAGAGAGAGAGAGAGTTTGTTGTGATATACATGTGAAAACCTTTTGTTAAATGTAATCAAGCACAATTACATCTCCATATTAATATATCTATATCCATATACTGTAGAGCCTACTACAAATTTGATCTGAAATCGGCTTGTTGGCCCCAATTTTTGATATATTTCAGTGTATGAGATATTTTACTGTAACGCCCCTGCCCCTAGCTCAGACAATTTATCAATTTATCAGATAAATTATTTATAGTATAGTACAACTGCCCACCACAGGCTGCCTCTCAAAAGGTGGTTAACCAGATTGGTGACTCTTGATCATAGACTATTATATTTATACTTAATTATTTCTTGATCAATTCCCGATATGGAACTAATCAACTTACCTCTCTCCTCTTACCTTGCTTCAGCAGCCACGTCAGCAAATCTGACCAAAGTCATAGCAGCATAAGCTGTTCTTCCTCTTCAGGTGCCCCCCTCATGCCACATCACCCACAAGGGAGACGTCAGCCGAACAAGGCAAGCAGCACATCACACTGCTGCTATCCCTTTAACACCGTGGGCCCCCTCTTCCAACACTTATTTACATATTATGCCATCCTCCCTTTATACCACTATATATACTACTATATATATCTACTACTATATAGCTATTTTTGAAATTACAGGGTGTTACATGTAACATCCCGTAATTTGAAATATATATATATATATATATATATATATATATATATATATATATATATATATATATATATATATATATATATATATATAGGGGAGAGTGGCAAAAATTGTAAATTGTATGGGTGTGCAATTAATTGTACATGGTGGGAGGGGCCCACGAAAATTGTAATGCAGCAAAAAAATGCTTTGGCAGCTGTTGTGATGACGTCACCCATGGGGGGCCCACCCAAGATTGGAATGAAGAAAGAGCAGCGTCTGCATCTCTGTGCTTGCTGCTGTGGAAAGGCAAGGGGGGCCACCGACTTTGCTATACACGGGAGTAAGTAGAGAGAGAGGGATTAAAATAGTCCCATATCGGGATTGAACTAGAATAAAATAATATTAAAATAATATAGCCTATGATCAAGAGTCACCAATCTGGTTAACCACCTTTTGAGAGACAGCCTGTGGTGGGCAGTTGTACTATACTATAAATAATTTGTATGATAAATTATATAAATTATCTGAGCTAGGGGCAGCGGCGTTACTAATGGTATCAGAGCCGACTTTCGACACCGAGTGTGGGAGAGTCATGAGTTATGGACTCCAGAATGATCGGCAGAGTGAGACAATCCCCAGTATTCCGGGACGATGGACGTAAAGACCACAAAATGATCAGCGAAGTGGGATTGGTCTAAAGTATTCCAAAGACTAGAGCGATACTCACGAACTGCTCCACATCGACTAGAAAGTAAATTCTGCACTAGATTGTGCATGCCCCGTACTCAGCGAGGATGCTGATTTCTAAAGGGGGGTGTATGTAACACCCCGTAATTTCAAAAATAGCTATATAGTAGTAGTATAAATAGTGGTATAAAGGGAGGATGGCATAATATGTAAATAAGTGTTAGAAGAGGGGGCCCACGGTGTTAAAGCGACAACAACAATGTGATGTGCTGTGATGTGCTGCTTGCCTTGTTCGGCTGACGTCACACTCGTGGGTGATGTGGCATGGGGGGGGCACCTGAAGAGGAAGAACAATATATGCTGCTTTGACTTGGTCAGCTTTGCTAACGTGGCTGCTGAAGCCAGTGGGGCCCGCCTAGGTAAGTTGATTAGTCCCATATCGGGAATTGATCAAGAAATAATTAAGTATAAATATAATTGTAACCCCTGTTTTCGCAAATACATAATTTCTGTGTATTTTCGATATTTTGATTTTTGTAAATTATTTTTCGCTTTCAAATTCTTTTTGTTAAAATGTATTTTTGGGTGTATTTTCTTTTTCCATGTATTTATTCATATTGTACCTCTTTTTGAACCGTGTATTGGATATTCTTTCTCAATATATTCATCTATTTGATTTTTCATCTTTTTATTTGATCTTCTTGATTTAATTGTCCGTCTATTGTTTTGTCTTTAATTGATCGAGCCATTATTTTTTTGATTCTCATTTTAAATGTTCATGCCCTATTTTATTTATTCATTTGTGTTCCTATCTCTTTATTGGATCACCCTATAATTCTATGTAGATCTTCTTAATTGATCCTATTCAAAATCCTATTAAACCCATTAATTCCTATTGGATCCTTTATATCATATAAACCCATTAAATCCAATACCATTAAACCATATAACCCATCTACACCTAACCCGCAACCCGTTATACCCCCCCCCCCTACCCGTTAGCCTACTAACCCTAATATGTATATATATATACCCACTTCTGGTTAACCCTATTATCACCTAAACACCCCAGCCATTTTCATCTTCTTCATCCCTCTCCCGAAACCCTACCTCCTGTCACCCCCCGATCAACCCTAGCCACCTTCTACTTCACCCTCCATCTCCCGATCCCTCCTGGCCTGTCCCCTTGCGACCCCGACCTCCTGTCGCGGCACCAGTCCCCGCGTCGTCCTACTCCTCCCAAATGCCAGCCAGACGACAGCACAGCGACGACCTGCAGTTCCCCCGTGTTCCCTTCCAAATGTAGCAACACCAGCGAACACCACAGGCAGCACCAGCATTAACAACACTGCGCTGTGCTTTTTCCATCGACCACAGTGAAGCACACTGCCGCTGTCCGCCGCTCCCTCATCGTGTGCACCCCTCTCCGCTGCCTCTCTTGTGTGCAGGTGTCGGTTTGTTTGTGCATGTTGATCTCGAGATTTTGTTTGTGGTTCGTTCGTTCGTTCGTTCGTTAAGTTCGTGCCCGGAAATTTGTTCCCATTATTCTTTCTCTTGCTTCGTCGTTTTTGTTGTCAACTATAAGGCAAGTAACTTGTATAATTTATGTTTGCATATACAAGTACTAAATACCACCTGTAGTGTAGTTTGTGTTCTAGAGACAATTCTTGTGCAAAACCCATGTTATATCTGGTCTCTATGTGTTGATTGTCCGTAGTCGTCTCTAGTTACACACACAACATGAATTTAGACTTATATCTAATTAATCCCTATTGCATATCTGTATGTTGGTTGTGAACCCTAGTATGATGTGTGAATCATGCATGTTTGACGTGTACTGGTAGTATATTCTGTTGTAGATCTGTTAAATACCCTATACCATATTGCTTGGACATCTGGTATACTCTATTTCACGTTTTGTTATGATTTGGATGTGTTTCATATGATCTAGTAGATTTTATGCATGAAAAATAATTTTGTCCTTGTTGTTATCCCATTTTTGTACAGTATTTTAGACCATATTAAGGTCAGTATATGAAAATATTTGTGAATATGAATTGTAAAGAATTTTTTCTACTTTCTAGAATTTCTGACAGATCTCAGTTTCGATTTGTGAGTTGCATGTTATTGCTATTTTACTACAGATGTGTAGAAAATTCCAGATTCTGTTTTATATGAATTCTGTATGGTAAATTATTTTTATACTGAAGTTAAAGATAATATTTTGACCCAATATTTTGCTGAATACAGCTAGACTTGATTGCGATTAACCCCTAATTTTTGAGAATTTAGTTGATAACTTTTATAAACTATTCTTTACTTGCAAAAAACTATTATACTTGCAGAATTTTCATACTGTTCAGTAAAGAAACCTAATTTCGACCTGATTATATTTACTGTTTATAAAAACTTTGTGAATAAGAATTGTAGCCTATTGTATCTATTTTATCACCCTTTTGACGAATCTGGTTTTTGACTTATATTGTGTAATCTATGGCAGTTTTAGTACTGCTGTGTTTATGATTTCAGATTTACAAACTTTCTGTATCTTGATGCTTTCTGATTTTACTTGACTATTCTATTTATGTTGGAAAATTAAGAAAATTTATTTACTGATTCTAAACATACTAGGAAATACCCCAGATTTTTCTTGGATTTAATCAGTAAGTTTTTATGCAATTTTCCTGTTTATGAATACAAACTTCTGATATTTGGCTGAACATGTTTTCTGGATACAATTATGTTTTGAGTCATGTTTTTGTGAAATACCATCTAATTTATATATATTTGCTGGATTCGTCCGAGAGTCTATTTTCCAGATTTTCTGATAGATCCAGGTTTGCATGTTTGTGGCAACGAGAATCCCAGATTTGGTGCAGTACTGTCTTGCTGTCCTGAACTAGAATTTTTCGTTGTCCTACTCTTTTATGAGTTATCTGTCACCTGTACATGTTTATCTTTCAACTTGAACCTGCTACTTGTTTATGTCATGTCATTCTTGTCCTGTTTTGTGACACATACATGCCTGTTTGATAATAATAACAAATAATCAAGCCGGGGTTAAGGGAAAGATCTAGTAGTGGATAATATAAAAATGTGTACTTGGAAAGGGGCCCGTGTTTCCCACATGATTATCTGTTATTTGTTACGTGTTCATGACTACATGATACACGATTCTGTTATCTGATTACCTGACTGCACACTTCCCTATAGGAAGGTGTACTCAGAAGAGAACCCGTAGGTTCTATCTGTCTGTATTTGTTATCTGTTATCTGTTATCTATTTATCAGATACATGTGCACACGGCCCTATACAGTCCACTACGAAATCTAAACGTAACTTGTTTGAAAGTAGCAACAATGTGGTAAAATTTTGGGACGCATGAACTGCTACCTAGATAGAAATAAATACAAGCCTTGACATAACCTAACATCTGTTATCTATTTATCTGTTTACCTGCTACTTGACTTATCTGCTTATCTATTTGCATGATACTTGATATCTGTTACATATTACCTGTACCTGTTAGCACACCATGTTACTTGATTCTATTTTCTTATTCATGTTAGACATTTTGTTTTGCTGTTATATCTATTCCATGCTACATTTGTTTCCGCTGTTATTTTATATCTGTTTATTTTTTCTGTACTTGTGACTGCACTACAAGCGGCCTGTAACTTGCATTGACGGGCATTTTGTTTTCTTTTCCCTTTTCCTACAATTTATTAAATTGCATATTATGGTGATCAGCTGCCGATGGAGTAGGTGATCTGAGATTTTAGATGCTGGAGTTCTTGCCATTATTATTATTCCTAATGCTTATTTTGAATAAATGTATCTGCTACTTGGATTATTTGCATTGGGTAGTATGACCCAGGATTATTAACTTGTTTCCAGATCGGGTTTATTTGAGAATGATTAAATTTTGTTTCAAGTAAATTTTGTTGGTATTGACTCATTTATGCATGCATGGTTGGTTACTCCTTGTTATCTCTTGATTATACCTGTAAAAAGTTGTAAAGATCCTGACAGCTTATGGATGATGAAAATCATTCATTGGACTTAGTCACGTATCCGTATTCCATATTCTCTTTTTAGGAAGGGGGCGTGACAATAACAGTCTATGATCAAGAGTCACCAATCCGGTTAACCACCTTTTGAGAGGCAGCCTGTGGTAGGCAGCTGTACTATACTATAAATAATTTTTCTGATAAATTGTATAAAATTTTCCGAGCAGGGGCAAGGGCGTTATAATTTGTCTGATAAATTGTATAAAATTGTCCAAGCAGGGGCAGGGGCGTTATATATAACTGCCCACCACAAGCTGCCTCTCAAAAGGTGGTTAACCGGATTGGTAACTCTTGATCATAGGCTATTATATTTATAGCTAATTATTTTATTGTCTACTTCCGATATGGGATTAATTCTCACAATCTCTCGCTTCCACTGCGTGTACACAGAGCGCCAAGTAGTGGGCCCCTGAGCCACGTCAACCTCAAGAGAGCACAGAGGCAAGCTTTGTCTTCACCAGAACCCGGGTGGCCCCCAATTATGCTGACGTCACCCGACGTCAACCTTCAACATAGCACACAGTGCTGTTGTTTCTCAGACGTGGGCCCCCTTCATTTACACATATTTACAATTTATGACATTTTTCCATTATACATATATATATATATATATATAAATATATATATATATATATATATATATATATATATATATATATATATATATATATATATATATATAGGGTAAAAGGGATATGAGCAACTTGCTCATTTAGTAAATGAGCAGGTGATGAGGTGGCATGCATGTGACTGGAAAATTCTAAAAGTGGTTAGATACTCATTGTATCACATGCATGCCACCTCATCACTTGCTCATTTACTAAATGAGCAAGTTGCTCATATCCCTTTTACCATATATATATATATATATATATATATATATATACTTATATCTCTTTTTAGAAATTACGGGATGTTATTTACACCCCCTTTTAGAAATCAGCATTCTTGCTGAGCACGGGGCATGCACAATCGAGTGCGGGATCTACTTTCTAGTCGATGTGGAGCTGTCTGTGAGCGTCGCTCTCGTCTTTGGAATGCTGGAGACCAATCCCACTCTGCGGATCATTCTGTGGCCCTTACGTCCATCGTCCCGGAATACTGGGGATTGTCTCACTCCGCCGATCATTCTGGAGTCCATAACTTACGGCTCTCCCGAACTCGGTATCGAAAGTCGACTCTGATACCATTAGTAACGCCCCTATCCCTAGCTCAGACAAATTATTTATAGTATAGTACTATAATGCCCCACCCCAGTACTCAGACAATTTTTATTATTTTTAGAAGAAAAATTAGATACTATGTAGTAAAACTACCCACCACAGGCTGCCTCTCAAAAGGTGGTTAACCAATTAGGTGACTTTTGATCATAGGCATTTGTATTTATAGTAAACTATTTTTGTACAACTCCCGATATGGAATTATATATACTCATCATCCCCCTTGAATCCTGTGTACTTATGTACACGTCATCTAATACCAAGACTAGCATCTCTGTTGTCTTTCCGAAATCAAGTAAAGGTGTGGGGCCCTCCTCCAATGGTGGCGTCATCACCTGAAGACCAAGCAACCACAGCACGTGCCCCCCACTAATTGCACTATTCCTTTTCCATATTATTACCTAACTGCCATCACACACACACACACACACACACACACACACACACACACACACACACACACACATATATATATATATATATTATTATTATTATTATTATTATTATTCGGAAATTATTCAGAAATTACGGGGTACTACATACACCCCACCATTTGAAATCAGAGTCCTCGCTGAGTACGGGGCATGCCATCTAGCGCAGGATCCTCCTTTCTAGCCGATGTGAAGCAGAGTATCCTGCCAGCGTACTGCGATCCTCCTGCTAGCGTACTCGCTCCTGGTCTCTCTACCAGCGTACTGACCTCAGCCAAGAGCGTACTGACCTCAGCTAGGCATAACTCTCCACACCCGGGGTTGAAAGTCGGCTCTAATAACATTTGTAACGCCTCGCCCCAATACTCAGACAATTTTTATTATTTTTAGAAGACAAATTAGATATTATGCAGTAAAACTGCCCACCACAAGCTGCCTCTCAAAATGTGGTTAACCAATTAGGTGACTCTTGATCATAGGCATTTGTATTTATATTAAACTATTTTTGTACAACTCCCGATATGGGATTATATATACTCATCATCCCCCTTGAATCGCGTGTACTTATGTACACGTCATCAAATACCAAGACCAGCATCTCTGCTGTCTTTCCAAAATCAAGTAAAGGTGTGGGCCCCTCCTCCAATGGTGACGTCATCACTTGAAGACCAAACAACCACAACACGTGGCCCCCCCATTGCACTATTCCTTTTCCATATTATTACCAAACTGCCATCACACACACACACACACACACACACACACACACACACACACACACACACACACACACACACACACACACACATATATATATATATATATATATATATATATGTTGAAAAAAAAAGTTTAGTTGGCTGTTTGGTTAAATTATATGAGTTGATGGCATTTGTGTAATATAAAGGAATAGGAATAGTATATGGGGGGGCCACATGGAAATGACAAACAGCATTGTGCTGTGAGAGGCTGTTGACTTCATCAGCCTTGGCTGACATGGAGCATTGAAGCTGGGGCCCACTGCTGTGTGTGTGATTCTCTCGGAGAGAGAACAAGAGAAGGTAAGTGCAATTAATCCCACATCGGGAGTAAATATGAATAAAATAATATATAAATACTATTGCCTATGATCAAGATTCACCAATTCGGTTAACCACCTTTTGAGAGACACCCAGTGGTGGGCAGTTGTACTACATAGTATCTAATTTGTCTTCTGAATTGTATAAATTGTCCGAGCTAGGGGCAGGGGCATTACAAATGGTATCAGAGCCGACTTTCGACACCGAGTGTGGGTAAGAGTGGGCGAGATGTATGCCTGAGATGGAGCTAGCAGATGTACGGGTATGTATCCCTGAGAGGGAGCGAGGTTAGGGCCTGTGATGGACAACCTGCAGAATCGGGGTACTGTGCAGCTAGCAGAATCAGGGTAGTCCACTCCACATCGGCTAGAAAGGATTAGGAATAGTGTATGGGGGGCCACATGGAAATGACAAACAACATTGTCTGACGTAGAGCATTGAAGCTGGGGCCCACTGCTGTGTGTGTGCTTCTCTCGGAGAGAGAACAGGAGAAGGTAAGCGCAATTAATCCTACATCGGGAGTAAATATGAATAAAATAATATATAAATACTATTGCCTATAATCAAGAGTCACCAATTCGGTTAACCACCTTTTGAGAGGCAGCCTGTGGTGGGCAGTTGTACTACATAGTATCTAATTTGCCTTCTGAATTGTATAAATTGTCTGAGCTCGGGGCATGGGCGTTACAAGTACAACTGCCCACCACAGGCTACCTCGCAAAAGGTGGTTAACCGGATTGGTGACTCTTGATCATAGGCTATTACATTTATAGTTAATTATTTTTATTACAAATCCCGATATGGGACTATATACAAACTCATCTCTCTCTCTTGCGTGTAACAGCCGAACCCCACTCAGTAGGCCCCTGCCACATCATCAAGAGAAGAGGGTTATCTTCAATTCACAAACGGGTGGGCCCTGAGGTGACGTCATTAATGATGTCACCTCAACAACCACAACATACTTGCTGTTGCCAAACCCATGCCCCCCCCTTCATGACCACATATTTACATTATATTACCATATAATTCCATCAAGCCCCTTTATATATATATATATATATATATATATATATATATATATATATATATATATATATCCTAGGTTTGCCCATTGACACGTGCCTACGGTACGTCTTCGGAACGGTGCACCTTGTTTGATCATATAAAAAAGTTTTGGAGGTCCAGCAAATTAATTGAAGTAGCAAACATATTATATGAGAAACTTTTGGGGGTCCAGCAAAAACATATATATTATATGACTTTTTTGATTTTTTTGAATTTTTTTAAAATTTTTTTTTTGTTTTTTAATTTTTAATTTTTTAAAATTCTAAAATTTTTTATTTTCTTAATTTTTTTGAATAGAAGAGGGAGGGAGAGAGAGAGAGAGAGAGAAAAATAATTAAATAAATATAGGAGCTTCTTTAAAATTTTAAAATTTTTTATTTTCTTAATTTTTTGAATAGAAGAGGGAGGGAGAGAGAGAGAAAAAAAATTAAATAAATATAGGAGTTGTTTTGGGTGGGGGGTTGAATTTGAGTTTTAGGGGGAAACATTTGGGGGAAAAATATGTTTTGTGAGGTTAGATCTGAGCCTTTAATTTTTTGGGGATTGAAGGAGAGCCACTTGATAGCTTTCTTTGTGTTTTATTATATATATATATATATATATATATAGAAATTACAGGATGTTACATACACCCCACCTTTAGAAATTAGCGTCCTTGCTGAGCACGGGGCATGCATAATTTAGTGCAAGATCTACTTTCTAGTCTATGTGGAGTAGTCCGTGAGCGCCGCTCTCGTCTTTAGAATACTAGAGATCGTTCCCACTCCATGGATCATTCTGTGGCCCTTACGTTCATTGTCCCAGAATACCGGGGACCGTCTCTCTCCAAGGATCATTCTGGAGTCCATAACTCACGTTTGCACTCGTTTCGTCATAACTCCAACTAGTATTTGTTCTTAAGTTTAAGTTATGATTATTAAGAACTAGAGTCTAGCTTACCCACTGGTCTTAAACCAAACACCGAGACAGTCAACCCAACTGGTTACTTCTCACAATTCAATTATTCATTTTCATTTCTTTGCGTACCCGAATCTCACTAAGCCTCTAAAATCAATATCTTTTCATATTCAACAACTTGGGGTACTCATCCCCTTATAATTAATATTCTCAATTTTCATGTATTCATATTTTATTCAAATTCTTTCATTCATTCTTATTCATTTATCAATAAGTACAATATCAATCTATTCATTTTCACAATACACTTTTCATATTCATCAAAAGTCTCTCAATACAAGTTAATTAAGATTAAGACAAAATCTCTTTAAAATTCATCTTTGAAAATTTATTTCATCGTCTTCCTTTGATTTATTTTGAATTAAACTTAACATCTTTAATCCTATATATATATATATATATATATATATATATATATATATATATATATATATATATATATATATATATATATATATATATATCTTAAGTTCACATCTCATCTAAGCATGAATATGATTTTTACTTTCCCAAAATATAACTTAAAATAGCGAGAATATATCTTCAATCAATTTGTTTAAGTATCATTTGTAAAACAGTAAATTCAAAGTTAGAAAACTGCATTTCATGCTATTTGTAAAATCATAGAAAATTGTATACTTCACGATACTTAGCATTCTTTATATCAAACTGAAGGTATACAAGCCTACTTTAATTTTATAATTATAAGTTTTCTCAAAATACTGTATCTATAATCCTGAATTCTTCAAAATATATAGTGGGGTCGAGATACTGAAATACTGCCACTGTACAGTCTTATAAAATTCATATAAAATTCAATTCTTTGTAAAAAATTGATTTCTTAGACTTTTCAGAAAGGTTAACGAGTCTAGTACAATTTCTTAGTTCTGACTTTTCTCAAATTATTTCATTTACAACGCTGAATTGATCAAAAACCGAAAGGTGTGCAGATTTCCAACAACCAGCCAACTACTAACCAGTTCTGAGTTTAGATTTTATTAAAATAGTAAACGACCTCCAAATCTTATGAATTTTTAAAGGGATGTTCCTGACACATACAAGATGGTCCCCAAAAAGTTTTAGTTCTAGATTCCAACTATTTTATTAGATACGATTTTCTGATGTGCAAACAAAATTCAAAACAGTAACTTTCTTTGCGTTAATTAGCAACTTTGTGTGTAAATTCATATCCAATTCATTCAGTATAATCAAAATAAATTACCATGCACCCAAACAACATTATTTCAACTTATCTACAAGATAATATGTTAATTAGCATGCATTTCATTTAAATATCATTATCACAAATTAACCACTACTCATATGCATAAACAATTTTAAATATCAATTTCCTATACATGCAATCTATTTTACTTTAGAAAGTAAGAAAGAACACCCACATCAATGAAGATTCTAATGTAGAAGACAACTCCTAGAAGTTGCTCCTAGCTCCAAGAATGGAACTCTCTTCTCCTCCTAGCAAGCTCTCCTTCCTCCAAACAAGAACTCAAACAACTCTCTTTCTTTTCCTCTCTTTCTTATCTTTTGTTTCTTTTGATCTTTGGTGCAAGATTATGAAGAAAAGGGAGTGGTATTTATAGGGTTAAATGAGTAAATGAAGAGACACCCATTATCTAAAAATAAATAGTCATTAACAAAATTAATCACCCACTCACCATTACTGCACAAACCCCCACCTCTTCTCATTCCTTCATGAATTGGCCAACCCTTGGATTTTCTACATGTGCACACTCTCTCATTCATTTTTTTAAAATTATTTGTTTATAGCCTAAATGTCTATACTTGTTACATGACAAGTGTAGGATTTAAAAGTATTTATTTAAAGTTGAATAACTTAATGGGCTTCTTCTTTTTAATTAATTTCTAATGGGCTTCCTCCTGTGGGCTTGGTTCACTTTTTATTTATTTATTTTAATGGACTTAGAGTCTTCTATTTGGCCTATGGGTTCTAATAGACAACAAAAAAATAAATGAAAAGAAATTATGCATAACTCTAAATTCTAAATAAATTTTAGAATGAAAATAATAAGATGAAATTGCACGTGTATTGCACGTGTAAAAAAAATTAATTCTTATTTTAAAATTTAATACGGAATGTTACAACACTCCCTCCTTAGAATAGTTCCGTCCTCGGAACTACACTTAAAGAGTGAGAAAAAAAACAAAGAAAGAAAAAAAGTTTTACAAATTTTAATTGAACAGCTTAGGGTGATCTCTCATTATCCTCTCCTCTGATTTCCAAGTGGCATCCTCAACAAGTTAGTTCCTCCAGACGACCTTGACCATATGTATAGTCTTATTCCTCAAGACTTTCTTCCGTCGATCCACAATCTCAATTGGACGCTCAGTGTAGCTCAAATCCAACTGTAGACCTTCTGGCACTTCATGTAACACCCCGAATTCCAAAACAAACTGAATTTGAAGTTCCACATGATCTTTACACTTCTTTCGTACAATTTTACAAGGAAAAAAAACTTTTTGCTACATCAGAGTTTACACTTTCATTACATATTTACAGCGGAAGCAATTTACAACAAATTACATGAATTGAAATGTACAACACTTGGATCATTCTTTAGTCAGCATGCATTCTTTAGTCTTGCTAATCACTTTACCCTGCATAAAAACTGTAGGCGCGTCAGTTGCTTACAACTGACAAAATATTATACACGGCAGATCACAAACCACAAGCTTGATCAAAAATCGAACTACAAGGGACTATTCTATTGATGTCGTATTGTGCAGTGCACTTAGTCCTTAATGCAGTTATTTATATTAGATGACACTAATGCGCACTTGTTCAGATTCTATGCATCCCATACTACATAGGTCTGAGGGCAAGCCCTTAACTGTTCTTCATCTTGTAGGGTTCAATCCCTCGTCATGTCTTAAACTACTACTGTAACTACGATAAGTATCCTAGATGTTCTATGAGTTACGAGCTCATGTCCAGACACCCTGGAGGGGAATCCCACGTCATGTCACGACGAATCGTGAAGAACCTATGGACAATTCAGCCTTCGTCATGGGACATGACACAACGCAAAGTCACCAAATACCCCACGAGCGTCGTCTGCGGTACGGACTCCTGGAGACATATCCACGTCAGGTCACGATGCATCGTGAAGACAGCCTGTGAATACTTTCACACCGTAGCTCCGAGACCCTCATACTCGTGTTTTTCTCTTATTTTCATCACCTCTTCACTATGTATCTAATCCTTAGTTATTTGAATCATGAATAAAATCAATTCTCTAGAGTTAGCCTTTCCACTATACCGGTCTTAAACATCTATTCAACATGACCCAATCTTGGTTTTTTCGTCTCAAATTTCATTTCAACAAATCTCTTTTCAATACCAGTATGAGGCTTAACTACATTCTAGTTCTCAATTTCAATTCACAATCACAAAACCGAGTTTTCACAGTCATAAAGTCTTTTTCATGATTAACAATAATTTTCCTTTCATGTTCATAGCATTTGTGTATTCATGCTCATAAAATCTTTCATAATTCGTCATAACGTTCAATCTCACTTTCAAGTACAAATCTTTCATCCATAAACAAAAGAATTCATTTTTTTCTAACTTGTCACATTCATAATTCATTCTTCCTATGAAATTACTGTACTGTCATTTTATCAAAAATTCACACTTTCCTTGCCAAAACTCATTTCAAAACTCTTTTAAACAATGTATGTATTTTTCTTTATTCAAAGACAATTTAAACTTATAAATTAATAAGTTCTTTTTTTTTGTGCCAAAAATAGCCTCAAATTCTTATTTATACTAGGCCACAGGTTATAGAAAATTATCTCACGATAATCTAGATATTATTTGAAACTTCAGGGCAGTTGACAGTTAAAACATGGACAGTCGGTTGTTCTGTGCGGATTTACAACTCGAAAACCAATAGTCAGGGTAGTCGACTGTTACAGTGTAGTCGGTCGATTGTTCTGCAAAGATTTGAACTCGAAAATAAATAATCAGGACGGTCGAATGTTTAAATATAATCGGTCGACTGTTCCGCAAAGATTTGAACTCGAAAACAAATAGTCAGGGCAGTCAATTGTTTCAATATAGTCGGTTGACTGTGCTAGTAGGTTTTTCAAATTCCCAAAATATTTTTAATTCTTTTTCTTCTCTTTTGAGTCAAAACTCTCCAGGTTTTAATGTATATACAATTACGGTAAACTAGTATTTTTAAATTCATTATTTACCAATAACACATGCATTTTTTATCTCATTTGGTGTTCTATGTCCATAATTTCGACAGTTAGAACAATTTCATTTTCACAAAATTTATAATATAAATTTCTACAAAAAAAAAACTTTATTTCTTCATTATCTCATTATTTAACCATCTACATCAATTTAGAACACAAAGTTCTTCTCTTTCCTACAATAGAGTTTACTCTAACTTAAACAAACAATCCCACATGAAGCATTCAATTCATCCCTTGTCTCATAATCATAAATTTCTTCACATAGCATAATTCATAGACATCTATCATGGCAATCATGATAGTTTCTAACACTTCAATTCACAAATAATCAACTACAACCATTTTAACAACCATTTTTCTAAATTACCATCTCATCTCTAATTAAGCAAACATGAGTCCAATTCCAACTGTTGTTCTTTAACAATTTCATCAAATCATTTCTAGCATGGTATCTAGATTATAGAAGCATAAGAAACACCCACCTATTGGAGAAAACAAAATGAAAGCTCCTAGAATGCAAGAAAGTATCCTTCTCCTCCTAGATTTTATTGCAAATTGCCTTCTCCTCCTTGAGCTTGATGGAACCCGAGCCCTCCTTGTACTCCTTGGATGATTGGCTGGCCACCTCTAGGTTGGAACACACACAATTTTGCACACTCTAATCTTTTGCTCACTAATGCCTCTCAATCTTTTGCTCCCTTATCTTTTCTCTCTTAATGAATTGTGTAATGTACTAATGAGAAGAAATATAGGGGTATTTATACACTTTTAGGATGAGAATAGATGGCTAGGATTTAACCAAGGAGTTAGAGATTAAGGACCAAGATGAATTGGGAAGTTGTAGTAACTTTCATGATCACATAACTACCCCTCAACTTCATCCCACTCTCCCTCTCTCTCTCTCCACAATCCGGCCGCCCCTAGAAGGGTGTGCAATGCACACTCTAGTATGTGCACGTGCCTTTTCTAGTACCCCCATTATTAAGTTGTACCAAAATTAATTAATTAATTGTCTACTAATTGTATCTACATGACAAGTTGTGACAATGAAAAGATTTATTAATTTGTGGGCTTCAAAAATAGTGGACTTTAGGGTCATGGGTCAAAATAATTTTTTTAATTAATTAGGGCGGGCTTAAATTAGAAAAACAATCTTAGACTTTTAAAATAGGTTTTTAGAAAATAAAGAGATAGAAAAAAAAATGTTTATTTGTTCATGTTATAAGAGATAATTTTGTAAGAAAATATACATACAATATTTGTACATGCACAACACGTAAAAATCAATAATTCTCATTAAATAAAAATTCAGGGTATTACACTTCAGACAAATGGTGACCCGGATCCGGAATATAGCCTCATAACATAGACACATGGAAGACATTGTGTACTTAGGCCAACTCTTCCGGTAGTTCTAACCGATAAGCCGTCTTCCTAATTCTTTTCAATATCTTATAAGGGCCTATGTATCTCGGGGCTAATTTCTCTCCCCTTCCAAACTGAATC
Source organism: Hemerocallis citrina (assembly GCA_017893485.1). Taxonomy (NCBI): domain Eukaryota; kingdom Viridiplantae; phylum Streptophyta; class Magnoliopsida; order Asparagales; family Asphodelaceae; genus Hemerocallis; species Hemerocallis citrina. The sequence continues at coordinate 240,649,251 of CM030360.1, read as the reverse complement.
ACTCCCTTAGTTGGAAACACCTTTACAAAAACAAAATCACCTTCCTCAAACTCCAGATCTCTCCTCCGGTTGTCGGCATAACTTGTTTTTTTGTCTGCTCTGGGTGTCGACTAACCTCTTCCTGATCAACTCAATCTTTTCTGAGGTTTGTTGCACAATCTCTGACCCATACAGCTGCCGTTCCCCTACTTCATACCAACACATTGGTGTTCTGCATTTCCTTCCATTCAGAGCCTCATATGGTGCCATCCCAATGCTTGCTTGGAAACTATTATTGTAGGCAAATTCCACTAGAGCCAAATGCCTTTTCCAACTGCCGCCAAAATCCAACACACAACATCTTAGCATATCTTCTAGTACCTGGTTGACCCTCTCAGTCTGCCCATCAGTCTGAGGATGAAAAGCATTACTGAAATCAGTCTTCATCCCCAAAGCTACTTGAAGACTTCTTTAGAAATGTGAGGTAAATCGCACATCTCGGTCGGATACAATCAACAAAGGAACTCTATGTAGCCTCACGATCTCCCTGACATACAACTCGGCTAACTTCTGCATAGACCAAGTAAGCTTCATCGCCAGAAAGTGAGCCGATTTGGTGAGTCGGTCCACTATCACCCAAATTGCATCATTGCCCTTGAAAAAATACGTATATATATATATATATATATATATATATATATATATATATATATATATATATATATATATATATTATGGTAATATAATGTAAATATGTGGTCACGAAAGGGGGGGCACGGGTTTGGCAATAGCAAGTATGCTGTGGTTGTTGAGGTGACGTCACCTGGGGGCCCACCCGTTTGTGAATTGAAGACAACCCTCTCCTGTTGATGACGTGGCAGGGGCCCACTGAGTGGGGTTCGGTTGTTACACGCAAGAGAGAGAGGAGTTTGTGAATAGTCCCATATCGGGATTTGTAATAAAATATATGTGGTCACGAAAGGGGGGGCACGGGTTTGGCAATAGCAAGTATGCTGTGGTTGTTGAGGTGACGTCACCTGGGGGCCCACCCGTTTGTGAATTGAAGACAACCCTCTCCTGTTGATGACGTGGCAGGGGCCCACTGAGTGGGGTTCGGCTGTTACACGCAAGAGAGAGAGAGAGAGAGAGAGAGAGAGAGAGGAGTTTGTGAATAGTCCCATATCGGGATTTGTAATAAAAATAATTAACTATAAATATAATAGCCTATAATCAAAAGTCACCAATCTGGTTAACCACCTTTTGAGAGGCAGTCTGTGGTGGGCAGTTGTACTATACTATAAATAATTTGTTTGATAAATTGTATAAATTGTGTGAGCTAGGGGCAGGGGCGTTACTAATGGTATCAGGGCCGACTTTCGACACCGAGTGTGGAAGAGCCGTGAGTTATGGACTCTAGAATGATCGACAGAGTGAGACAATTCCCAGTATTCCCGGACGATGGACGTAAGGGCCACAGAATGATCCGCGGAGTGGGATTGGTCTCCAGTATTCCAAAGACGAGAGCGACGTTCACGGACTGCTCCACATCGACTACAAAGTAGATCCTGCACTAGATTGTGCATGTCTTATGCTCAGCGAGGACGCTAATTTCTAAAGGGGCTGTATGTAACATCCCGTAATTTATATATATATATATATATATATATATATATATATATATATATATATATATATATATGGGCTTGATGGTATTATATGGTAATATAATGTAAATATGTGGTCATGAAGGAGGGGGGGGCACTGGTTTGGCAACAACAAGTATGATGTGGTTGTTGATGACGTCATCTGGGGGCCCACCCATTTGTTAATTGAAGACAGCCCTCTCATCTTGATGATGTGGCAGGGGCCCACTGAGTGGGGTTCGGCTTTTACATTCAAGAGAGAGAGAGGAGTTTGTGAATAGTCCCATATCGGGATTTGTAATAAAAATAATTAACTATAAATATAATAGCCTATGATCAAGAGTCACCAATCCGGTTAACCACATTTTGAGAGGCAGCCTGTGGTGGCAGTTGTACTATACTATAAATAATTTGTCTGATAAATTGTATAAATTGTCTGAGCTAAGGGCAAGGGCGTTACATTTATATTCTTGAATATTGTTATAGATTAAAAAAAGAGCTACATGCTGGTAGAACTAATAACAAAGACGACAACATTGGCCCTAGCTCCCCAAAATAATTACGGTGTGATTCACACAAAAAATATAAGCTCAATTATTAGGCATAACAAATATTCTGAGAACATGAAGATTGCATATGGATAGACGACTAAATCCGCCATAATGAAGGGACCTGAAAAATCACGATCAAAAATGAAAAATCATTTTAATGAAAAAGGAATCAGTCTTTTCAAAACCTATGAGAATTTTATAAAAAAAACCAACACTAATAGTTTGTAGGAAAATGCATTTTCAAACCAATACCTTTCAAAATGACTGATGTTCAAAAGAGATTGTCTTCAAACTCGACGGTTCGAATCCAAAATGCTCTTCATCACCCCAACATACCTTTCAAAATGATTTTTTTCCCACACCTACTCAATTAAATCCTCATTTCTATTCTAGAATACTAATAGGAATTTTAATAAAAATTTCGGCAAAATATCCCCTAAAATATTAGCCCTTTTACAGTAAGTTCTTATGAAATTTTGCAAACAATTAAAAATATCATATCACAGACAGTTAATATCAATCATCCCCAGGTCAATCCAAGCAACATCACACAAGCATCATATTTATAGGGCTCTGGAAAAAAATATCTCCATAGGATGCAAGTCATCACAACTCATGCCCAGCTCATCTAGAAGGAAATAAAGGTGATTCATGGAATATAGTATTATATAGAGAAAGCAACATTTTTGAAAAACAAATGTTGAATATTCCAAGATTGCCTCCGGTCAACAGAAGGTTTTGGCTTCTCTTGGTTTTGGACCAATTGACAAAATCAGTTCACCACATTTAGGTGTTCACAAAGTCATGTCATCCAAAGTCAAGTCATGTCATCCTCTTTTATGTCACAGGCTATCTAGAGACATTTCGAAGGTCTATCAGAATTCCCAATTGCAGGCTTGCAATACTTCTTCCGTGCAAATTTCTGCACTGTCTTTGCAGGTTAAAATAATATTTTGCACATCAACAAATCTCTACTATTATAATGGGAGAAGAGGTTAGTGTCATCTGTCATTGTTGTCATTTCGAAGCCAACACGTGCAGCGCATGTGTTGACAAAATGACCCGCTTTGATAAATATTTTCGAAAGTGGACCAGTTTGGTAAATATTTTCGGAAGTGGATCAGTTTGGAAATTATTTTCCTTTTTTTGTCCTTTTACCTTCTTCCTCCGCGTGCACGTGCGAAAGTGGACCAGTTTGGTAAATATTTTCGACAGTGGATCAGTTTGGAAATTATTTTCCTTTTTTTTTTGTCTTTTTCCTTCTTCCCCACGTGCATCGCACGTGCATGATACTAGTTCATTTAAATCAAAAGATGGCACCTAACTGTCTCTATCAAGAAGGTATGTCGCTTAAGTTTCGCTATTGTCCCTAATATTTTGCACATCAATAAACTTTAAAAATAGAAGGTTTACCCATATAAGGCGGCTTATTTCATTTTGAGGGGTTAAATTATTTTAAACTTTCTAAAGGGCTAACTATAAACATTTATGCCACTTTTGTGTTAGAGTAGTTAAGGATGGATTAGCCCCTTGCTGCCTTTTGTGTTTAGCAAGTTAAGAAGAGGTTAGCTCCGCTCAGCCCATCACTTGCTCTTCACCAAATGACAGCTATGAGTTTTGAGAGAGACAACAACAACAACACCACAATCGACAAAAGAACCCTTCCAGAAAAATGTTATAAGTTAGTTTTTAGTTTATTAGATAAAATATACTATACCAGGAGACCACCTATATAAGTTATTAAGGTCAGCCTAGAATCTCATTCTGTATCATCCCATGCAGAATCAGAGCCATTCTCATGCTATAACATTTCAAATAATAAGTTGTAAACATATCACAAGATATGGAGAACATTTTCCCATGTCTTGATTGATCCAATTTGTTCTACTACAGAAAAACCATCTGTTTTACTATAGATTGATGAATTGGACAGAGTTCAGTAGTCCATAAAACCTTATGCACAAACATTTTTGGACACGAAGGCCATCACGAATGGTGTTGATAGTCAGTAAAATCCACGGAAATGAAAAAAAATAAACAAATTTGTTTTTTATGGTAAAAAATCCATTCATCTCAGCTATTCCACAAGAAAATGAAAAAAAAATTGGATCTTTTGAATTTCAAGTATTCAGTTTCACCGATAAGATACGAAGACTTATTGCACATTTGGAATTACATAAGAGACATTTTTTTATCACCAATGGGTCTACGAAAAATTCTGGGAAAACGTCAACGACTACTGGATTATTTGTCAAAGAAAAATAGAGTCCTATGGGATACGAAAATGAAAACTAAGACTTTTGAGGGAGACAACAACAACACCACCACCTATAACCCAAAATAAAATAATAAAAAAAACTTCCAAAAAATTGTTATACATTGGTTTTTAGTTTACTATAAAATATATATGCCATCTCCAACCCTCAACTCCATTTTGGAGCGACTTTTACGCCAAAATGGAGTAACTGTCACATCAAATAGTAACTTCATCTCCAACCCATAACTCCATTTCTAACTCCAAAAAGGAATATTCTCAGCATATTCTTTTTTATCTACTTTTTAAATTAATTCTCTTCTAACTCCCCACTATTTATCTATTTAACCAATTAACCACAAACAAAAAAAAATTAATGTATTGGTCCAATAATATGCCTCAATATTTAACATTAATAAATAATATTTTATTATAAATTGACCATTCTACAAATAATATAATACTTAGAAAATAAAATTGCATTAATTAAAACAAATGACTACCAAAATATTACATTCAATAACATAAATAGGAATACTAAAAATATATATATATGGTTTAATTAACCATCTGAGTTGGTGTACTCCTCCCACAAATGATCAATTAATGCATTACGAAGCGCGATGTGAGCATCTTTATCCTTGATTTGTCTATGGCGAGCAATAAATTGTTGAAATCGTGCATTTTCATCTACAACCATTTCAACTTCTGGAACTGCAACCTCCCTCATATCTTGAATTGGTGCATGAAGATCACGTTCATCCTCGATAATCATGTTGTGTATAATAATGCACGCAGTCATTATATCATGTAACACATTATTGTTCCAATAACGTGCCGGTCCCGCAACAATTGCGAATCGTGATTGGAGAACTCCGAATGCTCGTTCTACATATTTTCTACATGCTTCCTGTTTCATAGCAAAATATTTTTTCTTCCGACCAAGTGGCTGATGTATACTTTGTACAATAGTGGACCATTTTGGGTATATACCATCAGCTAAATAATAGCCCATGTTATACTCTTTTCCTTGAATAATATAATGAGCAGGAGGAGCAATACCTTGAATTAGATTAGAAAAAAGATGAGATGACTCCAACACATTGATATCATTGTTGGTGCCCGACATGCCAAAATATGCGTGCCATATCCAAAGATCATAATCTGCTACAGCTTCAAGAATCATAGTTGGATGCCCACTACGACCTGCATATTGTCCAGCCCATGCTGTTGGACAATTTTTCCACTTCCAATGCATACAATCAAGACTACCCAACATTCCCGGAAAACCACGTTGTTGACCAACATGGAGTAGCCTTGTGACATCATTAGCAGTTGGTGTTTTTAGATATCGCTCTGCAAATATTTTCACAATAGCACGACAAAATTTCTTCATACTTTCAATCGCCGTTGACTCGCCTATTTTAATGTACTCGTCCGTCGCATCTGCCGGTAGACCATACGCCAACATCCGGAACGCGGCTGTTACTTTCTGTAAACTTGATAATCCAGCTCTACCAAATCCATCATTTCTTTGGTGGAAGTAATTGTCATGACCTTTGACTGCATCAACAATACGAAGGAACAAACTCCGAGACATTCTATACCATCTGTGAAACATGACTTCACTGTAGCGTGGGTTCTCGGAGAAATAGTCGTTGAACAAATTACGATCCGCGGTTTCCCTATCGCGATTGATCACTACATGACCCGAAATCGAGCCACCATGGTGGCTTTGTTGGTTGAAGTAGCACGCAAGAACCATGTTGTTGTTAGCGATCCCCTGATATATCGCATCTTTGGAGGCGAACAAACTTTCCATAACGTTCATCGTTGTCACATCATTGTCGGCATCCGGAGATGAAGTGGAACTTACTGAATTAGATGGACCTCCAATATTGAAGTTCATTTTCAAATTGAATAAAATGAACAAGTTTGTTGAATATTTATTTTGAGGAAATGGAAGACAGGAGAATAAATTTTGAAACGAGGCTATAGTACGTTATTGATATGAGGCTGTAGTACGTTATTTATAGTAAATCAATGAAGTGACTCCAACGGCTGTACTCCAACGGCTATATTCCAACTTTTAAATTCCACTGGGTATACTACAAACGAACACATTCCAACAGTTATATTCCAACGACTATAATCCAAATGGCTATACTCCAAACGAATATATTCCAACAGCTGTATTCTAATGACTATAATCCAAACGGCTATACTCCAAACGAATATATTCCAACAGCTGTATTCCAATGGCTATAATCCAAATGGCTATACTCCAAACGAATATATTCCAACAGCTGTATTCCAACGGCTATAATCTAAATGGCTACAATCTAACATCTATAAATAGAGATATTATTATCTTCTTTCTCATTCCACTCATCTTCTCTCTCATTCCACTTGTTCATAAGAAAATGTCTATCCGAGCTTCTTCATACGTTGTTAGCGAAGATGTGCACCTTTGTCAAGTGTATTTAGAAATTTCTCAAGACCCTATTACGGGTAGGTACCAGTCAGTAGATCATTTTTGGTCTCATGTGGAGAAAAGTTACAATGCATCAAGAAACCAGAGTTGGGAGTCTCGTTCAAAAAGATCCGTGCAATGTCGAATTCAGACTATAATGACTGAAGTAAAAAAATTAAATGGCTGTCTGAAACAAGTAGAGAATTTGAATCCTAGTGGTTCCTCCGATGCGGATATTGTGAGTATTTATTTAACTTTTACATTTAAAAGTTATTTATTTCATTCCAATTACTTAACCTTATGTTCACAATAATTTACAGTTTAGTCGAGCGAAGGAATTATTCATGCATGATCCAAAGTTCAAAAAAGGATTCAAATTTGATCATGTTTGGATTATAGTTAAGGATTGTGAGAAATTTAAAGATAATGTACCCACTGCAAGAAAAATTGCTCGAAATTTAAACTATGACTCGCCACAGTCAGATAATCCCACTCCAGAGTCTCCCATGTCATCTTCTCCTGGGCTGCCTTCATTTTTTCCAAATTTAGATGAAGAAAATTTTGGTAGTACTTCATCACAACGACCCATTGGGGTAAAAAAAGCCAAAGGAAAAAGAAAAAATGATGAAGATATTAACGATGTTAAAGAAAGTAATCGACAACTGCTTGAGATGTTAGAAAAGACCAGATCTGAGAGGAAGGAACTTCTGAAAATTCAGCGGCAAAATTTGGCCTTTAAAGCAATGAAAGAAGAAAATAAAGTTTTATTAAAAGACTTGAATTCCATTGCTGATCCAAACGTGCGTGAGCTATTCCGAGTTGAACAAGCAAGAATTCTTCAGAAAAGAGCTCAACAACAACAACAACATCAAGGGCCATCTTCCGATGTTTTTGGATAGTTTTTCAATGATATTGAAGGATCCGAAACCGATTTACCACCTATCTAAATTGTTAGTCTTATGTGTGTTATTATTTTATTGCGTTATGTATTTTACATTTTTTTTATTGCACGAGTTTAGTTTGATTATTGTATTTTGCAGTATGTAGTTTGCATTGTTTTTTATTTGAATGTTTAAGAAATTTTAATTAAGGCGTCCTAAAATGTATGAAGTTTATATATATTGTAATTGACATTTCTTATTATTTTCTAAATATTAAATATACTTAATATTTATAAAATAACCTTCAATAGAACACAAAAAAATTAAATTTTTATTTCTGGGAATAGAATGTAATAAACTTTGTTAAGAAAATATTTAATAAGGGTTTAATTAAAAATTACAAAACTTTTAGGGGTTTAAAACAAAACAAAAAAAAAAATTGGCGCTGGGTGAACAGTAGCGCACCATATATGGCGCGCCACTGTTCATCCCATCTCCATCCACGCCAAAATGGCGCTGAAAATAGCGATGGGTTGGAGGCCAAATCCAACGCCAAATGCTACTTCATTGCCAAAGTAGCGTTGGGTTGGAGATGGCCTAAGGAGACTACCTATGTAAGTTACTAGCATCAGCCTAAAATCCACGTTTCTTATCCCATACACAACCAGAGCCATTCATCATGCTATAAAATTTCTAAATATGTTTTAAAAATGAGTAATGCTTCAGCCACTACCAATTTCACTACCATTCTCTTCACTACCTTAGGTGGCATACTCCTCTTGGAGAGTTCCCCCATCTACTCTATCTTCTCCTACCTATTGGAGTGTGCCACCTAAGATAGTGAAAAGAAATGTAGTGAAATTGGTAGTGGATGTAGCATTACTCTTTAAAAATATCATAGAGTATGGTGAACATTGCCCCATGTCTTGATTGATCCATTTTGTTCTACTATAGAAAAACGAACCATTTTACTATCATTTGATGACTTGGACAGAGTTCAGAAGTCCAGATAATTTTATGCACATGCATTTAGGACACAAAGAGTTCAGAAGTCCAGATAATTTTATGCACATGCATTTAGGACACAAAGACCATCACGAATGGTGTTGATCGTCCTTTGGGATACAAGTGACTTTAGAAATATGACTGATTCCTTTCTAAAATTAGACATGTATTAATTTCCTTCCTCAAATCGTTGTCAACTTATCACCTGGACATGAAAATGACATTGGTTTATCATGCATATCAGCAATATTCAACACTGTATTGCATATCTTATACTCATATAGTAAAGGTCTCTCTACAGTTCATGGAAATTTTACATGATCTTATCTTTCATAATATCTTGATGTGTTTCTAAATGGTCCAGAAATTAAGTCATTGTTCCCACTCGAAGTTCACACAAGTTTCATGTGCTTTTTTTTAAAATCCAAAAGTACAATTGTTTCACTGTACTATGTCTTTTTCAGAAGGAACTAAAATACAAACAATAATCAAAATATCATTGCTATGCTAATTAAGACGATCAATTAATAAAGGTGCAAGAGAATTACATTTCCCGGGAGCAATGTCAATTTGATCCAAAAGATCATTCTCTCCAAGGACATGCCGCCAAACTGCATCAATCCGAAATGAATAAAAATTTAGCTTGCCGAAAATAAATTAAAGATAAACTAAAGATTGGAAACCTATTTCATAAGAAGTAGTAAGCTATTTAAGGAACTGCAAATACACTAATTCCAATACCTAAATCAGCTATCTAAAATTGGAACCAACAATAATTGAAAGGAGTCGAAGCCAACATACAGATTTCACCCCTACGAAGATTGAGGAAGGCAATTATGTTTTCTTCAGTAGAGACTACTACACATTTTCTCCCTGTCTTCTGAGTGTGGAAAACAGCATGCTTCACTTTTCCAATGTACTGTTGATGCCTGCAGTGGAAAACACATTCAATTTGAAACACACATAGGGTATCATCATTTTGAAGGAGGCACTTACTTTCAAAGATACTAACCCATCAAAATTGAATTCAGTTAAAATTTTAACTAACCCATAAGAAATTGGACTGACCCATTAGAGGAGGGGAGGATGAGGAGGGTAGCGCCATCAAGGTGAGGTGGTTGCTGCAGAAGGTGGGGCATCGAGGCTGCGTCGAGGCTGGCTTCAGCAGGCGGGGCGTCGGGTTGTCGGGTAGGGGTCCAGTGGAGGCAGAGAGGTGCAGAGAGGGAATCAGGAAGAGAAAGAGAGGGGGGTTAGGGAAGGGAGGAGAGAAAGAGGGGGGGTAAGGGAAAGGAGGAGAGAGGGGGGGGGGTCGAGATTGATGAGAGGGAGAGAGGGAGGGTCGGGAAGAGAGAGACACAGAGAGAGGGGGGGGGTGAATTTCTGGAAGAGAGAGAGGGGGGGTGATTGGAATTTGAGTTTTGGGTTTGAAATTTTGGGCGGGAAAATGTGTTTTGTGATGTTAGATCTGGGACTTAGATTTTGGGTGATTGAATGAGAGCCACTTGATAGCTTTCTTTGTGTTTTATTATATAGATAACTTTGTGGAAGAAATTTTCAGTTTTAAGGGAAGTATGCGCTTCAGTTTAAAAGGATAATTATTTCAAAATTTTAGGAGTTATTTTTTGTTTTAAAGATGTGTGAATTTCATATTTTGAAACTATAAAATTTCAGATTTAAGGAATAAATCCCAGAATTTAAAGAGGGTTATTTCAGTTTTAAAGTTGACAAATATTCCAGAAATTGGATTGGGTTTTCAAATATGGAAAAGAATATTTCAAATGGGCAATAAATATGTTTGTATTATAAAATAATAGAAACAATAAACAAAAGAAATAGAGACGAGAGGAAAGAAGATTATCCTCATTCATAGGTTTTTCATGTATATACAAATGATTCACCCAATGACCTATTTATAGGCTTACAAAGAATACAAAGAGACAATTACATAATTATTACATATAAATTAATATGAATGAAAGTAGTGGTGGTGGTGGAGAATGTGGAAAGAGTGGGGGGGGGGGGGGGGGGGGAGTTCAATAGACAATTCACACTAAATAATTTGTTTATAACACTCCCCCTTGAATGTCTATTGAATGTAAATAAGAATATGCCTCGTTAAAACCTTACTAGGTAAAACCCAAATGGGAAAAACCCTAGTGAAGGAAAAAGAGTACATAATCTTTAACAATGATATGCAATGAAGATGCTACCTCGTTAAAAACCTTACCAAGAAAACCCAGTGGGACAAAACTTGGTGAAGGAAAAAAGAGTGCAGCGCATATCATCTCTCCCCCTGATGAGATCATCTGATTAGGACTTTCAAAAGTCGTATCTCGAATCTCGATCAATTCTACCATCCTTTCCAAAAGTTGGGGAGATAGGGTCATGCGAGCAATCTTCTGGATTGTCGCTTGATTCTATTTGGTTAACAATGATTTCACCCTTTTAATTAAAACATTATGAGTGAAGAACTTTGGTGAGATATGCTTCGTTTTATCACATTTGATGTAGCCATCCTTTAGCTGAACTATGCATGTTATATTATCTTCAAATAAGGTTGTGGGGATATCTTTATCGACTGAAAGACCACATGTTCCCTGGATATATTAAGATATCGACCTCAAACAAACACATTCACGACTTGCCTCGTGGATTGTCAATATTTCTGCATGATTAGTTGAAGTTGCTACTAGTGTTTGCTTTGTAGAACGCCAGGAAATTGCTATTCCTCCGCAGGTGAACACATATCCTGATTGAGATCATGCTTTATGCAGATCAGATAAATACCCTGCATCTGCATACCCAATTAAATTTGATTTGGACAAGTTAGAATAATACAAGCCCATATCCATGGTCCCTCGAAGATATCTAAATATATGTTTCACACCATTCCAATGTCTTCGAGTTGGTGAGGAACTATATTTTGCCAATAAATTTACCGCAAAAGATATATCAGGACGTGTATTTTTAGCAAAATTCATTAATGCTCCAATGGCACTAAGATATGGTACTTCAGGACCAAGTAGTTCTTCATGTTCCTCACGAAGTCTAAACACATCTTTATTAACATCTAATGACCTCACTACCATGGGAGTACTTAAGGGATGAGCTTTATCCATGTAAAACCTTTTAAGTACTTTTTCCAGATAAGTGGATTGATGCAAGAAAATCCCATCTTTCCAATGTTCAATTTGAAGACCTAAACAATATCTTGTTTTTCCAAGGTCTTTCATTTCAAATTCTCTCTTTAAACATTGCACAGCTTGTAATAACTCTTCAGGAGTTCCGATGATATTTAAATCATCAACATAAACAGCAATTATAACAAATTTTGATCCTAAACTTTTTATAAACACACATGGGCATATAGGATCATTATTATAACCCTCTTTTATTAAAAATTCACTCAGACGGTTATACCACATCCGTCCTGATTGTTTCAATCCATATAACGCTTTGTTTAACTTAACTGAGTAAATTTTCTGGGAATTATCATTATGTGCTTCTGGCACTTTAAATCCTTCAGGGATTTTCATATATATATCATGGTCTAACGAACCATACAAATAGGCCGTGACCGCATCGATGAGGCGCATTTCAAGTCTTTCATGCACTGCTAGACATATCAAATATCGAAATATTATTGCATCCACCACAGGAGAATATGTCTCTTCATAATCAACACCAGGCATCTGGGTAAAATCTTGTGCGACAAGCCATGCTTTACATCTAGTAATCTCATTGCGTTCATTTCTTTTTCGTACAAATACCCATTTATAGCCTACTGGTTTGATCTCTTTTGGTGTTTCGGACTACAGGTCCAAAAACTCCTTGTTTTTCAAACGAGTTTAATTCAGACTTAATTGCCTATTTCCATTTTGGCCAATCATTTCTATTTCTACACTCTTCCACAGAGGTAGGTTCATGATCCTCGTTTTCATTTATGATATCGCGCGCTATATTATATACAAAAATATTGTCGACAATTATATTATTCCGGTCCCATCTTCTTCCCGTAATGACATAGTTAATTGACATCTCTTCATTTTCATTAATTTCAGGTACCTGATTCTCTTCATTATTAACTATGTCAATGGTCTCTTCTGAAAAGACATCCTCGATTTGACAATCATGGTTATTTGCTCCTTTTCTTTTTCGAGGATGTTTATCTTTGGAACCAAGTGGTCTACCACGCTTCAGGCGTGCCTTAGACTCACTAGCAATTATAGGTTGTCCTTCAGGGACATCAATTTTGACAGGAGCATTTACAACTGGAATATGAGATTTTGTTACTCTTTTGTGGTCAGTAAATGCGTCTGGCAGTTGATTTGCAATACCTTGCAAATGAATTATCCTTTGAACTTCTAATTCACTTTCTTTTGTTCGAGGATCTAAACATTTCAATGATAATTCATTCCATGAAATCTCTTTTTCCAACTGTTTATTATCTCCCCCTAATGTTGGGAACAGTGATTCATCAAAGTGACAATCTGCAAACCTTGCAGTAAACAAATCTCCAATCGTCGGTTCAATATACTTGATTATAGATGGAGATTCATACCCAACATATATTTCCGTCCTCCTTTGAGGTCCCATTTTTGTGTGTTGTGGTGGATTAATTGGGACATATACCGCACATCCGAAAATTCGTAAATAGAAAATATTTGGTTCCTAACCATGAACCAATTGTAAGGAAGAATTATTATTATAACTGGTTGGCCGGATGCGTATAAGTTGTGCTGCATGTAAAACAGCATGTCCCCAGGCCCAAACGGAGAGATTAGATTTCATAATCATAGCTCTCACAATTCAATGTATTCGTATTTGAAAAATCTTCTAGTTTTTCAATGGACTGCCACATGAATTCTCAATTATTTTTGCATCAGTAATGAATCGGGATGGTCTAACCGATCATGCCAAACCTTAACCATCTTTGTAAACTTATGGTTTACAATATCAGTAAATTTCGGATTTACTGTGATATGATTCAACCATTCTTATATATGTATAATTCAATCCAGATCACAAAGTGGAGTAAACTTTGCAACACACAACTTTTGATTGACATACTTAAGGTAACGCATATACCTTGTTCATTCGTAGTCTTATATCTGAACTAATTTATCGGGACTTTAGAGAAAATGGTATATTTTTGAATTCTGAATTTTGTGCCTTCAGACATCATAGAATTAGCTCTTCAGGAGCTTATGAAATTTAACTCTTCAAGATTTCTAATTTTACACAACCATATAAATTTATATAATATTGGTATGTGCTTCATCATATCTCAAATGTGAGAATATGTATTATAGAGTGTGTGTGGTAATAATGTCTTCAAGACATTTGTCCCAACTTGAATCTTGAAATTATACATATAAAAAAAAATAAAAAAAAATCAACAAACTTGTAAAGCAATATATCAAGCATATATGATAATATTAAACTTAAATAAACAGAATATTATCATAATTCATAACAAACATGAAAAACAAAAATAAAACTTATAAATAAAGTAACTTGAAATGATAAATCATTTTGATCACTTCTGGTGATCATGATTTTTTATTTTTTTTTAATCTTCAGGATAGTATATTTATCACTTCTAGTGATTATCACTTCCATCTTCATAATGGACAGAGAAATCTGCCACCTTTAAGTGTATCATATCATTGAGGTTATGACCATCAGTTAATTCTTTCCTTTATTCTTTAATGATTCTTGATATAGATCAACAAAATATATTATCGTACTACAGGTACGCGACCGATAGTCTTGCATCATACGCCAATGATGGATTGTTTATACATTTTATTTTCTTTTTCATTATCCAAGTCCACATCTATGGCCACGATGATGGGTACCCTCATGGCTAAAATCACTAGAACAATTATATAGCATCACATTCACTTCGGGGAATGGAGCATGTCCAATATATAAGACGAAATCGTCATTTTTCCATACATTTATAGTTAGTCACAGTTATGCATATTTAGATCTACAGGATCGTCATCAATTTATACTCATTATATTGTTATTATACAAACAATATTTTTTTCATTTCGAGAGATCTTCGGGATCTTTAATTTTGATATATCAAATTCTCACATAATTCTTTTTGCTAAATGAATAATATTTTATTTAAATTTCAAGAGATCTTCAGGATCATTGATTTTGATACAATCATCTTTCACTCCTTCAGGGAGATTGTGACAAAAGAAAATTATAGCTTTCGTATGATCTCATTTCGATGCTTCTTTGAATCCATCAACTGTCTCTTTGAGACTTTCGGTTTTCAAATGAATTTCAACATCCAAAACTCATGACAAGTAATTATTGTCGGTTATTATCAAGAGCTTTGAAAAATACGAACATAATGAAATTATATGCATAATTAGAAATAAAAAGACGAGATCAAAATATAACTTTTCTTATACACAAGATCCATAAAAAAATGGCGAGTGTAGAGCATACTAAGTTATATTGATCTTAAGGAAATGATCAAAAGTAAAAAATAATAAGATGAACTCGAGATTAACATACTTACATATATAAGACCAAACATTTTTCTTTTTCTTCGGATGAACTTGAGACTCGAAAGGTAGAGACTCGTGCTGATAATGTATTATAAAATAATAGAAACAATAAACAAAAGAAATAGAGATGAGAGGAAAGAAGATTATCCTCATTCATAGGTTTTTCATGTATATACAAATGATTCACCCAATGACCTATTTATAGGCTTACAAAGAATACAAAGAGACAATTACATAATTATTACATATAAATAAATATGAATGAATGTAGTGGTGGTGGTGGAGAATGTGGAAAGAGTGGGGGGGGGGGGGGGAGGAGTTGAATAGACAATTCACACTAAATAATTTGTTTATAACAGTTTGGAAAATTTGTTTTATTTCTATAAACGAAGAGGTCATTATGGAAGTGAATTGTTTATTAAATAAGGAATGAGATATGACAGAGTGATTGTGGATGAACGAATGCTTATATTTGATATGAAATGATCTTAAATAAGATGTTGAAATTATGTTTGAGAACTTTTGGAAAAGTGGTGTTTCCACATATGAATAAAATAAATAATGTTTTGATGATTGAACCCAGTGGTGGTTCATATTGAAATTTAGGGTTATTGGGAGAACCCTAGAAAGATTGTTGAGGATTTTGTGTTGTGAGCACTAAAGGTTGAGCAGAACCCAGAATTATCGGCAATGAACTATTTGATTATATGAATTAGCTAGGGAGGGCTAGTGTTCCTAGTTTTGTGGAACTAAGTCCGGTAGGGTAGAGCTAACTCTAGGTGGCTCAGGCTACTCCTATTTACATATAAGGACAAGCACTAGATGGTGATATGATGAAACAAGAGCAAACATGAGTATGTGGGCTCCAGGATGATCTGCAGAGCGAGATAGATCCCCTATATTATGGGACGACAGTATGAGAGGCCCCCAGGATGATCTGCGAAGTAGGATTATCTCCAGTATTCCGGGACGAAAGCGGCATTCACGAGACATTTGTGCAATGAGAGTTCCAGGATAACCAACTAAGTGGGGAAGGCCTCCAGGATGTTCCATGGATAGAGTCTGACCTCCAGTATTCCGGGCCGAGAACCAATACTTGTAACTTGTCTAAATCTCGTAGTAGTCATGGTGGTAGGTTACATAGCGTGGGACTGAACCCCAAAATGTGGTGAACGCTAAGGGTTTGCCCTCAAACCTATGTTGTATGGGCGGCACTGAATCCGAACAAGCATACATTAGTAAGCATCGTAGGCACTTGTGTTTTTCGTTGAAATCTTGTCTTGTGTATTTCAATGTTTTCCTGTCGTATATTTTATCCTTGCAATTTTAGTATTTATTGTTAATTAATGATTCTTTTATTATCATTTTATTTGTGCAACAAGTGTGTGGTTGTGAGACTTTGGAGAGTCGCTGCTTTTATCAGCATTGCGTCAGTTACATTCAACTAACGTGCCCACTTTTCAGTTTACTTTGCAGGATTGCAAATGAGTAGCTTAACAGGGGTTGAAGTTGGAGCTATAAGAATATTAAATTTTAATTATTCATTTGAGATGTATTAAAAGTGTTGTAATTTTTCCGCTGTGCATTGTAATGAGTATTGATGTAAAAAAAAAAGTTTTAAATTTCCCTGTATTTTCATGCTGTGTTTGGTTTACGTTGAAGTAAAGATTCTAAATTTGTGTCTCGTATCTCCTATTATGAAATTCGGGGCGCTACAGAGCCCGTGTTACATGTGCGATCGCTCAAGGCCTACAAATCAAGAAGGTCTTCATCGTTGTGTTGTGTATATATATATATATATATATATATATATATATATATATATATATATATATATATATCAAAACCAAAATAATGTCAAATTAGTATTAGAATATGTAAAGAATGCCCAGTTTTTTCTTTCTGCACAAAGCCTTCTAAATCTCAGAAAATCTCAGGACCAGCCATGCAGAAAGAGTACTACAACTTCCAACCATTTTAACACCACCATTCATCATCTCTCTCAAACACTTTCAATGGAGATTGAACATCCAACCATCACCAATGCAACCTCCTCCTCTCCTCCTCCTTCCTCCACCCTGAGTTCGAGTTCGCCAACCCCATGCTCTCACCGCCGACCATCCTTTCCCGACAGCTTCCTCCTCCCCCTCCCCCCCCTCCCCCTCCCTACTCTCCCTCTCCAACCTTACACCCACTTCCATTTCACCACCCACCAATCCACAACCTGAAACTTCTATTTGCTCGTCGTGCTCGTCAGTATGCCAATCGGAGGGACATGTTCAAAAAAAATATATTGTAAAACCGTCACTATTGGTAGCAATGCTGGCGCCGAGCTCAACATCCACATCTGGCCCTTCTCGAGACGTCGCTGGGCCAGCATTGCCATCGGGTGCCGTCCGAAGACTGCGGCTAGGGCGATGAGGAAGTCGAACTCGGCATCATGCTCTAGGAGCAACTAGAGGAGGTGGATCGCATGTCTGGTCCAGGCCATTCCGGTGTGGTGGCAGGGGCGGAGGGGAGGGGCAGAGTGGATCACAATCCATGTCATCTCTGGCCCATAAAGATCTTGTGCAAAAAAATTATTATACATCACTCAAAACAATATAAGGTTAATCAGTTTTCTCCAATATCTCAATTTATGCACAACAAACATTTATGCATTGTTATATTTGATTATTTTTCTTTTGAATTGCAGGTTCTTTCAATAACTTTCCCACGAAGTTTACTTTCAAAAAAAGACATGAGAAAAAATATCACCATCACTTCAACAATATAGATGTGTATAGTCATGCATATTAAATGACATGTCACAATTTTGTTATGTCAAAAGGAAAGGCGGTAGTCTAAAACAAAAATAAAATGAAACAAATAGACTATCTCTCAACTTAGACTCATGGATCTTCAGACTTATATCTCCAACGCTGGAATTAATTGCTCTCAAGGTCCCAATAGAAAGTCTTGGGGACTGAAAAAGAACGATACTTTCACCGTTCATTCCCTGTATTATCGCATTCACTTTAGGGTATGTACCCCAAATTGGTCGACCGTTATTTGGAAGCCGAAAGCCCCACTGAAAAATAAAGTTTTCTTATGGCTAGTGCTCAACGATGCAATTTTGACTAGAGTAAACTTAACTAAATGCCAACATTCTTGTTGTGGGTTCTACAACGCTACCCCTGAGACTAGAGACCACCTTTTTCTACATGTCCTAGAAGCAAAGCGGCACTTGTTGCGGTACTCAGTGCCCTGAGGACGAATCAGTATCCGAGTGGGTATGAAGAACTGTGGGTAGGTCCAAAGTTCGCTACAGAGAGAAGAACCATGAGAGAAGCTTGGTTTATTACTATCGCCGCAACGACCTGAGTTATATGGCTAGACAGGAATAATTGTTATTTTCGTGGAACTTGAAATAATTTATCGGCTAATTTGACTCATATTATGCATCTTATTTCCTTTTGGGCAAATGTGGCTGCAACAGGTCCCAGAGAGAGGATTCCGAGCGTCTTCCAGGTAGAGGACTATGATGATGCTGAAGTCGAGATAGGCCCGACGATCGACTGACTGTCTGATAGCTTAGCACTGTACTGTTGATAGATCCCTACCACCCCAGGGTTTGTTGGGAGGATTTGATGAATTTTGTTTAGACGCATGTATGGTTTGCCCAGTCTGTTCCTCTTTTGTCCCACCCACCATGCTTGGGGTGGAGGCATGTAATTTTGTTGTGTTGTAGGACCTTGTACTTGGCTCAGTACTCTGAGTTTATTTTATTAACTCCTTATTAATGAAACAGGGTGGTCATACTCCATCTTTTTAAAATTTAAAAAATAAAATAAAATACTATTTGTTGAGGACATGATGAGAGCAAAATCGAAGCCGATAATGAACTTAATCATAAAAGAAGTGAATGGACTCAATTAAAATGATGTGCTAGAGTTCAACCATATAGATATGGTTACCCGATTTTACTCAAAAGAAAAAAGGAAAAAACAAATGATGCGGTTTGTTTTTGGGAAGAGTGTGGATGCACCACGTATGAGTTCGGTCTCGATTTGTAATGGTGGAAGGATGCGGTGCTGGACGGTGAGCGGGAGGCTCGCTTCGGTACTGGAGGATCGGCTCGGATTGGGATGCCTTGCCTCGCGTACCTGCAGACGGTCTCGGAACACCGGGGTTGATCCCGGTGGCAGACCCTCAGACGATCTAGTTAGTCTCTGAGAGAGAGAGTAGCTGTAACTAGGGTTTTAAGTGGCAAAGATTGATTACCTGTAAAGGTGGGAGAGGGCCTGGTATTTATAGATAATCCCAACCGGGTTTGGATTCGTTTGGGGGCCGAGTCTGGACCCGAAAGCCCATGGGCCTGACATGGCAGGAGGCCCAGGAGGTTTAGGACAGACGTGGCAGTACCATGGGTGGTTTAGGGCTAACGTGGCAAGGCCCTAGGTGGTTTTAGAGCTGACGTGGTGGATCGTGGGGTCCCTGTGCCTCTGGGAGGATCGGATGGCCTAGGTAGCGCCAGGTCATCCTTATCCCTTACCAGGCTGATGGGAGGACCACGGGACTGTCGAGGATCGGAGGCCGAAGGTCGTGGCGGATCGTCGGAACGAGGCGGCCGGTTTCGTGGGGGCGAGTTACCGGCTCGGCTCCGAGGGTGTGACAGTCCGGTGCCGAGCTGGCGTGCTATTGAGTGGCAGCAATCCTGGGCCCTGGCTGGGCCTTGGGTCATTTTTATCCTACCTCACAAGCCCCCCACTCTTGCGGGGATGCGAGAGTTAGCCGTGGAGGAGTATTTTTAGTCGTGGAGAAGAACGGGAGAGGTTTTTCGGGGACCTCTGGGGCCGGTGCTGGACGGTGAGTCCTGGTGCTCGGCCTGACCTCGGACTGACGAGGGTTTACGGGTCGGCATGGACGATGGCAAGCCGTTGGGCATTTCGCGAGAAGGCTGCCCTGGTGCTCGGCCTGACCTCGAAATGACGAGGGTTTACGAGTCGGCAAGGACGATGGCGAGCCGTTGTGCCTTTCGCGAGAAGGCTGCCCTGGTGCTCGGTCTGACCTCGGAATGACGAGGGTTTACGGGTCGGCAAGGACGATGGCGAGCCGTTGTGCCTTTGTGAGAATGCTGCCCTTATGCTCGGCCTGACCTCGGACTGGCGAGGGTTTACGGGTCGGCAAGGGTGATGGCGAGCCGTTGGGCCTTCGCAAGAGGGCTGCCCTGATGCTCGACCTGACCTCAGACTGACGAGGGTTAACGGGTCGGCAAGGACGATGGCGGGCCATTGTGCCTTCGTGGGAAGACTGCCTTGGTGCTCGACCTTACCTCGGACTGACGAGGGTTAATGGGTCGGCAAGGACAATGCGGGCCGTCGTGCCTTCGTGGGAAGGCTACCCTGGTGCTCAACCTGACCTCAGACTGACGAGGATTAACGGGTCGGCAAGGGTGATGGCGAGCCGTTGGGCCTTCGCGAGAGGGCTGCCCTGGTGCTCGACCTGACCTCGGACTGACGAGGGTTAATAGGTCGGCAAGGACGATGGCGGGCCGTTGTGCCTTCGTGGGAAGGCTGCCCTGAGTTGATTACTGTTTCACGGACCGTTAATGGCGCTCCGGGGTGTGTGCGACGTCCCAACTTCTCAGGGCCATTAATGATGTCCCCTAATAAATGCGCGGCGCTTCAATTTCCCAGGCATGACGGTTGGGCTTCCGTCGCTTGGCTTCCTAGGGGCCATAATAGTAGGTTTGG
Source organism: Hemerocallis citrina (assembly GCA_017893485.1). Lineage (NCBI taxonomy): Eukaryota > Viridiplantae > Streptophyta > Magnoliopsida > Asparagales > Asphodelaceae > Hemerocallis > Hemerocallis citrina. The sequence goes on along the minus strand of CM030360.1, from coordinate 240,628,197 downwards.
GGGAGGCTATAAATACCCCACGCCCCCACTGCCATTTCGATCACATCAGGAGTGGTCCATCGACCATCAGAGGTGTCTGCCTTGGGCGGACGCCTGGTACTTGAAAAATTTCAACTCTGGGAGCCCCAGATTGGTGGTTACTCTGCCATCCGGATCTTCTCTTGGGTACACGGCCCTGATGGGGTTGTTTGCCCAAGAGAGATCGGGACGGGAGGGGTATCGACCGAAGTCTGGGCCCGGGGGATAAGGAGCCTCGGATGGATGGCTCTTCTGTAATCTCTATCTTCCTTCCGGGCCGACGGTTTCTGAGGGCTGTCTGCCCGAAGGAGACAGGGATGGGAGGCGGGCCGATCCGTTTTCCGATAGGGTCCCAGGCGATGGTGGTTTTTCTCCCACCCTCGAACAGTTCGGGGTTTCGGCTTCCGAGGCCGTAAGTCCCGAGTTGCTCGCGGGTGAAAGGGGATCTGACCGAGTTCTGGAGCCCGGGGCGCTTGTCCACGGCGAGCGCCTTAAAACTTTAAACAAAACTTTTCCTCTGTTTACAAGAACAAGTGGTGGTGCTGGGGTACCAGAGCCTTCTTTCCGAGCCGGCCCCTGTATCTGACGGCATTTAAGCGGGAACCGAGGGGTTGCCAACTGCCCAATCGGGTGACGTCACGGAATAGTAACGCAAAAATCGAGGAGTGGCATGATTTTCTAGGAATAGTCTCACGCGAATCAAGGAACAGTAATGCGAGAATCGAGGAGTCAACCTTTCCTCTATAAATACCTCCCACTCTTCTCCTATTTTCGCCTATCTCTCTCTCGCTACCTTCCCCAAAAGAGAAACGAAAGAACCTCGGCGCTCGCCCTCTTGATTACAACACCGGCTTGTCTTTCCGAGGCAACACAGGTTAGTTTTAGCTTTGTTCCGTTAGCATGTCTAGGGCTCAGTCCGGCTCGTCAGCTTCGACCTCGAGGGGGGAAGACAACCCTGGCGCAGGGCTCTCAGACTCGACATCGTGGGAAGAAGACACCAGGGTGTATGATGTGAAGCCCCTACGTGTCCGGAAGCCGTACGTGGTGCAGAGCAGCGACTCCGAGGAGGAGGACAGTAGTGATAGCTCGGACAAAGTGCAGATATTAGATCCGGTGTCGGAGGAGGACAGTAGTGATAGTGAGGGCGATGGAGAGGCCGAAGCGGCTGAGGCTCGGAGGAAGGGTACTGGGAGAAAATCCTTGGCTCGGAGGCAGAATCGGGGTGCAGACTCCTCTTCCACGGTGACCGTCCTCGAGCCCCTAGCTACCCCTTCGCCGGAGAGGGCCAAGAAGAAGAGGTTGCCAAGGCAGAAGGAGGCAAAGGCTAGCCGTCCGAGAGAGACGTCCCCTGTCCGAAATATAGTGACAGGGTCACCGGTGCGGTTGAAGCCGATTAAGCGGTATCCAGATGACCTTTCCGACGAGGAGCTGTACGGGGTGCAGCCTTCATCGCCGAGTCGGAAGAAGGTGAGGATGGATGCGCTGCCGACGATCCTGGAGGCAGGTGATCTGGAGGTTGTTCAGTCGGCCTTCCACATTGGGTCCGGTTACGAGCTGATGCTACCGAGCCCAGGTCTTCGTCCCACTGACCCACTACCGGAGTGGTACTGCATCTTCCCTATAGACGCATTCGGTTCTGGGCTGAGGCTGCCGATCCATCCGTTTATCCGGGAGGTGCTCAATTGGGCGTCTCTGGCCCCGATGCAGTATGGACCGAACTCATGGAAGCAGATGGTATGCTTCGTGTTGCTCTGTGAGGAGAGGAAGGTGCCGCTTTGGTTGGATGTGTTCCGCGCGATGCTGGGGATCAGCTTGTCGGGGTAGTCCGAGGGGTCTTTTATATCTCTCCTCGGAGCCGGGGGAAGATAGTCCACTGCCATCCGGACTCCATTAATGAGTGAAAGCGGAAATACTTCGTGATCCGGATCACGGAACCTTGGGACATCCCCACCTGATGGAACTTTTACAAACCAAACTTCGAAGCACCGAGGCAGCAGGATTTGTCTGCCGAGGAGTGGAGACATGTCGAGCGTCTCAGTCTGGGGCACAGCATCAGCTGGCCGAGGGTAACCGAGGGTCATCTGGTCAGCATCGGACTGAGCCCGGCCGTGTCTAGTATGTAGTCGTTTCTTTTTTCTTATTTTGTCGTTCTTTCGAGCTCATTGTCCTTAATGGGTCTTCTTGCAGGTATGGACCCAGAATCGATTAAGGCTAGGAGGCTCGCCCTGAAGAAGCAGAAGGCCGAGGAGGGGGGCCAAGCGAAGAGGATGATGGAGTCGTCCTAGGTCGTCTCCGAGGCCCCGGGCGACCAAAGGGCTAAGAGGACGCGCTCGGAGGTAGGCAAGGAGGTGGTCGCTCCGATGAGCCCGGGCCCGGCTAAGGTGGTCGATCGCAGCAAGGGGAAGGCCCCTCTGGTCGGAGCCGAGGGAGTGGACGTTGTGGAGGAGGAGGTGCAGCGGCCGTGGGCACCGGCTTGGTCGATACGAGAGGGGGACAGCCTAACCCGCAGGCCCAATGCCATCGAGGTGGTGGAGAAGCTGGCGACTCCCCGGGACCGTGAGAATATGAGCGGCGAGACCGTGGAGGAGGCGTTCATGCGCTTATCGCAGGCGAGCGTGCTGGTAAGTCTGCCGACCCCTTTCCCTTGTAATTTTTTGTGAAGCGAGTTTTTCCTGAGCCATTCTTGGTTGCTGCAGGTTTTTCTGGAAGGGGCCAAGGTGAAGTGCCTTTACGAGGCAGCCGTGGAGCAGGAGCGAGGATGGGCGGATAAGTATCAGCAGGAGATGAAGGAGATGAAGATCGAGCTTGAGGGCTCACACAAGAGGGAGCAGCAACTGAAGGTCGAGCTCGAGGCCAAGGAGGCCAAGTGGGTTAAGAAGGTGGGCGTCCTGAAGAAGAAGTTTGCAAAGGAGAAGGAGGTACTGACGACGACGGATCAGGACATGGTAATTGCGGCCCAGAATGAGGTCTATGAGAAGGCCCTCAGCCACGTGAGGCACTTCTATCCGACCATCGACCTGACCGGCCTCGATTATGATTTGGAAGTCGAGACGCGGCCGAAGACTCCCGAAGGGGACGTCCGTGAAGGAACGGTCATCGGATCGGTCGCCGACCCGCCTGTGAATCCGGCCGACGCAGAGGTGGGGAACTAGGCTGCTTGCCTTCCTGTTTTTGTCTTCTTTCTCTTCTTTGTTGTATTTGCCGACCGCGGACTGGCCACTGCATTTTTGTATGGAATTTTATTTTATATAAAAAAGGATTTTTTGATTGGCCAAGTATTTTGACCCTGGATCTTTTCGGACCCTTTTGCCGATGTATTTTGAGTGGTGGTTGGTTTCCTTTTAGGTAACGGCTCTTCTTCCCGAGGTGGATCCCCATCGCTCCGACGTGGCGTGGCTTCGGAGTAAAATCAAGGTCCTGGAGGCCACGTTGGTCCGCTACCGCGAGGGGGCTCGCGATCAGGATGCTGCTTTTAACTATTATTGGGATAAGTCCGAGGCTCTGAGCGTGGAGGCAACCCGGCTGAAGAGGGTAATGGTGGATCGGGACCTCGGAAGCGCCGGCCTCGGGTACACCATGTCGAGTGCGTCGGTGCAGCGGCCCTCGTCTGAGAGGCTCCTTCATGACGTCATAGTGGAGAAGGAGATGGAGATACACCATTATAAGACGATGCTGGGTATGTTTGGGACGAGGATGGGATCCTCCTCAGGAGGCCGGCGAACGGAGGGGGTTCCCTCGGCGTTGCTGTTGCTGGAGCGTGTTCGACCGGTTGATGCCCAGAGCTCCGTGGTCGGCGTGTCGACCTTGGCAGAGTCCAAGTACCACCGTGACGAGGAGAGGGCTCCTAGCTGTTCGGTCGGAGTGGGATTACCCTCTGTCGGACCCGAGAGGCCCTAAGAGGTCCCTTAGCCAGTAATTTCTTTCTGTTTAGATGAGTGGAGTGGTCTTGTAACGGTCTTTGTTCGTTTTCAGAAGTAATAAGGGAGTATGAATAAGGGGTTTCTTTCCACTCTTTGCTCTGATGAATTTGTTAATTGATTGTCTATGGAGTTGAGGGTCGGACACGTCGATCGGTGGGGGACCGGTACCGGGTTTGACCTCTTGGGCGCCGTGGGGCATTAAGGCGACTCCTTGGCTCGGAGCCGATTCTGACCTATCGAGACCTCGGTGGCCGGCACCAGAGTGATGACTCGGGTGCCGCAGCTTTAAGAAAGCGATCCCTTTGTCCGGCATTGGGTCGGACCTACCGAGGTGTTTGGAGTTAACAAAAAGGGATCTTTTTCATACATATAGAGATGGACGCTAGGGGCCTTTTACATAAGAAAGTTTACAAAAATCATTATTTACACTAGCCAAGCAGGAAACCTATATCCGCTCTTCTAGAAACTTCATTAGGTGCTCGGCGTTCCAGGGTCGCTTGATCGTCCGACCCTCCATATCTACCAGTCGGTACGTGCCGGGGCGTATAGCCTCAGCTACCCTGTATAGGCCTTCCCAGTTGGGGGCCAGCTTCCTCTTCTTGGTCGGGTCGGAGACGGACAACTTGCGTAGCACGAGGTCCCCGGCCTTGATGTCCGTTGGGCAGACCTTCTTGTTGTAAAATCTCTCGATCCGCTGTTGATAGATGCTCCTTCGGACGGAAGACTTCTCCCTGACCTCGGTAACGAGGTCCAGGTTGGCCCTTAGGCCGGATGAGTTATCTGCTTCGTCGAAGGCCATGATCCGGGGGGAAGGTAGACCGACCTCAACGGGGATCACCGCCTCCGTCCCGTAGGTCAAGCTAAACGGCGTCTCTCCCGTAGGGATCCTCTTGGTGGTTCGGTGTGCCCACAGCACGCTGGGCAGCTATTCTACCCACTGCCCCTTGGGGGAACTGTCGAGGCATTTCTTAAGCCCATCGAGGATTTGCCTGTTCGCATTCTCTGCTTGGCCGTTGGACTGAGGGTGGCATATAGCGGAGAAGCGTTGCTGGACGTCGATGTCTTTGCAGAATTTTCGGAAGTTTTTACCTGCGAATTGGGTCCCGTTGTCCGTGATGAGGACCTATGGGATTCCGAACCGGCAAATGATATTTTTCCAGAAAAATTGCTGGGTTTGGCGCTCGGTGATGCTGGACAGTGGCTCGGCCTCGAGCCATTTCGTGAAATAGTCGATGGCGACTATCAAAAACTTCCTCTGTCCGGTGGCTACGGGAAAGGGGCCCACCAGGTCCATGCCCCACATGGCGAATGGTGTGGGACTAGCCAGGGATCAGAGGTTGGCTTGAGGGAGCCTCTTGATAGGGGAAAACCTCTGGCACGGGCCACACCTCTTGACTAGCTCTTGGGAGTCTTGCAGCATGGTTGGCTAATAGTACCCCGGATTCAGGGCCTTTCGAGCGAGTGATCTGCTCTCCATATGGCATCCGTCGATCCCCTCATGAAGCTCTCTCAGGGCATAACTAGCTTCGTCACTGGCGAGGCAACGGAGGTACGACTTCCCGTCTGCTAGTGTGTACGAGCTTTTGAAGAGGACGTCATTGATCACGACGAACCTTTCAGCTCGGATCCTGACCCTTCTTGCCTCGGCCCGATCTTCAGGAAGCTCGGCATTGATTAAGAATTTTCGAATAGGGGTGGTCCAGTCGTCCGGGCTGGCGCCGCCTTGTACACATATCGCCTCTTGGTCATGGTCATTGATGTTGGGCCTTAAGAGGATTTCGATGAGTACTATTTGGTCGAGACCCTCGAAGGAGGAAGAGGTGAGCTTTGATAATGCATCTGCCTGGGCGTTCTGCTCCCTGGGGACCCTAACGACCGTGGAGCAGCAGAAGGATGCTAGGAGTCGTCGGACCACAGCCAAATACTTCGCCATCCGATCGTCGCGGGCCTCGTATTCTCCGGTGATTTGATTGACCACGAACTGAGAATCGCTGAAGGCCCGAATTTGCTTGGCTCCGGCTCGGTGGGCTAGGGTCAGTCCGACGATCATGGCCTCGTATTCCGCCTCGTTGTTGGAGGCCGGAAAGTTGAGGCGGAGGGAGTATTGAAGGAGGAATTGGTCGGGGCCTCGGAGGATGATCCCAGTGCCACTCCCGGTTTCACAGGAGGATTCGTCGACATAGACTTCCCAGGTTGGATCCGACCCTTCGATATCGGGCAGCTCGGAAATGGTGCATTCGGTGATGAACTCAGCGATGGCCTGACCTTTGATCGCAGTCCTCGGCTGATAGCCGATGTCGTACTGACTCAGCTCAATTGACCACTTGACTAAGCGGTCGGAGTTCTCGGGCTTGTGGAGGACGGTTTTTAATGGCTGATCGGTCAGTACTTGGATGGAGTGAGCTTGGAAGTAAGGGCGGAGTTTCCGGGCCGCCATGATCAGAGCATAGGCCACTTTTTCTATCTTTGCGTATCTCGTCTCGGCGGGGAGTAGGACTTTGCTTACATAGTATAACGGCCTCTGGACCCCGTCCTCTTCTCGGACGAGGACGACGCTGAGGGCGCTATCCGAGGCGGACAGGTAGAGCCACAGCGGTTCGCCCGGCTCGAATTTGCTGAGGAGAGGAGGGTTGGTGAGGTACTGCATCAGCTGTTCGAAGGCCTCTTGTTGATGGGTGCCCCATTCAAAGCCTCCTTTTCCGCACAGAGCTTTGAAGAAGGGGAGAGACTTCTCCCCCGACTTGGAGAGGAAACAACCGATGGCCGCCAATCTGCCCGTGAGCCTCTGAACTTCCTTGACATTCCGGGGCGGGGCCATGTCTATTATAGCCTAGATCTTCTCTGGGTTCGCCTCGATGTCGTGCTGGCTGACGATGAACCCCAGAAATTTTCTTGAGGAGACACCGAAGGCGCACTTGGCCGGGTTGAGCCTCATGTTGTGACGTCGGAGGATTCCGAAGGCTTCCTCGAGGTCGGCGACGTGGTCTGGCCCTTCCCGGCTCTTGACGAGCATGTCGTCGACATAAACCTCCATGTTGCGGCCGATCAGGTCTTTAAAAATCCGGTTCACGAGCCGTTGGTAAGTGGCTCCGGCATTTTTCAGCCTGAAGGGCATAACGCGGTAACAGAAAAGATCCTGGTCGGTGACGAACGAGGTCTTTACAATGTCCGGCGGGAACATCCGGATCTGATTGTACCCCGACAAGGCATCCATGAAGGACAGTAGCTCGTGTCCCGAGGTCGCGTCGATCAAGGCATCGATGCTGGGGAGGGGGAAAGGATCTTTTGGGCATGCTTTGTTCAGATCTGTGAAGTCTATACAGATCCGCCATCCCCCGGTCGCCTTCCTAACCATGACAACGCTCGCCAACCACTCGGGGTAGCGGACCTCCTGAATAAACTGAGCGGACAAGAGCTTGTCCACCTCCTTCTTCACAGCTTGCTGCCTCTCCGGGGCAAATTTGTGCCTCTTCTGGGCGACCGGCTTGGAGCCCGGAATGACGCTCAGCCGATGCATGATCAGGTCTTCGGATATCCCGGGCATGTCGGAGGGCTTCCAAGCGAATAGATTGACGTTACGGCGGATGCAGTCGATTATGCCTGACTTCAAATCTCCGGAGAGCGAGCGGCTCACCCTGAACCATTTCAACTTGTCTGCAGTCCCGAACGGGACCTCCTCCAGCTCGTTGGCTGGCTCAGGATTGGAACTGTCCTTCTCGGACCCGAGCTCGACGGCGTCGAGGGGGAAGACGCCCCCTCCGACGGCGGTCATGTAGCAAGACCGTGCCGCCTCTTGGTTGCCGCGAACAACACCGACCCCTTGCTCGGTGGGGAATTTTAATTTCAAGTGGTAAGCCAATAGTACCGCTTGAAGGGAGCATAGCCCGGGCCGGCCGAGTATGGCATTGTACGCCGCCTTGACGTTCACCACCATGAAATCCATAGATTCGGTCCGCCTGATAGGAGCCGAGCCCGCTGTGACATCAAGAGTCACAATCCCTTCTATGATGACAGGGACGCCAGAGAACCCGTGCAAGGTGTATCCGGCCGGCTTGAGTTTGTCTCTGGGCAGCTTGAGATTCTCGAAGGATTCGAGAAAAAGGATGTTGACCGAGCTGCCGTTGTCGACAAGGATCCGGCGAACCTCAAAATTCACCATGTGGAGGCAAATGACGAGGGCGTCGCAATGAGGAAGGTGGACGCCTTCGAGGTCCTCACCGGAGAAGGAGACAGGTAGCGGTTGTACGCGGGGCGAGGGGAGGTCTTGGACAGCGTTCACCTCTCGGATGACTGCTTTTCGCGAAGTATTCGACTCTCGCCCCATCGGTCCTCCGTGGACGCAATGTAAAATGGCTTGTCCTTCTGCTTGCTCGGGATTGGGGTCCCGCTCCTGGCGGTGGTTCGGAATGTGGGTCGGAGGCGAAGGCCTCCGGTTCCTCGTATCCCTCCGATCCCGTTGGCTTTCTTTGGTGAACTCGCGGAGGTACCCTCGGGAGATGAGGGCTTCATCTCATCTTTCAGGGCCCGACACTGGTCGGTTTCGTGCCCATGATCCCTATGGAAGCGGCAGTAGAAGCGTTGGTCTTGCTTCTTGTTGTTGCTTGGTCGGGGAGGTAGTCGGACAAGGCCCTTGTCCTCGATTTCTAAGAGGATGGCGGACACGTTCTGTGTCAAGGGAGTGTACCTTTCGAAGCGAGGGACCGGAGGTACCCTCTTCATGCCGACTCCTTCCTTTGCCGCTTTTCTGGCGGGTTCGACCTCGTCGACCCTGCATTTGCCCTTCCCTGCGACTTTTTTGCTGCCTCAGGGTTTAGAGCTTCTTCAGCTCGTATGTACTTCTCAACTTGGTTAAGAAGGTCGGGAAAGTCCAGGGGTGGCTTCTTTGCCAAGGAGACCTTCAGCTGGTTGTGCCGGAAATTGTGTCGGAAGGCAGCCAAGGTGACCCCGGCATCGAGGGCAGAGACGGATCTTGCCTCGGCTGTGAACCTCTTGACGAAGTCACGGAGTGACTCCCCCTCCCTCTGCCGGAGGTCGAGCAGGGACGCACTCGTCTTCTCGGCCTTCCTGCTGGTGACGAAGTGGGCCAAGAAGTTGGCTTCCAGCTGATCGAATGAGAAGATTGAGCTGGGGGAGAGTTTGGAGAACCACTCCCTGGCCGGACCCCGGAGGGTGGCCGGGAACGCTCGGCACAGTAGGGGATCCGAAGCGCTGTGAATCATCATGAGGGTCTTGAAGCCCTCCATGTGATCGGCTGGATCACCCTCACCGTTGTAAGTTTCGAACTGTGGAGGCCGGAAGTTTCGGGGGATCTCCGCTTCTAAGATGTTGACAGAGAATGGTGGCCGGGAAGGCCTTCGGCCTAGGACGGGGTTCGGATTCCCGTCGCCGATGCGTTCGAGGTGATTCCCCATCTCTAGGAGGCATCGGAGTACCTCGTCGGTGCGCTCAGGGGGAGGAGTTGGGTCACGAGTGTAGCTCCTTCCCTCGCTTATTTGACGGGGTCGGTCGAGCGTCGTGGCCCTTGGCGCCCCGTGAAGGGCCTCCATGATCTCGTCCCGGAAGCTCCTGAACTCGGCCCTGGTGACCGCGCCATGGTCAGTAGGGTCGGGTTGTGGCGTCGAAATTCGGCCAATGCGGCTGAGTACCGATGGCCTTGCCCCGGGCGCAGGCCTGGAACGGTTCGGGGCCGAGTTGGAAGCGGTCCCTCCCCTAGCCTGGCTGGCCCTTCGGTTCTGGATGATCCGGCGAAGGTCGGATTCGGCGGCGTGAGGTGCGCTTCGTTGGGGTCTGGGGTTCGCCTCCGGATTGTTTGATCCGTGAATCCCGTTGAGGGCGTCCTGAAGAGGAGGCCCGTCTCTCCGGGCCCTGGGAGCCATGGGAGAGCGGACCGAAAGGAGACCGTTGGTGGCGAGGTTCGGGCTGTCGTCCGCACCGAACAATTAATGGTTCCCACAGACGGCGCCAACTTGATGCGGTTTATTTTTGGGGAGAGTGTGGATGCACCAGGTGTGAGTTCGGACTCGATTTGTAATGGTGGAAGGATGCAGTGCTGGACGGTGAGCGGGAGGCTCGCTTTGGTAATGGAGGATCGGCTCGGATTGGGATGCCTCGCCTCGCGTACCTGCAGACGGTCTTGGAATACCAGGGTTGATCCTGGTGGCAGACCCTCCGATGATCTAGTTAGTCTCTGAGAGAGAGAGTAGCAGTAACTAGGGTTTTAAGTGGCAAAGATTGATTACCTGTAAAGGTGGGAGAGGGCCCGGTATTTATAGATAATCCCAATCGGGTTTGGATCCGTTTGGGGGCAGGGTCTGGACCCGAAAGCCCATGGGCCTGACGTGGCAGGAGGCCCAGTGGGTTTAGGGCAGACGTGGCAGTACCATGGGTGGTTTAGGGCTGACGTGGCAAGGCCCTAGGTGATTTTGGAGCTGACGTGGCGGATCGTGGGGTCCCTGTGCCTCTGGGAGGATCGGATGGCCTAGGTAGCGCCAGGTCATCCTTATCCCTTACCACGCTGATGGGAGGACCACGGGACTGTCGAGGATCGGAGGCCGAAGGTCGTGGCGGATCGTCGGAACGAGGCGGCCGGTTTCGTGGGGGCGAGTTACCGGCTCGGCTCCGAGGGTGTGACGGTCCGGTGCCGAGCTGGCGTGCTATTGAGTGGAAGCAATCCTGGATCCTGGCTGGGCCTTGGGTCATTTTTATCCCACCTCAACAAACATTTAAACAAAGATAAAAGGGAACAAATCTGGTGCCTTATTCTGCTACCATCCTATATGTGTTTGAGACAATAGATTACTTACACATATTACACATGTTTTTTTTTCTTTTCTACCCGTTGCTGGGGAATTGACAAAGAAATTATATATATGCATGGTAAATGGACTATATATGCATGGTAAATGCGGTCAACTTCACACACCAAGGAGGCAGATTTCAGTCCTCCTTAGGCAAACACTATCAAAGATTTGAAGGTGAAATTAATGGTGAACGGCTTCAAGTTCTTTGTCCTTTTTATAGGCAAACACCGCACTAGACATTTTAGCTTAAATTTGTTATCAGTAAGTTAGCATGCGTTCATTGATCTACCAGCATCAAATTTATTTATTTATTTATTTGAGACCGTATAAGTTGTTACATAGTAATTACGAAACCTCATTAATTTATGTACAAAGAAACTACACAATATATTTTTCTTCTTCTTTTGAATAGTGGCGGCTGGGGATGAGGAAGTCAAGCTCGTGCCATGCTCCAGGAGCAACTCGCGGAGGTGGGCTGGCCCGGCCGGGTGTGGAGGCAGGTGAGGAGAGGAGAGGTGGGGGTGGGGGGTAGAGAGGGCTGAAGTTGAGTGCAAAAATCAAAAAATTGATCTCTCTAGATTAAACTAATAACAAACCCAGTCGAAACACAAAAATTTACCGTCACCACTTATTTAATCAGAAGGGAAATCAAGTGACCGGACGATAATATAGTTAGAAGGAAGTTTTTTAATGAATGATGATAATCCAACTAGAGTTTGTTACATATCAACAGTCATTTAATTGCAAGACGATAGTAATACAGCGCTAAACATCTTTCGTCCATCTTGGGTGTAGGGACGATGAATGAAAGATCATTTAATTGGACGGGATATCATGTCTCGTTCAATGAAAGACCATTCAATGTGTTTAGCGCTGTATTACTATCGTCTCGTTCAATGATATCATGATAAGAGACATGATATCCCGTCCATCTTGGGTGTAGGGACGATGAATGATCTTTCGTCCATATTTTTAAAAAAATTAAACACATTGAACGAGACATGATATCCCGTCCAATTTTTTTTAATTATATAAAAAAAAATCCTTGTAAGGGAAATGATCTCCCATCTGAGGCCCCTGTTGGATCCTGTATGCAAGGCAAATAACACTGAGTGGGGGGGGGGGGGGGAGGGGGGGGGGGAATAGTGTTAAAAAAAATAATAAAAAAATAAAATAAAATTGATGCAACTGTTAAGTCGACTGAAAAGAAACACCAGTCGACTGAAACGTCAGATAAAAGAAAGATAATCAACTGAAGAACAACGAGTCTGAAAGGAGAAATCAGTCGACTAATCAGACACAATTTTCAGTAATGTGCAACGAAATTAAAATTGCAAGTTAGAGAATTCAAACAACAGAGAATCAACAATGCAAACACGGCGATATATCCTGGTTTGGTCCTCCCGACCTACATCCAGTCCCCAAGTAACCCACTTGAGATTTTTTACTATTCTTTTAAAAGTATAGGAATACTCTACGACTTTTGGCAATAACTATACTAAACCCGTAGACCTCTCTCACCACTAGAGAGAGCAAGACCCCACTCTACAACCTAGAGTGACACTAACTTTACACCAAGAGTCATTCTCTCCAACCGAGAGGGCCACTCTCACAACTAGAGTGAACAACAAAAATTGAAGATTACAACACCTACAGCCTTGATTTTTTTAATGTACTTTTTGTATAGAGCCTATAGGTCAATTTCTAATCGCAGTCTTGAACTTAATCTTAGTTATGCAATACTGAAATTAGATAACCAAATCTAGAGAATGAGAGTACTTGAAAGCTTGAGTTCTTTTTCACAAAATAAGCAAGGACTTGGTAAAAAAAAAAATGGTTAACCTTTTCAAAGTTTATCTTGAACTCTATTTATACAGTGAGAACTCCAAGAACGTTGGAAAACGGTTCATCAACTGCCAATAAACGGCAGAAAAATTTTGAGTTTGATAATCAAATTTTAAACTTTAGAAAACTATCAAAACTGCTCGAACAGTCAACTGAGTCACCAAAGGAGTCGACTGGTCAGAGCTTGAGTAAGTTCCTTCTGTTTCGTACTAGAATAATCGACTGCTTACCGAAGTAAGTCGACTGGTACTTTGACAGCTGTACTTATACAAGCTTGATTTTGACATTTTAATTTTAATAAACTTTATTTTAATTTCTAGGGGATGTGTGAGTGTGTGTATCAAGGTTTTTACAAAGTTTCTAAGACAAATCAAATATTACAAAAAATTATAAGACACTTGTTCTGATCACCTTGTTCTTTAGCTGATCACTTCAGAATCTTTGAAGCTCTGAAAAAAACTTTATCTTATAGCTTGATCTTGAGTCTTGAAATCTTTCTTGTCTTTGTGGCTTGATCTTGAGCTTTAAAAGCTTCCTTGTATTGTAGCCTTGAAAGTGTTAAGTACACACTGCAAGAGATATGTATGATAGAACAAATGTGTATTGTGTTGTAGGCATCAAAATCAAGAATCTACATTCTCCCCCTTTTGATGATGGCAACACAATAACCAAACAATATATAATGTAAATTTAAACAACATGCTTCTCACACACATAGATATACAATTTCAAAAATCTCCCTCTGAATAAAATAAAACATGCACACAATACACAAAATAATAAGATACAACATGCACAAAAATTGAACATGTACAAAACCAAGCATAACCAATCATGTATATCACCAAGCATGGAAATTTCTCCCCCTTTGGCATCGACAAAAATAGAGAAGGATAACCAAACTCATAAAAAACAGAAAGAGGCAACCCACAGAGGTTATACATAAACAACCAAAGAGAGTACATAAAATAAAGTTTAAAGATAACATCATACAACCATAGGAAAAAAATAATGCAAAAATACAAAGTAAAATTTAAAAAATAACATCAATCTTCATCTTCATCGTCACTGTTTGAGGCAGGAGGAGGTTGAGGAAATTGCCTAACAAACATCTGGGTGAGGTTAACAAAACTAGCCTCAAGAGAGTCATGTCGACCCAAAATAAGATCATAACGATCCATGAGATAGTTGACAGAGGTATATAGACTCTCAGGATGGGAAGGTTGACGAAATCCAAGACCTCCAATAGTACTATAGCAGTCGACTGATCTGGAGCTTGAAGAAGAGTAAAAAGGTAAAAAGGGAAAAGTGAAAGGAGCTAGGGTTTTTACAAGGAATGGAAGGTTGAGATTACAAGAAAGATTGAATAGATGGTATAGATCTCAGTAAGAGGGTAAGAGTAGAGATCGGGTCGGATCTCAGAAAAGTAAACGAAGCCTCAATAGGTGACGATTAAAAAAATCAAAATACAGTCGCGACAGTCGACTGGTTTTGAGAGCAGTCGACATAGTCGAGAGCAAAATAAAACTAAATAAGAAATAGTTTGATAAAGTTATCGTCAGTCGACTGTTTAAATCAAGACAGTCGACTGGGCATTGAGACAAAATCAAGAAAGAAACACAAACACATAAATGCTGTATAAGTCGACCGAAAAACAAATATAAATTGACTTAGACACCAAATTTTTTTAGAAAATATCATGAAATGAGCAAATTCCTAGTTCTCTTCTAAATTTGATAAAAATATCTTCTTTCAATGGTTTGGTAAAGATATCTACTATTTGTTTATCAGTTGAAATAAAATCCAATAGGATATCTTCTTTTAAAACATGATCACGTAGAAAATGATGTCGTGAATGTTGATCAGTAGAAGATTTTGATATCTACTATTTGTTTATCAATATGTTTTGTACGTGAATGTTGAACCGAGTTTTTAGACAAATTAATGGCACTGGTATTGTCACACATTATAAAAGGTTTTGAAAAATAAATACCATAATCTAATAGAGTTTGTTTCCTCCATAAAATTTGAGTACAAGCCAAACTTGCAGCAATATATTCAGCATCTGTGGTAGATAGAGATACCGAATTTTGTTTTTTACTGCACCAACATACTAGGGAATGTCCAAAAAAGTGACAGGTTCCACTAGTACTTTTGCGGTCAGTTTTACTTCCAGCAAAATCAGCATCACTATATGACAATAACTGAAAATTAATGGTGCGAGGATAAAATAAACCATATTCAGATGTGCCTTTAATATATCTTAAAATTCGTTTTATTGCTTTTAAGTGAGATTCTTTTGGATCAGACTGATATCTAGTACACAAACATACACTAAACATAATATCTGGTTTACTAGCAGTTATATATAAGAGTGAGTCAATCATACCTCGATAGAGCTTTTGATCGACACTCTTACTTAATTCATCTTTGTCAAGTGTAGTAGTAGTAGCCATAGGTGTGGTCTTACTACTAATGTCATCCATGCCAAATCGTTTGAGTAATTCCTTAGCATATTTTCCTTGAATAATAAATATGTCATTTTGAAACTGTTTTATTTGAAGTCCAAGGAAATAATTGAGTTCACCTATGTGACTCATTTCAAACTCATTTTGCATGGTAGTAGTAAACTCTTGACATAGATTACTGTTAGTTGATCCAAAGATTATGTCATCTACGTAAATTTATATGATTAATATGTCTGATTTTATTTTCCTAATAAACAATGTAGTGTCTACTTTACTAATTTCAAACACTGTTTCTAAAAGAAAAGTTTTTAGACGATCATACCAAGCATGGGGTGCTTGTTTAAGACCATATAAAACTTTTTTCAATTTAAAAACATGGTTAGGGAATTGTTCATGTTCGAAACTGGGTGGTTGCTTAACACAAATATCCTCCTTAATGAAACCGTTTAAGAAAGCACTTTTAACATCCATTTGGAAAAGTGTGAAATTCATAAAATATGCAAAAGATAACAAAATTCTAATTGATTCTAGTCTAGCGACAGGAGTATATGTTTCATCAAAATCAATTCCTTCTTCTTGGTTATATCATTGGGCAACTAATCTTGCCTTGTTCCTAACAACTTGTCCTGATTCATGTAACTTATTTTTAAATACCCATTTGGTACCAATAATAGTATGATCAGAGGGTTGTGGAACTAAATCCCATACATCATTCCTTACAAATTGGTTAAGTTCATCTTGCAAAACATTCAACCAAAATTCATTCTCACATGCTTCTTGAATATTAAGTCATGAGGATGATCTCGAACTTCAACAAATGACTTTGGTAAAGTTGGAGTTATCTCTACAGGATCAGTCGTCTTAATAAACCCATCAGCCGACTGATTCAACACATCAGTCGACTTATCTAGAGTAGTTTGCTCACTTCACGCTCCTGCCCCTAGCTTAGACAATTTATACACTTTATAAGAAAAATTAGATACTATGTAGTACAACTACCCACCATAAGCTGCCTCTCAATAGGTGGTTAACCAGATTGGTGACTCTTGATCATAGGCTATTATATTTATATTATATGTTATTCTATTTTATTAACTATGTGGGATAATTTCCTTATCTCTTACCTTTCTCCGCTGCACACTTTGGAGCGCCACGTCATCCAAGAGACCAACTCCATGTGGGCCCCCTCACTTACCATTCAATTCACCATTCATTTACCATTTATTTCACTTATAACCATCAGATTATACCCAAGTCAAAAAGCCAACTTAAACTTTATTTTCAAAGTATATCACACACACACACACACACACACACACACACACACACACACACACACACACACACATATATATACACTATACTTTTAACACGAGGTGTTACACTATACTTTTAACACTGGGTGTTACAGATTCATCAAATGAAACATTCATAGATTCGTCAATAGTCAAAAATGACTTATTGAAAATTCTATAATCCTTACTCTTATTTGAGTATCCAATGAAGATACCTTAATTAGATCTAGCATCAAATATATCTAAGTTATCTTTTGTGTTTAATATAAAACACTTACAACCAAATACTTTAAAAGAAGACACTTTAGGAATTCGTTCATAAAATAACTCAAAACAAGTCTTCTTAAGCTTTGGCCTAGTTAATATCCTATTTAAAATATAACATGTTGTAGAAACAGCTTCAGCCCAGAAGTATTTAAGCAAATTACTTTCAACAAACATGGTACGTACACATTCTTGCAATGTCCTATTTTTTCTTTCAACCACTCCATTTTGTGGTGAAGCTCTAGGAAATGTAAAAGTATATGTTATACCGTTCTTGTTGTAATATTCTGAAAAAGTTTCATTCTCAATTCTCCACTATGATCACTTCTAATAGTGACTATGGTTAGAGATTTTTTATTTTGAATACGTTTGCAGAAATTTGCAAATTCTTCAAAAACTTCATTTTTATGTCTTAAAAAAATAGCCATGTAAATCTTGAAAAATCATTTACTAAAACAAATACATATCTACTTATATTTAAGGAAGCAACTCTAGTAGGACCAAATAAATCCATATGGATCAATTCGAGAGGCCTACTAGTAGAAATCATTTCCTTTGTTTTAAAAATGGATTTTACTTGTTTCCTTAGTTGATATGCATCACGCATTTTATCTTTCTTAAAAGATAATTTTGGCAGTCCTTTAACTAGGTTATTCTTAGAAAGTTTAGCGGTATTTTTCATATTTACATGTCCAAATCTTTTATGCCAAAGCCAAGAATCATTGTTTGAAGCAACTAAACAAAAATCATCCGAAAAATCATTTGTTTTTAAACAAAGTTTATATATATTATTCTTTCTAATGCCTTGAAAAATCACATTTTTCAAAGTTGAATCATAAATCAAGCATGCATCTTTTTCAAACACTATCTTATAACCCTTATCACATAATTAACTAATACATAACAAGTTATGCTTTAAACCACTAACTAAGAATACATCTTCAATAATAGGAGTAGTATTCTTACCGACCATGCCTATTCCGATGACTTTTTCTTTGTTAATGTCACCAAAAGTAACGGTTCCTGCATGTATATCTTGAATTAAATAGAGCAAGTTTGCATGGCCAGTCATGTGTTTAGAACATCCACTGTCAAGTATCCACCGTTCTCTTTTAGGTACTACAAAATATTATTTGTGAATATAGTACCATTTTTATTGGGTCCGAAAGAGATTAGTGCTCGGAAAACCAAACCCAAAGTGAGTTTGATTTACCACCATATGCAGGTTTAAAATTATCAGAATTACAAACATTATTTACAAAAGAATTTATATAAGAAACCCTTTCATTAGGACTCAGATTGACTGAAACCCAAATACTTCTGCACTATCCAGTCGACTTCTTTTTACCCATCGATCGACTGTTTTGTGGAGGCAGTCGATTGGAAAGTGAGATTAGTCGACTTATATGAGGTTGTTGTCTTTTTGAATAAGACTTCACCCTACTGGACAGGCGACTGAATTGAGGGGCCAGTCGACTAGTCTTTTCGGAAAAATTTCTATTTTCATGATTAAAAAGAGTTTTTGGATTTTTTCAAAAAAATCATACAACTTATTCTTTACACTAGAAGCAGAATAAATCTTATTATTACTAGCGTTATTAGAAGAATGACTTTTTTCAAGAACTTTTTGAAAACCAAGTCCAAATCTTTTATTATATTGAACTTGATTTTGAAGAACTTCATTTAAATTCTCTTTTCACTTATTGAACTTAGATACATTCTTAGATATCTCTTCATAATTCCTTTTTAGAGATATAAGATCTATATCCAAGTTGAAAATACGAGAAGTTAAAGACTTGACTTCAACTTATAAATCAAGATTTTTTCCTCAGAAAGAGTTTGATTAACTTTCTCTAGATTTTTACCTTTTATTTTCTCCTTTTTTAATTCTTGAAAAATTTCATTAAAAGCTTCTAATAAATCACTAGAATCTATATTACTACTTACATTGCTTTGATTTGCCATGAAGCACACGTTTGCAACTTTATTAGATTCCTCATTGTCTTCTTCTGAAGATGAATCACTATCATCCCACGTTGCTTGGTAGGCCTTCTTGTTCTTCATGTACTTGTTCTTCGTGAATTTGTCATTCTTGAAATTAGAGACTTTGCCTTTAGATTTTGCATTCTCCAATGGACAGTTCTTCTTCATGTGACCTATCTTATTGCATTTGAAACGAGTAGGAGGTTCATTAGTATCCTTTAATTTAGAATTAAATTTACCTTTGCAAAGGAATTTCTTAAATTTCCTTGTGAACATAGTCATTTCTTCTTCATCATCTTCATCATCTTCTGATTCAGACATGGCCTTGAAAGCAAGAATTTTCTTTTTAGCTTGTTGCGGTTCTACTTCCTTGCGCTCCTCTAATTGTACTTTATAAGCCATTAGATTTCCCACAAGATTCTCAAGCGAGAGTTGTATTAAATCAATGGCTTCTTCAATTGCGATAGTCTTCTTTTTCCATTCGGGGGTAAGAGCACGAAGAACCTTTCTCACAATCTCTGCTTGCGTATATGTTTTGCCAAGAGCCACAAGCGAGTTTGTGATGTCGGTGAATCTTGTTATCATATCTGATACATTGTTATTCTCCTTCATTCGGAACATCTCGAACCTGTGAACAAGAACATAAATTTTACATTCCTTGACCTTATTTCTGCCTTCATGTGTTACTTCAAGATTATGCCATATTTGAAATGTCGTTGTTGCGTTTGACACACGGTTGAATTCTTCTTTGGTAAGTGCACAAAAGAGAGCATTCATCGCCTTTTCATTGTTCATGGTATTGTTCTTCATATCTTCATTCCATTGAGCATAGAAAAGAGTAGGCACGGTATACTCCGTCATAGTTGATGGATTGTAAGTAAATCTTCATTCTACATTTTCAGTAGTTGTAGTTTGTTCCATCAAAGAGAGGCGGCCTTTGTGTGGATTGACCTTCATGGTATTGACTTGCATTTGAAGTAGATGCCATTGCACTTAACCAGGCTTTGATACCAAGTATTGGATCCTGTATGCAAGGCAAAAAATACTAGAGGGGTGGGGGGGTTGAATAGTATTATATAAAAAATAAATAATAATTTAAACTTGACGCAACTATTAAGTCGATTGAAAAAAAACACCAGTCGACTGAAACATCAGATAAAAGAAAGATAATCAACTGAAGAACAGCGAGTCTGTTAATTCGGCTTAAAGGAGAAACCAGTCGACTGATCACACAATTTTCAGTAATATACAGCGAAATTAAAATTGCAAGTTAGAAAATTCAAACCATAGAGAATTAACAATGCAAACACGACAATATATCCTGGTTCGGTCCTCCCGACCTACATCTAGTCCCCAAGCAACCCACTTGAGATTTTCCACTATTCTTGAAAAAGTACATGAATACTCTACAATCTTTGGCAATAACTATGCCAAACTCGTAGACCTCTTTCACCACTAGAAAGAACAAGACCCCACTCTACAACTTAGAGTGACACTAACTCTATACCAAGAGTCCTTCTCTCCAACCGAGAGGACCACTCTCACAACCCGAGAGTGAACAAAAAAATTGAAGATTACAACACATAGAGCCTTGATTTTTGAGTGTGCTTTTTGTATAGAGGCTATAGGTCAACTTCTAATCGCAGTCTTAAACTTAATCTTAGTTATGCAAGACTAAAATTAGAGAACCAAATCTAGAGAATGAGAATACTTAAAAGCTTGAGTTCTTTTTCACAAAATAAGCAAGGACTTGGTAAAAAAATGGTTAACCTTTTCCAAGTTCATCTTGAACTCTATTTATAGAGTGAGAACTCCAAGAACGTTGGAAAACGGTTCATCAATTGCGAATAAATGGCAGAAAAGTTTTGAGTTTGAAAATCAAATTTTAAACTTCAGAAACTATCAAAACTGCTCAAACAGTCGACTGGGTTGCCAAAGAAGTCGAGTGGTCAGAGCTTGAGTAAGTTCCTTCTGTTTCGTACTAGAACAGTCTGCTTACCGAAGTAAGTCGACTGGTACTTTGACAGCTGAACTTATACAAGCTTGATTTTGATATTTTGATTTTAATAAAATTTATTTTAATTCCTAGGGGATGTGTGAGTGTGTGTATCTAGTCCTGTACAGTGTTTCTAAGACAAATCAAATATTACAAAAAATTACAAGACACTTATTCTGTTCACTTGTTCTTTAGCTGATCATTTGAGAATCTTTGAAGCTCTGAAAAAACTTTATCTTGTATCTTGATCTTGAATCTTGAAATCTTTCTTATCTTTGTGGCTTGATCTTGAGCTTTGAAAACTTCCTTATATTGTAGCCTTGAAAATGTTAAGTACACACTACAAGAGATATGTATGATAGAACAAATGTGTATTGTGTTGTAGTCATCAAAATCAAGTATCTACATCCCCCCCCTTCTCAGATTTTTTTTTAAACCTATACATTTAGGCCTATAGAACATATTATGGATCCTTAGGACTTTTTTCAGATTTTTTTTAACGGATGGGACATAATATTCCGTCCGATATTCTTTGAAATTAAAAAAAATTGCTCAAACGGAAAATGATATTCTGTCCGTCTCTTTTTTAAATTAAAAAACCAAAATTTTAGGTTTAAACGACTACAACTCACTTTCAAAATTTCTATTTTTATTTGCCAAATACTTAAATTTTAACATCCAACGACTACAGAAGCTCTTAACAAAAACTCTACTTGCGTAAATCGAATAGTACCCAAATAGTAAAAAAAGAAATAGTATACTTAACATCTTTTTTGTAAAAAAAAGAAAATAAGAACCCCCTTCAGAGCATCCACAATCGTTTGTTATATTTGCCAATTTCTCATTTTTTGAGAAAGTTGGTGTTGCAGTCGTTTGTTATTTTGCCATAAAAGCTACAGTCGTTTCTCATTTATAAGAAACCAAATTGTGATTCTCACATACCCATCGACATCCATCTCACCAACTACATACACTAATACTTTACACGTTAGATGCACGTTTTAATAATTTCAAAAAATAAAAATAAAAACTCTGACGTAAGGAGGATTTGAACTGGAAACCTCCTTTATATTAGTTATGTACGTGCATTGCACATGTTGATAGAATGACAAAATGAAAAATGACTCTAAAGCCTTCTCCCATTATAATATTAGGGATTAGAGATTAACACACATTAAACTTTTGCGCACAACAAAACAAAACAAAAAAGCTAAACTCCACACTCTTAGTCCTATAGCAAACTTGTACAACACCCTACAATGTTAATGTCAAGGGCAGTATCCCTAACCTTGGCGGAGATCCTCACCGCGGTGAGCCCCACCACCCTGTCGGTGCCGCCGGCACCCTCTCTCCCGCCATACACAAACCACACAGTCGGTGGGCCCACCGGCTGGTCATTCAATTCCAAGAAGAACTCCTCCACCATCAACTACTCCTGGGCCAAATCCCAGTCATCCTTCTACCTACGCGACTATCTTGGTAAATAAATAAAAGCCCCTCTCTCTTTCTCCTAATTACATTTCACCCCTAAAAGAAGAAGGGTTACTAAATTTTTTTTTTTTTTTTATTTGTTCTAGTTTTCACGGCAAAATCTATCAAGGATGACGTTGGACAACTAGAGCAGCGGAGCCATGGTGTGAATCGACACTGATATGCAGTTAATTGAGGAAGATTGATTAGTTTCCCTGTTTCTTGGTTGTTCATGTTTTTAGAATTGTAAGGGGGTTTTACGTGCTTAACGCACATTTTTCATATTGTTGTTGGCGGGAGGTGAGCGGGAGTCTATAAAGTGTGCTATTCACGTATTTTGTATTCTGTAAATTTGTCTATAGCGTAACCGCTCTTCCGCTTTTCTATATGAGGTGAACTGTATTCTGTTAGAGGAATGAATGAAAAATTTGATTCTTCTTCTCCAAATTTCTCTCTTCCTCCATCCTCCACTCTCTTGTTGGATATATTGGTATATTCTCTCTATATAAATATAGCACATGCATATGTGTAACACGTGTAATGAACGTACAATTGATTGGATATTGGAACACGGATTTGTGGGCTTATAACCCGATACCCAAACCAGTATTTAGGAATAAATACTGACTTGTGATAGCAGTCTAGGTATTCCAATCTTGATACCTAGGGTGAATATCTCAAGCAACTTAGATCTAGAGATAAAACCCTAATTCCCAATTGTTAATTTCTAACAAAACCTAACAATCTTGAGATATTATTAATCTATTTGTGAGATTAAGATAGATCAATAAAAATTACCGTTCGTCGGGATTTGATCGCCACCGCCATCGTTGCAAATCACCACCGTTGTCGCTGGCCATCGTCGCCGCCTCCTCTGGGGTCACCGAGGACGACATCCCCAGCCGCTGAAGGACACCGCCTCTTTTGGGGCCACCCAGAGCACCATCGAAAGCTGCCGAAGGTCGCCGCCTCCTCTGGGGTCACCAACGTCGACCGCCTCCTATGGTGTACAGACATCGGCCGCCACGCCGCTGGTGAGTTCTCCATGGCCGTCGTCCAGGCCAACTCCCCCTATGGAAGACGGCAGCCAGATCGAATCCGATCCAGCGATTTGAGATCCAGCGAACCTCTCGCCCTTTCCTTCTCCGATCGCAGTCGACGGCAGCCTCCCTCTCAGGTGCCGACTCCGATCATCTTCTCTCTTCTTCATCTTTGGCAGATTGGGTCTGTGTGTAGAACCCTAATTTGAAGAAGACAGTGAAGGAATTTTTGTATCTCATCATCAGATCTGTTTAGACGCACACAAGGTGTTCGATGCTGGGTCTCTTTGGCGCAGAATGGTTTGTTGTTTGGATTTGTTCTCAACAGACATGAGTCTAATCAATTGAAGGGGAAGAGATGGTGAAAGATAAGTTTTTTACTTT
The DNA here is from genome assembly GCA_017893485.1 of Hemerocallis citrina. Classification (NCBI taxonomy): domain Eukaryota; kingdom Viridiplantae; phylum Streptophyta; class Magnoliopsida; order Asparagales; family Asphodelaceae; genus Hemerocallis; species Hemerocallis citrina. The sequence goes on along the minus strand of CM030360.1, from coordinate 240,604,714 downwards.
CCTCATATTAAATTTCGGTTATATATTTTGCTATGTGCTGGAAGTTCAAAACACTCGTTCTAAGATTACGTTTTGTATTATAGAATTACTATGATGCTAAGAGTGGTTAAGTTCAAGACTGTATTAATCATTTGTTTAATTTAATACAAGTTGAACAGTTGTTTTGGCTATGTGCTAAAACACAATATCTATTTTGTTAAACAGTATGTTGACTATAAAATTTGGATCTCCAATTAAATTGTTGCTAGAATTAGATAGTGCTAATAATTTGTTTAATTGGCTAATCTTTAACAATTTGATGAATGTAGGAACTTTAATGTTACCTACAAATTGTGTATATTGGAGACGATGGATTTGCATCATGGTATCATAAGTCTTCACTACGCAGGCTTCTCCATCGAATTTGGAAAAACACTTCTAACTTGAAGTGTCGGTATGATCTACTCCAATTTTCTTAGTATTTTTCATGTGATGAATGTGTTAACATTTTGTGCGTTTGATCATATGATTGAGAGTTTTAGATCATAGTTATTCTCACTCTGGAAAACTAGCATGTTTAGGATTGTTAAGTGTTTTATCATACTACGTGTATAGATATTCTGACAAATCCATTGTTTGCAGTTTGTGTGAGATTACATATTAGCTTCTCTAATAATTAAAAATAAAATAAAATTGTATAAGATGTATAACAAATGTCTGTAACTTAGGAGAGAGCATCTCTTAATGTAGGATATGACTCTATTAGTTATGCATTGTTTTTTCTCGTTCGTTGTACTGTGTGTGCAAAGTCGAATTATAATATGTTAATCATTATCTCATTTAGCATTATGAAGATGATGAAGAACGAATAAAGGAAAGAACTCTTCGCTCAATGTGTTTGAGCAAGTGGACATTGTTAAAACCATTAGTGAAAGCAAATAATTCTTGTAAAATGTGATAGAGTAATTTTATATTAACTCTTATAAAGTGCATATATTGTCAATCGCATATATAAGCTGAGTTTAACAAATGAGACAATTAATAATAATAGTTCTAATTGTGTTCTTGAACATAGCACAATTGGCTAGGATTTGAGAACTATATATTCAATTGTTTGTGAGGAAATGTGATCTAATTATCAAAACTGTGGGGAAATGGAGTTAAAAGCTATTGAGTCAAAGCTTTAACATCCAAGTTGTTTTGAAATTTAGAATCATTATGAACTACATATTAAATTGTGTGTTCTTGTTAAAACTCATAACTCTGCTAAATGATACTCCATTAAATATGACAAATATGAAAGTTGTGCTCAGATTATGATCACTAGAAAATTATTTAGTATGGTCTCTAGGAGCACAAAACTTCTTGAGTCAATACATTTTGATATTTATGATCTCAGTAGCTTTGTGACTGGATGAGACAATTGTTGGTCAGAAGTATTTCAATCGCTTTTGTAGTTGATTAATATAAGTCTGTCGTATATATGAAGAATGAAGCACTTGTTATTCTTAATGAATTAAAAATTATAGTTAAATGCCCCAAAAAAAAATCAAGGGTTCAGATTTAATAGAGGTGGTGAATATGTTTCAACAACTTTAGAGAAGTTTGCATTGGGCATAATCTCTAGAGCTCTCTACTTACAACAGTCAAACGGTATTAATAAAAGTTAGAATCAAACACTTAGTGAAATGTTGAATTCTATATTATTGACTGTTGTTTGTCTTGTGTAATTATGAGAGATGTTGTATTGTTAATCATATCTCTAATGTGTTACTACACTCTAAATTGAATATACCTTGTAAATCATGGTATGAAAACACAAACAGTTTTGTTAAAGTGAAAATGTGTGTTGTGATACTTTTGTTAGAGTACATGACCCTAGAAGGCCTAAAGTATGACCTACAACAAATATTTGTGTGCTTAGAAAGTGTAGAATGTAGCTCTGTGGACAGATGTTGGATCTATCGAATTTGTATTAGAAGAATCTAGACTTGCAAAGTTCTTTGAGAATATGTTCATCAAAGATAAATGTATGAAATAATCTACTCCTACAGACATGTTCAATGATTCACAGTTGGAATCAAGAACTAGCCTTACTGACACTTGAAAACCTGAATGACAAATGAGTTAAGAAGAGTCTTTAGTAGATAATGAGATGATTCTGTGTCATACAATAATACTTTAATTTAGTTGATCTGCCGAAAGGGGTTAAAACTATAGTTAGTAAGTGGGGATCTGTAGAAGAAACTTAATTTTGATTGTTTAATAGCAATTTTAATGCTTTTTAGTAGCTAACAGATTGACTGAGAAAAATGGGGTAGATTTATTTGATGTCTACTCATATGTTTGTCATATTGCTACAATAAGCATTCTTCTTACCCTTACATCTATTGAAAATTTTGTCATTCATAAAGAATATTTAAAAGGCTTTGTACTTGTTAGATATTATAGTCCCATATTGGTGGTAAAGTTGTTTTGATATTTGTTCATCTCCTATATATAGGTGGTATTGTACTTGGTTAAACTCAATTCAATATTCAGTATTGTCTTCATTTCTCTCTGATTTATCTTAACATGGTATCAGAGCCAATTACTCAAATTTTCTTTTCTTAAAATTTTCCCATCCAAAATCCTCAAATTCCAACTGCAAAAGCTATACAAATTTCTTCCCAAAAACCCTAGTTATATATATATATATATATATATATATATATATATATATATATATATATATATATATATATATATATATATATATATAAAGAATAAAAAAAAAAAAAAACTTCAAGCCGTCATCTTCCTGATCTTCATCCTGGAAAGTCATCTTCATCGAGTCATCTTAATCAAATCATCTTCCAAATCAGGCTGAGAAAGTCATCTTCATCAAGTCGTCATCTTCATCCTCAAGTCGTCATCGTCCAGATCTTCAACTGCCGATCGTCCGGATCTTCAGGCCGTGTCCAGATCTTCAACTGCCGATTGCCAGATCTTCAACTGCGTCCAGATCTTCAGCTGCTGATCATCATCCGTCCTCCATCATCAAGTCTTCCTCATCCTGGATTCCCTCCATCATCAAGTCTTCCAATGCCGTCAGTTACATCTGCCTCACATTCAAGTCGGTTGTTAGATCTCTTGAAGCGTCAACAACGACACCAGTGTAATGGTTATTCTGAATTTGTAATTGAATTCCTCTAATGTGATTAGACATTATTAATTAATTGATTGTTCAAAAAAAAAATCGAAAAAAAGGTCGAAAAAAAAATCGAAAAAAAAGATCGAAAAAAAAGAAGAAGTAAATAAAAAAAATTATTATTATTATTATATATATATATACAGGTCCTACAACTTAATGGCATCTTCGTCGCTCCCACATATTTCCGGCTCCACTGACTTCCCCGATGCAACCACCACTCGTTCCTCCTCCAGATTCAACAAGCAGCAGCGCCATTTTCAGTCTTCCTCCGGCCTTCTACCTTCTCCTTACATAACTCATCACCATACTCCACCTCTACTTCCGCCACCGGTAGCACCGCCCTACCCCCTACCCCGATCCAGGCACCAGCAACATCTCCCTTCACATTGTGCTCTCCGTCATAGCAGCGATAGTCTTGTTTCTCCTCGCAGTGCTTCTTCCCTCACATCTTCGGCCTTGCCGTCTCCTGCTGCTTGGGCTAATACTCAGCAACGCCCTACTCAGCTGGAACTATAGCTCATGGGTCAGTCTATCAATGCTGGCTTCTCTGCTCCTGCACTTTCTGCCACTCCCGGTATGAATTCGTCCTGGATTTTAGATTCTGGTGCATCACATCTTCTCACTAGTAATCAGACACTATTCACCACCTGCACAACACTTTCCTCTCACTCTCCATCTCTACACACAGCTGATGGCTCACCACTTCTTATCACTCACTCAGGGACAATTAACTCTCCCACTCTCACATTACCATATGTCCTCTATGCTCCTCATTTATCAATAAACCTTATTTCTATTAGTGCGTTGTGCGATAGTGGTCTTGTCGTTACTTTTGACTCTTTAGGTTGTTCTATTACTGATTCCTCCACCGGTGAAGAGTTTGAGCGCGCTAGTCGTCAGGGTCGTCTATATTATCTAGATTTTCTTCGTGCACATCCCTCTCCTTCTAGTTTTGCCGGTATTGTTTCTGCTGATGCTGATCTGTGGCACAGACGTTTAGGTCATATTAGCGCATCACGACTTCAGACTATAGCTCGTAGTGGTGCCCTTGGTTCTCTCACTTTTAAACATTTATTTGATTGTCAGGGTTGTCATTTGGCCAAACACATTGCCCTACCCTTTAGTCACAAAAGAACTTCTGAAACCACTCACCCTTTTCAACTTGTTCATTCCGACATATGGGGACCCTCTCCCGTACCATCGTGGAAAGGCTATCTCTATTATGTTACCTTCATCGATGACTTCACTAGACATACATAGGTTTTTCTTATGCATCAGCGATCTGAGATACCTGATATTTACCGGGTCTTTACAACCATGATTCACACTCAGTTTGGTGTACACATTAAGAATTTTCGATCGGACGGTGCACGTGAGTACACTTCTACCACTATGAGAACAATCCTTCAGTCTCACGGCACCCTGTTTCAGCAATCATGCCCTCACACACATGAGCAGAATAGTGTAGCTGAACGCAAGCATCGTCACATCCTTGAGATGGCTCGCGCTCTTTTACTCTCCTCTTTTGCTCCTCATTCATTCTGGGCTGAAGCTATCATGACCTCTGTTAGTCTCATCAACATTACTCCCTCGTCTGCCCTAGCTGGTACGACGTCTTACGAGGCTCTTTATCATTCACCTCCCGACTACAGTATGCTCCGTACCTTTGGATGCACCTGTTACGTCCTTCTCCCTCCTACTGAGCGCATGAAGCTCTCCGCTCGTGCTGCTAAGTGCGTTCACTTAGGTCTTAGTCCTGAACACAAAGGTTATCGTTGTTTTGATCCATCCGCGGGTCGTGTCCTCATTTCTCGACATGTCTCCTTTGTGGAAGACTCCCCTTACTACCTGACCTCCCCCGAGGATAGTAGATTTCTCGATTCTCCAGTTGTTGCTAGCCCCCCGACTTTACCTTCCCGCATTCCTTTTGATCCCACTCCTCTGGCTCCATTCCCATCTCCTGCAGTCCTTACACCTGTTGTTCCCCCTACCGAACCTCCACCTGCATCCCCACAGCAGCCAGCACCCATCCCACCTACTTCCCCACTGACACATGCACCCACTCCACCGTCCTCACCCCCACACCCTGTCAGTCCACCACCTCTTCGTCAGTCTACCCGTTCCACTTCTGGTATTCCTCCGGCACGTTATACACCTGATACCACTGGTCCTTCTGACCAGTTTGGTTTTGCCACCCTAGCTTCCTACTCACCACAGTTTCATGCATATCTCACTGCTATACACTCTACACGTGAGCCCAGAACTTATCAAGACGCAATTCAATATCCTGAATAGAGGAAAGCCATTGTAGATGAATTCAGTGCATTTGATCAGACTGGCACTTGGGATGTTGTTCCTCTACCAGAGGGCATTCAGCCTATTAGCTGCAAGTGGATCTTCAAGGTCAAATATCAACCTGATGGATCTATTGAACGGCATAAGGCCCGTCTAGTAGCTCGAGGGTTTACTCAGGAGCATGGCATTGACTATGATGAGACCTTTGCTCCCGTTGCACAGATGACTACTGTTCGCACCCTTCTTGCTGTTGCAGCCATCCGCCGCTGGCCATTATACCAAATGGATGTGAAGAATGATTTTCTTCATGGTACCTTATCTGAAGTTGTTTATATGGATCCTCCTCATGGCCTCCCTACTCCTCCTCGTCATGTTTGTCGGCTGCGTCGGGCTATCTATGGTTTGAAGCAGGCCCCTCGAGCCTGGTTTGAGTGTTTTCGCCTTGTCATTACCAAGACTGGTTTTAGTCAGAGTTCTCAGGACCATTCTATGTTTGTGCGGTCATCACTGCAGGGGAGGGTAATTCTACTACTATATGTTGATGATATGATCATTACTGGAGATGACTCTGTCGGCATTGCATCCACCTAGAAATACCTTCACCAGCAGTTTCATATGAAAGACTTTGGTAAGCTACGTTACTTTCTGGGTTTAGAGATTGCTCATGGATCTCAGGGGATACTCATTTCTAGTAGAAATACACATCAGATATTATTTCCGCTGCATGCCTCTCTGACAGTCGATCAGCTGATACATCCTTAGAGCTTCATGTGAAGCTTCGTCCCACAGATGGTGAGCTCCTTCCTGATCCCACTAGATACAGGCAGATTGTTGGACAGCTTGTCTATTTATGCATGACCAGGCCCGATATTGCTCATGCAGTTAGTATTATCAGCCAGTTTGTTTCTGCTCCTACATCAGTTCACTACGGTGCTCTTCTTAGGATCCTCAGATATCTTCGGGGCACTATCACTCGCTCATTATTCATGCCTTCTACATCCAAACTAGAGCTCAGTGCATATTCTGATTCAGATTGGGCAGGGGATCCGACTACCAGAAGGTCTACCACAGGTTTCTGTCTATTTCTTGGTGATTCGCTGATCTCATGGCAGAGCAAGAAACAGGCAGTTGTTGCATGCTCTTCCACCGAGGCTAAGTACAGAGCAATGGCAGCTACTACTAGAGAGATTGTTCATGTTCGTTGGTTGTTATCAGATATGGGTGTTACCCTTACAGGAGCTACTCCACTTTATTGTGATAACCGGAGTGCTTTGCATATTGCAAGCAACCCAGTCTTTCATGAGCGAACGAAGCATATTGAGATTGATTGTCATTATGTTCGTGAGCATTTTGAGGCAGGGACCATCTCTCTCCATTCTGTTACCTCTTCCCAGCAGACTGCAGACTTCTTCACCAAATCCCATACAGTTCAGAGATTTCGATACTTAGTAGGCAAACTCACATTATTTGACCCATCGTGAGTTTGAGAGGGGGTGTTAGATATTATAGTCCCATATTGGTGGTAAAGTTGTTTTGATATTTGTTCACCTCCTATATATAGGTGGTATTGTACTTGGTTAAACTCAATTCAATATTCAGTATTGTCTTCATTTCTCTCTGATTTATCTTAACAGTACTGAACAGTTTTGTACTGGAAAGTTTTGAACTAATATGTTTAGTGAACAAGATTTACAATTTAGTAAAATCATTGTTTGTTCTTAAAACATGTATAGCCAATGAATAAATAATTTGACAAATTTTTGAAAGAGCCTAGTATATGAATCAAGTAATTCAGATCATTGCCTTCAACTTTGTGGTGTGTCAAATATAGTGGCTATTATTTACTTGTTCTGTTGATATGCATGTTCTTGGAAGTGACCTCTTTATTACAAATGAAGTTAAAATTGTGCTATCCAAAGAATTTAACATGAAAACCTAGGTACCGTGGACACCATAGGTATAAGGGTGAGTTTTCAGTTGGCAAGGGATAACTCTTAGTCAAACTCATCAAATCAAAATGTGTTTCAAAAGTGGGGATATAGTGATTGAAAGTGTGTTTTGAAACACCTTATGATTATGATAAAAGGTTGACACCTAATGATGGTGCAACTATGAGACATGTAGATCATTGTAAAGGAATTGACAGTCTCATGTATACAAAGATCTGCACTAGAATAGACATAGCCTTTGAGGTAGGTATGATCTGCAGATTCACTAATAATCCCATACACATTTGAGTGCCCTTAAGAGGCTAATGAGATACCTGAGTGGTATTCAAGAGTTTGCTTTGTGCTACTCTAGTCATTCTTCGAATGAATGGCTGATCTGATGCATTATGATGCTCAGAATTTAGTGAAAGTCGATAACTAGTAGATATGTGTTTACACTAGGAGAAACAGAAATGTTATGAAAATAAAAAAGAAAACAGGCGCTGTGCTATCATCCATGAAATCAGACCTCTATGTGTAATCCTCTGCAGGGGAAAAGGCTGAGTGGATTAAAGAAATTGTTGCTAGTTATCCATTAAGAAGTTTAAGTAACTCTCTAATTCTGTTATGCGACTATCAAGTTACAATGTACTGTAGCTCATAACTCACACTATAATAGTAAGATGAGTATATTAAGGCTGAAAAAAGCCTAATTGAACTTTTTCATAGATAAAGTGCAATTGCGACAAGTATGGCTAATGCTCTTGCTAAGAGACTTGAAAGTGATCTAATTATCAAAATTGTGGGGGAAAGTGGAGTTAAAAGCTATGGAGTAAAAAAGCTTTAACATCCAAGTTGTTTTGAAATTTAGAATCCAATTGAAGCCATAGAGAAGTTCAAACTTAAGCATCAATTTTAGGCAGTTGACATGTTTTAGATAATTTTGATGATTCGACATAAATTCTACAAATATATAATGTCATTCCAATTTTGATGGTATTATATATCTAGAAAATTTACTTAGAATAATCATATTATTCCAATACGAAACATGAAAACTTGTCGATGTATTTCCGATGATTAAATTGTCTTAAATATCATTCCAATTTTGATGATATGTCTTTTATAGATACATGTTTCATTCCAATTTTGATGATTCAATGTTAAACCATGATTGAAACGACAGTCTTTTCATTCCAATATGAAACATAGTATGGTTCTTATGTAGAAACTATAAAGTTCATGTACTTTACTTATTAAAGATACTTGATTGTGATTATTGCGTTACATTTTTGCTAAGCTAATTATGAATTGTACTAAATTCTTTTGTGGAACTAGATACTTTGTAAAATTCGTTGGAATTCTTAGAGATGTGTCTCTTGATATTCTTGTTTTCTATAAGTTAGCAAAGATGGAGGAGTTGAATTTGTCAACATAGATTTCAAAAATAATGATTTGCTCAAAATGGAGGAGTAAACATAAAGCAGTGTGCAAGGATAGAATTTCAGTTTATTTCTTTCGAGAATAAATTAGTCACTTGCATGGTAAAACTTCTGTTGAGTTTAAGACTCTTGTGTTCATGAGCTTAAAACTCATATTTTGTTCTTGAAGTTTATTTGCTTTGTTTGATTTTGAAACTATGACAGATTATTCCAGTTGGTTTAGTCTATGTGAACTATTCTGAATTGGATATGGTTTGGAACTATTTAATTATATTGGTTTAGTCTTGATTGAACTATTCAGTTTTATAATTCTATTGGTTCTTATGAAACTATATCTTTATGATGCTTTTCCTTTATGGACTGCTATCAGCCAGTCAGTTGTATACTGATCTGATGAGATAATCCTGTACTTTATATATTGAGAATATAGGAGGAGATTGTTGGATATATTGGTATATTCTCTCTATATAAATATAGCACGTGCATATGTGTAACACGTGTAATAAACGTACAATTGATTGGATATTGGAACGCGGGTTTGTGGGCTTATAACCCGATACCCAAACCAGTATTTAGGAATAAATACTGGCTTGTGATAGCAGTCTAGATATTTCAATCTTGATACCTAGGGTGAATATCTCAAGCAACTTAGATCTAGAGATAAAATCCTAATTTCCAATTGTTAATTTCTCACAAAACCTAACATCTCTTTCCCCTAACCCCAGTTCTCAAGCCCCATTAATGGCGAGGTCCAGGAGTCTGCGCAATGAGATTCCTGATAAAATCGAACGTGACTCAGTGGTGCAAACAACCAACTCAACGACTTACCAGATCTGCGACGCCGGCGACGACAGCAGCGCCCCGATCTACAGCTCCGACGGCGGGAAAGGGGAGATTGAAGTTCCGCTGACGGCGGAAGGGGTGAACTATTTCTTTTCCGGCGATGGGGACGGGTTCGAGTGCGCGAAGGGGATGAAGTTCGAGATCAAGGTGGAAAAGGGGAGGGGGCTGTCGGCGACACTGAGCCAGCCACCGCCGCCGCCGCAGTCGGATGTACAGGTTCCGCCGCCACCGGATACGGTGGTGGGGACTGTAGGGGGGAGCCCGCAGGGGGAGTCGTTCTATACGGGTGGGGGTGGCGATGATGGTGGGGCCCATGTGTGGGTGGTTCTTTTTGTTGGTTTAGTTCTTGGTTTGTGAAGTATGGGGAAATTTAGTTTGTTTTGTTTGGAGAAATGATTGAGTTGATTTTGGGTAGTAATGGTGTTGTTTGTGAGAATTAATAGAAATGAGGAGAGGTGGTTTGGATGATATATCGATTAGATTGTTAGCTTTTGCAATATATGTTTTTTTTTCGTTTTTTTAACGCTGATTTTTCCAAAAGTTCATTTAATTTATCAATGCATATTACTAGAGAAATAGTTGATAAACAGGGATTTGAAGACCGGGTAATGCATGTATGAGATCATATGGTTACGTTCTGACCGTCTAGGATCACAATTTTTTTCCCAGAATGTCCCACTTTTTGAAAGTTTTTCCAAACTTCCATACATTTTTTTTTATTCCGTAAACGCCTCACTTGTTTTTTCAAAAAGCGAGTCTGGGATAAATTCTCTCGCTTTTTCAAAAAACGAGTCTTAGGTTGTAGATTTTCAACATCTCAAGACTCGCTTTCTGAAAAAGCGAGGAGATTTATCCCACACTCGCTTTTTCAAAAAGCGAGTCTGGACTTTTTTGGCCCAGCAACACTCGCTTTCTCAAAAAGCGAGGGGATTTATCCCAAACTCGCTTTTTGAAAAAGCGAGTGTCGATTGGGTCTTAAACCCCACCCCCTCGCAAACAGATCTCACTTTCTCCATTTTCCTTCTCCCCTTCGTCACGAAGCCCTAACCCAACCTCTTCTCGGTCTGATCCAAGCAATGAACCCATCAAATTTCGTCGATTCACTCCGAAATACTTAACTATCTCATCTCCGTTCAATTAGCCACTTCGTTATTGGGGGCTAAACCAATTTTGGCAGACCCTCCGACATTCTAGTCAGTCACTAAGGGAGAGTAACAGTAACTAGGGTTTGAGTGCAGAAGTTTTGATTACCTGGAGAAGGAGTAGGGGTCTGGTATTTATAGAAGAAGCCAACCGGGTCTGGACCTGTTTGGGGCCGGGTCTGGACCCGGTTGCCCGTGTGGCTGAAGCGGTGGAAAACCGGGCGGTATAGGGCTGACGTGGCAGATACCGGGGCGGTTTCCGGGCTGACGTGGCAGAGGCCTGGGTGGTTTTCCGGCGCTGACGTGGCAGAACCGAAGGATCAGAAGGAGCGCGCATCCTGAGGAGATCATGTGGCCTAGGACGGGCCACGTTATTCCTGACCCATATCACAAGCCCCACACTCCTGTAGGGCTTGGTGAACCAGCCATGTAGGAGTGATTCTTTGCCTCTGTAGGAAGAGCAAGGTGGAAGGTGCGGTGAGAAAGCAGGTTTTGCTATTTCCAGAAGAGGCCAGGGGGTAGGAGGAAGGGATCCCTTATTGGAGTTTGCGCGAGATGCTCAATGTAGAAGAGTCGGAGTGACGCTCGCCGAGCCTTAGGGTCGGCAGACGAGCCCTGGGGCTCGGCAGACGAGCTCCGAGGGTCGGCAGACGATCCCCTCGCTAGTTGGAAGAGCGAGGGGATGTCGAGGTCTGTCGGGTTGGAGCTCGGTTTGTCGAGCGTCTGGGGTCGGTAGGCGAGGGCCCTTATTGGAAAAGCAAAGGGGCGTCGAGGTCCTGTTGGGGCCCGTTTTGTTGAGTACCAAGGGTAGGTGGACGATCTCCTCGCTAGTTGGAAGAGCGAGGAGGAGGCGAGGTCTTCTTCTGGGGCTCGGTTTGTCGAGCACTAGGGGTCGGCAGACGAGTCCCTCGTGACAAGAGGAGGGCTCGTGGGGCTCGCGGTGCTATCCGAGCTCCGAGCCCTTCTGAACAAAGGAGGATAGTTTGGGGCTCGCGGTGCTATCCGAGCTCCGAGCCCCTCTGAGTCAAAGGAGGGCAGTTGGGGCTCGCGGTGCTATCCGAGCTCCGAGCCCCTCTGAATCAAAGGTGGCTAGCTGGGGCTCACGGTGCTATCCGAGCTCCGAGCCCCTCTGAATCAAAGGAGGGCAGTTGGAGCTCGCGGTGCTATCCGAGCTCGGAGCCCCTCTGAATCAAAGGAGGGCAGTTGGGGCTCGCACTTCTATCCGAGCGTCGACCCTTCTGTGAAATAGAAGAGAAATTATTGGAGGGCAGTTGGGGCTCGCACTTCTATTCGAGCGTCGACCCTTCTGTGAAATAGAAGAGGAATTTATTGGCTCGCGCTTCTATCCGAGCGTCGACCCTTCTGTGAAATAGAATAGAAATTATTGGCTCGCGCTTCTATCCGAGCGTCAACCCTTCTGTAAAAATAGAAGAGGAATTATTGGCTCGCGCTTCTATCCGAGCGTCGACCGTTCTGTGAAATAGAAGGGGAATTATTGGCTCGCGCTTCTATCCGAGCGTCGACCCTTCTGTGAAATAGAAGAGGAATTATTGGCTCGCGCTTCTATCTGAGCGTCGACCCTTCTGTGAAATAAAAGGAGAATTATTGGCTCGCGCTTCTATCCGAGCATCGACCCTTCTGTGAAATAGAAGAGAAATTTATTGGCTCGCGCTTCTATCCCAGCGTCGACCCTTCTGTGAAATAGAAGAGGAATTATTGGCTCGCGCTTCTATCCGAGCGTCGACCCTTCTGTGAAAATAGAATAGGAATTATTGGCTCGCGCTTCTATCCGAGCGTCGACCCTTCTGTGAAAATAGAAGAGAAATTATTGGCTCGCGCTTCTATCCGAGCGTCGACCCTTCTGTGAAATAGAAGGGGAATTATTGGCTCGCGCTTCTATCCGAGCGTCGACCCTTCTGTGAAATAGAAGGGGAATTATTGGCCCGCGCTTCTATCCGAGCGTCGACCCTTCTGTGAAATAGAAGAGGAATTATTGGCTCGCGCTTCTATCCGAGCGTCGACCCTTCTGTGAAATAGAAGAGGAATTATTGGCTCGCGCTTCTATCTGAGCGTCGACCCTTCTGTGAAAATAGAAGAGGAATTATTGGCTCGCGCTTCTATCTGAGCGTCGACCGTTCTGTGAAATAGAAGAGGAATTATTGGCTCGCGCTTCTACCCAAGCGTCGATCCTTCTGTGAAATAGAAGAGGAATTATTGGCTTGCGCTTCTATCCGAGCATCGACCCTTCTGTGAAATAGAAGAGGAATTATTGGCTCGCGCTTCTATCCGAGCGTCGACCCTTCTGACTTGTCGAAAAAAGCCTGTTTGGAGAGAAAAGGTGGAGGGGTAGTGGGGGTAATTTTATGCCTGTTGCTGACGTCGTGGGCACAAAGATCAAAGCGTTTTCAGATCTTGGTGGCCGCTGGATCTTGTTAGTTAAGATCCAACGGCCAGGTCTTTTTGCGGAAATCGGGGAGTCGCTTTTCCCCTTTTAAACCCCCTCCCCCTCCCTCATTTCTTCATCTTCACTTTATTACTCACTTTTCAATTTTTAACCAGAGCGGGAATCTTACTTGCCGTCTGCGATACTTTCCGGTGATCGTAAATTTCTACGCTCTAGGTTAGTACTTTCTTTTTAGTAATGTCACGAACTCAGTCTGGTTCCGAGGCTAGCTTGTCAGGCCGTTCCGCAGAGGAATCCGAGCAGGAGACGTCCTCGTCCTTGAGTAAGTATAAGGTGAAGGAGGAGGTTCTGACTGACCCTGGGTCGGACGATGGTGATGACGTAGTCTTCGTGGTGTCTCCGCTGAGGTCCAGAAGGCCGAGAAAGGAGCCCATGGATGAGGGTGAAGAGGAGGAAGAGGATGAAGGGGACGGCAAGGATGAGGAGGAGCAGGATCAGGAGGACGATAAGGAAGAGGAGGGGGAAGGCACCGAGGGATAGAAGGAAGACGAAGATGATCAGGGTGCCGAGGGTGACGAGGAAGACGAGGAGGATGAGGTCGACGAACGGGAGGCTGCCCAAGGAGACGCTGGCCATGGCACAGCTGGAAGGCCGACCAGGGTCGGAGAAGATCTTCCACCCCTTACCCTTTGTCGACGCCGTCTCCCGAGCGGAAGGCCCGCCCTCGTTAGAAGAAGAAAGTCTTAACCATACCACATAGTCCTTCCTCACCAGATGAGTACGCACTGAGACCGGGTTTCGAGTTTCCCCCGGCCTCCTTCAAGAATCCAGGGTCAATTCGGATGTATCCCGACGACATTAAGGATATCGGACCGATCCCTCCAGTGCCAGGCGAAGACACCCGGATGAAGATTCGTGCTGATAGCATCCCGAGCATTCTGAAGGAAGAATATCTGAACATTATTAGGGCTGCCTACTATATTCTGTGGGAGTTCGAGATCTTCATTCCGAGCCCAGGTATTCGGCCCACCGCGGCTCTGGCGCCGGGTTACTGTATGTTCCCCGAGGATGCCTTCCTCTCGGGGCTGAAGCTGCCTCTGCATCCATTCGTTAAGAGGGTTCTGAAGTGGGCGGGGCTGTGCCCTATGCAGTATGGTCCGAACTCTTGGAAGCATCTAGTCTGCTTCATACTAAAGTGCCAAGAGAAGGGAGTGACGCCGAGGCTGACGTATTTCCGAGCCGTTCTTGGGATTGGCTCGCTCGGAGACTAGGAGGGGATTTTCTACTTTTCACCGAGGCCGCATAAGAAGGTTATGTACGGTCATCCAGACTCCATAAAGGGGTGGAAAGAAAAATATTTCGTGGTTCGGACGGAGGGGTCTTGGGGAATTCCGACCAGGTGGAACTTCGTCAAGCCGAACCACAAGCCTCCGAAGCGGAGCGACTTGATTGCCAAGGAGGGTGGAGAAGATAGTCGGGGGGCACAGTATCGTATGGCCTCGAGTGACCGAGATACACCTCGCCCGGGCCGGACTGAGTCCCGCCGACCCTAGTATGTTTCTTTCCGAATATGTTCATTTTTCTGCCTTCGTGTTAACGTTATCTCTTCTCCTTTCTGTTTTTGCAGGGATGACAACTCAACAGGCGGACGCGAAGAAGATACTGCTTGCTATTGCCGAGAAGGCGAGGATAGAGAAGAAGAAGAAGGCCGAGCAGGAGAGGATAGCGGTCGAGAAGCAGAAGCTGGCTACGCAGGTCGGAGGGTCCTCCAAGGTGCCAGCCCCGGTGGCCGAGAGGCCTTCCCCGGCAAAGAGGGCCAAGAGGCACCACTCCCCCCGCTCCCATTGGTCGAGGGTAGCTCGGGATGCCGGGAGTGGTTCGGGCAAGACAGTGGATGCCCCGGGAAAAGGGCTCCCCCCATTCGGCCGACCACCGCAGAGATGGTGGGCAAGCAGGGTATGCTGCCCTTTGCCCCTGATTGGTCGATCGTGCAGGGGGATTCTCTGCTTGATGGGCCTGTGGCGGTCGAGTTCGTCTCGAAGGCCGCCACCGAGTGCGATTCGATGGCCCTGGCAACACAGACGGCGGACCAGGCCTACATGCGGTGGTGCCAGGGACACCTCTCGGTAAGTTGGCTTGGCTCCGCTTTTCTCACTAACTTGGAGTTTTTTCTGATCTTTCTCTCTTCGGACAGGCGATGCTCCATGGTCAGCACTTCCACAAGTGCTTGGAGAAGGAGATATATATAGAGAGGCAGAATGCGGAGAAGTACCTCCGCGAACTGAACAAGGCCATGAATGAGTTGAAAGATGCCCGGGCCATGGTGGCCGTCCACGAGGCCCAGATAGAGTCGCTCTGCAAAATCCACAAGCAGGACCGAGAGGATCTTGAGGCGAAGATCGCGGCCGAGGCGCAGAAGGGGAAGAAGGCCCTGGAGGAGATGGAGTCGGCCTTAGGGGAGACTCTGATGCAGGCGCAGGATGAGGCGTACGAACCGGCCAAGTCCCACTTTAAGCAGATCTACCCTGAGCAGAACGGGGACCATCTCTGCTACGGATGGGCGCCGAACCTTCCTCCCACCCCGGGGGGCGACCAGGACGACGACGAGGTGCCACCCCTCCCTCAAGAATAGAATAGTCTTTTTTTTCTTTTTGCTCATTTTGATGTAAATGCCTTAAGCGGACTGGCCACCGCGGCTTTTGTATCAAACTTTTGAAAGAAATGAAATTTACTTTTTTGGGCTGACCCTTCCAGACTTATTTTTTGTGATGTTTGTTCTCGTCTTTTGATAGACGCACGGGACCTGTGTCGCCCTCCCCATTGTTGCCGAGGTACCTCTAGTTCGAGCGGGGGAGGAAGCCATGGAGGCAGCTTTGGCTCGTCAATAGAAGCAGGCTCGGGACCGAGCCGTCACCGTTAACTATTTTCTGAACAGGTCCAGGGAGCTCGGTTTGGAGTTGGCGCGCCTGAAGAAGGCCGTAGCCGATCGGGACTGGTGGGTAATCGAGATGGACTGGTCCCTCTCGGATGCTTCGAGCGGGGGGTCGGCTTCGGATACTTTCCTTCGTGAGGTCGTAGTCGAGAAGGAGCTGGAGATTCGCAGGCTGAAGCTGGTGTTAGGCGCTGGTCTGATTGAAGGGGCTAGCAACTCGACCCCGGGGCGGTCTCCGATATTTCTATCAGATGGGGCGCCGCCCAAAGATGTAGGAAGCTCGGTGGCGGGAGTGTCTTGGCAGGCCGATCCGGCCGAGCATGATAGGAACCCCGAATTCGAGTTCCCAGCCGAGTGCGAGTGATTTGTGAGCTTTTTCCTTGTATTTGTACCGACGTTCATTGAGTTGTAAGCAATGAGTAATAAATAAGAACATTTGATTTTCCGTGCTCTGATTGTCTTGGTTGCTAGGGACGGTTGCCGGGCTCGTTGTGCAAGGGTCGGCTCCAAGGTGACTTATTGCAATGGGCGCGACTGTCGCGGCGTTTAGCTTTTCGATCAGCAATAACTGGCGACGTTTCGCATTCCCATGAATATTTATGGCGACGTTTCGCCTTCAGTCATTTCGTATTCCCAGATGCAATAAATGTGGGCCTCAGGGGGCTATATAATCCCCACTCCCCTTGTTGGTTGTCAGGCAGTGAGTCAGTGAGCCATCTGACTCGGGTGCCTGCCGAAGGCGGGCGCCCCAGAGAATAAAATATTTCCGAGTACTCCGGATCGGAGGCACACCGATCACCTTCGAACTATTCGGGGTTCAGGCTGTAAGATCCGTGAGACCCCGGGTTATTCGTTGGTGAGCGGTAGGCCGACCGATCGGTTCGGGGATTTGGAAAGAGCCGAAGCGTGGTGGCTCTTCTACCGTCCTCGAACAATTCGGGGTTTTGGGTTCGTAAGAGCCGTAAACCCCGAGTTGTTCGGGGGCGAGAGAATTGTCAGCTGAATGGCTTGAAGGCTAGGAGCGTTTGTTCCGGGACGGAGAGAGCAGCGGGTCGATGGCCCCCCTACCATCCTCGAACAGTTCGGGGTTTAGGCTTGTAGAAGCCATAAACCCCGAGTTGTTCGCGGGTGAGAGGGTGGTCAATAATTCGACTTGAGGCTCGGGGCATCTGCCGAAGGCGGACGCTCTAAACCTTAATAAAATTTTGTCAACACATGGTTGTAGGTCGTAACCGAGTGTGGTGGTCGAGCGGCTTTGAAGAAAGCTGCGGCCTTTCTCCGGTTTGTCGAGCCCCCATGTTTGTGAGAAAACCAGTTGCAAGAGTAGCAGAGGGTCGCCGCCGAGTGTCAAGGTCTCGGTGCCTTGAAGAAGGTACCCGCCTTGCTCGGGGCCGACGTCGAACTCCAGCACTTGTTCTCGTGGAGAGACGGTGCGGGCGTGGCTGGCGGATGTCGCCTCGTATATAGGTTGATGAGCTTGAAGAAGCCCAAACCGAGCGAGGGACTGATGCCGAGCCCCCATACCGGTGAGAAAGACAATTGCAGGCGTAGCAGAGGGTCGCCGCCGAGCGTCAAGGTCGCGGTGCCTTGAAGAAGGTACCCGCCTTGTTCGGGGCCAACGCCGAGCTCCAGAACATGTTCTCAGGGAGAGACGGTGCGGGCGTGGCTGGCGGATGTCGCCTCGTACATAGGTTGATGAGCTTGAAAAAGCCCAAACCGAGCGAGGGACGGATGCCGAGCCCCCATACCGGTGAGGAAGACAATTGTGGGCGTAGCAGAGGGTCACCACCGAGCATCAAGGTCACGGTGCCTTGAAGAAGGTACCCGCCTTGTTCGGGGCCGATGCCGAGCTCTAGCACATGTTCTCCGGAAGAGACGATGCGGGCGTGGCTAGCGGATGTCGCCTCGTACATAGGTTAATGAGCTTGAAGAAGCCTAAACCGAGCGAGGGACGGATGCCGAGCTCCCATACCGGTGAGAAAGACAATTGCGGGCGTAGCAGAGGGTCGCTGCCGAGCGTCAAGGTCGCAGTGCCTTGAAGAAGGTACCCGCCTTGCTCAGAGCCAACACCGAGCTCCAGCACATATTCTCAAGAAAAGACGGTGCGGGCGTGGCTGGCGGATATCACCTCGTACATAGGTTGATGAGCTTGAAGAAGCCCAAACCGAGCAAGGGACGGATGCCGAGCCCCCATACCGGTGAGAAAGACAATTGCGGGCGTAGCACCGAGCCCCAAGCTTGTAAGAGAAGCTTTTCAGGCTCGCGCTGTTATCCGAGCACCGAGCCCCAAGCTTGTAAGGGAAGCTTTTCTGGCTCGCGCTGTTATCCGAGCACCGAGCCCCAAGCTTGTAAGAGAAGCTTTTCAGGCTCGCGTTGTTATCCGAGCACCGAGCCCCAAGCTTGTAAGGGAAGATTTTCTGGCTCGCACTGTTATCCGAGCACCGAGCCCCAAGCTCGTAAGGGAAGCTTTTCTGGCTCGCGCTGTTATCCGAGCACCGAGCCCCAGGCTTGTAAGGGAAGCTTTTCAGGCTCGCGCTGTTATCCGAGCACCGAGCCCCAAGCTTGTAAGAGAAGCTTTTTGGGCTCGCACTGTTATCCGAGCACCGAGCCCCACGCTTGTAAGGGAAGCTTTTTAGGCTCGCGCTGTTATTCAAATACCGAGCTCGAGATATGTTCTTCATTTGTTACAAAATAAGAAGTCGTAGGCTTGTTTTAAGAAAGCTGGCATATTTACAATATATTTGATCTTTACAAAAGACTAGGTACGACGTGCTGATTACAATGATGATAATTTACATGGAGGCTACTCCCCTCCTAGGAACTTGATTAGGTGTTTCGCATTCCAGGGCCTCTTGATGGGCTTGCCTTCGGCACTGGTCAGGCGGTACGTGCCTAGGCGCACGACTTCGGATACTTTGTAGGGGCCCTCCCAATTTGGTGCCAACTTTCTCTTCTGGCCGGGATTGGATACCGCCAGCTTTCGGAGGACAAGATCTCCAAGTTTGATGTCAGTTGGGCGCACCTTATTATTGTAGAATTTCTCAATTCTTTGCTGGTAGATGCTTCTTCTAAGGGCGGACTTTTCCCTAACCTCGTCTATGAGGTCCAGGTCGGCTCGCAGCTGTTGGGAGTTGGCGGCCTCGTCAAAAGCCATGATTCGGGGTGAAGGGATCCCGATCTCCAAGGGAATGATGGCCTCTGTGCCGTATGTCAGATTGAAAGGGGATTCTCCTGTGGGGATTCTCTTTCTTGTTCGGTGGGCCCAGAGAACGCTGGGTAGTTCGTCGACCCATAACCCCTTAGAGGAGTTATCGAGTCGTTTCTTGAGGCCGTCGAGGATTTGGCGGTTCGCATTCTCGGCCTGACCGTTAGAGTGGGGGTGGCACACAGAGGAGAAGCGCTGCTGGATCCCGAGATCTTCGCAGAACTTGCAAAACTGCTTACCCGCGAATTGAGTCCCATTGTCTGTGACGAGTACCTGCGGAATCCTGAACCGACAGACGATGTGTTTCCAGAAAAACTACTAAGTCTGTCGCTCGGTGATCGTTGCTAATGGCTCGGCCTCGATCCACTTAGTGAAATAGTCGATAGCTACAATGAGAAACTTTCGCTGGCCCGTTGCCTTTGGAAATGGGCCTACCAAATCCATCCCCCACATTGTAAAGGGGGTCGGACTGGCCATGGACCGGAGGTTCGCCTGAGGAGCCCTCTTCACTGGGGAGAACCATTGGCAGGGGCCACACTTCTTCACTGGGGCGAGGGCGTCTTGCAGCATAGTGGGCCAGTAGTACCCGCAATTTAGCGCCTTCTGTGCTAGTAAACGGCTTCCCATGTGACATCCACCGATCCCCTCGTGTAGCTCCTTGAGGGCATACTTGGCTTCGTCTGGGCTTAGGCAGCGGAGGTAGGGTCTGCCATCGGTTGTTGTATAGGATCTTTTGAAGAGGGTGGCATTGATGACTGCGAACCTTTCAGATCGGACCCTGATCTGCCTTGCCTCAGCTCGGTCTTCAGGGAGCTCTCCCTTGACTAGAAATTTTTTGATAAGAGTGGTCCAGTCGTCAGGGAGAGCTCTATCTTCGACGCACAGAACCTCCGGGAAGTCTGTACTTGGGTTCAACAGGACTTCAATCAGGACCGTGCGATCGAGGCCTTCAAAGAATGAGGAAGCCAATTTCGACAGGGCGTCGGCCTGGGCGTTCAGCTCCCGAGGGATCCTTATGACAGCCGATTCGTCGAAGGACGATAATAGGCGTTGGACCATGGCCCGGTACCTGATCATCCGATCGTCACGGGCCTCGTAGTCCCTGGTGATCTGGTTGACCACCAGCTGAGAGTCGCTAAAGGCCCGGATCTGTCTGGCACTGGCTTAATGAGCCAGGTTAAGCCCGGCGATCATCGCTTCGTATTCAGCCTCATTGTTAGAGGCCGGGAAGTTGAGGCGGAGACAATACTGGAGGAGGAAACCATATGGACCTCGAAGAATGATGCCCGCACCGCTCCCCGTTTCGCAAGAGGATCCGTCGACGTAAACTTCCCACGTCTAGTCGGCTTCTTTGCTCACGGGTTGCTCGGAGATGGTGCATTCTGTGATGAATTCGGCGAGGGCCTGCCCTTTGATGGACGTTCTTGGTTGATAGCCGATGTCGTACTGGCTGAGTTCGATCGACCATTTGAATAGTCGTCTGGAGCTCTCGGGTTTGTAGAGCACGGCCTTCAAGGGTTGATCCGTGAGTACTTGGATCGAATGCGCCTGAAAGTAAGGGCGGAGCTTTCGTGCGGCTATGACCAAGGCATACGCCACCTTCTCCATCCTGGAATACTGGGTCTCGGCATCGAGCAGGACCTTACTCACATAGTAGAGGGGCTTTTGAACCCCTTCATCTTCGTGGACAAGGATGGTGCTGAGCACGTTCTCCGAAGCAGAAAGGTAGAGCCAGAGTGGCCGAGCAAAAGCTTGATGCTTGCTCGATGCACATGCCGAGCGCCGAGCCTGATGGCCTTGCTTTGAGGCGCTTTTAGTGAAAAAGTTGGCTGCCTGCTCTAGGCACATGCCGAGCGTCGAGTCTGATGGCCTTGCTTAGAGGCACTTTTAGTGAGAAAGCCGGTTGCCTGCTCGAGGTACATGCCGAGCGTCGAACCTGATGGCCTTATTTTGAGGCACTTTTAGTGAGAAGGTTGGCTGCCTGCTTGAGGCACATGCCGAGCGTTAAGCTTGATGGCCTTGCTTTGAGGCACTTTTTGGAAGAAGGCTGGCTGCCTACTCGAGGCACTTGCCGAGCTCCGCACCAGTAGCTCGCTCAGGGTCGGGACCGAGCGCTTCGAGGGAGGCACTTTCTGAGAGGAAGTTGTGTGCATGCTCGAGATTTATACCGAGCTCCAAGCAAAAGCTGGATGCCTGCTCGAGGCACAAGCGCTGAGCCTGATGGCCTTGCTTTGAGGCACTTTTAGTGAGATGGCTGACTGCTTGCTCGAGGCACATGCCAGCGTCGAGCCTGATGGCCTTGCATTGAGGCACTTTCAGTAAGAAAATTGGCTGCCTGCTCGAGGCACATGCCGAGCGTCAAGTCTGATGGCCTTGCTTTGAGGCACTTTTTGGGAGAAGGCTGGCTGGCTACTCGAGGCACATGCCAAGCGTCGAGCCTTGGTGGCTGATTAAAAGAATGTTTCTTTGTGGGCAGGCTCGAAGTGTATGCCGATGCTCAAGAGTTTTGGACTTGGAGAGGAGTTGTGCTGCACGTGGACTACTCCCGTAATGACACATGTAATGTTGACGTCATGTATGCAGATATCAAGAAGTCGTTGGTTCTGTGGAAATCGAGGAGTCGCTGGGTTAAGTATATATCCCCCACCACCCTTCTCATTTTTTTCTTTAGCTCTCTCTCTCTCTAAGTCTCCAAGCTTTCCTCTCTAGCACAGTGCAGTCACCGGCAGTGAACTTTTCGGCAACTTTTTAGTAACTTAAACAGGTTAGTAATTTCATAATGTTGATGGCTCAGTCCGATTTGTCAGCCTCTACAACGGTTCGGTGTGATGGCCCACATCTATCCGACTCCACTTCTTGGGAGACAAGGGAGACAGTTTATGACGTCCAGCTGCTCCGCAGCAGAAAACCTTTCATAGTTTCGAGCGACTCAGAAGGGAGTGTGTGCATGGAGGAGGAGGAGGGTGATGACGTGGAAGTGGTAGGTAGAGTGGAAGAGGACGAGGTAGTTGCAGGAGTGGAGGAAGATGAGGTAGTTAAGGTCGACCCCTTGGCAGAGGATCCCAATCTGGCGCCTTTGGCAACGCCCTCCCCCACGAAGGGCCCCTGTGTCTGATGGAAGAAAATGAAATGGACCCTGCCGGATAGTCCGGATGAGACGGCTCCAAAAATCATGCTCAACATTCCCTTCCTTCGGCAACCGAGTTCAATTAGAATGTATCCGGACGACGTCGAGGAATTAGTCCGGTATGGTGTGCAACCGTCTTCATCCGGTCGAACGAAAGTTTCAATGGATAAGACGCCAACTGTTTTGACCGCAAAAGATCTTCTTGTCATCCGAGCCAGCTACTTCATAGGCCACAAGTACGAGATGTTGATCTCCAACCCAGGGCTCCGACCCACGGATTGTAACTCCCCGAATTCCAAAATACGGTAATTCGTAGCACAATAGGATCTTTACTTCACTCCGTACAATTTTACAAGGAATTTGAAAACTTTTATTACTTCAAGTTCTTTTACAACAACACAACAGAAACATGATATAAATGTACAATTTAAACATCTGCAACTTAAAACGGAAAGTAATCTTTAGCATCAATCATCTTTATATCTCCTTGCAAATTCAATGCCTGCATTTCAAATTATGGGCACGTCAGTTGCTTACAACCGACGTAATATTATAAAATAGTGATCCTCACTATGCTGTAATATAACGATTTACTTACTTTAGCAACCGCACACTTGAATGCATTACTAAGTATAAAGGTGACTATCCTAAACATGTCAGTGCATGTTATGCCTTAGATACCTAATGCAGTTGTTTACACTACGATGCACTAATGCATACTTGTTCGGATTTAATGCGTCACATACTACATAGGTCCGAGGACAAGCCCCTAAGGTATTGTAACCCCTGTTCTCGGAAATAAATATTTTCTAAATATTTTATGTATTTCAATTAATTACAATTTACCATGTGCTAAATTCGTTTTGGGTTCTCTATTAAAATATTTTCTAATCGAAAATCTTATTAATTTCGAATAATGGTATATTTTAACCTCGTTTTATATTCCTAATTGATCTACTATTTATATTATATATTGTTGGATTATTTTAATAATCTGTTAAACTCGAATTTTACATTTTTTATATACATATATATATTATTATTATTATTATTATTATTATTTTATCCTTTTTATTATTATTATTATTATTGTTATTATTATTTTATTTTAAGCCGAACAACTTTATTTTATACGTATTTATTATTTGATTTAATGTACATGTATGTATGTATGTTTTATAAACCCTATAATCCTAATTGTTTCCCTATTGGATTTTTAAACCCAATACCCTATATCCTTTATCTCTTATTGGTTTTCCATACCTTATCCCATTCTTATTGGATCCTATGTCTCTTATTGGTTTCCTTACCCAATAACCCCAAACCCAACTCCGCCCTATATAATAACCTAACACCCCTAAACCCTAACCCTAGCTAACCCTACCCCCTATTCCTGTGCACCCACCGCCTAACCCTTTTACCCATTACTATTCATCATCCCTGTGTCTCTCAACTCCTGCTCTTCACCTCCGAGCTCCTCGTCTCCATCTTCCCACCCCCGTCACCCTCTCGCCTCTGCCCCCATCCTCGACATCATTTTCCCCTCGTCTTCGTCCCGAACCCCACTTCACCATTGAACACATCATCAAGCTCCAAATCTCCCTGCCGCTCGAACTGCCCTCATCTCCCCATCATCGCCTCCATCTCCTTCGCCCCTCGTCGACATCCTCTCGAGCCCCCGATCATCCTCATCCATGTACACCACGTGGAGAACCACCTCTCGCTCGTCTCTTCCTCTCCCCTGTTTTCGAACCAGAAACAGAGCTTCCATCGAAGCAGTCGTTCCTTGGTCACCGCTGCGTTGCTCCTCGAATGCGGTGCCGCCACCTTCATCAACGTCACCCAGCATCCCTCGTCGTGCCGCCCACTGCAGCGCCAGTCCCGTCGTCTTCTTCTTCCTCGAGTTCTTGTCGAACCCATTGCTGCTCGAGGCCTGTGTTTCTCATCCTGCCATCGTGACCACCTTGCGACCTCCCGTCGCCCTTTGCCACCTAGTCGCGACCTCCAATCGTGCCGCCACGCCCGGTCTCCGTTCTCCCCCGCTATCGCTCTCTCTTTATCGCAATTAGAGGAGAAGCACAACATTGCTGTTGGCTGTTCGTGAGTGGGGATTGGATAGAATTGATGTTTGGAGTTTGTGATTAGGGGGATCGCTGTGTGTTTGGTGTTCTATTGAGTCGGGATTGGTGGGATTTGGTGTGTGCTGTTCTGTGTAGAGTAGGGATTGGTCACTTTTGTTGTTTGGTGTTTTGTGTGAGTAGATCTGCACTTGGCGCTTGTTGTGCTGTATGTGGGGGGACTGTTTGAGTGTTGTTTGCTATTTTGGGAAGTGTGGGGATTTGCTGTTTTGTGGACCTGCTTTGCTGTTTTGGTTTCTTACACGTGGTTCACACGTGCTTCGGATCATTGCCCATGATCTTAATCCTGTTATTCTCTTTATATTCAGAATCGTCTCCTAATAGTCAAGCGTCTCCTGAAATTATTTTTTTATTGTTTCTAGTTCAAGAAAACACTTTTTGAAATCCGGCAAGTAGTAATCAATTTGACTATCACATTTAATTGAACTCCGTTGTTTCTTTATTGTATAATGTTGTTGATTCATAGTTGTCTTATCGTGCCATTGATATTGAAATAAAACTTGAACCGTAAGCTATTTGTATTATGGAACTTTCAAATATACTGCCTTGTCATTGCCCGAGTTCGTACTGAGGTTTCGACCCGGTTCCTGACACAATAACTTAAAATCTTACACATAGAAATCGTAGTACACTTAATGCATATATTGTTATGTTTTGCATACAAACTGTGCTTTCCATATTTAATAAATGGTACCATGTATATTTCATGTATTGTATAGTCTTGTTATCATCTTGAAATTGTACTAGTGCTACCAGTCACATCAATTGTACATGTCGCATGAATATTGATATCATCGTCCACATTGATCACACCCATGTTCATAAATGACTGTTAATAAAATGTTAATCGAGCCGGGGTTAAGGGTTGACTAGGGTAGTTGATGACATAGTGACTGTACTCAGAAAAGGGGCCCGTGTTTCCCTATTTATTGGTCTATCGGTCTATCGGTCTATCGGTCTATTGGTCATATCGGTCATCATTTAATTGTTGATTACTGACTACAGTATCTCGATTGAATCGGTCATCGGTCATTATTGAATATTGTTCCCGAGTACATGATCTATAGAATCTACCACCTTGGTCTAAACGAAATTGATTGTATGTATGGAACCAGTAGTATGGGATGCAGTTGTATGTGCATTAGTTAGGATTAAAATGAATAATAGACTTATAGACATAAATGAACATTGAAAATTGACACTAATACTGAATATTAGTTATTAAACTTTGATTCCTGATTTCTGAATTTATTGATTATGAACTTTTGATTTTGTTACCGTTTATCATTTATTGACTCCGATATCGTTCAATTTCTGTTTTGTTATATAGTTCTTTATTTCCTATTTTACTGTTTTATATTACTTGTCGCCCAAAGCTTGTTCTAACGGGTTCTTTTCCTCCTTCTTTTGAGTTGTATCATTCAGGTACGGTGGTGGGTAACCGAAAGGAATTCGTCGAACTGTTACCGCATTGCATATTCTTGAACTATTTGGTAAGTTCTTGTATCCTAGATTTGGTTATTAAATTTTATTCGCGTTTATGTGATTATATTTTCTGTGTGGTTGCATTTATTTCTTTTCATGTTGTTGAGTTAAGACTAGTACAGCTTACGGATGATGTTAAAATCATTCGCCGGGCCATGTCACGTGCTCCTTTTCCCGTATTTTGGGAAGCGGGGCGTGACAAGATTTTTAGTGGTATCAGAGCCAGGTTAGACTCTAACTAGTTTGGTATTTGACCCTGATTAGTTGGGTTTAACCAGTCTAACTCAATAATATGTGCACCACGCCAATCACCTGAACGTGTAATAACCAACATATATCTAGATATTCCTCTCATTTGATTCCTCTTTTGATCCCTTCATATTCAATTCTTTGAATCCTCATTTCCTACCATCTCTTACAGTCATCCTAATTTGTTGATTCCATATTAGGTATAAATTTATTCTTTCCGTATCTATGTTCTTTTGATTCCGGTGCAAGCAATCTCTTATTTCCGCATGCCTCGTTGATTCCTTCTTATTTCAGCTCGTGTGTCGTTCATTGCTTTCCGTGTCTTGCATTCATCTTCATTTGTTGATTCATATTGTGTATCATACTAGTTATTTCTTCCCTATCTTGTTCTCCCTAAATTCCGGCGATGTCCATTCTTTTCTTCCCACTTGGTTCGTTGATCGGCATCGTTGGATCTTCAACGACATGTTAGGGGTTTGCTTGATTCCTACGTATTTTTATGATATATATATATTTATTGTGTAAATTTGCTACACTGCATATTAATTTTCTCATTCACATTTGCATTGTGCTTACACATGTATTTCATTTCGTTTTTCTCCCTACTTTTATAAATCATTTTCATCATTACTATTTTGTACTATTGTGTTTGATATTTATAATCTATACATCTACTTTGATATCCCATTGTGTCACTTTCACTCAATTTCTTACTTTTCTACTATTTTTATATCACGAATTTCAAAACATAACATCATACTTAAATTAAATGTCCCATATCCCTGTGCATATGGAATGTTACATCTTCCATTTCACCATTTCGGTGCAACCTAATGTCGAGATGGCAAATATGCAACTCGATGTCAATGAAGGCAAATTGCAACCGGATGTCGGTGAGGCAAAATGTGCAACTGAATATCCAGACGGCAACCTGCAACCTGATGTCGTGAAGCCAATCATGCAACTTGGTGTTAAGGAGGCAAGATTTTCTACCTATTTACTAATTGATATTTCAAGACTTTTTACTTATATAATGAAACTAATGGTAAAGAAATATTTTCTTTATGACATTTTGTTTATACAATTACACTTTATGTTCCCATGCAATTTGAACTAGTATAGTTGATTTTACTCTATTTTGTGTGTACAAATTTCTTTATATTTATGTTAAGATTGAGTACACCAACTATGGTCTACGTTTTCATTCTTTTGTGAATTACGATTTATTGCTACCGTTTTCCAATTCTTTAACATTCTAGATTTCTCACTTACTTTTGTTTCCACATCCTAATTACTTACTTTTATAATATTTAATAAACTCCTTTTAAGTCTTCTTACATATATATATTTTGGTCTATTTTGCTCATTACCCTTTAATGTGTTTTTCGAGTATTCACTAATTATTATATGTATTTTACAATCATTGTTATTAACATTTCTTAGCTAAATTGTTCATATTTCTATGTATCTTGACTGGTTATTTTCCCAAAACTATTTTTTTTATATCACCTTTAAATTTTTTTGTTCCTTTATTGTTTGTATGGTTATCAACCTTCTTATAGTTGGGGTTTTATCTCTTCACTTTCGACTTCTTATTCTATGTGAATGATCTTCCTATTTTCTTACGATTGGGAATTAATGGTATATTTTGACTTCACTTTTCATTTATAATTGATCGACTATATGTATTCCTATTTGATTTATTTATAGAGTTGATAAGCCAAAATTCTTGTTTTGTTTTATAATGTTATTATTACTACTACTATTATTATTGCTATGATTTTCGTTATTATTATTGGTATCATTATTATTATTGATATTACCATTGCTATTATTATTGTTGTTTTCATTATTTTAATATTGATGTTAATATTGAATTACCTTCATACCAAAAAAATGTTGAACCCAGATCATATTCTGTTTTGCATCATCATTCTTACCAGTATTGTTAATATTTTTGATATTATTATTACTACCTATGATTATGTTATTGTTATCATTTTGTGACTATTGTTATTATTATTTTGTTTGTGTTGTTATTTGTATTTTTATTAGTATTTTTGTCAATGCCTATTAGTTTTGATCTATATTGTATTATTTAATTATTTAAATTGAAGATCACCATCTAAAGCCCAATTTCATTTTCATTTGACTGAATTATTTATTTATATATGACTTGAGCCCAAACCCCTGTTCCTGTATATATGTATCTACCCATATATTTTCTGTATTTCAAATTTTATAACTTTCTTTCGCTTTTAAATTCTTTTTCAACAATTTACGTTTTCAATTGATCGAATTTTAACAAAATATTATTCTGGTTTCAAAAAAAAATTATTTCACTTATTATTCGAAAATTTTATTTATTTCAAATAACGGTGTATTTTAATTTTACTTTACATTTCTAAATGATCGAATATTTATATTATATATTGCTACTGTTTGGATTATTTTAATAAATCTATTAAATTTGAATTTTCATTTTTGATATATATGTATATATTATTGTTATCTCTATTTCTACTATTATTGTTATTACCATTGTTATTCTTATTGTTGTTAGTATTAATATTTTGTTATGATTATTGTTATTGGTATTGTTATCTTTATCGTTATTATTATTATTTTTTTTATGATTTTGATTTGAGCCCGATCATGCTCAATTTTATATGCATTTCACTATTTGATTTAATGTATACTTTAAAAACCCTATAGCCTATTTTCCTATTGGATTTAAACCTATTATTTGATTTGTAACCCAAATTCTCCTTCCTATACTTTCTTTGATCCTGGTGTTCCACTCTTTTCTTCTTGCTCGGTTCGTCGATTGGCGCCATGTGAACTACAACGACATGTCTGCAACTTGGAACGTCGCCATCGGAGTGGCGCGGCGGAAGCATGGTGGACCCATGACCCACAGGTCCCAGGATTCTCTTACCGCTTATCTTTCCTTGCACTGCTTGCCTTCTTTCCATACATTTGCATTGTCTTCATTCACTGAATCTTTATTCAACATCATTCTAGATCACCCCATTCCTATATATGATTTTCTGATTCTGGTGTTGCCACAATTTTATCTTTTCCCTTGAACCCATTATTTTGTTACCCCATAAGTTTGCTTTGCCTTGTCTTATATACCGCCTTCGAGGACGAAATTTTGTTGTAAGGTGGGTAGGATTTGTAACCCCCATTCCCGAAAATAAATATTTTCTAAATATTTTATGTATTTCAATTAATTACAATTTACCTTGTGTTAAATTCATTTTGGGTTCTCTATTAAAATATTTTCTATTCGAAAATCTTATTAATTTCGAATAATGGTATATTTTAACCTCGGTTTATATTCCTAATTGATCTACTATTTATATTATATATTGTTGGATTATTTTAATAATCTGTTAAACTAGAATTTTACATTTTTTATATACATATATTATTATTATTACTATTTTTATTTTTATCCTTTTTATTATTATTATTATTATTTTATTTTAAGCCGAACAACTTTATTTTATACGTATTTATTATTTGATTTAATGTACATGTATGTATGTATGTTTTATAAACCCTATAATCCTAATTGTTTCTCTATTGGATTCTTAAACCCAATACCCTATATCCTTTATCTCTTATTGGTTTTCCATACCTTATCCCATTCTTATTGGATCCTATGTCTCTTATTGGTTTCCTTACCCAATAACCCCAAACCCAACTCCGCCCTATATAATAACCTAACCCCGCTAAACCCTAACCCTAGCTAACCCTACCCCCTATTCCTGTGCACCCATTGCCTAACCCTTTTCCCCATTACTATTCATCATCCCTGTGTCTCTCAACTCCCGCTCTTCACCTCCGAGCTCCTCGTCTCCATCTTCCCACCCCCGTCGTCCTCTCGCCTTTGCCCCCATCCTCGACATCGTTTCCCCTCGTCTTCGTCCCGAACCCCACTTCGCCATTGAACACATCATCGAGCTCCGAATCTCCCTGCCGCTCGAACTGCCCTCATCTCCCCATCATCGCCTGCATCTCCTTCACCCCTCATCGACATCCTCTCGAGCCCCCGATAATCCTCATCCATGTACACCACCTGGAGAACCACCTCTCGCTCGTCTCTTCCTCTCCCCTATTTTCGAACCAGAAACAAAGCTTCCATCGAAGCAGTCGTTCCTTGGTCGACGCTGCGTCGCTCCTCGAATGCGGTGCCGCCACCCTCATCAACGTCACCCAGCATCCCTCTTCGCGCTGCCCACTGCAGCGCCAGTCCTGTCGTCTTCTTCTTCCTCGAGTTCTTGTCGAACCCATTGCCGCTCGAGGCCTGTGTTTCTCATCCCACTGTCGCGACCACCTCGCGACCTCCCGTCCCCCTTTGCCACCCAGTCGTGACCTCCAATCGCGCCGCCACGCCCGGTCTCCATTCTCCCCCGCTATCGCTATTTCTTTGTCGCAATTAGAAGAGAAGCACAGCATTGCGGTTGGCTGTTCGTGAGTGGGGATTGGATAGAATTGATGTTTGGAGTTTGTGATTAGGGGGATCGCTGTGTGTTTGGTGTTCTATTGAGTCAGGATTGGTGGGATTTGGTGTGTGTTGTTCTGTATGGAGTAGGGATTGGTCACTTTTGTTGTTTGGTGTTTTGTGCGAGGAGATCTGCACTTGGCTCTTGCTGTGCTGTATGTGTGGGGAGTGTTTGAGTGTTGTTTGCTATTTTGGGAAGTGTGGGGATTTGCTGTTTTGTGGACCTGCTTTGCTGTTTTGGTTTCTTACATGTGGTTCGCACGTGCTTTGGATCGTCGCCCGGGATCTTAATCCCGTTATTCTCTTTATATTCAGAATCGTCTCCTAACAGGCAAGCATCTCTTGAACTTGTTTTTTTATTGTTTCTAGTTCAAGAAAACACTTTTTGAAATTCGGCAAGTAGTAATCAATTTGACTATCACATTTAATTGAACTCCGTTGTTTCTTTATTGTATAATGTTGTTGATTCATAGTTGTCTTATCGTGCCATTGCTATTGAAATAAAATTTGAACCGTAAGCTATTTGTATTATGTAACTTTCAAATATACTGCCTTGTCATTGCCCGAGTTCGTACTGAGGTTTCGACCCGGTTCCTGACACAATAACTTAAAATCTTACACATAGAAATCGTAGTACACTTAATCCATATATTGTTATGTTTTGCATACAAACTGTGCTTTCCATATTTAATAAATGGTACCATGTATATTTCATGTATTGTATAGTCTTGTTATCATCTTGAAATTGTACTAGTGCTACCAGTCTCATCAATTGTACATGTCGCATGAATATTGATATCATCGTCCACATTGATCACACGCATGTTCATAAATGACTGTTAATAAAATGTTAATCGAGCCGGGGTTAAGGGTTGACTAGGGTAGTTGATGACATAGTGACTGTACTCAGAAGAGGGGCCCGTGTTTCCCTATTTATCGGTCTATCGGTCTATCAGTCTTTCGGTCTATTGGTCTATTGGTCATATCGGTCATCTTTTAATTGTAGAATACTGACTACAGTATCTCGATTGAATCGGTCATCGGTCATTATTGAATATTGTTCCCGAGTACATGATCTATAGAATCTACCACCTTGGTCTAAACGAAATTGATTGTATGTATGGAACCAGTAGTGTGGGATGCAGTAGTACGTGTATTAGTTAGGATTAAAATGAATAATAGACTTATAGACATAAATGAACATTGAACATTGACACTAAAACTGAATATTAGTTATTAAACTTTGATTCCTAATTTCTGAATTTATTGATTATCAACTTTTGATTTTGTTACCGTTTATCATTTATTGACTCTGATATCGTTCCAATTTCTGTTTTGTTATATAGTTCTTTATTTCCTATTTTACTTCTTTCTATTACTTGTCGCCCGAAGCTTGCTCTAATGGGTTCTTTTCCTCCTTCTTTTGAGTTGTATCATTCAGGTACAGTGGTGGGTAACCGAAAGAAATTCGTAGAACTGTTACCGTATTGCATATTCTCGAACTATTTGGTAAGTTCTTGTATCCCATATTTGGTTATTAAATTTTATTCGCATTTATGTGATTATGTTTTCTGTGTGGTTGCATTTATTTCTTTTCATGTTGTTGAGTTAAGACTAGTATAGCTTACGGATGATGTTAAAATCATTCGCTGGGCCATGTCACGTGCTTGTATTCCCGTATTTTGGAAAGCGGGGCGTGACAGGTAATCCACATTATAGGGTTTATATCCCACGTTATGCAACCTAACCCAATGAATATACTCCAATGCATAGTCACCGAAGAGTCACACCCCCAGGATATTGGACCTTACCGGCCTACCCCTAGCCCACCTCAGTGGATTTACCGGGCGTATCCTCAGTCACGAACCCTAAGAAGTGGATCTCTCGCAACTACGAACCAGGCCTACCCCTAGCCCACCTCAGTAGATTTAACGGGTGTATCCTGTCCGTCCCGAACATTCCTAGGGACAGCAGTCTCTTTACCAGCCTTTCCGATGATTTATGGATGTACCCATAGCCCATATACATGGATTTACCGGCCGTACTCCTCGATCTCGGACCCTTAGGAGCTGCACTTTCTTTACCGGACATGTTCGTCGTTATTTCTATCATATCTTCTTCTTGTGCCTTTCCCTAGGTTTAATTAACATCATCACAACCTAGATGTTGGTTTACCCTCCTACCAGTCTTCACAATACCGAGAACGATGACCCCATATTGGCCATTTCTCAAATTCATTAATCATTTCATCACTTGCCGGTACATGAGTCTCATTTAGCATCTACATTACAACAATCCTCTCATTAATAGAGATTAATTAGGTCATGACTAACTTCAACATAAATCTCTCGTTCTTTATTCAATACTCATTTACTTAATCCACTTTCTTCATAATTTTTGTTCATGCACTAATTGACTACCTTTAAATGGTTCGCCAAAATTATTTACTTCAACAATTTCTCACATTCTTTGATTAATAAAGCTCCCCACATTATCCAAGTATAGTTTGAATACAAATTTTCTAATACCAAGTTCTATAAATTAATAAAACAATTCTCTAGAAAAACTCTTGTTTGTATTTTAATTCATTATTCAATCTCTTCAATTATTTTTCCTAAGTCCAAAAGTCGTATTCACGATATTTCTTAAACGCGTTCAATTTCTTTAATCAATTTACTCAACCCAAATATGTTTCTTATTTTACTATTAACCCATAACTCCTTAGCAAGAATATAAATTTTTAGGCTCCCAATATATACTCAAAACAGTGAGAAAATATTTCTAATTGTCTAAATAATATCTAGAATTAAACTTGTAATTTTTCCCAAATTTTAAAAGGTCAAAAACCCCAAAAATAAAAACCCAAAGTATCAAAATGCACATTTCTGTGCTTATGCAGTTTCGAACCTAGGACCTCCCGCCCAGTGAGAGCGCCACGTGGCAACGTGCAGCGCAACGCGCACGAACTAGCCATAAATGCCAAGGGCCAATTCTGTTTATACATGGGTTTGATTTCTTATAACCCTAGTCTCTGTTTATTTTTCTATTTTAATTTCTCAAGTATTCTACAATTTTATTTGTTTTCCCAAATTAATAATTTGCAAATTATTTCTACAATCTCCAGAAATATTAGTTTACTAATTTTAACCACAATAAAGATTATTTTTATACATACATATTGTAAAATGGTGATTTTTAGAAACAACATTGCCATACATTTTCATTTATTAATGATATGGCTAAAAATAGGGTTAAATCGGGACCGTCCAGATCGAGCACGAATCTTGAAGCATAGGGGTAAAAAGGTAATTTCACATACAGATGGATCCAAAACGGGTATTGGGTCTTATTCTCACAGAACCAACCACCCGCAAATGGATCCACTTCAACTGGGCACGGGCCCCGACCCGCTACAAGCCCAGTTCACCAAGAGGAGAATCAGGGCCACTGATTTGACTAAATCAAATCAACAAGCCTGATTGGCTCCCACCAGGGAATCAGGGGCTAATTTCCCAAAACAGAATAGGAGGATTTTCCTCCTGGCTGTTAGGCGGGAAATCAGGCCCCTAACCGTTCCAAAGGCGACTATAAATATCACCCCTCTACCACCATGACCAGGTTAATCACTTTTTCACCACTTAAGCTCTTTCTTAATCTTTTTCTGATTACTGACAAGAGCGTCGGAGGGTGCATCGCCGGAATCAACCCCGGTGTCTCGCACTTCCTTACAGGTTGCGGCGGGAGCAAGAAGGCTGAGTCAACTGTTCAGGTTTTTCTCGGACCCACAAATTCTATCTGTTTACCCCCACACCGAAATCAGTGGTAACAGATTGGCGCCGTCTGTGGGAAAAACCACACGAACAGCCTCAGCCCATTCTCCGTCGTCCTCTGCAGTCATGCCGCCGAAGAAGGTCAGATCCAGAGGGTCGAACCGTGTGGGCAACCTCACCGACCCGGCGAATGAAGTCCCAGTCAATCCTATTCCTCAGTCCGACCTCCCTCCGCCGACCCAGCAGGTCCCACCTCCTCCTCCCAAGCAGCAGCCCAACAATGGTCCATCCGGTCATAACGGTCGGAAGGAGAAGCAGCCCCTCAATCCGGGCCACGTCTCGGTCCATAATGGGTCCTCGGACTCGATGGCTTCTCATCATCCCGACCTCCGCATCACACTTCTGAACCGCCAGAAGGACGACGACCTCCGAACCCATCTCGACGAGAGGCGGGCCCGAGAGGGAGCCTCCCGCCAGCATCAAGGTGAGCGGTCCCCACGTCGCCGGGACGGCAGAAGGTCTCCGGACCGCAGAGGCCGAGCGGCGTCCCCCGAGCGCCGAAGGAGGAGGTCCCGTTCCCCCGGGGATCGGCGTCATCCGAGGGACCGAGATGTACCTATCAGTCGAGCCGAATTCCTCCAGTTTCAGGAAACCGTTCTGCAGGCTCTCAATCTTCGGCAGAACGTCCAGAATGCTCAGAGGGCTCCGACGCCCCCCAGGGATCCCAGTCCTCGGCGCCGAACCCGGAGCCCTTCCCCGGCTCCCAGCCGCCAGCAACGGGAACAAAGCCCTCACCGGTCCCAGGACTACCGGCGCCGCAGTCCACGCTCCCCTTCCTATGAAGAGGAGTCTGGGGGGTCATACGATTACCAGCGGAGGGACGACGCCCTCATCCGCCGTCTCCATGAGGTGGAAAGGCATATCGGCCGCATGGACAGGGAGGAAGAGACCCGAGCAGGAACCTTCCGTCCCAGCCGACCCCCCTTCTCACGGTCGATCATGGAGGCCCACATACCGAGGAGTTTCAAACCGCCACAGTTTGAAACATACTCAGGGGAATCCAACCCGGTCGATCACGTCGAAAGCTTCAAGACCCTGATGCTGATCCATCAAGCTTCCGACGCAGTGCTCTGCAGGACCTTCCCTGCCACCCTCAGGGGGTCAGCTCGGGAATGGTATTCCAGGCTCGCCCCTTCATCCATCTTCTCATTCGAGCAGTTCGAGATGCTGTTCATAACTCACTTCGTGAGTAGCCGGCGAGCCGAGAAGACAAGTCTTTCCCTACTGAACCTGCGGCAGGAGAGGGAAGAGAAACTGCGGGACTATGTGAAAAGGTTCACCGCAGAGGTCAGGTCTATCGCCTCCTTGGACCAGTCCGTGGCCACCGTGGCGTTCCAGTCGAACGTCCTCAACGCCAACCTCCCATCGTCCCTAGCCAAGAAACCGCCGCATGACTTCGCCGACCTCCTCCTGAGGTTCGAGAAGTACATCCGAGCCGAGGAGGCTGAAGCCCTTCCGAGCTTCGGAGGGCCCTCCGCGGGTTCGAAGAGGAAGGCAACAGGGGAAGAAGGGTCCAAGAAAGCTCAAAAGGACATTGGCGGCCAGCGCCGCCCTCCCCCCAGGTTCGAAAAATTCACTCCCCTCACCACTAATGTCTCTACTATCCTAATGGAGGTGGAGAAGGAGGGAGTCATCCCTCCAGCTCCGAGGATGTACACCCCGGCGAAGAGGAGGAACAAAGATAAGTGGTGTCGTTACCACCGAGACCACGGGCACGACACGAATGACTGCCGGGCTTTGAGAGATGAGATTGAAGCCCTCATTCGGAGGGGGCAGTTGGCCAAGTTCGTGAAGGCTAATGATCGGACAGATCGCAACTCCCCTCCGCCTCGGGGGGCTAACAAGCGCTCCGAGCGGCGCGAAGAGACACCCGAGTTCGAGGAGGAACGGGTTCTGCACTTGATCCACGGAGGCCCCATGGGGGGCTCCTCTAATTCCTCCCGGAAGGCCTTCGTTCGAGAGGTCAACTCGGTCCATAGTGCCCCTCCCCCGAAAGGTCTCGGCGTCCCTGTGTCTTTCTCCGATGCCGGCCTCGAAGGGGTCCGAACCCCACACTGCGATGCCCTCGTCATCGACCTCCACATGGCCAACTTCAAGGTGCAGAGGATTTTGGTGGACAACGGGAGTTCGGTCAATATCCTTTTCCTCTCGGCCTTCCGAGGCCTGCAGCTGTCCCGAGACCGTCTCAAGCCGGCCGGTTACACTCTCCACGGGTTCACGGGGGTCCCGGTAACCGTCGAGGGGGTAATAACCCTAGACGTTACTGCGGGAAGCACCCCTACTACCCGAACCGAGCCAATGGACTTCATGGTCGTCGACGTCCCGGCAGCATATAATGTCATCCTAGGCCGTCCCGGCCTAGCCGCCCTGGAGGCTGTCCCCTCGGCATACCATTTGAAAATGAAGTTCCCCACTCGGTCGGGAGTAGGGGAAGTCAGGGGAAGCTAGGAAACAGCCCGGAAGTGCTACATGACTTCCACCGGGGGACCAGTGCTCTCGCTCGAGACACTGGAAATCCCCGAGCCGAAGGCCCGCCAGACGTCCGAGCCGGCGGACGAATTGGAAGAAGTGCTCTTCTCGGACGAGGATCCGAGCCGGAAATTTCTCATCAGCAAATCCTTGCCGACCGCACTGTGTTCGGACCTGATTAAATGCATCCGGGACAACCATGACCTGTTTGCATGGTCAGCCGCGGACATGCCCGGCATTTCCGAGGAGCTCCTCGTCCATCGCTTAAGTGTCGAACCGGGATGCAAACCGGTCCAGCAGAAGAGGCGAAAGTTCGCTCCCGAGCGACAGCAGGCCATCAAGGAGGAGGTTGATAAACTTCTAAAGGCCAAGTTCATACAGGAGGTAAATTATCCCGAGTGGCTGTCGAACGTTGTGATGGTCAAGAAGTCCAATGGCTCGTGGAGGATATGCATTGACTTCACCGACCTGAACAAGGCGTGTCCGAAGGATCCCTTCCCGCTCCCGAACATCGACACCCTTATCGACGCCACCTCGGGCCATGAGCTCCTCAGCTTCATGGATGCCTTCTTGGGGTACAATCAAATCCGAATGTTCCCTCCGGACATTCCGAAAACCTCCTTCGTCACCGACCAAGGCCTCTACTGCTACCGGGTAATGCCGTTCGGCCTGAAGAACGCGGGCGCCACCTACCAGCGCTTCGTCAACAAGGTCTTCCAGAGCCAGATCGGCCGAAACATGGAGGTGTACGTTGACGACATGCTCGTCAAGAGCATCCGCGGCACCGATCATGTAGCCGACCTCTAGGAGGCCTTCGGCGTGTTGAGGAAGCACAGCATGCGGCTGAACCCGAACAAGTGTGCGTTCGGGGTCTCCTCGGGAAAATTCCTCGGCTTCATGGTAAGCCAGCGAGGAATCGAAGCTAATCCCGAGAAGATTAAGGCCATATTAGACATGGCTCCGCCTCGGAACGTCGAGGAGGTGCAAAAGCTCACTGGCCGTCTCGCTGCTATCGGCCGGTTCCTTTCGAAGTCGGGGGAAAAGTGCCTTCCCTTCTTCAAAGCGCTCAGGGGGGCCAAAGGTTTTGAATGGGGCCAACCACAACAGGAATCATTCGACCAGCTGAAGGCCTATTTGGTGAACCCCCCCTACTCAGTAAACCGGTCCCGGGCGAGACTCTCTTTGTCTACTTGGCTGCCTCCGAGCAGACCTTAAGTGCTGTCTTAGTGAGAGAGGAGGACCGGGCCCAGAGGCCTATCTACTACGTGAGCAAGGTGCTCCGGGACGCCGAGCTCCGCTATCCGAGGATAGAGAAGATAGCCTACGCTCTGGTCATGGCAGCGAGAAAGCTTCGGCCATACTTTCAATCCCACTCGGTCGTTGTCCTCACCGACCAACCCCTCAAGCAGATCCTCCAAAAGCCTGAGACCTCGGGCCGGCTGATGAAGTGGTCCATTGAGCTAAGTCAGCATGACATCTCTTATCAGCCTCGGACGGCAATTAAGGCACAGGCTCTCGCCGACTTCATCGTAGAGTCCACTATCCCTGAGGTCGGCCACGTCCCGAATGGGCCCCCCATTTGGACAGTTTTCGTGGACGGATCCTCTTGTAATGAAGGAAGCGGCGCCGGAATCATACTGAACGGCCCTGACAACTTTGTCCTCCAGTACGCCATCCGCATGAACTTCAAAGCCTCGAACAACGAGGCGGAGTACGAAGCACTCATCGCCGGGCTCGGACTCGCCCGAAGTGCTGGAGCCCAACGCCTCCGGATTCACAGTGACTCCCAACTAGTCATGAACCAGGTCTCGGGCGAATATGAGGCCCGAGACAAGCGAATGGCGAAGTACCTCGCCAAGGTCCGGGACCTCCTGAGCCGGTTCGAAGAGGCCACCATCGAACGAGTCCCTCGGGAAGAAAACTCACAGGCTGATGCCCTCTCCAAATTGGCTTCGTCCTCACTTCAAGGTCTCGAACAGACCGTGCTGATCGAAGTCCTCTCTAAGCCGAGCATCGAAGATGAGTCGCCCGCCTCGGCGGAGTCGTTGCCAGTCATGCTATAAGACGATTGGATGAAGCCATTGATAGAATTCTTAAGGGATGGAGTTCTGCCTTCGGATCCCAAAGAGGCTCGCCGAGTCAGGACCCGGGCCGAGCGGTTTGTCCTAATCGAGGGTATCCTGTACAAACGCTCTTTCTCTCAGATAGACGGCCAACCGTACTTAAGGTGCCTCTCTCCGGATCAAGCCGAATATGCCCTGCGAGAGCTCCACGAAGGCATCGGAGGGGCGCACTCAGGATTTAGGTCCTTGGCCCGAAAAGCTTTGAATTATGGGTATTTCTGGCCGACCCTCCTTCAAGACGCCGAGCGACACGTTCGGCAATGCAGTTCCTGTCAGAGACACTCTAACATCCGACGCCTCCCTCAGGCCAACCTCGCCTCCCTATCAAGTCCCATCCCCTTCGCAATGTGGGGCATGGACTTACTAGGGCCCTTCCCTCCAGCTCCGGGTCAACTCAGGTTCTTGGTCGTAGCCATCGACTACTTCTCGAAGTGGGTCGAGGCCGAGCCCCTCGCCACTATAACCGAGAACAAAGTGGTACAGTTCTTCTGGAAGAGCATCATATGCAGGTTCGGAGTCCCCCGGGTCCTCATAATAGACAACGGGACTCAGTTCACAGGCGCAGCGTTCCGAGCTCTATGCGGCGACCTGGCCATTCAGCAGCGCTTCTCGTCCATCTCCCATCCTCAGTCGAACGGACAGGCAGAAAATGCCAACCGGCAGATCCTCGCAGGTATCAAGAAAAGACTCGACAAAAGTTCCAAGGGCTTATGGGTCGACCAACTCCCCAACGTCCTATGGAACTACCGCACGAGCAAACGAACCCCCACAGGCGAGTCCCCCTTCAACCTCACCTATGGGTCCGAGGCCGTGATACCTCTTGAGGTCGGAATACCTTCCCCTCGGCTCACAGCCTATGACGAAGCACAGAATGCCAGAGACCTCAGAGCAGAATTGGACTTGATAGACGAGCTGAGGGAAAGGGCATCGATTCGGCAGCAGATCTACCGAAGAAGAGTTGAATTGGTGTACAACAGGAAGGTCCAGCCCGCCAACCTTAAACAGGGAGATTTGGTCTTGAGAAAGCTAGCTATATCCCTCCCCAGTCAGAAGAACAAGCTAGCCCCGAACTGGGAAGGGCCGTACAGGATCACGAAAGTTGTTCGGCCAGGAACATATCGCCTTGAAGACCTGGAGGGCAGAGAGCTTCCGAGGACTTGGAATGCCGACCACCTCCTGAAATACCAAGAAAGCGCTCCGACGCCGCTCTGAGTAACATGGAGTATCGAGCCATTCCAGTCCTCCGACTTGTAACCCATTTTTCACAAATTGTACTATGTAAAACGGTTCACCGTTAAATATCAATAAAGAAAGCTCTATTATGTTTGTGAATCCGCATGTTTTTCTCCCCTCTTATCACCTGCCTTTTATATTGTGATTTCAACCAATGGTTCGGAGTCCACGTTCGGCTCGGCCTCATTCCCTCG
The DNA here is from genome assembly GCA_017893485.1 of Hemerocallis citrina. Classification (NCBI taxonomy): domain Eukaryota; kingdom Viridiplantae; phylum Streptophyta; class Magnoliopsida; order Asparagales; family Asphodelaceae; genus Hemerocallis; species Hemerocallis citrina. The sequence continues at coordinate 240,563,990 of CM030360.1, read as the reverse complement.
GTTCGTCTCCGGACGGACCAGAGGTAGACCGCCGTTCCGAACTGCTCCCACAACCGTTGAACTATACCGATGGTTCGGAGTCCAACACTCGGCTCGACTTTACCTCCTCGGCTCGTCTCCGGACGAATCAGGGGTAGATCGCCGTTCGGAATTGCTCCCGCAGCCGTTGAACTATACCGATGGTTCGGAGTCCAACACTCGGCTCAACTTTACTTCCTCGGCTCGTCTCCGGACGAATCAGGGGTAGATCGCCGTTCGGAATTGCTCCCACAGCCGTTGAACTATACCGATGGTTCGGAGTCCAACACTCGGCTCGACTTTACTTCCTCGGCTCGTCTCCGGACGAAACAGGGGTATATCGCCGTTCGGAATTGCTCCCACAACCGTTGAACTATACCAAAGGTTCGGAACCCAACACTTGGCTCCCAGTCCCCCCAGACTCACTTCGGGCACATAATCCGAACTCTCCTAACTATTAGCCGAAGCCCGAAGACCCACACCTTCGGTCGGCTACCGAGCAAGTGCCTTCCCGAGCTTGTAAACGGGGAAAACACACTTTCCCCTCAACTTTCGTGCATGATCTCGATCAGACGGCTCAGATCTTGCCACCTGCGCTAAACGACAAGATAACGTTTTCTTGGGGACTGAGCCGCCTCGAGATTCGCGCCTACGTTCGACGGCTCAGATCTCGCCACCTGCTCTAAACGACAAAATAGCACTTTCTTGGGCGCAGAGCCGCCTAGAAATTCGTACCGTACCGTGTCAGAGTCGCTAAACGACAAAATACCGTACTCATGGGGACCCGTTCGGTTAAACAAACACGCTCGGTTCAAAGATCTCGGCACGACCGACACAGTTATAAGCAAAGACAAATATGCAAAGCAATGAAAGGGAATTTTATTAATGGTCGGCGCATAATACAAAACATTCCATTACAAAGTGTTGGCAAACAAAACACACAACACCCGACCCACTACACCTGTCTCTCATATAGAAACATCCTCACTAGACTGTTCGTCCTCCTTGGCTGGCAGCTCCTCTGTGCCCCCCCGGAGCTTCGCCATCACAGCCTGCAAGTGCCGAATCTCCGAGAGCAAGTCATCCCGCTCGGCTATAATCTTCGACTGGTTGTGCCGAATGCATTTGACCCGAAGAGCGTTGCTGAATGCGGTTTGCGAGTCTTCATCCCCTCTTGCGGGGCTCAGCTCGACGATCCTATTCTCCAAGCGTTGGATCTCGGCTTCCCGAAGATTGAGGACGGACAAAAGGTGGGCCCGCTCACTCTCAGCCCGGCGTAACTTCAGATCGGCGCTCCTAGGGCTCAGAACCACCGTCCCAGAAGTGGCCTCGGATTCGGAGTCATCATTCGAACGTTCGGAGTCCGAGCCATGGATCGTCACCACGAGCTGAAAGGAAGGGAAAACGAATAACACAATTTCAATACACTGCCGATGTCTAACACTTGAAAATTTTCCAAAAAGATTCGCATTCAGACATAATGGTGTTACAGACAGCCGAACCGACCCCATAATTAGGTTTTTACAACAACCAACAAAAATGGAAAACGACATGATCAGGGCCTCTTCGGAAGGGGAATGCTTCGGTTTAGGGAAACGCGAGGACGACGAGGCCTGCCCTCCGAGCTCGACCCTAAACCAACGAAGCGCGATCCCCCTTCACTGCTGGTCCTAACAGCGACGCCGACCGAGGCACCGCTCGACGAGACAGCCGCGCTACTCTGAGCATCGGCCGGACTCCGCCTGGTCATAGGCGAGCGTGTCGCAAGTTCGTAAAACGTAATCCCCCTCTCGCTCTCCTCGCGAGTGCACGACGTGCTGCGAACATTAGCTCTCTCTGGCACGGGCTTGAGCGATGCGATCTCCTCCTCCAGTTCGATAATTCTATCCCTCAAGACGTCGTCCTTCGCCAACTTCTTCGGTCGAGGGGCCCTCAACGAGCCCGAGGCATTGGCACTATCAGTCGTAAGCCGTCGGTAATGGGTGACCTCAATCCCCCTATCTATTGTGATCCTTCTGAGCCTGTCAATTTCGGCCGATAGCCTCTTGCGCTCGGTTGACGCTTTCTCCAGTTCGGAAGTCAGCTTCTCTCCCTCCGCCGAACGTTCTTTCTCCGCTAACTCCAAGTATTGGACCTCAGCCAAGAGGTCGTCATTCTTCTGCTCGGCGGCAGCGAGCTCTCTACGGAGACTCTCGACTTTGCCTTCGGGACAAGGAGCTGGGGAGTGCTTCCGCAGTTGCCACAGCTCGCGACAATACCTCCGCAGAGCTGTCTTCGTCTCCTCCAGCCTGCCGAGCAGGAGAAATCGATTATACCGGCTCTGAAAGAGCTCGCCCTTCATTTTTGCCAGCTCCTTCCGAAGGTATACAATCTCCATGATCGGACCGAATCTCACCTGAAAAGCAGAGATAAATCCGAGGCCCAACACTTGAAGAAATTTGCGCCAAATTAGACACTAAATCCGAGACTCAACACTTGGACAAATTTTGGCCAAACAAAACATTTTTTCATTCAAGATTCAAAGAGAAAGTTCTACAACAGCGGTGGCCAGTCCGCGGTTGGGCTTACAAAAAAAAAGACAAAAAAGAAAAAAGACAACCGAGTCAGGGGTCGACCTTTTTGTCGTTCGGGTCCGTCGACCCCCCGGCCTTGTCCTCGCCATCGCCCCCGCCTCCGCCTTCGCTCCTGCTCTCCTCCTCGGAGTCGTCCTCCTCTTCGCCCTCGGCCTCGGCCTTCCATGGGTCCTCGACGGGTTCCGTCTCCCCCTCAGGGTCGAGCAACCCCTCGGGGACACCCTCCTCCCCTTCCACGAGGTCGTAAAAGTTGTAGGAGGACGTGTCGAAGCCCGGGTTCTTGGCGGCTACATGTTGCAAGGCTCGACCATAGGCATCCATCATGTTTTGGAGCATGTGCTGCGCGGCCTCCTCCTGCACGGCCTTCTTCACCTTCTTCACCTTCCTGAGGTGTTTGGCCTTCATCTTCTCGGCCCTCTTCCGAGCCTCCTCCGCTTCCGACCGAGCCTTGGCCAGCTCCTCCTTCAGCTCGGCTGCCTCCTTCACCGATGCCTCGAGCTTGGCCGTCGTATCCTTCAGCTCGGCCGCCTCCTTCTCCGAGGCCTCAAGCTTGGCCGCCGTGTCCTTTGACAGCTGAACGGCGTCGACCAGCTGCTTCTCCAACCCTCCTACTTCGGCAGCCCTCTTCGTCGAGAGAAGCAGCTCGGCATCAAGCTGCTTCGCGACCTTGACGCGCTCCGCCCTCTCCCGCTCCTTCTCCTGCTCCTTGTTCGCCAACTCCTCGACCAGGAAATTGAAGTGGCAGAGGGTCTGAAAGAGAACAACACGTTAAAATCCGAATCCAAGAACTTGGGGAAATTCTAAGGAAGAAATTTGGACGAAGAAGAGCTCGGCCTACTTACCGACATGGTATTCCGGGCAATCTGCATCACGGCGTCCCCTGCCATCCCGGCCTTCAGGGTCGCTCGATCCTTCGGGGTCGGCAAGTGCCTCACCGCCTCCATGCAGATGTTCCCATCGCCCAAGAAGCCATCGACGTTCGTCACCTGCCAGTCGGGGACAAAGATCTGCTTATGATGCTCGGTCAAGATCTTCTCCGCATCGGCGGTAAGGGGCGGAACTGGGAGGGACAGCGCATCCTTCACCCCGAACACGCTGCTCGACGAACCGGGAGCATCCGCCTTCGGGGTCGGTGCAGGTGCATCCGAGGCGAGGGGATCGGAGACCACGACCCCCCCTGCTTGGGGACCGCGACCTTCGTCGGAGAGACAAGGACCTCGATCTCCCCCTCCTTGAGGACCGCGACCTTCGGTTGGTCGGCAGCCTTCACAACCGAGGGCTTCTTCGAAGCTCAGCTGTCCTGAGGCGCTGCCGACGGCCTCTTCTTCTTCTCCTGCTCTGCCCTGCCCTTCGCCACCAGAGCCTTGTAATCAAGCTTCATCGTCTCTGCAAAAGCCGAATGAAAAAACTTAGAAAAATTTTCATGAACTTTAAACAAAGAGTATAAATACCAGAAGCATACGAGGGTCGATCGGACTGAGACCCCCACGGAACAGATGCTCCTCCGTAATATCTTTCCAGCTTAGCGCTGGCAGGGCGAGGAGCTTCTTCTGGACCTCCTTGTCCTCATCACTCAGCGGCGCCTCTCTCTTGGTCCGCTTGGGCAGACCTTCCTTTGCCCAAACCGTCGGTATCACCCATGGCGTCAGAGCTCGGATGAGGAAGTACTTCTCCTTCCAATGTTTGATCGAGTCCGGGTTCTCGATCAACTTAACTCCCATCCGAGGAGAAAGGAAAAACCTCTGCTCGTCCCGCCTCGGCTGGCAAGGTCGGAAGAGACTCTGAAAGAGGAACATAGTCGGCTTGGCGCCGACCTCTTGGCATCGAAGGATGAACGCCACAACGTGCCTCCATGTGTTCGGCATCAGTTGGGCGGGACTCAAACCGTACCAGACCAGGACTTCAACCACGAACGGGTGGAGGAGAAAGCAGAGTCCGACAATGAGGGAGTCGACCGGAAAGACACATACGTCCGACGAGGACTTTGTGTTGGCTCGGAATCCTGGCCCAGGAAGGAGCAGTACATACTCAAGCGGGATCCGGAAACCCTCTCGGATCAGACGAAGATCGGTCTCGGTAAGAGTCGAGATCCTATGGTCCACCTCGGACAGCTCCCTAGGCTCGTTCTCCTCCACCAGCTTAGCCGTACCTTGAGTGACTCTCTCCAAGGTATCCTCGGCGTAATCCCGGACGCCTCCCACGCTCGACAGGGCGATAGGCTGCCGACCGAACGCCCCCGCTCTCTTCGGTGTTTCCACTATCGTGACCACGGCTTTACCCTTTCGGGACTCCGCCACGACTTCCTCGGGCACTTCAGCCACTTCGCCCTCTTTATCCGGCCGAACGACGTCCTGCTCGCTCGGCTCCACTACTCCCTTCCCTTTATCCCCTCGGCCAACGGCTTGCTCCGAGGCGGGGGTCTCAGCCGAAATCTTAACCATTTTTCCTAAAAGAGAAGGGAAAGAGACTGACCTTGAAGTGACAGGTGCGGTCGGAAAGTTCGCCGGAAACAAGGAACGCTACCGCGACAGCTAGCAACGCCACCAGAGAGCTAAAAACTTCGAAGCAAAGTAAAAACTGAAGGGAGAGAGTAAAAGTGAAAAGTGAGACTTGGTCTAAGGGGGGGTGAAGATTTATAGTAAAAATGGAACATCCCTTGGACTTCCAAACAAAAGTTTGCGACTTTTGGGCTGCTCTCGAAACGTCGCGAAGGCCCATCACCACTGTCTCCATCACCAAGTCAACTAGCTCGGCTCTAGGGGATCTGAATCCGAGCTACAAGCAATCCAAACATGCCGGCAATAGGGTCCGGTCGGAATCCGAGCAAGTGCCTTCCCGAGCGTGTAAACGGGAAAAACTCACTTTCCCCTCAACTATCGCACCTGATCTCGATCAGACGGCCCAGATCTCGCCGAGAACACTAAACGACAAGATAGTGTTTTCTTGGGAGCTGCGCCCGTCTCGAGATGCGCGCCATCATCCAACGGCTCAGGATGCGCCACGTTGCTCGGACGATTGAACCCTCGGACGCTCCACCTACGTCTAGAGGAACCAGGAAAAATTTTGATTCAAAGTTTTAAGGCACCGCCCTCGGCGAGCACCCCCCAGGTCCCGTGTCTCAGTCGGTATTCCGCCGACCCACGGGCTCCGGTCAAAAACAGATCGGCACTCCCCCCATCTCTAACTCCTCCGGGCTGACATCCATCAGAAGCCATCAGCCCGGAAGGAAGACAGAGATGGGAGGGGGCCCATCAACACTCAGAGATCAGGAGAAGCGCACCATTCCGAGCTAGTTGGTAGCAACTGGAAGGCTCGGCTCGTCAGAGGACTCTGACAACAGCGCCTTCACAGTTGCTAACAACGGGCTCGGACGGTCCGGAAGCCCGAGCCACGACTCATGGTGGAAAAGCGCACCATTCCGAGCTAGTTGGTTGCAACTGGAAGGCTCGGCTTGTCAGAGGACTCTGGCAACAGCGCCTTCACAGTTGCAAACAACGAGCTTAGATGGTCCGGAACAAGGATTCGGACATGGATCATCACCTCTTCCACCAGGATCTCCGCCTACCTTGACACCCACTTCGGAGCAACCAAAGAAGGCCGAAGATCTTGGTGGAAGAACGACCACCCGTCCTTCCGAAGTAACTCATCCCTCGGGTCCGGACTACGGTCGTCACCACTACTGCCACGTTCCCCCCCCCCCCCCCCCCGCTCCTGACATCCACTTTGGGGCCGTCAGGAACAGAGGGAAAACCAGGCAGAAGAGCAACCACCCCTCCGGACCTCAAGAGAGAAGCTACCCAAGGCAGATACCTCCGAGGTCTGAAATCTATGTTGATTGCGACTGAAATGACAAAGGGAGTGGAGTACTTATAGCCTGCCTCCAAGAACCAGCCATTATGACCCTCGGAAGCTGAAACGCCGCGTATTAATTAAGGGAGTTATCCCTAATGACATTGGGAAGGCGGAACGCCGCACAAACCCCAAAGCACCATTAATGCCCTTGGGAACAGCATCGTCTCGGCTCAGACCGTGCCACGACGCTCGTCCGGCCGAAACACCCTCTCTTCGGTCGGAAGCCGAGCAAGTGCCTTCCCGAGCGTGTAAACGGGGAAAACACACTTTCTCCTCAATTTTCGCATCAGATCTCAATCAGACGGCCCGGATCTCGCCGAGAGCACTAAACGACAAGATAGTGTTTTCTTGGGAGCTGCGCCCGTCTCGAGATACGTACCAACATCCAACAGCTCAGATAGCGCCACGTCGCTCGGACGACCGAGGCCACACATCCTCGGTCGGCTACCGAGCAAGTGCCTTCCCGAGCTGGTAAATGGAGAAAAAAGACACCGAGCTACTTAGACCGTTGGATCTCTCAGAAATTCGCGCTCCTAATGATGAACGGCCCAGATTGCGCCACGTACGCTAAAAGACAAGATAGCGTTTTCTTGGGAACCGCGCCCGTCTCGAGATGCGCACCAGCATCCGACAGCTCAGATAGTGCCACGTCACTCGGCCTGCCGAACTCCCTTACCTCCGGTCGGCAGCCGAGCAAGCGCCTTTCCGAGCTCGTAAACGGAGAAAAACGCTGCCGAGCGGTGACAACCATCAAATCTTTCCGAAATTCGTGCTCGTCCATGATCAACGGCTCAGATCGAGCCACGTCATCAGTCGGTATTTAAATCGTTTTTTATCGTTTTATTTATTTAAAAATTGCGAAAAAATTGCTAAAAATTCGGGAAAATTAACTAAAAATTCTGGAAAGTAATTGGAAATTTGGGGGCACATTTTCGAACCCCTAAACGAACAATTATTGCCTAGAATGTACTGTTAAGGGCCCCCGAACGATTAGCGAACACGTCGCAAAATTAAATAAATAGTCCGAAAAAATAGATAAAAACCCTCAAATACCCGATGTGACCTGAGAACAGCAAGCGGAGTCAAAAAATTACCTCACTACCCCCTTTCTAGATTCAAGATCCCACATTTGGACTCCGATACAACTCCACCAGCCACCAAAACAGTTAGACTACTCCTCAAAGTCTGATCACGCTCAGTCTTTAGGAGTGGGGGGCTCGTGATATGGCTAAAAATAGGGTTAAATCGGGACCGTCCAGATCGAGCACGAATCTTGAAGCATAGGGGTAAAAAGGTAATTTCACATACAGATGGATCCAAAACGGGTATTGGGTCTCCTTCTCACAGAACCAACCACCCGCAAATGGATCCACTTCAACTGGGCACGGGCCCCGACCCGCTACAAGCCCAGTTCACCAAGAGGAGAATCAGGGCCACTGATTTGACTAAATCAAATCAACAAGCCTGATTGGCTCCCACCAGGGAATCAGGGGCTAATTTCCCAAAACAAAATAGGAGGATTTTCCTCCTGGCTGTTAGGCGGGAAATCAGGCCCCTAACCGTTCCAAAGGCGACTATAAATATCACCCCTCTACCACCATGACCAGGTTAATCACTTTTTCACCACTTAAGCTCTTTCTTAATCTTTTTCTGATTACTGACAAGAGCGTCGGAGGGTGCATCGCCGGAATCAACCCCGGTGTCTCACACTTCCTTGCAGGTTGCGGCGGGAGCAAGAAGGCTGAGTCAACTGTTCAGGTTTTTCTCAGACCCACAAATTCTATCGGTTTACCCCCACACCGAAATCAGTGGTAACAATTAATAAAACTACTTCTTTCAACCCCAATTCAAGATTTCATATTTATATTTCCTCTTTTTATCAATTTCATGAGAATATTTCATCTCCCATCAATTTACAACTCTCCCTATTGTTTACCCAACTTGTTTGTATAATTTAACGATTTGTGCATAAAATCATTTTCAATTTATGCAACCCAATTCATGGCACACTAACATGTACCCAACAAAACCACCATAACTCTATTTGTATTTTCAAGTTACTAACATGACAAATTAATAAGAATCCTTCCATCTAGCATGCAATTACTACTAACAAGATCAATACAATATGCAAAATAACCACACTAGAAATCTAAGAATTCATGCCACATAATCATCACAACTAATTGAACATGCATACTACAATTTATCTAGAAAATAAGGAAATCATCCACCTCTTTGATGAAAATGCAATTAGAACTCTTAGAACGAAAGCTCCTAGCTCCACACCAATTGCTCTTCTCCTCCAAACTAGCCTCCAAGCACACAAAGAAAAACCAGCCTCTCTTTCTCCTTGCTCTCTTTCTTTTTCTCTCCTTCTGATTTAATTATTTTTGTGCAAATGTGAATGAAGAGATGTAGGTATTTATAAGACATTTGTGTGGTGGAGAATGATCTCATTACCTCACACAACTACCTACTCACCCACATCTCCCCTCCACTCTCCCTCTCTCTTTTTTCCAAGGCCGACCACTTGCTTGGGGTGCACAACTCGTGCACGTGCACGTCATGTGCACACTCTTTCTCATTTATTTTATATTTTGTTATTTGTTAGTTGTTACCAGTTTGTTACAAGACAGGTTTGGTTGCACTTTTCTCTCTTGAAAAAGCATTTAATAAAGAATTAAATTTTGGGCTTTTAATTTCCTAGTGGGCTTAAATTAGTCTTTTAGGTCTATGGACTTTAATTTAGAATAGATAATAAAGTGAGAAAAAATAAACAAGGGAAAACTTGTACATAACTTAGAAAAAAATTTAGAACCCAAAAATAAAAAAAAATTGCACGTGCAAAAATGAAAAAATGTATTTTTATTCTAGAATTTCTCCGGGATGTTACAACGGATAACTTAGCGTCATGCTTCTGCGTGTTCCCTGTGGATGCGTTCAGCTCAGGATTTCGTCTGCCCATCCACCCATTCATCCAGAAGGTCCTATTATGGGCATCGTTAAGTCCGATGCAATACGGACCGAACTCTTGGAAGTAGCTCGTGTGCTTCATGCTACTTTGCAAAGAGAGGGGGTGCCACTAAGATTGAAGTACTTCCGAGCTGTTTTGGGTATCATCTCGTTGGGCGAGTACGAAGGGATCTACTATATCTCGCCCCGCCAAAGAAAGAAGGTCGTTCATATCCACCCGGGCTCAATAAAGGCGTGGAAGGGAAAATACTTTGCCGTTTGAAGTAAGACACCCTGGGTGATACTCACGAAGTGGAACTTCTACAAGCCCAACCTTAAGATCCCCTGAAAGGCCGATCTGACGATAGAGGAGTGGGCGGAGGTCGACCGAATATGTGCGGACAGCAGCATCAGTTGGCTGAATGTGACGGAGAGGCATCTAGCTCGGCTCAGGCTGAGCCCCATTAATTATAGTATGTCTTTCGTTGCCTTTTTATTTAAGTTATTTTCTTTGTCTTATGCACTTCTCTTTCTTTTGCAGATATGGACGTTGCAAATATTGCCGAGAGGAGGGCCCTGCTAAAGAAGAAGAAGGCCGATCAGGCCGAAAGGGAGAAGCAGGGAAAGGTCTCTTCCCAGGGGGTTCCAAGAACCTTCCCAGCCGGGGCCGCAGAAACAGAAGACTCGGGCGGTCCCCGATACTCCCGGCTCTTTCAAGACGGCCCCAAGCTCAAGTAACCTGAAAGTTACTGAAATTGTGAAGGGATGGCCTCCCTCCCGTCAATCCAGAGTCCCAGGAGGTCCTGGGCAATCTGGGGCTCCGACCGTGGGCCCTTCACTGGGCCGTTCGGGTCGCCGATACCCTGTCCAAGGGTCGTGTGGCGATAGAAGTTGTTCAGAATCTCGCCCCGCCTCGAGACCGGCAGGCCATGGAGTGTGATACCATCGAGTCCAGCTATATGAGGTGGGCTCAGGCAAGCGTGCAGGTAACCATTGTTTCGTTCTGATTTCCTTCTACACTTTGGTTGCTATTGCTATTTTTTCTTTTGTTAAGTCTAATTCCTTCGGCTATAGGCATGCATGGCAGGTACCCAGGTGATGAAGTTGCATCACTAGGAGATGAAGAGGAAGGTGAGGAACGCTCAACGCTATGAGCGAGAGATGAAGGACCTCAAGCTGAAGCTGTTGGCAGTCAAGTCCCGTAACCAAGCTCTTCAGGCCGAGCTAGCTTCCCAGGTCGACGCCAACCTAAGGAGGGAAGGCGAGTTGAAGAAGAAAGTAGCCTTTGAGATAAAGAAGATCAAGCAGGTCGGCATGGACAAGGTTATCGAGGCTCAGGATGAGGTCTACACCCTGACGATCGGCACTTCATGTACTTCCACCCCAAGTTGCAGCTTGACGAGTTCCATTATGATATGAAGCTACCCGATCGTCCGTTGACTCCCGGAGGTAGTGGTGATGAGGACGTCGTCGTGGCCGAACCTGATGCTACACCCGGTGCTGATGAAGAGGTTCACCTAACTCCTTAATAGTAGCGCTTGTACTGGCTTTTTCCCAACCCCTTTTTTGTTTCCTTTTTAAATTTGCTGAACTCGGACTGGCCACCGCATGTTTGTAAGAATTTTTATTTATGAAAAGAATTTTTTACCAAACCTTTTGTGCTGGGATTTTGGGCGTAATCTGTCTTGTGAGATTTTATGGATTTTGCCAAGTGTATAGGGCTTGGAATAATGTTCCCTCTATCTCTTTGCAGATGGACGCACCTTTTGAGGTAAACCCCTGAAGAGCCGAGTTGGCGTGACTTAGGAGCAAGGTCAAGGCCTTAGAGTCTGTATTGGCATGGTATCGAAAAGATGCTAGCGACCGAGAAGCGAGTACTTCATATGAGAGGGTTAGAAAGCCTTGAAGTAGGTGGAGTTCGTATGGTGGGTGGTACCTCTATGATTATATCTACAGGGGTGTGCCCTTGAGAGGGGCATACAGCTGGAAAAAAATAGATGGAGGTAGATTTCAACTAGCAGAAGAAGCCATAGAAACGTGTTGTTTACAAAGCGAAGAAGAAATGTCTATAAGAGTTTTAAATCGCAGAGGTATGGATTTATGAGTATGCAATCCAAGGTGGAGATTGTTGGGTTTGTATGTCTTGCATGCACATGTCTGATGAAGAAAATGATGAAGCGTTGAGATGGATCGTAGTGAGGAATCAAAGAAGAAGGAAAGCAGTCAGCAGAAGCAAACAGGTGGAGTTGCGGTCGACCACACTTGGGGTCGGTCTACCACCCTGACTGTACAGGGTTCCCAAGAGGGGATCGGTCGATCGACCATTGTGTACGGTCGACCGACCATGGCGCTGATGGATTATTTGGGTTGGGTCTTGGAGATTCGTGAGAAGCCCAACTTCGTCTTCAAGTCAGATCATATGGCTCCCAATGTAGGGTTATCTCTTCAATAGTAATCGGATGGTGAATGTATCAAGTGTATCAAACTAGGGTTTCTCTAGATCTATAAATACAATGTAAACGGCTCCTAGAAAGATATGATTCTATTGAGAGCCGAATAGAAGAAGAGAGTACTTTATATGAGAGGGTTAGAGAGTTTCTCCATTGTAAACAGCAACCAAGTTCCAGTTAGGCTTGAGAGATGGTCGTAGTGAGCATTGTAATATTCTGGCATCTTCTCTAGTTGAAATAATATCTCGATTCTTCCTTCCCCGTATTAAGGCGAAAGCCCCAACCGAGATAATTCTTATGTGTTTTGTGTGATTGGTGCAATCTGGTTTTTCTTGGTGGTTTGCATTGATTATGTTGAAGACTCAACAAGATCCTCAATTTTTTTTAACAAGTGGTATCAGAGCAATTCGGTTTGTGGGTTTGTTCGTGTAACGCCCCGAATCCCAAATATACTGAATTCGAGATGTTTTACAGGATCTTTTCACTTTCTTCAGTACAACTTTACGAGGAATTTAAACTTTTCACTTTACATCAGAGTTTACATCATATATTACACTTTTCATTTGCACAACGGAAGTGAAAATTTACAACATTTACATAAATGTACAACAACATGGTAAAATCTTTATGCATCCATTCCTCTTTAACATGTAATTCATCCTGCATACAAAACTGTGGGTACATCAGTTTATTCAACCGACGATAATTATACATGGCCATCCTCTCTATGCCAGAATCAGTATAACGATTCTCATTTCTTAACAAATCACAAACTTGTTCACATTCAAACATAAAAGAAAAGAGGGAAATCTTAATGATGTCGTGTTGTGATTGTGCACTTAATCCTTAATGCACTTATTTAATTTACATGACACTAATGCACATTTGTTCGGATTCTATGCATCCCATACTACATAGGTCCGAGGGCAAGCCTCTTAATCGTTCTTCATTTTTGTAGGGTTCAATCCCTCGCCATAACTTAATCTACTACTGTAATTACGGTAAGTATCTTAGATATTTTCCGACCTACGAACTCATGTCTAGGCACTCTGGAGGGAATCCCATCGCTGACATGACTCATCATGCAGACCTCTTGTGGTAATTCAGCTCTCACCATAGACATGACACCACCCGTAGTCTTCAAACATCCCACGAGCATCGCCACTGGGACGGTACTCTGGAGTAGTATCCTCACCCAGACTCATCATGGGAATTCCTGGGATACGCTCTCGCCGCTACCCAATAGCCCTCATACTCAATGTTTTTCTCTTACTTTCATCACATCTCCACTATGTACTAGTCCTTAATAGAATCATGAATAAAAATTAAAGTTCTGGAGTTAGCCTCTCCACTAAACCGGACTTATTCATTCATTTCAATACATGACCAACCTTGGTCTTTAAATTCTCATTTTTCATTTCATTTCCATTGCCAGGGGAGACTTAGCTACTCCTTTGTTCAATTTCCAATTCACAACTTTCACTTTGAGCAATTCTAACTCATGAATTCATTTTCATTGCCTCAGCATATCATGTTCTTAATTTTCATATTCATGTAATTCTTCATTCAAAGTATGACTCATTTCATGTGAATTTCTCAATTCAAACTATGATTCATATAAATTCATACAGCAATAGAAAGAGTTCATCAACATCAATCATAAAGTTCACAACTCTTAGCAGTAATCAAAAAATGAAATCTCTGTCATATCAAAATCTACTCTGTACAGTCGACTTGAAAAAAAAGACCAGTCGACTTGTTCAGTCAATACAAGTTCTTCATAAACACTCGGGAGAGTCGACTGCTGCACATGGCCAGTCGGCTGTCCCGCAATTTTTCATGTTCAAAATGTTATCCACGTGACAGTCGACTGTCAACAAATCAGTCGTCTGTCCTGGTCTCAACAGTACATATCCATGTTCAGCTCAGTCGACTTGTTACTCGCATTAAGTCGACTGGGCAGGTTCATATCTCAAATTAAGGGATTATCTTTCTTACAGTTCTTACATACACTTGCATCATGATGTCAATTTACAGTATACATGCGTTCATGTCTCATAAACACGAAATCTCTTAATTGTTCTGTAATATCGCAATATGGAATTTCAAGTAACTAACATTGTCTTTTCTTCAAGGAAGTGTTTAAACATGCATTTATGCTTATTCATAACTTTCTTGCAGAGGTGAAAATATTAATCTCAATCCATTACAATAGAATAACACAATGGAAAAATACTTCATTTCATGGAACTACTGAATTATTCATAGTTTAAACAAAGCATCGGTCGACTGTTCATAACACCAGTCGACTGCACAGATCATTCTTAGTTTTATTAATCATCGCTAGTTCTTTTTCCACATGCTCATGGCTCCTCAGTCATGTATACCATGAAGAATATGAATTTAGCCTTACTATTTCATTTTAATTATACACATTTATGCCATGAAACTTCTAACAAAACATGTAACAGATGTCTCGTACCAGTCGACTTATCCAAACGGCAGTCGACTGTACCGACCCAAAACGTCATTGTTTGCAGTGCTAATATTTCACTAATAGTCTTCCACAATTATCATCATAAACATACTCAAGCAATTATAGTACGTTTGAATTTACTTCTCATGAGCATAGTAATAATCATCACACATATGGCATATTTTCTACTTTAGAAGTCCTGAGAAACACCCACCTTATTGACGAAGTAATCGAAGTCCAGAAAAGCTCCTTAATGCAACGCACCTTCCTTGTTCCTTGCTCCTTACTCCTTGCCGAAGATCTCCAGATGATGCCCGGTCTCCACAAACCACACACACACCTCTCTCACAATAATAATCTCATAAAATAATCTTAGTGTAAAGAACAATGGATGAGAGGGGGGGGGGTATTTATACACCAAAAGGAGTGAGATGAAAGGCTAGGATTCAGTAGATGGTTATAGGATCAAAGGCTAGGATTGACTAGGGGGTTGTAAAAACTACCCACACCTTGCATAACCGCCCATGACTCCAACCCACTACTTACTCCAACCGGCCAAACAAGGGTGTGCTCTACACGTGTATGTAACATGCACGTGTGTGCACCAATCACCTTACTAGAACTTGTACACAAATGACAAGTCTAAAAAAAAAAGATGCTACACATTCCATGTTGAAAAAAAAAATGATAAAAGGGATTAAATCCATGGGCTTAAATTAATTGGGCCAAAATAATTACTTTAGAAGAAAAATAAGCAAATTAACATTTGGGCTTTAGGAAAAATACTTTATAAAAACAATATTCCTATTCATCATGTTGAAAATAATAGCAAAAACATTACACGTGCACATCATGTGTAAAAGTAAATAATTTTTCATATGTTTGAAAAATCAGGGTATTACATCACTCCCTCCTTAGAATAGTTCCGTCCCCGGAACTACGGTCAAGAGCGAGAAGACAAAGATACAACACAACACAAGAACAAAAAAAATACAAAGATACAATCAAGCAAAAAGCTCAGGATAGTCCTTCAACATCCTCTCCTCAGATTCCCAAGTAGCTTCTTCGACCAAGTGGTTTCTCCAGACTACCTTGACCATCGGTATCGTCTTATTCCTCAAGACTTTCTCCCTACGGTCAACAATCTCTACAGGAGACTCGATGTAATTCAGATCCAACTGCAAACCTTCCGGCACTTCAGGCAAATGATGACTCGGATCTGGAATGTAACCTCTCAGCATAGACACATGAAAGACATTGTGCACCTGAGATAACTCTTCCGGTAATTCAAGCCGGTAAGCAGTTTTCCCGATCCTTTTCAATACTTATACGGGCCTATAAACCTCGGGGCTAACTTCCCGTCTTTGCCAAATCGAACCACACCTTTACTGGGCGATACCTTCAGAAAGACGAAGTCACTAACCTCAAACTCAAGGTCCCTTCTCCGGTTGTCTGCATAGCTTTTCTGCCTGCTCTGAGCTTCCACCAACCTCTTCCTGATCAGATCAATCTTCTCAGAAGTTTGCTGTACAAGCTCAGGACCAAACAACTGACGCTCCCCAACTTCATACCAACAAACAGGAGTCCTGCACTTTCTGCCATACAAAGCTTCGTACGGCGCCATCCCAATGCTAGCCTGAAAACTGTTGTTGTAGGCAAACTCTACCAAGGGTAAATGCCTTTCCCAACTGCCTCCAAAGTCTAGTATACAACACCGCAGCATATCCTCAAGAATACGGTTGACTCTCTCGGTCTGCCCATCGGTTTGCGGATAAAAAGCAGTGCTGAAATCTGTCTTGGTACCCAAAGCTGCCTGAAGACTCCTCCAGAAATGCGAAGTAAACCGCGCTTCTCGATCAGACACGATAGTTGACGGAACACCATGAAGCCTGACGATCTCGCCAACATACATCTCAGCCAACTTGTCCATCGAAGCAGTGAGTTTCATCACCAAAAAGTGTGCGGACTTGGTCAGTCGATCGACTATGACCCAAATCGCGTCATTGCCTTTAGGACTCTTAGGCAATCCCGTGATGAAATCCATGCTGATGTTATCCCACTTCCATTCCGGAATAGGTAACGGCTGTAATAGACCTCCGGGTCTCTGATTTTCGGCTTTAACTTGCTGACAAACCTCACACTTCGCAACAAAATCAGCCACATCCCGCTTCAAACCTGACCACCAGAAATGCTGTTTGATGTCCTTGTACATCTTAGTACTCCCAGGATGTACTGACAAAAGAGTAGCATGCGCCTCCTGAAGAATACTCTCTTTCAGGTCTGCCTGATTTGGAACACACAACCTATCTCCGAACCACAGCACTCCATCCCTGGTTTGAAATCCGGGCAACCTGCCAGCCCCAACCTGCTCCCTCATCTCCAAAATATCAGCATCAAGCTCCTGACTTGCAATGATCCTTGCATTCAGTGTAGGCTGAAGCCTCAACTGAGCCAAAGATACTCCCAATCCTTGCAAGACAACCTCAATACCTGCTCGATCCAACTCCTCAATCAGATGCTTCTGAGTTGTAATCAAACTGGCCAAACTGCTCTTGCGACTAAGTGCATCAGCAACAACGTTAGCCTTTCCAGGATGATACTTGATCTCAGGTCGCATATCCTCGAGCACTTCCAACCATCTTCGCTGCCTCCGATTCAGATCCCTCTGCTGATATATGTACTTCAAGCTCTTATGGTCCGTGTACATGTTCAACTTCTCACCGTACACGTAGTGGCTCCATTGCTTCAGAGCAAAGATAATCGCAGCCAACTCCAGATCATGAGTCGGGTAATTTTTCTCATGCGGTCGTAGTTGCCTAGACCCATAAGCGATTACTCTACCTTCTTGCATTAAGACACAACCAAGCCCACGATGTGAAGCATCGCTATAAACATCATACTCAACACCTGCCCTAGGCAAAGCCAAAATAGGTGCAGTAGTCAGTTTCTCTTTCAACTCCTGAAAGCTCACCTCACATTGCTCAGTCCACTTGAAGCTCACATCCTTCTTGGTCAGTCCAGTAAGCGATACAGCTATCTGAGCATAACCTTGAATGAATCTCCTGCAGTATCCAGTCATCCGAAGAAAACTTCTGACTTCCTTCACTGTAGTAGGCCTAGCCCAATCTCTCACTGCCTCTATCTTCTGAGGGTCAGTTGCCACTCCCTTCTTAGAAAGGATGTGACCTAGGAATACCACTTCAGATTTCCAGAAATCACACTTGGATAACTTGGCATACAACTTCTGCTCTTCCAGCTTCTGCAAAACTGCTGCCAGATGCTCGGTGTGCTCCTTCTCTGACTTGGAGTACACGAGAATATCGTCGATAAACACCACGACGAAAGAATCAATAAACGGCCTCAGAAATCTGTTCATCAAATCCATGAAGATTGCAGGTGCATTCGTCACTCCAAATGGCATAACTAAGAATTCGTAATGCCCATGTCGAGTTCTAAATGCTATTTTATGCACATCTTCAGCTTTCACTCGAACTTGGTGATATCCTGATCGAAGATCTATTTTGGAGAAAACAGCTGCTCCTTGTAGACGATCGAACAAATCATCAATTCGAGGAATAGGATATTTATTCTGAACAGTGACCTTATTCAGCTCTCGGTAATCGATACACATTCTCATTGATCCATCCTTCTTCTTTACCAAAAGTACTGGTGCTCCCCAAGGTGACGCACTAGGTTGAATAAAGCCTTTCTCCAACAGTTCCTCAATTTGCTGTTTCACCTCATCCTGTTTCACTGGAGCCATCCTATACGGTGCCTTAGAAATGGGCGCACTTCCCGGTTGAACAGTGATGCTGAACTCTACATCACGATGCGGGGGTAACCCAGAAAAATCTTCCAAGAACACAGTCAGATAGTCCCGAACCACAGGAATCCCTTGCAATTCCACAGGAGTCTCTTCCTTGAGGATAGTTGCCACCAGCTTAGAACACTTCTGCTTCCCTTGGAAAGTGACTTCAGGTCCACCTGGAGCCTTCACTGTTACTGTCTTGGTCTTGCACTCGATGCTTGCACTGTACACCGACATCCAATCAATGCCAATGATAACATCGACTCCCAAGATAGTCAGCTCGATCAGATCAATACCAAAGATTCGATCTCCAATTACAATCTCGCAATCAGCATAATACCGATCAGTGGTCAAAGTTTTCCCTGACGGAGTAGCTACTGCTAAGATCTTGCCTGGAAAAATCTTCGGTTCAACTCCCAACACTTTAACAAATTTAGGAGACACAAAAGTATGAGAGGATCCAGTATCGAACAATACAACAGCTTTCATTCCATTAAGATAGAGTTCGCCTGTTACATAATACACACCATTACGTAACAGTTTCACAATATAAACGGGAAGAAGAAATGACAAAAACTACTAAACATCAGCCCTCGTACCAGAGATGACCTGATCTGCCTCATCAGCATCAGCTTTCGTCAAGGCAAATACTCGCCCTGGTTGGTATGGCCTCTTCCCAGTCTGCTGTATTGGCACATTGTGATTGCCAGCCCGTGGTTTGAGACATTGAGATTTGTAATGTCTCGTCTCACCACAGTTGTAGCAAGTGACTGCAGAAGGTCTCACCACATTGTTCCCAGGCCCTCCAGCCACACTGATAGCGTTCGCCCCTGTCGGTTTGAACCTTTGTGCAGATGGTTGCCCCTTGAAATTCCCAGAGTTGGCGAGCCTCTTCCCGGACTGCCAGTTGTTCCTCTGGTTCTGAACAACATGGAAATGCTCCATATCCGCCTCCGTCGTTGCTGCCCTCTTGACCAGCTTGTCGAATTGCCTGATACCGAGAGGTATCATTCGGGATCTCAGGCTTGGCCTCAGTCCATGCTCGAACTTGCGGGCCTTCTTCGCCTCGTCCATCACCAGTTCTGGAGCATACCTAGAGAGCTGAGTAAACTTAGTCTCATACTCCCTCACTAACATGCTGCCTTGCTGAAGCGACAGAAATTCCATAGCCTTCTTCTCCTGAACGTCGGAGGGGAAATAGTGACTACAAAATTCTTCCAGAAATTCCTCCCAGCCAAGCACTATGCCTCTCATGGTCCTCTTCATCGACTGCCACCAAACAGCCGCATCCTTCTCCAATTGCAAGGTCGCCAACTTGACCTTACTGCCTTCCGGTGTCTCCAACACCTCAAAGATTGTCTCCACTTGCCGAATCCAATTGTCAGCCGCAACTGGGTCTGACTTTCCCTCGAATACAGGTGGTTCCATTCTCTTGAACGATTCCACCAGCTTAATCGCCTCAGGCACTGGATTCACCGGCCCCCTTCCTTGGTTCATGGCCACTGCATTCAGCGTCTGGTAGACCCTTGCAAGTTCGGTCTCCAGATCCAAACCTTCCCCATTCCTAGCTCCTCTTCTCGACATATTCTGATGCAAAAGATCCATCAAATTCGAAGTATAAGACATGAATTTAAACCAACTTGCATTTCATTGAATTCCAAAGTTTATACATTCGAATTAAAACATTTTTTACATCAGAAATGAAAGAAATAGAAGCTACAACAATCTAACTCCTACGGTTCCTCTTTGCTTCTCGAAGTTCTCCCCGTAGTTCATCAACTTCATCCTTCAGCACATCTGTCAGGTTCTTTCTCTTCTCAAGTTCCCACACTCGATGGCTAAGGACAGAAAAGTCGTCCTTCCGCTTCGCCAGCTGAGCTTCCAATAAGCCGACTCTCTCTCTCAGGGTTTCCACCTGCCTCTGAAGAGAAGTCACAGTGCTACTCAGAACTGGTCCCTCTTCTTCATCAGAAGAAGAATCGTCAGATGAATCTGGAGGTGGGGTAATCTCTCGAGATTCAGGCCACTCCTCCTGATCAGAATCTGCTTACCCAGGGTGATACTCATCCTCAGAATCAGCCTGTCCAAGATGGTACTCTTCCTCAATAATATGCCAGTCGTCGTCTCCAGCAGGGTCGAAGTGATCAGCCATCTTAGAAAGTAGGGAGGAAGAAGCATAAGTCATAGAGCAACACAAATGTAAGTCACTTACATTTAAATCTTTAAACTCAAACACACGCTCTAATGTCCACTTCTAGGGTGTCGTTCCTTATAAATTTGTACAAGTGTAGAAAGCGTAGAAAAGCGTGGCTCTGATACCACTCTGTAACGCCCCGAATTCCAAATATACTGAATTCGAGATGTTCTACAGGATCTTTTCACTTTCTTCAGTACAACTTTACAAGGAATTTAAACTTTTCACTTTACATCAGAGTTTACATCATATATTACACTTTTCATTTGCACAGCGGAAGTGAAAATTTACAGCATTTACATAAATGTACAACAACATGGTAAAATCTTTATGCATCATTCCTCTTTAACATGTAATTCATCCTACATACAAAACTGTGGGAACGTCAGTTTATTCAACCGACGATAATTATACATGGCCATCCTCTCTATGCTAGAATCAGTATAACGATTCTCATTTCTTAACAAATCACAAACTTGTTCACATTCAAACATAAAAGAAAAGAGGGAAATCTTAATGATGTCGTGTTGTGATTGTGCACTTAATCCTTAATGCACTTATTTAATTTACATGACACTAATGCACACTTGTTCGGATTCTATGCATCCCATACTACATAGGTCCGAGGGCAAGCCTCTTAATCGTTCTTCATTTTTGTAGGGTTCAATCCCTCGCCATGACTTAATCCACTACTGTAATTACGGTAAGTATCTTAGATATTTTCCGACCTACGAACTCATGTCTAGGCACTCTGGAGGGAATCCCATCGCTGACATGACTCATCATGCAGACCTCTTGTGGTAATTCAGCTCTCACCATAGACATGACACCACCCGTAGTCTTCAAACATCCCACGAGCGTCGCCACTGGGACGGTACTCTGGAGTAGTATCCTCACCCAGACTCATCATGGGAATTCCTGGGATACGCTCTCGCCGCTATCCAATAGCCCTCATACTCAATGTTTTTCTCTTACTTTCATCACATCTCCACTATGTACTAGTCCTTAATAGAATCATGAATAAAAATTAAAGTTCTGGAGTTAGCCTCTCCACTAAACCGGACTTATTCATTCATTTCAATACATGACCAACCTTGGTCTTTAAATTCTCATTTTTCATTTCATTTCCATTGCCGGGGGAGACTTAGCTACTCCTTTGTTCAATTTCCAATTCACAACTTTCACTTTGAGCAATTCTAACTCATGAATTCATTTTCATTGCCTCAGCATATCATGTTCTTAATTTTCATATTCATGTAATTCTTCATTCAAAGTATGACTCATTTCATGTGAATTTCTCAATTCAAACTATGATTCATATAAATTCATACAGCAATAGAAAGAGTTCATCAACATCAATCATAAAGTTCACAACTCTTAGCAGTAATCAAAAAATGAAATCTCTGTCATATCAAAATCTACTCTGTACAGTCGACTTGAAAAAAAAGACCAGTCGACTTGTTCAGTCAATACAAGTTCTTCATAAACACTCGGGAGAGTCGACTGCTGCACATGGCCAGTCGGCTGTCCCGCAATTTTTCATGTTCAAAATGTTATCCACGTGACAGTCGACTGTCAACAAATCAGTCGTCTGTCCTGGTCTCAACAGTACATATCCATGTTCAGCTCAGTCGACTTGTTACTCGCATTAAGTCGACTGGGCAGGTTCATATCTCAAATTAAGGGATTATCTTTCTTACAGTTCTTACATACACTTGCATCATGATGTCAATTTACAGTATACATGCATTCATGTCTCATAAACACGAAATCTCTTAATTGTTCTGTAATACCGCAATATGGAATTTCAAGTAACTAACATTGTCTTTTCTTCAAGGAAGTGTTTAAACATGCATTTATGCTTATTCATAACTTTCTTGCAGAGGTGAAAATATTAATCTCAATCCATTACAATAGAATAACACAATGGAAAAATACTTCATTTCATGGAACTACTGAATTATTCATAGTTTAAACAAAGCATCGGTCGACTGTTCATAACACCAGTCGACTGCACAGATCATTCTTAGTTTTATTAATCATCGCTAGTTCTTTTTCCACATGCTCATGGCTCCTCAGTCATGTATACCATGAAGAATATGAATTTAGCCTTACTATTTCATTTTAATTATACACATTTATGCCATGAAACTTCTAACAAAACATGTAACAGATGTCTCGTACCAGTCGACTTATCCAAACGGCAGTCGACTGTACCGACCCAAAACGTCATTGTTTGCAGTGCTAATATTTCACTAATAGTCTTCCACAATTATCATCATAAACATACTCAAGCAATTATAGTACGTTTGAATTTACTTCTCATGAGCATAGTAATAATCATCACACATATGGCATATTTTCTACTTTAGAAGTCCTGAGAAACACCCACCTTATTGACGAAGTAATCGAAGTCCAGAAAAGCTCCTTAATGCAACGCACCTTCCTTGTTCCTTGCTCCTTGCTCCTTGCCGAAGATCTCCAGATGATGCCCGGTCTCCACAAACAACACACACACCTCTCTCACAATAATAATCTCATAAAATAATCTTAGTGTAAAGAACAATGGATGAGAGGGGGGGTATTTATACACCAAAAGGAGTGAGATGGAAGGCTAGGATTCAGTAGATGGTTATAGGATCAAAGGCTAGGATTGACTAGGGGGTTGTAAAAACTACCCACACCTTGCATAACCGCCCATGACTCCAACCCACTACTTACTCCAACCGGCCAAACAAGGGTGTGCTCTACACGTGTATGTAACATGCACGTGTGTGCACCAATCACCTTACTAGAACTTGTACACAAATGACAAGTCTAAAAAAAAAAGATGCTACACATTCCATGTTGAAAAAAAAATGATAAAAGGGATTAAATCCATGGGCTTAAATTAATTGGGCCAAAATAATTATTTTAGAAGAAAAATAAGCAAATTAACATTTGGACTTTAGGAAAAATACTTTATAAAAACAATATTCCTACTCATCATGTTGAAAATAATAGCAAAAACATTACACGTGCACATCATGTGTAAAAGTAAATAATTTTTCATATGTTTGAAAAATCAGGGTATTACATCACTCCCTCCTCAGAATAGTTCCATCCCCGGAACTACGGTTAAGAGTGAGAAGACAAAGATACAACACAACACAAGAACAAAAAAAAATACAAAGATACAATCAAGCAAAAAGCTCAGGATAGTCCTTCAACATCCTCTCCTCAGATTCCCAAGTAGCCTCTTCGACCAAGTGGTTTCTCCAGACTACCTTGACCATCGGTATCGTCTTATTCCTCAAGATTTTCTCCCTACGGTCAACAATCTCTACAAGAGACTCGATGTAATTCAGATCCAACTGCAAACCTTCCGGCACTTCAGGCAAATGATGACTCGGATCTGGAATGTAACCTCTCAGCATAGACACATGAAAGACATTGTGCACTTGAGATAACTCTTCCGGTAATTCAAGCCGGTAAGCAGTTTTTCTGATCCTTTTCAATACTTATACGGGCCTATAAACCTCGGGGCTAACTTCCCGCCTTTGCCAAATCGAACCACACCTTTACTGGGCGATACCTTCAGAAAGACGAAGTTACCAACCTCAAATTCAAGGTCCCTTCTCCGGTTGTCTGCATAGATTTTCTGCCTGCTCTGAGCTTCCACCAACCTCTTCCTGATCAGATCAATCTTCTCAGAAGTTTGCTGTACAAGCTCAGGACCAAACAACTAACGCTCCCCAACTTCATACCAACAAACAGGAGTCCTGCACTTTCTGCCATACAAAGCTTCGTACGGCGCCATCCCAATGCTAGCCTGAAAACTGTTGTTTAGCAAATTTGAAATGAAGGATTAGAAGATTAATATAGTAAAGAAAGAAATTTTATTGTGTGATGGATGTGAATTTCTCATTTGAGAATAGTGTGAAAAATATGAAATGTGAATATTCGTTAGTGATGTGAATTTCAATGTGGAATTACATAATTGATCTATGCAGAACAACCGACTGGGTTGAATGACAGTCGACTGCCCTGTAAATGATATTTTAAAATTGAACGTTGCGGAACAGCCGACTGGCCATGTGCAGCAATCGACTCTTCCGAGCAGTTTACTGAAGGATTTTGTTTGACTGAACAAGTCGACTGGATGAGTTCTAAGTCGACTGTTCAGAGCACTTTTGACATCTCAGAAATTCTATGAATTGTTTTATGATAAAGATTGTGAATTTTATGTTGAATATTGATTGTGACAGTAAACTCTATTTGTCTTTGCATGAATTAATATGGAGTGAATCATTTATTTGAATTTATGAAAGTTATATAATTGTGGAACTATGGACATGGAAAAGAAAATCTATGGTGATTATGAAAAATGAACTCATGAGCTGGAAGTGCTCAGATTATTTTAGTAATTGTGAATTGGAATTGAAATGAAAGAGTAGCTAAGTCTCCCCCGGCAATTGGAAAGAAAATGAAATGAAATATTGAAATGAAAGACCAAGGTTGGTCATGTTTGAATAAATGAATAAGTCCGGTTTAGTGGAGAGGCTAACTCTAGAGCTTTGATTTTGTTCATGATTCTAATAAAACTAAGGACTAGTACATAGTGAAGATGTGATGAAAGTAAGAGAAAAACATTAAGTATGAGGGCCATTGGATAGCGGCGAGAGCGTATCCCAGGAAGTCCCATGATGAGTCTGGGTGAGGATACTGCTCCAGAGTACCGTCCCGGTGGCGACGCTCGTGGGATGTTTGAAGACTACGGATGGTGTCATGTCTACGGTAGGAGCTGAATTACCACAGGATGTCTGCATGATGAGGCATGTCAGCGATGGGATTCCCTCCAGGGCGCCTAGACATGAGTTCGTAGGTCATAAAATATCTAGGATACTTACCGTAATTACAGTAGTAGATTAAGTCATGACGAGGGATTGAACCCTACAAAAATGAAGAACGATTAAGGGCTTGCCCTCGGACCTATGTAGTATGGGATGCATAGAATCCGAACAAGTGCGCATTAGTGTCATGTAAAATAAATAAATGTATTAAGGACTAAGTGCACAATCACAACACGACATCAATAGGGTATCCCCTTTAGTTTGATATGTGACAAGTTTGTGTTTGCTAAATATGGAAAATAAGTTATACTATTTCCGGCATAGAGAGGATGGCCGTGTATAATGATCGTCGGTTGAATAAACTGACGTACCCACAGTCTTATATGCAGGTAAATGGCTTGATAAAGATTAAAGATGAACAAATGCTTAAAGATTACTCAATGTTGTTGTATATTTGTTTCATTGTTGTAAAGTTTACTTCCGCTGTGCAGTGTAAATTGTAATGTATTCATGTAAACTCTGATGTAAAGTGAAAAGTTCAAATTTCCTTGTAAATTGTACTAAAGGAAGTGAAAAGATCCTGTAGAACATCTCGAATTCAGTGTATTTGGGATTCGGGGCGTTACAAAAACTTACATGAAGCAACATGACCCGTACAAACAACAAATCCCCTCCAACAACCCTGGAGGGTAGGCCGACAAATAAGCTCGGTCCAGCAAAATTGTATGTACGTCAGTATAGCTTCGTACACTGCCACACCCACCTGAAACTAGTCTGGTTGGATTTTATCATCCGCCGATATCTGCCTTCTCCTCGCTGGGGGGGACCCCATTTTTGGGCCCAAGCCCCGCAGGCCGACTTATGATACCACGGCACATGCACAGCAACCGCACCCTCCCACCATCTCTACTACTCATCCTCCAGAAGCGCCAACAGCTCCCACAGCCGCTACCAAAGAGAAAGTCCTGAAGATGATACTTTCACCTCTCTCACGATTGTGCTATCTCAGGCAATTTCTCACCAAACAACTATCTCGCTCACCCCATCAAAAACCACGCTCAAGGAGAAAGCTGTGGAGAGGATACCTTCACCTCTCTCACGCTCTTGCTCTCTCAGGCAATTTCTCACCACACAGACTCATCTCGACTCTTACTCCCAATGAGGAAAGAGGCGATGTTGTTACGAGACAATGGACTAAGACTCTTACTCCCAGCAGAAGAATGACTGGTGGCCCATCGGCTATCAGAGGTGTCTGCCGCAGGCGGATGCCTAACACTTGAACTTTTTAAGGCCGAAAGCCCTAGATAGGTGGCTCCCCTGCCGTCTCTGTCTTCCTTTGGGTATGCGGCTCTGAGGACTGTCTGTCCGAAGGAGACAGGGATGGGAGGCGCGCCGATCGATGTCCGGGGCCTAGGAGACGAGAGTCTGCCGTTGTCTGGTATTTTTAGGTATATCAATCTGAGCCCATAGTTCGGCTTAGATTGGTATACTTAAAAATATCAGGTTCGGTTGATAAAGGTTCGGGATCGAGAGCTCGAGCATGGTGGCTCTCTTCCCGCCCTCGAACAATTTGGGGTTTTGGCTTTCAGGGCCGTAAGTCTCGAATTGTTCGCAGGTGAGAGGGGTGCCGACCAAATCCCAGAGCTCGGGGCGCTTGCCGAAGTCGAGCGCCTTAAATCTTTATAGTAAACTTTTGGGGTGGAGTAGTGGGGTGTCATCACCGCACGTAGTGGGTCACAAGGCCTGAAAAGGTCAGAGCCCTGCTCGAGGTTGATGCCCAGCGTCCGATCCGTTGGCCTGTGCTCAGTGACCATTGTGCGGAAACTGAAGGGTCGCCAACCGCGTGCCTTGGTGATGTCACTATCGCGAATTTCTAGGAGCAGTTATCACGATTTTCTAGGAACGGTTTTGCGAAAATCTAGTAACTGGTTTTGCGAGAATCGAGGAGTCTTTTTGTGCTCTATATATATCCCCCACCCCCTTTCTTTTTCATTCTTCACTTTTGCTCTCTCTCTCTAGAAAACGGTGTCCTTAGAGCTTCTCTCTCTAGTCCGCTGCATTCGTTCGTCTCGTCGAAGCCGATCAGGTTAGTTCAGTCGTTTTTTTCTTTAGTATGTCTAGGGCTCAGTCCGTCTCCTCGGCTTCGACCTCGAGGGAGGAGGACGACCCCCACACGGGCCTCGCTGACTTGACGTCCTGGGAGGAGGATACCACAGTGTATGATGTGAAGCCCCTTTGCGTTAGGAGGTCGTTCATCGTACAGAGCAGTGACTCTGAGGAGGAGGGAAGCGACAACTCGGATGAGGTGGAGCTATTGGACCTGGTGTCGGACGACAGTGAGGAAGAAGGAGAGGCTGAAGTGTCGGAGGTTCGGAAGAAGGGCAAGGGGGGAGTGTCGACGGTTCGGAGGAAGGGCAAGGGGGCCGGCTCTTCTTCGACGGCGACCGTCCTCGAGCCACTGGCCACCCATTCTCTGGAGAAGGCCAAGAAGAAGAGACAGCTGAGAAAGAAGTGGACGATGCCCAGCAGCCCGGACAGGATGACCCCTGCTCGCGATTTGGCGACTGGGTTCTTATTGCAGCCGAAGTCGATCAGGCACGATCCTGACGACCTTTCAGATAAAATCTTGTACGGGGTGCAGCCGTCTTCCCCGAGTTGCCAAAAGATAAAGATGGACGCCACACCATCAATCCTGGAGGTAGGCAACTTGGACGTCATTCGCTCGGCCTTTCACATTGGGCTAGAGTACGAGTTGATGTTGACGAGCCTGGGTCTTCGGCCCACCGACCCTCTGTCGGAGTGGTACTGCATCTTCCCGGCTGACGCGTTCGGCTCCAGATTGCGGTTGTCGATCCACTTGTTTATCCTAGAGGTGCTGAATTGGGCATCGGTGCCAATGCAGTATGGGCCGAATTCATGGAAGCAGATGGTGTGCTTCGTGCTGCTATGTGAGGAGAGGAAGTTGCCGCTGAGGTTGGATGTCTTCCGCGCGATGCTGGGAATCAGCTCGTCCGGGGAGTTCGAGGGCATTTTTTACATCTCCCTTCGGGGCCAAGGGAAAGTAGTCCATGGCCACCCGGACTCGATCAAAGAGTGGAAGAGGAAGTACTTTGTCATCCGGAGCCAAAAGCCTTGGGACATTCCCACTCGGTGGAATTTCTACAAACCGAACTTCAAATGTGCCGAGGCGGAAGGACCTGTCCGCCGAGCAGTGGGGGTATGTAGAGTGCCTTCGGAAGGGGAACAGCATCAGCTGGCCGAAGGTGACGGAAGGTCATATGGCCCACGTCGGACTGAGCTCGGCCACGTCTAGTATGTAGTTTGTTCCATTTTGCTCATTCTAGTATTCTTTTGCGCTCATTGTTCTTAATGGGTCTTCTTGCAGGTATGGACCCCGAATCGATCAAGGCTAGAAAGATCGCCCTGAAGAAGCAGAGGGTTGAGGAGGGTGAGCAAGGGAAGAAAGCGAGGGGGTCCTCGCAGGTCGTCTCTGATGCCCCTACCGAACTGAGGGTGAAGAAGGTGCACCCTGAGGAAGGCAAGGAGGTGCTCATGACGCCGAGCCCTGGCGAAAAGACGGTGACTGACCGCGCCAAGGGGTAGGTACCTCCGCTCCGGGCCGATGCTATGAAAATCGTGGGTGAGGAGATGTTGCAGCCGTGGGCCCCGGACTGGTCGATCCGGAAGGGCGATGGCTTGACCGAGGGGGCCATCGCCATCGAGGTCGCCGATAAGCTGGCGACCCCCCGGGATCGGCAGAGCATGAGCAATGACACCCTGGAGGTGGCCTACGTGCGGTTGGCGCAGGCGAACGTCCTGGTAAGGTCTACCGGTCCTTTTTTTACACAAATTTTTATACAACGCAATTCTTCTCTCGAACCAACGTTTGTGTTGCAGGCTTGTTTGGAAGGGGCCCAGGTGATGAAGCTTCACGAGAAGGCCCTGGCATAAGAGAGGAAGCGAGCGAACAAATACCAGCGGGAGATGAAGGAGATGAAGATCGAGCTCGAAGGCTCCCACAAGAGGGAGCAGGAGATGAAGGCCGAGCTCGCCTCTATGGAGTACGAGTGAGCTCGGAAGGTGGGCTTGCTAAGGAAGAAGTTCGCCAAGGAGAAGGACCTGCTCACAACGAAGGCACAGGATATGATAATCGAGGCCTAGAACGAGGTCTACGAGAAGGCCCTGAGTCACGTGAGGCACTTCTACCTGACCATCGATTTGACCGATTTCGATTATGACATGGTGATCGAGCCGAAACCGAAGACTCCCGAAGGGGCCGAGCAAGACGAGGAGCCCATCGCCCCGGCTGTGGACCCTCCCGTCGACCAGGCAGATCCAAAAGGGGGGAATTAAGCCGCTTGCCTCCTTGTTTTTGTTTTCTCTTTCTTCTTTGTTGTATTTGCCAACCGCGGACCGGCCACCACATTTTTGTATTACGAATTTGATTTATGAAAAAGAATTTTTTGTTTGGCCAAGTGTTTTGACTTCGACCGTTTATTTTGGGGAAGTGTAGCTTCGCCGAACATACCTTCTGGATTATTTTTGTTTGGCCAAGTGTTTTGGCATTTGGAATGATTTTGTTTTCCCCTGTTAGGTGTCGGCCCTTCTTTCTGAGGCGGACCCTCGCCACTCCGATGTGGCGTGGCTTCAAAGCAAGATCAAGGTCCTTGAGTCCACGTTGGTCCGTTACCGGGAGGGGGCTCGCGATCAGGATACCGCATTTCACTACTACCGAAACAAATCCGAGGTGCTGAGTGTGGAGGCGACCAAGTTGAAGAGGTTGATGGTAGATCGCGATCTAGGCAGCGCCAGCCTTGGGCATACCATGTCAAGTGCCTCGGTGTAGCGACCCTCGTCGGAGAGGCTCCTTCACAATGTTATAGTGGAAAAGGAGATGGAGATACAACGTTACAAGACGATGCTAGACATGTTCGGGACGAGGACGGGCTCTTCTTCGGGAGGTCATCGATTGGAGGGCGTTCCCGCAGCGCTGATGTTACTGGAGCATACCCGGCCGGTCGATGCCCAGAGCTCCGTGGCCGGTGTTTCGACTTTGGCCGATCCCAAGGTTCACTGTGACGAGGAGGGAGGTCCCAACCGTTCGGTTGGAGTCAGGCTATCCTGTGTCGGACTCGAGGGGCACTGAGAAGTCTTTGATTTTTCTCTTCTTTAGTTGAGTGGAGTGGTTTGTAACGTTCTTGTTCTTCCGATGGTGCTTAATTAATAAAAGAGTGTGAATAAGGAGTTTTGTTTCTCTTTTTGTTCTTGTAATCCTGTTTTTTGGGAGAACTACCGAGGGCGAGAAGATCGGGGCTACCAAGGAGTCGAGGGTCGGCGCCCAGTGTTCTGACTTGGGCACCATAGCTTGAGAAAGCTACACATGTGCTTGACATTAGTTCGGAGCTACCGAGCGGCACAGGGTCGGCGCCCAGTGCTCTAACTTAGGCTCCATAGCTTGAGAAAGCTACCCATGTGCTCGACGTTGGTTTGGAGCTACCGAGCGGCTGAGGGTCGGTGCCCAATGTTCGGACTTCGGCTCCATAGCTTGAGAAAGCTACCCATGTGCTCGACGTTGGTTCGGAGCTACTGAGCGGCTGAAGGTCGACGCCCAGTGTTCGGACTTGGGCGCCATAGCTTGAGAAAGCTACCCATGTGCTTGGCGTTGGTTCGGAGCTACCGAGCAGTTGAGGGCAGTGTTCTAAAAAGCGGTCTAGGCGGCCGCCTAGGCAGCGCCTAGGCACTAGGCGGCCCCCCAACGCCTCGACTAGGGCCTAGGCATTTATGAAAATCGGAAATGGGTTCTAGGCAGCTAAAATCGGACCTAGGCGGCGTTTAATCGGTCTAGGCGGACTAGACCCGCTTAGGCCTTAAGTAATTTTTTTAAAAAAAAGTAAAAAAAACCCACCGCTCTCGCCTTAAGTAATTAAAAAAAAAACCCACCCCTCTCACTTTCTCCTCCTAATAAAATTTAAGCCTATCTTTAGTTTTTTTTTGTCTTGCATAATTTGACATGTATTCGCACTCTCACAGCAATCATGTTAAAACTTACAAGTATGGACTTTAATATCACTAACGCAGCCAAATAAGTGAAGTTATGCACCAAAGGGGAAAGTTTATAAGAAGTATCATGTGCCAACAACTTCAAGGCTCAATCAGTCTACCAGATTATAAGTAGTATGCTTTTCCTCATTAGTGAAGCTATTTATTCATCTTCTATTTTCAGCTCCTAAAATGTCACCCAGATCTACAAATCTTTCCAAAGCAATCTATGGATGGCCAATCCACTTAGTATGGGACAGCATGTCATGAGATGGGAGGAAGTTATCTGATTTAAGTGTGGTTATTAGTTAAGGTTGTTCATCGTTATCAAGCATATCATGAGATCATCTATCAACTTTACATTTATTCTCTCTTTAGAACTTGTTTTCTTTTATGAGTAGCCACAATGTGGTTACATCGGATATGGAGAAGATAGAGTCCTCATGTTCACCGATACAATAATACACCGATTCGACTATGTGAAGCCTATCCTACAATTGCAAAGAGAAAAAGTTCAATAGTAAGAATGAGTAGCAATAAAGAGTAAAAAGGAGTAACAATAAAATAAACCCAAAAGATCGATAAATAAATAAATAAATAAATTAGAAAAACCACCTACCGCCTAGCCGCTTAATCCCCGATTACAAGGTCTAGGCGCTAGGCCCCCATCGGCCGCCCGACTACCGCCTAGCCCTTTTTAGAACATTGGTTGAGGGTCGGCGCTCAGTGTTCTGACTTGGGTGCCATAGCTTGAGAAGGCTACCCATGTACTCAACATTAGTTCAGAGCTGTCGAGCTGCTGAGGGTCGGCGCCCAGTGTTCTGACTTGGGCGCCATAGCTTGAGAAAGGTACCCATGTGCTCGATGTTGGTTTGGAGCTGCCGATGCTGGTGAAGTTTAACAAAAAGTACTTTTATACTTGAGCCTTTTAATACATGAAGAGAGGCGCTAACGGCCTTTTACACAGGGCAGGTTACAAAAGTGTTATTTACATAAATCAAACTAAAAACTCTACTTCTGCCCTTCCAAAAATTTGATCAGATG
Source organism: Hemerocallis citrina (assembly GCA_017893485.1). Taxonomy (NCBI): domain Eukaryota; kingdom Viridiplantae; phylum Streptophyta; class Magnoliopsida; order Asparagales; family Asphodelaceae; genus Hemerocallis; species Hemerocallis citrina. Next base: position 240,531,749 of record CM030360.1, on the reverse strand, counting down.
TTCGGCGTTCCAGGGTCTTTTAACCGCTCGGCCCTCCATATCCACGAGTCGGTAGGTGCCCGGGCGTATAACCTCGGCTACCTTGTAGGGGCCTTCCCAGTTGGGGGCCAGCTTTCTTTTTCTCGTGGGGTCGGAGACGGACAATTTCCGGAGCACGAGGTCTCCGGCCTTGATGTCAGTGGGGCAGACTTTCTTGTTGTAAAACCTTTCGATCCGCTGTTGGTAGATGTTTCTACTTACGGTGGACTTCTCCCTGACCTTGGCAATGAGGTCCAGCTTGGTCCTTAGGCCGGATGAGTTGTTGGCTTCATCGAAGGCCATGATGCACGGAGAAGGGAGGCCGATCTCGATGGGGATAACCGCCTCCGTCCCATAGGTTAGATTGAACGGTGTTTCGCCCGTAGGAATTCTCTTTGTAGTCCGGCGTGCCCACATCACGCTGGGCAGTTCTTCTACCCACTGTCCCTTGGAGGAACTGTCGAGGCGCTTCTTTAGGCCGTCGAGTATCTGTCGGTTCGCATTCTCCGCTTGGCCGTTTGACTGAGGATGGCATATGGCAGAGAAGCACTGTTAGACGTCGATGTCTTCGCAAAACCTACGAAAGTTCTGGCCCGCGAATTGGGTCTCGTTGTCCGTGATAAGGACCTGAGGAATTCCGAACCGGCAAATGATGTTTTTCCATAAAAACTGTTGGGTTTGTCTCTCGGTGATTGTTGACAGGGGCTCGACCTCGATCCATTTTGTGAAATAATCGATGACGACTATTAAGAATTTTCTCTGTCCAGTTGCCACGGGAAAGGGCCCGACCAAGTCCATCCCCCACATGGCGAACGAGGTCGAACTGGCCAGCAAGCGAAGGTTGGCCTGAGGAAGTCTCTTGATATAGGAGAATCTTTGGCACGGACCGCACCTCTTGACTAGGTCTTGAGAGTCTTACAGCATTATTGGCCAATAATACCCGAGGTTTAGGGCCTTCCTGGCTAGCAATCTACTTCCCATGTGACATCTGTCGATCCCCTCATGAAGCTCTTTAAGCGCGTAGCTAGCTTCCTCATTGGCGAGGCAGCGGAGGTAGGGCTTCCCGTCCGCTAGGGTGTACGAGCATTTGAAGAGGACATTGTTGATCATGACGAACCTTTCAGCTCGAACTCTGATCCTTCTCGCCTCGGCCCGATCTTCGGGGAGCTCGGCCTTTAGTAGAAACCTTCGGATTGGGGAGGTCCAGTCATCCGGACGGGCCTCGTCGTTTATGCACATTGTCTCGGGGAGGTCGATGCTCGGCTTCAGGAGGATTTTGATGAGTACTGTTCGGTCGAGGCCGTCGAAGGTTGAGGAGGCAAGTTTTGACAAGGCATTCGCCTGGGCATTCTGCTCCTTCGGAACCCTAAGGACTGTGGAACATTTGAAGGACGACAGGAGTCGCCAGACCACGACTAAGTATCTGATCATTCGGTCGTCACGCGCCTCATACTCCCCCGTGATCTGGTTGACCACGAACTGAGAGTCGCTGAAGGCCTTAATCTGCTTCGCGCCAGCCTGGTGTGCCAGGGTTAGTCCGGCAATCATAGCCTCATATTCCACCTCGTTGTTGGAGGCTGGAAAGTTGAGGCGGAGAGAATACTGAAGGAGGAAGTGGTCGGGGCCTCGCAGGATGATCCCAGCACCACTCCCGGATTCACAGGAGTATCCATCAACATAGACTTCCCAGGTCGGATCCGAATCTTCGCTGTTGGGTAGTTCGAATGTAACCCCTATTTTCATTAATACGTATTTTAAAATATTTTTCCCTATTTAAATCCTCAATATCCTTTAACTATTTTTCTCTAATTAATTTTATTGTTTAAACTATTTTTATGAACCTAAATAGTTTGACTATTTATTCAAAGCTCAAGTTTGTATTTTTGATTTTACTATTTAATTAATATGAGCCCAGGTTGTATTTTGATTTTATTATTGGTTAATATGAAACCCAATTGTTTAATTCTAAGCCCAAATTCGTATTTGATCTTATTAAATTAATTCGAGCCCAATTGTTTAGCCCAATACCCTAATTATTATTTTATTTTGTTATATGCCCAATTATTGAAGCCCAATTTCATATTTGATTTTAATTAAATATTTTAAGCCCAAGCCCATCCAATAATCCAGAACCCATATGCTTGTACAGATTTATTTTCCTACCCCTTCCCTATACAATATATTTTCTCCCCCACTTTTCTGTCCCGTACTCCTCCCCACTTCTCTATCCCGTACCTGCACACTCCCCCACAACCTACTAACTACCCCCACTTTCTACCCCACTACATTATTATCTATTATATTATTTATATATACCCCTTACTCCCGTTTCACTCTCTCTTCCATTCCCTCCCTCTCTGTTTCTCTACCAAACAGAGAAACTAAACAAAACCCGAACACATTCATCCATCTCCTTCTCTTCCATCGCCAGTTTCCCCTCACCGCTTCCATCTTCTTCCTCTCCACTCCGCCTGCGTGCCAGTCGCACCCCTCGTCTTCGCCTCGCCAGTGCTCCCTGCTGGCGCCGTTGCTCTCCGTCGTCTTCCCCGTTCGTCCACCCAGTCTCGACAACCAGCGCCGCCGCTCAGCACCCTCTGCCGTCGTCTTCAACCTCCGAAGCACCAACCAGCATTCCTCCACCGCCGCTCGTCGCAAGCTCGCCCTGATCCCCGCCTTCCCCGTTCGAACTCGCCTTCGCCATTGCCGAAGCCAGGACTCCACCTTCCCGCCGAAGCACTCCGCCTTCTCCCCTCCAGTCGCGCCGTTCAGTCGCAGCACCCATCCACCACCGCGTCTCTCAGCCGCCGTGCTCGACCTCCTCTCCACCGCAGGGCCCCGAACCTCCCGCCGTCACTCGAGCCTCCCGCTTGACCAGCCCCTGTTCCTCTCGACTGCTCCAGTCGAAGTCTCCCCCAGTCACGAGCCCCTGTGCGTCGTCGACCTCTTCTCTCGCCTCTCCCAGTCGCGCGCCGCCGCCTGAGCTCTCCTCGTCGCGTCGCTGCCTGTGCTCCGAAGTTGCACGCTCTCTCCCTGTCTCCCGCCATATCTCTCTCTCCCCCTCTCTCTCTCGTCATTTGAGAAGATAGAAGAAGGAGACACAGTCTGGATTCTTGCTGTTGGGATAGTTACTGTTTGGTGCGTGGGATTTGACTTTGTTTTATGGGTGGTTGGGTTACTGTTTGGAGTTGTGTGGGGGTGTTTGCTGTTGTGTTGGGATCTATTTGTATTGGTGTTTGGTGTTGTGGAGTAGGAGATTGGACTGAAGTGTTTGCTGTCTTGGAGTTTGTAAAGGCGGATTGTTGTTATTTTGGAGTTTGCCTTGTGGAGTTGCATTTTGAGGTTGTTGCTATCTTGGAGCTTATTGAAGGGGTTGTTGCTGTCTGCTATTTTGGAGTTGCTTCGAGAAGTTGCTATTACTGATTTGGCATGGCTGCCATCAATATCTCGCACTTGTTCTGCTGCCCGGGATACTGATCCCGTTATTCTATCTTTAAATTCATCGTCGTCAACTAACAGGCAAGTGTCTCTTGTACAATTTTATTTGTTCTAGTACAAGCCCTTGTAAAAATACCACAAGTATATTATTTTTTACTCCAATTCGCATTCATAAGTCGAATTAATAATCGTTTCCATACCTAATCCGTCGATCTGTATTCACATGTGATCGTGAGTACTTTGTTCTCGTATGCATGACACGAACACAAAAATTAATACACACATTTATACTCTTATAATTATACATGATGTTGTGCATAAATTGCTTGTTACTAGGTTGCATGTTGTTATAATATATTTTATTCTTGATTAAGTGTTATGTATGCCATTAGTTGCATCATATATTTTATAAGCCCTGAAATATGTTTCTGCCTCGTATAAGTCTTGATACTCGATCTTGTCATGTTACCCTTGCCATGTTACCCGTCCCTGTTGTTGCATGTAGTTATTGTTCGTGTTGATTAAATTAAAAAGATAACAAGCTGGGGTATAAAGAGAAAAGATTTAGTAGTGAATAATATAGAAGAGCGTACTCGGTCGGGGGCTCGTGGTTCCTCGCTCCAAATTTGTAAGTTACAAGTTACAAGTTTGCTAAATTACAGGTTACTTGACATGTTTCACGCTACAAGTTACACTACATGTTCCACATGCACGTATCTCGAACAAGATACAACTTTCCCGGGTACGTGACCTATAGAATCCACCACTAGTCTAAACGTTCACTTGATTGTGAGTAGCAACCATGTGGTATGGGACGCATGAAGTGCTACCTAGTTAGGTTAATAAAAGACATGACATGACACGTACACTTGCATAATCCGTTTACATGTTACATGGTTATGATGACTTGTTTACTTGTTTACATGTTACTAGTTCATGTTGACACGTTTACTTGCTTACTCGTTTACATGTTACATGTTCCTATGGATTATTTACTTGTTTATATGCATGCTATTTGTTCCATGGAGTCTTGTTCTTGATTTTGTCACATGTTGTATTTGCTCTATTATATGATTCTTGATTCTCTGTTCTTTCCTGCTTTTGTTTTATTCTATATTGGTCCCGTTGCTTGTACCACTTGCGGCCCGTGACTTGCATTAATGGGTACCTCTTTGTCTTTTCCTTTGTAATAATATACTTGCAGGCCTAGATGGAGAACTACCTGAAGGTGTTGCTGAACAGAGATTCTTGTCTTGTTTAATTTCATGTTATTTTAATTCTTGTTTTATTCATGTAATCCTTGTTGTAATCCGGGCGTGTTGACCCGTAACTATGTTTCTTTCCAGTTGTTGGTTATGTTCATGTAATATGTCATGTACTTTGTTATCCTGTTGTGATTTTATATGCTTTCGTGGTTGAAATTGTTATCTTGTTGTTGAGTTAAATTTACATCTTATGAATGATGTATTTGCATCATTCGCTGGGCCTCAGTTACGTGCCTGTGTTCCTGTATTCTGGAAAGCGAGGCGTGACATCGAAAATGGTGCATTCCGTGATAAATTCGGTGAGGGCTTGCCCCTTGATTGCCGTTCTTGGCTGGTAGCTGATGCCGTACAGGCTCAGCTCGATCGACCACTTGACTAAGCAGCCGGAGCTCTCTGGCTTTTGAAGTACGGCCTTGAGGGGTTGGTCGGTCAGCACTTGGATGGAGTGTGCCTGGAAATAAGGGCGGAGCTTCCGGGCAGCCATGACCAGAGCATAAGCCATTTTCTCTATTCTTGCGTACCTCATCTCGGCCAGGAGTAGGACCTTGCCCACATAGTACAGTGGCTTCTGAACACCTTCATCTTCACGGACGAGGACTGCACTGAGGGCGCTTTCTGAGGAAGATAGGTATAGCCAAAGTGGCTCGCCCGGCTCGGGCTTGCTAAGGAGAGGCGGGTTGGCGAGGTACTACTTTAGTTGTTCGAATGCCTCCTGTTGAAGGGCACCCCATTCGAAGCCCCCTTTTCCCCATGGAGCTTTGAAGAAGGGTAGGGATTTCTCCCCAGATTTGGAGAGGAAACGGCCGATGGCCACCAATCTTCCCGTAAGCCTCTGGACTTCCTTAACGTTCTGGGGAGGAGCCATGTCTATTATGGCCTGGATCTTCTCAGGGTTCGCCTCGATGCCGCGCTGGCTGACGAAGAACCCAAGGAATTTTCCGGACGAGATGCCGAAGGTGCATTTAGCAGGGTTAAGCCTCATGTTATGTGTCCGGAGTATGCCGAAGGCTTCTTCGAGGTCGGCGATGTGGTCATGTCTCTGCCGGCTTTTAATCAGCATGTCGTCAACATAAACCTCATGTTATGACTAATCAGGTCCTTGAAGACTCGGTTAACGAGCCGCTGGTATGTGGCTCTGGCGTTCTTTAGCCCAAAGGGCATGACGCGGTAATAGAAGAGACCTTGGTCCATGACGAAGGAGGTCTTTGCGATGTCCGGCGGGAACATCCGAATCTGATTGTAGCCTGAAAAGGCATCCATGAAGGACAGGAGCTCGTAACCCGAAGTCGCATCGATCAAGGCGTCGATGTTGGGGAGAGGGAAAGGATCTTTGGGGCATGCTTTGTTCAGATCTGTGAAGTCGATACAGATCCTCCAGCTTCCTCTTGCTTTCTTTACCATGACGATATTTGCTAGCCACTCGGGGTAGCTGACCTCTTGGACAAATCGGGTGGATAAGAGCTTGTCTACCTCCTTCTTTACCACTTGCTGCCTCTTTGGGGTGAATTTGCACCTCTTCTAAACGACCGGCTTTGATCCCGCAATGACGCTCAGCCTATGCATGATCAGGTCCTCGGATATCTCGGGCATATTAGACGGCTTCCAGGTGTAGCGTCCCGATTTCCGAATACCGGGAAACCGTGACACGAGCCAAGACCTTTTCTTCAATTAGTCACAATACACAGAAAAAACAGGAGAATTTAAAACTTTTTATTCAATACACAATGTGTTACAAGTTTGAATACTGTATGTAGTTTAAGTGTGCGTGAGTGCTATGGCTAGACTCTAATGCAATATTTAAATAGAACTAATTATACACAACCCGTTCCTGACAATACTCCATGACTCTGTGAGGTTGCAGAAGGGGTCAAGTCCCCCTATGCAGTCTGCTTATGGTGTCTCCGTTTTCCACTACTACCCGGCATGTCGGATCTCACTCAACAAGGTTGCAGGTGCGGTCTAGTTCCGCCACTGCAGTCATATAGTGGTGTCCATGTTTGCCACTATTGCCCAGTGTATCGGGCCTTAATCCAAAATCCAATCATAGGGTTTTGCAAACGCAGGGTAGTGCAGAGCCTACCCTGTGGCACCCTCTGGGGTCTAGCGAGCACAGGACTGCACAATGCATCCTGTGGCACCCCAGCCATGGTACTTCAGGAATTAACAGCGCGAGATACGCAACCCGTGTCCTCAACTTGTGAGATGGCACCGTACGTATCCCTTTGACGGGAAGGTAGAACAAGGACGCTTCCTATTCTAATGTCAGCAAGCCTCCGAAAGCAACATGCAGCCCATACTACATGCGACTCCATCTCAAGCCGTTTCTCCATATATAGGGATTGAACCCACGTTAAGAACTCTAATTGTACACGACCTGTTCCTGACAATACTCCATGACTCTGTGAGGTTGCAGAAGAGGTCAAGTCCCCTTATGCAGTCTGCTTATGGTGTCTCCGTTTTTCACTACTACCCGACAAGCCAGACCTCACTCGATCCCAGTATATCGGGCATCGTTCCAAAATTAAACCATAGAGTTTCGCAAGCGCAGGGCAGCGTGAAGCCTACCCTGTGGCACTCTCTGGGGTCTAGCAAGCGCAGGACTGCACCATGCATCCTGTGGCACCCCAGCCACGGTACTTCAGGAATTAACAGAGCGAGATACGCAACCCGTGTCCTCAACTTGTGAGACGGCACCGTGCGTATCCCTTTGACAGGAAGGTACAACCCACTATCACCGCCTAAGGCCTGCCTCAAGGGACAAGTTGGTCGTAAGGTGCCCCCTACAACCAACTCCTCTCTCTTCGGCAAGGGTCTGAGCAAAATGACCTTCATAAGTCACTACCCTAATGATGTCCCTGACCCGACGAACCTAGGGACGATAATATTATAACATAACATGCTAGGCCTTAAATTAGGCTTCGCAAGACAACTCTACTAGGCTTCTCAACCTAGACTTACCAGAACCCCTCCGGATCCGGTTCGTGGCTCATCGATCCAAGACCTCGGTCGTGCGAATATACATGCATGCCGCTAAGTCTTGATGGTCGATAGCCCACAACGAACTGTGTACTAGCTAACAGCTATACACGAGTAACAACCACATACGAGCTAATATGCTACGTATGAAACGATAACTACCCACGAGCCAGGCGGGCCTCGTAGGAGACAACAACGTACATACCAGCCAAATAAGCCGCGTATGAGACCCACAGCTACGTACGGGCCAGTCGAGCCACGTACGAGCACAACCGTGTGCAAACAACCATACAGGTAATCAATCCTAGAAGCAACCAAACGTGCTTACTAACAAACTTGGTCATCTAATATTAGAAGCAACAGAAGAATCTACTAATATTCTGTGGTCGGTATCCCACTAAGGAAGAATCCGAAGGCGACCTAACGGCCTTTATCGGACCAACTATCACTAGTGGTCTTCCCAACCCTCATTACTTCAACCTATAGCGCCTTAAGTACGGCACACAATTGCAAGCATCTTCCTACGATCAATCTAATCATATAACACGGCCACCATGATATTCCTATGTATGAATGTGATCAATGCTTATGCTTACATCGAGCTCACGCATGAAAAACACTACGACCCAGACATAAAGCCCACTATAGTCAAGTGTAGGTTACAAATTGATCATGAAAGCTTACTACTTATCATGACTAATCACCGCAACCCAATTTGTATAAACAAGCAACATTCCAAGGCATAGTAGGTAGTTCTACCACTACTCCTACAATCATTCTAAGCAAGTATTTGAACTTTAGCATGGTATACAACTTGCTCACCATTTAGACTAGCATGACATACAACTTACTTACAATTAAGCTAGCATGGCATACAACTTACTTGTAATTAAGCTAGCATGGCATAGGTCCATAATTAAACTAACATGGTATATCACATACCTATAATTAAGCTAACATGGTAAGTAATTTTATCATTGATCCTACAACGTCCTAGGCATAATTAATTAATCCAAGCATGGTAGGAAACTCTTAGGTTGATTCCTACAACATTCTAAGCATAATTAATTAATCCAAGCATGGTAGGAAACTCTTAGAATTTGTCCTACATCATTCTAACATCATTAAGCATGCTAGATATTTTTAGAATAAATCCTACCATTAACTAAGCATGAAACATGATAGGATATTTTTAGAATACATCCTACAACATTTTAAGTATAAAAGCATGGTAGGATATTTTTATAAACAACCCTACAACATGTTAAACATCAAGCATGATAGCCTATTTTTAGAAGTAGCCCTACAATTAATTAAGCATGAGAACATGGCTTCTAAGCATTTTTAGAAGTAATCCTACAACATTAGTAGCACAAATATGGCTTCCAAATATTTTTAGGGATGATCCTACAACATTAGAAGCATGAATATAGCTTCTAAATATTTTTAGAAGTAATTCTACAATATTAGTAGCATGGAAATGGCTTCTAAACATTTTTAGAAGTAATCCTACAACATTAGTAGTATAAAAATGGCTTCTAAACATTTTTAGAAGCAATCCTACTACGTTTTACTACTACTACTACTCCTATTTTAATCAAAACATAATTATCTACTACTACTACTACAACATACAACTTACTACTATTACTACTACTTCATTCTCATAAAAAAAATCACAACATACAACTTACTACTATTACTACTACTTCATTCTCATAAAAATCATAACATACAACTTACTACTATTACTACTACCTTATTAATCAACATACATGCTACTACTACTTCATTTTATTACATACTACTACTTATTATTTTAGCTTACTACTACTTAGTTGCTTACTAATCTTTGTTATTACTAGTGATAAAAAGAGATCATTTTTATTTTATTTTACTTTACAACTAGTAAAAGGAAAAGATCCCCCTTTTTTTTTGTATGTAGCTACAATTAGTGATCAAACATAAAAGAGAAGCTCTTTTTTAATTAACTACAACTAGTGATTAAAGTAGAAAGAAAGATCTTTTTTTTTTATTAGTTACAACTAGTGACCAAAATAAAAAGAGAAGATCTTTTTATTTAACTACAACTAGTGATCAAAAAGAAAAGAAAGATCTTTTTAATTAACTACAACTAGTGATCAAAATAAAGAGAGAAGATCTTTTTAATTAACTACCACTAGTGATCAAAAAGAAAAGAAAGATCTTTTTAATTAACTACAACTAGTGATCAAAATAAAAAGAGAATATCTTTTTAATTGGCTACAACTAATGATTAAAATAAAAAGAGAAGATCTTTTTAATTAGCTACAACTAGTGATCAAAATAAAAAGAGAAGATCTTTTTAATTGGCTACAACTAGTGATTAAAAAGAAAGATCTTTTTATTAGAACATATGCTTTTATTATTAGTCCAATGTTTAATCAAGTCCTACAACCCACAATGGTTGTAAAAGAATGTTCATATGCTATGTGTTTTAAGTCCTACAACCAACAATGGTTGTATGTCCAACATTATGCAATATGTGAGTTCTTAGTCCAATAACATACAAAACAACAACTACAAATTTAAAGGTGTGATCTTTATGTATTTTAGTAGATACTACTACTCTTTTTCTCTTTTACTTCTTACTACATTCTCACCCAACAATACACTTAACAAAACTCAAAGAAAACAAAACAAGAGGATGAGAAGAAGAAGTCAAACAACCAACCAAACAAACAACAAACAATCAAACAAAGAAAGCATGAAGAAACCCCCACCTTGTTTCTTTCTTTGATGGAAGAACTAGCTTGCTAACCTTCTCCTTCCCCTAGCTTTTTAGAACTCCTAAGAACCCTACAATAAAACTCTCTTTTGTTAGTATGAAACCTCTCTTTCTTTTCCTTTCTTTCTTTCTTTCTTTCTTTCTTTTGTTTTCTAAAATGTGAGAAGTGATGAAAGGAGGGGGTATTTATAGGTGGAGGAGAAGGTGGATAGTGCAAATATGCATGCACACAAGTGCAAAAAGGCCCTCCCATGAATTATGGGCCGGCCATGCCCCTAGGGGAGGTAGGGTGAGGTGGAGGGAGGTGTTATGTGGTGGAGGTGTGATGTGGGAGAGATGTTTTCTAGTAGGGGTTTTTTTTTTTGCTTAATCTTCTTATGCATACATAAACCCTAGATTAAGCCTCTTAATCAAACCCTAACCCTCTAATTAGGTTGTTATAACAAGATAAACACCTAGTCCAAAAATACACAACACACAATTCGTATAATGCACTAATCGACATACTACTCGTACGTGCGCATATGTGTCCGTATACCGGAAAATCTTTGCATAATCCGTATAAAAATAGTTAAATCCCGGAAATAATAATAAAATAAATTTTATTATTAGTTCGGAAGATCACGGTGTCAATTTGATACAATACGGATATATACTGACCGATATCTGGATACAGATAATGTCTATGAGTAAACCGGGTGAAAATCTCCAAAATATTCTAATTTTGGAATTAAACAAAATAATAATAAAATAATAATTTATATACGGTAATATCCGTCCGGGATATTACACCAGGCGAAGAGGTCGATGTTTCGACGGATGCAGCTGACTATGTTTGATTTCAGATCCTCGGCGAGGGAGCATCTCACTCAGAACCACTTCGAATCGTCCTCTGCCTCGAATGGGACTTCCTCCAGCTCGTCCGCTGGTTCAGGCTCAGGTTGGTTTCTTTCTAGCTGTAGCTCGACGGCATCGAGGGGAGACACACCCCCTCCGACCGCAGTCATGTAGCAGGACCGTGCTGCCTCCTGGTTGCCTCGGACGACACCGACCCCCTGCTTCGTGGGAAATTTCAACTTTAAGTGGTAGGCCGACGGCACTGCCTGAAGGGAGCAAAGCCCAGGTCGGCCGAGAATGGCATTGTATGCCGCCTTGACGTTCACCACCATGAAGTCCATTGATTCGGTTCGTCTGAGGGGAGTCGTACCCACTGTGACATCGAGGGTTACGATTCCTTCTATCATAACCGGGATATCGGAGAACCCGTGCAGGGTGTATCCGGCCGGCTTGAGCTTGTCCTTGGGCAGTTTAAGGTTCTCGAAGGTTTTAAGGAAGAGAATGTTTACCGAACTCCCATTGTCGACGAGGATCCGGCGGACCTCAAAGTTTACCATGTCGAGGCTAACGACGAGGGCATCGCAGTGGGGAAGACGGACGCCTTTCAGGTCCTCTCTGGAGAAAGAGACAGGGAGTAGCTGAGTCCGGGAAGACGGGAGGTCTCGGACGGCGTTCACCTCTCGGACGAACACTTTACGGGAAGTATTAGACTTCCCTCCCGGTCTGCCCTTGTAGAATGGTCTGCCCTTCAGTCCTTCAGTCCCCGTGGACACAATGTAGAATGGTCTGCCCTTCAGTCCCCCCGGTCTCGGGATCTCGCTAGGGATGGCAGTTCGGAGTGCAAGTGGGGGGCGAAGGCCTCTGGTTCCTCGTATCCTTTCGATCCCTCTGGTTTTTCCTTGTGAACTCGCGGAGGTACCCTCGTAGGATGAGGGCCTCGATCTCATCTTTCAGGACCCGATACTGGTCGGTTTCGTGCCCGTGATCCCGGTGGAAGTGGCAATAGAACCGTTGGTCTCGCTTCTTGTTGTTGCTCGGTCGAGGGGGTAGTCGGACGAGGCCCTTATCCTCTATTTCTAGGAGTATGGTGGACACGTTCTGTGTCAGAGGCGTGTACCTTTCTAAGCGGGGGACCGGAGGCACCCTCTTCATACCGACTCCCTCTTTTGTTACTTTCCTGGCAGGCTCGGTCTCATCGACCTTGCGTTTTCCCTTCCCTGTAGCTTCTTTGGCACCTTCCAGGTTTAGGGCTTCTTCCGTCCGTATGTACTTCTCGACCTGGTTGAGTAGGTTGGGGAAGTCCTGGAGGGGCTTCTTGGCCAAGGAAACCTTTAGCTGGCTATGTCGGACATTGTGCCGGAAGGCGGCCGAGGCGACCCCGGCATCGAGGGAGGAGACAAATCTTGCCTCGGTAGTGAACCTCTTGATGAAGTCACGGAGTGACTCTCCTTCCCTCTGACGGAGGTCTAGCAAAGACGCGCTCGTCTTCTCGACCTTCCTACTGGTCATGAAGTGGGCCAGGAAGTTGGCCTCCAGTTGGTCGAACGAGAAGATCGAGCCTGGGGGGAGCTTGGAGAACCACTCCCGAGCCGGACCCCAGAGTGTGGCAGGGAATGCGTGGCACAGCAGGAGATCCGAAGCACTGTGAATCGTTATGAGGGTCTTGAAGCCCTCCATGTGATCAGCACGATCACCCTAGCCGTTATAGGTCTCAAACTGTTGAGGCCAGAAATTTTGGGGTATCTCCACTTCTAGGATGGGGGCCGAGAAGGGTGGTCAGGTCAGCCTGCGGCCTAGAGCGGGGTTTGGAACACCGTTGCCGTGGTGGTCGAGGTGGTTCTCCATTTCCAGCAAGCGTCGGAGTACCTCATTTTCGCATTCTGAGAGATAGGTCGGATCACGAGTGTGGCTCCCTCCATCGCCCGTCTGGTGAGATTGGTTTAACATCTCGGCTCTGGGTGCTCCGTGGATGGCCTCCATGATTTCGTCCCGAAAGCTCCGGAACTCGGCCCTTGTGACCGCACCATGGTCAATTGGGTTGTGCTGGGGGGCGGCCTTCGACCGATGCGGCTAAGTGCTGATGTTCGTCCTTCAGGCAGAGGTCTAGAGTGGTTCGGGGCCGAGTTGGAAGCGATCCCTCCCCTAGTCTGACTCGCCCTTCGGTTCTGGATGACCCGATGAAGGTTGAGCGCGACCGGGTGAGATGAACCTTGTTGGTGACCGAGGCTGACCCTCAGATTATTCGATCCGTGAACGTCCTCGAGGGCATCCTGAAGAGGAGGCCCGTCGGGACGACGCACGAAGGTAACCGCTCTCCTGGGCTTGGGTCCCATGTGAGCACGGATTGAGGGGATGCCGCTGATGGCAAGGTTCGAGCGAATGTCCGTACAGATGGTGCGAACCTGATACGGTTTGTTTTTGGGAAGTGTGGGTGCACCAGGCGTGAGTTGTATTTGTTTGTTTTGTGGAAGGACGTGGTACTGGACGGTACGCCTGACCCTCGGCAGGAGGGGCACGAGCAAGTACTAAGGCGGAGGTTGGATGGTTGGTTCGGTAGTGGAGGCTCGGCTCGGATTTGGAAGTTCAGATCCAGGAGTCTCGTGTACCTGCACTTGGCCTAGGAACACCGGGGTTGATCCCAGTGGCAGGCCCTCCGACGGTCTAGTTAGTTACTGAAGTAGAGCAACAGTAGCTAGGGTTTTAAGAGGGAAAAGATTGATTACCTTTGAAGGTGGGAGAGGGCCTGGTATTTATAGGCATGCCAAACGGGTATGGATCCGGTTGGGCTGGGTCTGGACCCGTATACCCATGGGCCTGGTGGAGTAGAAGCCCATGGGCTTAAGGGTGATCTGATGATCATGGGTGAGAGCTTTTCGAGGAGATCAGATGGCCTAGGATGTGCTAGGTCATTTTCCCCCTATGTCAATAACAAGAATATTAGCTGTCTACAATTTTATTATGCTTTTATGTAGAAAGAACAGTCCATTGTGGTAACTGGTAAGCATAACAACATCAGTCCATTTTCAACAATGTTCAACATCACTTCCTATTAATCACTCTTCAAAATTCAAATTTTAATACTTGACTCAAATTCTTCTTTTTTTTTAAACTTTTTTTTTCGTTGAAAGAGACTGCTTTTTCCGGCGCTGTACCCTCATTCTCACTACAACAAAATTATTTTACCCCGGCGATTTTACTCCGACATATGGGTATAAACGTCAGGGTAGAACCCAGGTTATGAATGAAGAAAAATCCACCCCTCCTATTCCGGCGTTTCTTAAAAACGCCGGTGTGGATGTGTAAAATTATATCCTCTTAAGAACCCAAAACCCCCTCGATCTGTCTCTCTCTCACTCAATCCCTAAATTTTCTGATTTTGCTCTCTTCCGCGCGCTCAAGAACCCAAACCCCCCACGCCATCGTCGACCCCCACCGTCGTCGTCCTCTGCCCTGTTGTCGTGCCCCCATCCCCCCTCCCCACGTCGCCTAACCCATCTCTCTCTCACAAACCCTAGCCCCAATCACAAACCCTAGCCCCAATCATCATGTTGCCCCTTACCTTCCTACCCCCACGTCTCTCTCACAAACCGTAGCCCCGACCATGCCCTCCCTCTCAAACCCTAGCTCTGATCGCATCGCCATCGTCTCCCTCCCTCATCTTCTTCTTCGGTTCGACATTTCAAAGCCCTCACTCATCGCTGTCGTGATCATCTTCAAAAGTTTTGAAGTCGTTGTCTCTCTCCTTACCTTGTCGTCACCATCCTTTCCTACTTAAATCCTGAGAGCCCTACGCCAGTCTCTCCTTGCCGTGGGTTCTCCAAGTTGGACTTCGGCTGCTTATCTCCTGGTAAATTTTTCATCTTTGGTGATTTGGTTGGTAAAGTTTGGATTTTTATTCATTTTGTATAGTTTATGGGTTTGCTTAATTTGAATATGGGTTTCGAAAATTTGAATATGGGTTTGCTCAATGATTTGGTGTATTATGAGGTTAAGTTGCATGATTGGAATGGAGATCTATTAATAGTCTAAAAATCCTTTAGGATATTATTCATGAAAGGTCCCCATGCCTAAAGTTGTTTTCGGTTATGAATTTGACTTAAACAAATCCAGGGTTGACATCTCTTTACAAGTGACCAACAAACTGAGAGTTGACATCACTTGCACATACAGAGTATAACAGCTCAGAGCTTTCTCGGACCAGATTAATATTATAGAAATCAATGAGGAAATGGCGAAACCTGATGACTGAAGTATTATGAAAACCGCATGGTTGATAAATATTTAACTGAAGAAAATTAGTCAACTTGCCTTAATATAATTTGGTTACAGGAGAAAAAATCATGGACACAAAAGGGCTTATGAAATCGAATAGAAAGGTTGAGAGGCTTTTGGATCTCCTCAAACATGGTGCCCTTATTGATCTCTCTGGTTTTTTAGGAGATAATGCACCTTTATATATATAATTAGTATATGCCCTGCTGGGTACATGAACTTTTTTCCTTGGTTGCAGGTATACTCAAGAGAGTAAGACATGAATCCATTGCATCTCAACATTAATGTTGCCAGTTTTCACAACGAAAAGACATGAATCCCATTAATGTGTAAGTATCGCTGCTATTGCTAAGTGCGCTACAATAGTTATACAACAATCTGGGATCCGTATGCACTAGTTGCTCGTGGGCGTCACACGTACCCCATATGCTTGAGACTTGTAGATTTGCAATAGAAAAGCCCGATTCTGAAATCCACACATTTTTATTAATGATGACGTCATCATCATACCAACCAAACCAATACAACATTCTGTGCTTTCATTCTTTTACCGTGGGTTTTTTTTCTTCAAATGACCGGATTTCCATGAAATCCCCCCTATAGAATATTCTATAGGACAAATCCCAAATTCAATATATTTTCAAATCATCCAACCTTATTTATATATATATATATATATATATATATATATATATATATATATATATATATATATATATATATTTCAGAAATACGGGGTATTACAGCAGCAATAGTGCATTACACTTGTTTCTGTTATTAGTAGGGATGCAAGTAGATCACAATTGAGTATGCAGAGTGTTGGAGTTGCACACAACTGATCATTAAAAGAAAGTATTTTTTTCCTTTAAGGCATAAATTTACCAAAACGATTCATACATGTACACATATTCATAAACCTTTTATATACAGGAAAGCCTGAAGATTTGTCTAGATTGTCGAGATAAATAATTGACCATGTTCTGTTGTAAAAAAATAAGCCTACTACTTCTTTGTGGATGCGCATGTGTCACGGCCCGCTTCCCAGAATACGGGAATATAGGTACGTAATTGAGGCCCAGCGAATGATGCGAATACATCATTCATAAGCTGTATAATTAACTCAACAACCAGATGACAATATCAACCATGCAAGCATGTAAAATCATAATAGGATAACAAAGTACATGACATAGTACATGACATAATACAGGACATAACCAACAACTGGAAAAGAAACATAGTTACGGGTCAAACACGCCCGGATTACAACAAAGATTACATGAATAAAACATGAACTAAAATAACATGAAATTAAACAAGACTAAAATCTTTGCTCAGCAACACCTTCGGGTAATTCTCCATTTGGGCCTGCAAGTATATTATTACAAAGAAAGAAACAAAGAGGCACCCATCAATGCAAGTCACGGGCCACAAGTGGTACAAGCTAACCGGAAAATTATAAAATGAAACAAAAGCTGGGAAAGAACAAGAAATTAATAATCATATAACAGAAGAAATACAACATGCAATAGAATCAAGAATACGACCTCATGGAACAAGTAGCATGCGTAAAAACAAGTAAATAAATTCATAGGAACATGTAACATGTAAACGAGTAAGCAAGTAAACGTGTCAACATGAACGAGTAATATGTAAACAAGTAAACAAGTCATCAGAACCATGTAACATGTAAATGGATCATTCAAGTATACGTGTTAATGTCATGTCTTTTATTAATCTAACTAGGTAGCACTTCATGTGTCCCATACCACATGGTTGCTACTCGCAATAAAGTGAGCGTTTAGACTAGTGGTGGATTCTATATGTCACGTACTCGGGAAAACATATCATGTCAAGTATATCTTGTATCAAGATACGTGCAATGTGGAATATGTAGTGTAACCTGTAGCGTGAAATATGTAAACCTGTAGTTTAGCAAACTTGCAACTTGTAAGAGCATCCACAGTCATTTTTCTCATTTGCTAAAAATTGGCAGCTACAGTAATAGCAAATATACTCGATCGCTGCAGTCGTCGTTTGCTATATTGTTTCTCATTTTTTAGAAATAAGTGAGGGACGGTATATGATATACCATCTCATCGTTTCAAATAAATTAAAAAAAGTTAATTACTTATTAACTATTAAACTATATTAACTAACTAAATTAAATAATATAATAATAACTAAACCAAATTAATTAACTAAGTAAACCTAATTATTACCTAAAACCTACCACTCAGCATTAATGGCAATCCACTCCCTTTATATCACAGACGGTACATCATGTACCGTCTGTTGATTTTTTCTTTTTTTTTTTTTTCTAATCAACCCAATCCTGACCGTTCATTTATTATTTTAAAAAAAAAAAACAAAAACAAATTTAAAAAAAAAGGAGAGACGGGGTTTGATACCCCGGCCGGGGTATCATTTCCCGTCTGAGGGAATATAAAAAAAATTATTTTTTATTTGGAGAGACGGGGTATCATACCCAGTCCGGGGTATGTATCCCCGTCTGGGGTATGTATCCCCGTCCGACCAATTTTTTTTAAAAAAAATTGAAAATTATTGAGACGGGATATGATCTTCCGTCTGAATCGATTAAAAAATTATTAAATCGGAGAGACGGGGTATCATACCCCGTCCTTTATAATTTGAGAAAGTTCATTTCGTTTCTCATATTTGAGAAATGAGAATAGAACGTTTGCCAAAAAATGGAAAAATGAGAAATGATTGCAGCGCTCGTTTGCTATTCGTTTGCTATAATATGGCAAAATGGCATATATAGCAAACGACTGTGGATGCTCTAACTTGCAATTTGCATCAAGGAACCATGAGCCCCCGTCCGAGTACGCTCTTCTATATTGCCCACTACTAAATCTTTTCCCTTTATACCCTGGCTTGTTATCTTTTTATTACAATTAAACATGAACAATAACTACATGCAACAACAAGGACGGGTAACATGGCAGGATCAAGTATCAAGACTTATGCAATGCAGAAAAACATATTTTAGGGCTTATAAAACATGTTGAAGCGATTAATGGCATGCATAACACTTAATCAAGAATAGAAGATATTATAACAACATGCAACCTAGTAACAAGCAATTCATGTACAACATCCTGTATAATTCTAAGAGTATATATGTGTATCGTGTTCATGCAATGCATATGACAACAAAGTATTCGTGATCTTGTATGAATACGAGATCAATAGGTTATGTATAATACGAATAGAGTCAAGAAATATACTTACGACATTTTTGCAAAAGAGCTTATACTAGAACAAACGAATTTGTACAAGAGATACTTGCCTGTTAGTTGACGACGATGAAATTGAACACTAGAATAATGGGATCAAAATCCCGGGCAGTAGAACATGTGCAAGATGTGTGGCAGCCATGCCAAATCAGCAACAGCAACTCCATAAAGCAAACTCCAAAATAGCAAACAACTCCCTCAATAAACTCCAGGACAGCAACACACCAACTCCACAACCCAATTTTCTTCACAACACCAAACACAAACAACTAAACAGCAACTTCCAACACCAACTCCAATACACCAACTCCACAATATCCAACCAGCAACAAACCCAACTCAATTCACAACAGCAACACAATAACCCAAACCCCCAATCTTGTCTTCTGTTCACAATGACACAGAGAGGAAGATAGAAAAAGAGAGAGCGCAGGAGAAGAGGGTGATGCGTCTGGAGGCGGGAGTGAGAGTTCAGGCGGCAAGGCGAGGGAACGGTCGCGATTGGCGGTGGGCGGAAAGGTGCGACTGGATGGCGAAGCGGAAGAAGGGGGTTCTTTGCTTGTGGTCGTAAGTTCAGGAGGAGGCGAGCGAAGAAGACAGGCAGAGGTGATGGGAGCGAGCGGAGGAGAGCAGCGGGGGAACTTGAGGTTGAAGGCGATGGCGGCAGAAACGGGGTGAAGCTTCGGCAATGGCTGCAATGGTGGGAGCTCGTCAATGATGGGTTCGACACAACTGCAAGAGCAGAGGGCTTGACTGAGGCGAGGGGAACAGACGGCACTTCGGGTTGACGAGGGGCAAGAGGAATGGCGAGCGATTGCAAAGTTTCGAGGCTTGAGTGGAGAGGGCGACGACACTGGCAGGCTTCGCAGAGGTTGGAGGCGATGGAGGGCGACGAGGGAGAGGGGGCGGCGCAGGGAAGCTACGAACGGTGACTGTGGAGTCGCGACTTGATGGCGAGGTGAGGTTGAAGACGGAGGGAGGCGACTGGCACGCAGGCGGAGTGGAGTGGCAGTGGAGACGACGGGGAAGAGTGGGAGGCGAGCGAGGGTTAGTGTGGAGGTTCGAGCGGAGGAGTTCGGGGGTGTATGTGATGGTTTTTGTTCGTTTGTTTCGAAACAGAAGGGGAGGGAGAAGAGAGGAAGACGGGGGGTTTGGGGGTTCTCTGCTTTGTTTTCGAAACAGGGGAGGGGGAAGAGGGGAACGGGGATGGTTTTATATAATAATATAATAAAGAATAAGATAATGGGGGTTAGAAGTGGAGGAGTTACAAGAAGCATGGGGGAACGTGCATATGCAGAATGGGGGAAGTTAGGGTACGGGATTAGAAAATGGGGGTGGGTAAATAGATTGTATACGAGTAGGGGTGCAGGATAAATCTGTACAAATATATGGGTTTTGGGTTAGTAGGTTTGGACTTGGCTCATGGGCTCAAAATAAAATAATTAGGGTGTTGGGCTTAATCAATTGGGCTCAGATTAAACATAATAATAAAATAAAATCAAATTATGGAATTGGGCTTATAAAATAGTTTAAATAATAAAATTAAAATACAAACTTGGGTTTTTAATAGACAATTGGGTTTCATAAAATAGTTTACTTAATAAAATCAATTAGGGAAAAATAGTTATAAGAAACTGAGAATTTAAATATGAAAAAAATACTTTAAAAAAATATGTATTAATGAAAACAGGGGTTACAGCATGAGATATTCTTTTTGACATATCCTGAAGTTTATTTTGTACTCATAAATTTTTCTTGTTGCTTGTCATACATATGAATGTTTATGATATTCTTGGTTGGTAGATTATCAAGTTTAGTTACAATCTCACTTTAGTTTGTTTGACCATGTTTTTGTTTATTGCTGTGTAATGTATGCTAGAAGAGTGTCTCTGTGTGATTAAGTTCAATTAATCAATCGTTCATTTTTAGTTACTTGCTCAAATAATTTTGTTTTGCTTACATGCTTCAAATAGAGAAATTACTCCAAAGTTTGTGATTCTACCACTCGATATCACTTTCTTCTTTCATATTATTAAGTCTTAGAATTTTTTAGTTTGTAGGTTGGCCTATCTATTCATGTTTGTATCTACAAGTCTACTTTCTTCTTTCATATTATTTATGAAGTAGTGATGATTTTTAATTTGCTTTTGGGGGCCTCCAGCTTTGATCTTCATATTCAAGTTAGATTGAAGAAAGGGGTCTTCAGTTTGGGTTCTTTGTAGTATGTGCTTCATTTTTTTTCATTGTTCAATTCTTGAAGCTGATCATGATTAAAACAAAAATTGGGACCATGCAGGACTGTTGGTTCCTCTGGTATCGTTGGTTTGGGATAACATTATATTGCATTCTTATCTGCAATTGAAAGAGCTTGCAGTTTGACAACTTTTTAAGAAAATTAACTGATGCTAGTTATATTGTGTTTTGATGAAGTATATATGATCCAATAGTTAATGAAATGAACTCTTAAATTATCTCACTGCATAGTGTGTGCTCGTTTGAAGTTTGGCTGAATGCCAACATGCAAGGGGTTTATAGCCTTCAAAATAAACTGGAATTATTATGCATTTGGAGATGGGTTAGTTGCTTTTTTGTCTGAATTTGAAGATGAGATGGATCATTTATCTGAAGTTGCACACTATGATTTTTTGAGGAGTGACTAGTGATGGAAGCTTTTTTATCTAAACTTTATATACAATTATTGTAATACCCCGCAAAATTAAAAATAACAATTTTGCCCTCGTGTGTTACGCACGTGTATTTTGTACCGTTACTGGTAATATTTGTAACATGTTTTCACTACATATTTTTATTTCTAACTATTTATGCATTTTCCTTATATTTTATCCTATTTGAGTCAACTCAAATATTAAATTTCAATCTCTGAGTTTTACGTGCTTTTTACGTGTTTTTGATGCACGTGTCGATTATGTATTTCCACCACTACGTGTAATATTTTCTATGTGTTTAAATTATTTATTTTATGTATTCAAATCCATTTTATAAAACGGAAATTCATTTTTTTCTTATTTTGATTAAAATACTTTTTACGTGTAATGTACGTGTTTTCTACGTACGTATTGATTAAGTGTGTAATATGTATAAATTAATAAATATATTTTTCTTATATTATATTTTTATTATCTTTAATATTTTTTTCGTTGATAAAATCGAATTTCGTATTTTTAGATATTTTACGTGCAAAGTACGTGTTTATTTCGGTACGCGTATTTAAGCGTATTTATTTTCAAAATATATTTTGGAGTGTGTATATATTTTATTTTTTCATGAAACATTACAGATTTTAATTAAACTAATTTTTACGTACATATTATGTATATATACAATTTATGTTTTTAAAAATAATTAATTTGTGAAAAGTGTGCTACTGTACGCACGTGCACGTGTTTGGGACTTGAAAGAGGGAGGGGGAAACCGGGCTGTTTTAGAGAGGAGGGAAAGACAGAAATTTTTAAATTTGAGAGTGGAGATAGTGGATGAGTGGATTGTGTTCATGGGTGTCACTACAACATTATTGGGCTACCCCGGCAAAACTTCCCCAGCATTTTATTAGTTGCGCCAGGGTAAGCTTGTAGCAGAAAGAAACTCAGAAATATTAGACACCTACACCGGCATTTTTGAAAAATGCCGGGGTATGTATATCCTACGCCGGCGTTTTTAGTTAAAATGCCGGCGTTCTTTTTGGAATAAATTTTCCCCATATCCATTTCACTTATCGATCCCCAATTTTTTTCACCAATTTTTTCTCTCTCTTTCCCCCGCTCTCCGCCTCTGCTTGGCCGCCATCGATGTGCCCACCGTCGTCGTCCCCGCAGTCCGTCGTCGTCCCCGCACTTGTACCCGTCGCTGTGCCCTTCGTTGCCGTCGATGTGCCCTCCTCAAGCTCAAGGTAACCCCTCAATCTTCTAGGGTTTGGTTAGATTTTTACTGGGTTCAAAAAAAAGAGAAAGAAGGAGTCGACGTTCTTGAGAAACCCAAACTCAATCCCACCTTTAATTATCATCATCGTCTAAATCGTCGACGTTCTTAAGAAACCCTAGCTCTTCGATCCTACATCTTTTTAGGTATTGGGCGTTCTTCTCCTGTTCGCATCGATCTGTTTTGATTTCGTTCATTTGAAAAATCAAAATTGTACATTGTTGCTGAATCTATTAAAATTAGGGGTTCAGTGTGAGATTCGATGGTTCGAAATTGAACTTTTTTTTTGTTACCGTGCTTCTGTTTGGGGTTTTTTTTCTTTTTCTTTTTGGCTTATAAGGTACTTGATCTTTGTTTTGGTTTTTTTTTAGCTTTAAGGAGGACTTGAACTGTGCTTTTAGTTGGAGATTTAAGTAGCGTTTGTGATGAACTTGATGATGAACTGAGGAGGACACTGACACTGTTAACTGTCCTCTACTACATACCCTATTATCTTATATATGCATTAAATGTTAGGTAAATAAGGGAGAAAAAAATTCTTATATATGCATTAAATGGATGGAAACTCCTGATTTCCATTATGACCAGTGAGTATGTCTTCAACCTGTAACTATGGAGTGGGCTTCTGTAGTGCACACTTTCTCTTCATAGTTTTTGTGCGCATGTTTTCTTCACAGTTCTTGTTGTGAATCTATTCTTTGAATCTTTCCAATTGTGCTGTTACTAGTGTGTGCAACTAGTTTATATATATATACTAGTTTTTATGAGAGATATTCAATCATGGTAATCATATGTTCCAGTAATCATAATGTGTTTTTCTAGTAGTAGCATTTCCCTGTGCATCTGTTGAGTCAAGTTTTTATGCACTCTCCAAGGCATACTTATAGAATCCTTCAAGCTACTAAGATTGTATGGTGAGTAAGACACAAAATTGATCTTTGTTGTAAGATGAAACCAAGTTTTAAACTTAGAAGTTTGTGGTCATTGGATCTGAGAGGAGTTTCCGTATGTGGTTCATGAAAGGCGTTTCCGTATGTGGTCATTGAACATGAGCAATGCACTTGCTCATGAGTTACATTTCTATCTCAAACTTTTGGGCATACTCAATGTATGTTATTGGATTGTTTTACTGGATTGTATGATTTTTCTCATCTAATAAACCAGCTTCATCTTTCTTGCAGTGAAGGCAAACTACTTCAGGTTAGCATCAAATGTATGTTACTGGATTGTATGATTTGAAACTCTTGCTTCAGGTTAGTGCAGCTTCATGAGTGGCTTTTTTGTCTGAATTTGGAGATGATATGGATCATGTATCTGAAGTTGCACACTCTAATTTTTTGAGGAGTGACTAGTGATGGAATTTTTTTTATCTAAACTTTGTATACAATTATATCATGATGTCTACATGTGTAGTAGTTTCTAAGATAATGTTCATGCTTATTGCTTGGGTTTGAAAATGAGATTGTTCTTTCTCATTGGTTTTAAGTGATGATGAGATGGATTATGTAACTGAAGTTGCATACTATGATTTACAGAGGAGTGACTAGTGATGAAATAATCATATTTGAACTTTTGTTGTGGTTTCAATTGACAGTTATCTCATAAGTATTATAAAAGTATAAGTTTCAACTCAATTAGTATCTTGTTTGCCTGAATTTGACAGTGAAAATATTCTTTTTCACTCTTTGTAACTCAATATTTTGAACTCCATATTTTGGTAATGAATGTGATGAGATCACATTATTATGTTTCATTATGAGATTACAATTTGATGATATTATACTATTATGCTTCATTCATATTTTAGGGATTGAAGATTTTCAGAATCTGTGCAATGGTGAACTTTATTTGGGTCACTTTTAGTTTTGCGATTGGGTTTGATTGTAAGGTTTTTGAAGGTTTTTTTTTTATTTAAATGTTTTTAAAAAATATATATCTACACCGGCGTTTTTACAAGCGCCAGTGTAGGTGATGGCAGAAAACGGGACCCAAAACGAATACACCCTTTCGGTGGCGTTTTTTCAACCGCCGGTGTAGTTTTAACCTACACCGGCGTTCGTAAAAAATGCTGGGGAATGTACCTAAGCTACAGCGACACACGATTCAGCGACACTTGCACCGGCATTTTATAAATGCTGGTGAATGTGAAAAAAAACGCCGGTAAAGACTATTAGTATTGTAGTGTGTAGTTATTATAACTACTCTTTTTCTTCTTATATAGATACCCCCTCCCCTACATTTCTCCATCATTCATCTTCTCCTTCTCAGTTTCAATTCCGAAACCCAACCCCCCCCCCCCCCCCCAAATCATTCTCTATCCAGCATGTTCCCATTTGCTTTCTCCATTTGTCCATCATACAAATATATACACTGTTGCCGCTGAATCTGGTGTGGGGACAAACAGATAGTATTTGTGGATTCTTGGAAAACTTTGAATAGCAAACCTATTACCTGTTCCGCCGGAGTTTGACCATTGATCCTGCCGTTCACCTGCAAGAAGTGCGAGACACCGGGGTTGTTCCCGGCGATGCACCCTCCGACACTTAAGTCAGTAATTAGAAGTGATTATGAAAGAGCGCAAAACTGGCAAAAGATTGATTACCTCTTAATGGTGGTGGATGGGGGGTATTTATAGTCGCCGTTGGGATCAGATTAGGAATGTAATACCTGTGATCAGATTAGGAATGTAATCCCTAATTCCCAATGAAAGGATAGATGTGAATCAGGGCCGTTGATTAGTATTAATCAGGGACCCTAATTCTATCCGGCTGGACTGGGTTCGTTGTGGGCTGAAACCCGCACCCAATAAGACAGATCCGTTCATGGGTTATTGGGCTTTGAATAAAGACCTAGTTCCCACTTCAGACCCGTTAGTATGTGAAATTACCGTTTTACCCCTGAGCTTTAAGATTCGTGTTCCATTTGAACGGCCCCGATTTAATCCTATTTTTAGCCATATCACGTGTTGCCGCTGAATCTGGTGTGGGGGCAAACAGATAGTATTTGTGGATTCTTGGAAAATTTTGAATAGCAAACCTGTTACCTGTTCCGCCGGAGTTTGACCGTTGCTCCTGCCGTTCACCTGCAAAAAGTGCGAGACGCCGGGGTTGTTCTCGGTGACGCACCCTCCGACGCTCAAGTCAGTAATCAGAAGTGATTATGAAAGAGTGCAAAACTGGCAAAAGATTGATTACCTCTTAATGGTGGTAAATGGGGGGTATTTATAGTCGCCGTTGGGATCAGATTAGGAATGTAATTCCTGTGATCAGATTAGGAATGTAATCCCTAATTCCCAGTGAAAGGATAGATGTGAATCAAGACCGTTGATTAGTATTAATCAGGGACCCTAATTCTATCCGGCTGGACTGGGTTCGTTGCGGGTTGAAACCCACACCCAGTAAGACAGATCCGTTCATGGGTTATTGGGCTTTGAATAAAGACCCAGTTCCCACTTCAGACCCGTTAGCATGTGAAATTATCGTTTTATCCCTGAGCTTTAAGATTCGTGTTCGATTTGAACGGCCCCGATTTAATCCTATTTTTAGCCATATCACGAGCCCCCCACTCCTGGAGACTGAGTTTTACAATCTTTGAGGAATAGTTTTGTTGTTCTAATGGCGTACGGGATTTTATCGGTGTTCTTAAGGGAGTTTGGAATCTTGCTCGGGGTGTAACGGTGTTATTCTGGGCTTGTAAAATACCCAAAAATATCCTCAGAATTTTCTGGATTTTTGGTGATTTTTCTAGATTTTTTCTGAATTTTTTCTCATTTTTTTGAATTTTTTATTCATTTTCCGAATTAAATAATTAATTATCAAAAAATGTTAATTAATTATTCTAATTAAATAATTATTTTTTTTAGAATTTTTAAAATAATTTTTCTGAATTAATAATTATTTTTAGAATTTTTAATTAATTTTTTTCGATTTTTTAATTATTGTTCCGGATTTTTTAAATAATTAAAACAAATAAATTAATTAATTAATTAATTAAATATTACCTGGACACGTGGCGCATTTCTGGACGTCGATCGTGATCAGATGGCGCGCATCGCATAGCAGATCACGTTCTAGACACGTGGCGCGTTCCTGAGCGTCGATTGTGTCGCGACGCAAATTTTAAGACAATCGGACGGATCGTGTGGGTCGGCGGATATTTTGTCCAATTACAGGGTCGGTGCATCGGCACCTCGGCCACCCGACCACTAGATGAAGCCACGTGGCAATCACGCGGCGATTTTTTACGCTGCTTCTTTCTCATCTGCTTCTTCTCCTCTGTCATTCTTCTTCTCCTCTGCTTTTCTTTCTTTCTTCTTCTCCTTCGAATCCTCTCTTCGGCTCTGTTTCCTCTCCTTCGTGCGGACTCGACCCCGCCTCTGCTTCAGCATCGTCTCCGCAGTGGTCGGCGATGGCGAGGAGGTGAACTCGGCAAGGAGTTGGAGCCTGGCGAAGGGTTCGAGCTTCGACTGGAATGGAGCTTGGTGAAGGCGGTCGACATACTAGAGCTTGGAGCTTCGGCAAGGGAGCTCGGCACCGTGGAGAAATGGGGTTCGAGCTTGGAGAAGAAGCTCGACGGGAATGGAGCTTCCGGCGAAGTGGGAGTTCGGAGCTCGATGCTTCGGCATATTCAAGAGCTCGATGCTTCGAAGCTTTGAGAGCTCGGCATTGGAGCTCGGAGGTGGAGTAGAGCTCGCGAAGGAGACGAGGGTGGAGCTCGGCATCGAAGCTCGGAGTGGAGGTGGTCGGCCATGGCTGAGCTTCGTTTGTTGGCTTCGGCGGATAGAGGAGATCGGCTCGGCGATGGGGTCGAGCTCAGTGATGGAGCTCAGTGAAGAAGGAGGCGAGCAGAAGTGAGCTCGACGACAGAGGGAGCTTGGCAAGAGTGGGAACTCAGTTTTGGAGGTTGAAGATGATGAGCTGTCGCTCGAGCTTGGGAATACGTCGAGCTTGGGACGAAGCCAGAGGAAGAAGAGGCCTGTGACGGTTTCGCTCGAGGCGGTTCAAGCTCGGAGCTCGGCGACTCAGTAGAGAGGAGCTCGGCTCGGTTGCGACGACGGAGAGGAGCTTTGGCGACGGAGGGAAGCTCGGCAAAGCTGCGTTGTCGAGATAGAGGGAGCTCAGCGAGCTTACTCTTGAGGTCAAAAAAGCCAAGAAGGAGCTCGGTGGTGAGTCTTTAAGGCGAGTTCGAGGTCGGCGAGGCTATGAAGTAGCTCGGTGATGAGTCCTTGAGCTCGGTGGAGAGTGAAGCTTGGTAGAGTCTTCAAAGGAGCTCGGCGAAGGAGTTCGGAGCTCTGCGAAGGGTTTGAGGATCTTGGCGACGAAGCTTTTGGAGTTGGGTTTCACAGATGATGAGTTTTAGAGCCCGAACTCTTCTCTTCTCTGTTGGTTTGTTTTGGTGGGAGTATGGAGAAGGAGAGGAGGGTGACGTGGCACAGGGGTTCGGGTATGGCTCCTTAATGGGTCCGAACCCGAACCGCCGACCCCCCCTTTTTTTGTCGCTGTTCGGCAGATGCTTCTTGTTCGGCAGATCCGAGCACGGATTTTGAGGTGCATTTTTGCCACTTTACAGTTCGGTAGTTCGGTATCTCGGATTTCAGATCCGAGCTACGTGGCTCAATCTGGACGGTTGATCTCGATCGTGGCGCGAATCACGAGACAAGAGGCTCAAATTTTGAGAAAACGTTATCTTGTCGTTTTGTGGAGACGTGGCGTGATATGAACCGTTCATCATGTTCTAGCACGAAGTTTGAGACAATCTGATGGTGAAACTGGCTCGGCAGCATTTTTCTCCATATGTGGAGGTCGGTACCTCGGCACCTCGGCTCGGTGGCTCGGCCATGGCAGAGCTCGGCCCTGAGAAGAAAGAGGAAGGGGAGGAGAGGCATTTGGGTTCTCTCCTCTGCCTTGTTCTTTCACACAATGAAGAAGAGGAGAAGTGTTGGGTACTTTTGGCGGGAAGACTAAAGAAGAAGGAGAAGAATGAAGGAGCTAAGAAGGGTATGGGTCGGACCGTGGGTATCGGATCCGACCCCGACCCGTTAACCTTTTTTTCTTTCTTCCTCTTTATCTGCTTGCTTGTTCGGTGAATCCGAGCACGGATTTTGAGGTACATTTTTCGCCACTTCGCAATTCGGTAGATCGGTAGTTCGGATTTCAGATCCGAGCAACGTGGCTCCATCTGGACGGTTAATCACGATCGTGGTGCGAATCACAAGACAAGAGGCTCAAATTTCGAGAAAACATTATCTTGTCGTTTTGTGGAGACGTGGCACGATCTGAGTCATTCATCATGTTCTAGCACGAATTTTGAGACGATCCGACGGTGAGATGGGATCGGCAGAATTTTTCTCCATATGTGGAGGTCGGTACCTCGTCCACTCGGCTCGGTGACTCAGTAGTTCACCCTCTGCCCGTAGTAGCTCGGTGTAGTGGAGCTCGGAGTTCGGACGGCTCGAGCGTAAGGAGAAGCCCGGCGAGTTGATGAAGGGGATGGGTCGGCATATGGAAGAGGTGATGCTCTGTTTGGTTTTGGAGATTTTTGAAGAGGAGCTCCACTCCTAGGGGTGGAGAAGAAGTGCTAGAAAGATCCTCGTAAGAGCCATGGGAAGACCCATTCTTTGAAGTAAGTGCAAGGAGCAACTCTAGGGGAGAGTTGTGAGCTCCGAACTCGTTAAGAAGAGGTCCGCTTCGGAGGCGAGCGGAGTGAAGAGCTCGGCTCTAGGAGAGCCATCTGGCAGACGAGTTTGAGGAGCAACTCTAGGAGAGAGTTGTGCTCCGAACTCGTTTGAGAAGATCTCCGCTTTGGAGGCGAGCGGAGTGAAGAGCTCGGCTCTGGGAGAGAGCCATTTGGAAGACGAGTGTGAGGAGGAACTCTAGGAGAGAGTTGTGCCCCGAACACGTTGAGAAGAGGTCTGCTTCAGAGGCAAGCGGAGCGAAGAGCTCGGCTCTGGGAGAGAGCCATTTGGAAGACGAGTGTGAGGAGGAACTCTAGGAGAGAGTTGTGCTCCGATCTTGTTTGAGAAGATCTCCGCTTTGGAGGCGAGAGGAGTGAATAGCTCGGCTTTAGGAGAGCCATTTGAGAGACAAGTTTGAGGAGGAACTCTAGGAGAGAGTTGTGCTCCGATCCCATTGAGAAGAGGTCCGCTTTGGAGGCGAGCTGAGTGAAGAGCTCGGCTCTAGGAGAGCCATCTGGAAGACGAGTTTGAGGAGCAACTCTAGGAGAGAGTTTTGCTCTGAACTCGTTGAGAAGATGTCCACTTCGGAGGAGAACGGAGTGCAGAGCTTAGCTTTAGGAGAGCCATCTGGAAGGTGAGTTTGAGGAGCAACTCTAGGAGAGAGTTGTGCTCCGAACTCGTTGAGAAGAGGTCCGCTTCGGAGGTGAGCGGAGTGAAGAGCTCGGCTCTGGGAGAGAGCCATTTGGGAGACGAGTGTGAGGAGGAACTCTAGGAGAGAGTTGTGCCCCGAACTCGTTGAGAAGAGGTCTGCTTCGGAGGCGAGCGGAGCAAAGAGCTCAGCTCTGGGAGAGAGCCATTTGGAAGACGAGTGCGAGGAGGAACTCTAGGAAAGAGTTGTGCTCCGAACTCGTTGAGAAGAAGTCCGCTTCAGGGGCGAGCGGAGCAAAGAGCTCGGCTCTAGGAGAGAGCGATTTGAAAGACGAGTGTAAGGAGGAACTCTAGGAGAGAGTTGTGCTCCGAACTCGTTGAGAAAAGGTCCGCCTTGGAGGTAAGCGGAGCGAAGAGCTCGGCTCTGGGAGAGAGTCATTTGTGAGACGAGTGTGAGGAGGAACTCTAGGAGTGAGTTGTGCCCCGAACTCGCTGAGATGAGGTCCGCTTTGGAGGCAAGCAGAGCGAAGAGCTCGGCTCTGGGAGAGAGCCATTTGGAAGACGAGTGTGAGGAGGAACTCTAGGTGAGAGTTGTGCTCCGAACTCGTTGAGAAGAAGTCCGCTTCGGAGGCGAGCGGAGCGAAGAGCTCGGCTCTAGGAGAGAGCCATTTGGAAGACGAGTGTGAGGAGGAACTCTAGGAGAGAGTTGTGCTCCGAACTCGTTGAGAAAAGGTCCGCCTTGGAGGTAAGCGGAGTGAAGAGCTTGGCTCTGGGAGAGAGCCATTTGTGAGACGAGTGTGAGGAGGAACTCTAGGCATGAGTTGTGCCCCGAACTCACTGAGATGAGGTCCGCTTTGGAGGCGAGCGGAGTGAAGAGCTCGGCTCTGGGAGAGAGCCATTTGGAAGACGAGTGTAAGGAGGAACTCTAGGAGAGAGTTGTGCCCCAAACTCGTTATTTAAGTGAGAGAATCAACGGTTGTAGGAGCAGTTCCGAATGGCGAACAACTTCTAACTCGCTGAGGAGCAAGTTATTTGAAGCGGAATCGAGCCAAGTGTTGGACTCCGAACTCATTGTTAGAGGGATTCAACGGTTGTGGGAGCAATTTCGAATGGCGAACCACTTCTAACTCGCTGAGGAGCAAGTTATTTGAAGCGGAATCGAGCCAAGTGTTTGACTCCGAACTCGTCGTTTGAGGGATTCAACGGTTGTGGGAGCAATTCCGAATGGCGAACTACTTCTAACTCGCTGAGGAGCAAGTTATTTGAAGCGGAATCGAGCCAAGTGTTGGACTCCGAACTCGTCGTTTGAGGGATTCAACGATTGTGGGAGCAATTCCGAATGGCGAACCACTTCTAACTTGCTGAGGAGAAAGTTATTTGAAGCAGAATCGAGCCAAGTGTTGGACTCCGAACTCGTCGTTAGAGGGATTCAACGGTTGTGGGAGCAATTCCGAATGGCGAACCACTTCTAACTTGCTGAGGAGCAAGTTATTTGAAGAGGAATCGAGCCAAGTGTTGGACTCTGAACTCGTCGTTTGAGGGATTCAACGATTGTGGGAGCAATTCCGAATGGCGAACCACTTCTAACTCGCTGAGGAGCAAGTTATTTGAAGAGGAATCGAGCCAAGTGTTGGACTCTGAACTCGTCGTTTGAGGGATTCAACGATTGTGGGAGCAATTCCGAATGGCGAACCACTTCTAACTTGCTGAGGAGCAAGTTATTTGAAGCGGAATCGAGCCAAGTGTTGGACTCCGAACTCGTCGTTAGAGGGATTCAACGATTGTGGGAGCAATTCCGAATGACGAACCACTTCTAACTTGCTGAGGAGCAAGTTATTTGAAGCGGAATCGAGCCAAGTGTTGGACTCGGAACTCATCGTTTGAGGGATTCAACGGTTATGGGAGCAATTCCGAATGGCGAACCACTTCTAACTCGCTAAGGAGCAAGTTATTTGAAGCGGAATCGAGCCAAGTGTTGGACTCCGAACTCGTCGTTTGAGGGATTCAACGATTGTGAGAGCAATTCTGAATGGCGAACCACTTCTAACTCGCTGAGGAACAAGTTATTTGAAGCAGAATATAGCCACATGTTGGACTCCGAACTCGTTGTTAGAGGGATTCAACGGTTGTGGGAGCAATTCCGAATGGCGAACCACTTCTAACTCGCTGAAGAGCAAGTTATTTGAAGCGAAATCAAGCCAAGTGTTGGACTTCGAACTCGTTGTTAGAGCTTAGTGAGTTGCGGGAGCAGCCATGTAGAAGAAGCTGGACTCCGAACTCACCATTTAACGAGTCGTAGATGTGACTCGAAGAGATAGAGAAGAAGCAAGAGCAATGACTTTTAATCAAAAATGTAAAGTTTTATTGAAATAAACTAAGTGGCCGCTTCAATAGGGCGAGCCATTATTACATGCTGTTGGCCGAGTTACAAGCATCAGCCTTATTGAAAATCAAGATCCTACTTTTACAATAAGGTGAAGACCTCTTGGGAGGAGTTGGGAGATTCTAAATCTTGAGGCTCGGTGGGCTTTTTTGTTCGCTTGTTTGCTCCTCAGGGGGGAAGCTCGGCCCCCTCTTTTTGGACGAACTTGGTCAGGTGCCCCCGCTGTATGAGTTCTTCGATCTCCTCCTTCAGAGCCCGACAATCATCTGTGTCGTGGCCGTGGTCCCTGTGAAAGCGGCACCACTTATCTTTGTTCCTCTTCTTGCTAGGGGTATTCATTCTAGGGGGAGCGCGGAGTAGTCCTTCCTTGTCCACCTCCATAAGGACTTCTGATATATTAGCAATGAGGGGGGTGAACTTCTCAAAACGTGGAGTCGAACGGCGCTCGCCATTACTGTCCTTCTGGGATTTTTGGGACCCCTCTATACTTGTATTCTTCCGTTTGTTCCCGTAAGATGTCTCCTCAAGAGCAAGGGGGTTGAGAGCCTCTTCCGCCCGTATGTACTTTTCCACCCTAAGTAGGAGCTCTGAGAAGTCTCGAGGAGGCTTCTTGGCAAGGGATGCCCTGAGGTTTGCATTAGTGACGTTGTGCTCGAATGCGGCAGAGGCTACTGACTGGTTGAGGGAGGGAATGGACCGGGTTTCGGTGGTGAAGCGTCGAACGTAATCTCTTAGGCGTTCACCCTTTTCTTGGTTGAGGGTCACCAGAGATACACTTGTTTTCTCAGCTCGGCGGCTACTCACGAAATGAGTAAGGAAGAGCCCTTCGAACTGATCGAATGAGGAGATGGAGGCCGGGGCGAGTCGAGAGTACCATTCTCGTGCAGACCCCTTCAGCGTGGCAGGGAAGATCTTGCAGAGGAGGGCATCTGAAGCATGGTGGATCATCATGAGAGTTTTGAAACTCTCTATGTGATCTACGGGGTCCGACTCCCCGGTATACGTCTCGAGGTGAGGCGGCTTGAAGTTTTCTGGGATGGAGGCCTCCATGATGGTGCGGGAGAATGGAGGTCTGCTCGGGCGGAGGTTTATCACCCGTTGCTCTTCTTCCTTATCAATTTGGCCGAGGTGCCTCTCCATCTCATGGAGACGGCGGTAGACTGAGTCTTCTCTTTGATCATATCTTGCTGAGCCCCGGGAATCATCTTCGTATGAGGATGGACTGGGGCTGCGGCGATGGTAGCTTGGAGAAGGACGAGGACTGAGAGTGTGAAGGCGGTGGCTTCTAGCTGGCTCATGAGTAGGTGGCCTCTGGTCGTTCTTTGGGGCGAGAGTGAGGGCCCGTAAGACTGTCGCTTGGAAGTCTTGAAGATATGCCCTTGTGACTGGTGCCTCTCTAACTTGGCGGTCCCTATGTGTGGCTCAGCTTATTGGAGAATGAGTTCTCCGCCGATGACGCTGAGGGGACTCTCTTTGCCTCCTCGGGGGAGGGGATCTTCTAGTCCTCGATCGACGGGGGGTTCGGATTCTTGAAGCCCCTGAGTTCTCGAGTTGATGGACTCTACCAAGGGCTCGCCATCCATTCAGGCGAGTTCTGAGGTCGACCCCCTTTTGACGGTTGGCAATCACTTGACGAAGATCCCGCTCGGGAGGGCTTTAAGAGGCCACAGATTCAACTGAAGGATTGGGACCTGCGACTTGATCATGAGGAGGATGTTGCTTCGGACGACTCTGACGGGAGCACCCCTGGGCAGCCCCCCGAGACCCTGGAGGGGCCTGTTGAGTAGGAGCACCTTGAACTGGAGGAGGGAGAGGAGGAAGAGAAGTGGTTCTTCGGTTGGAGACCCCTGCCTTCCCCTTCTGTTTGGATGCATGACTAGAGAAGATCTGACCAACGAAAAGAGGGGAGGCCGCTATTCGTTTGTTTCCCACAGACGGCGCCAATCTGTTGCCGCTGAATCTGGTGTGGGGGCAAACAGATAGTATTTGTGGATTCTTGAAAAACTTTGAATAGCAAACTTGTTACCTGTTCTGCCGGAATTTGACCGGTGCTCCTGCCGCTTACCTGTAAAAAGTGCAAGACATCGAGGTTGTTCCCGGCGATGCACCCTCCGACGCTCAAGTCAGTAATCAGAAGTGATTATGAAAGAGCGCAAAACTGGCAAAAGATTGATTACCTCTTAATGGTGGTGGATGAGGGGTATTTATAGTCGCCGTTGGGATCAGATTAGGAATGTAATCCCTAATTCCTAGTGAAAGGATAGATGTGAATCAGGGCCGTTGATTAGTATTAATCAGGGATCCTAATTCTATCCGGATGGACTGGGTTCGTTGCGGGTTGAAACCCACACCCAGTAAGACAGATCCGTTCATGAGTTATTGGGTTTTGAATAAAGACCCAGTTCCCACTTCAGACCCGTTAGTATGTGAAATTACTTTTTTACCCCTGAGCTTTAAGATTCGTGTTCGATTTGAACGGCCCCGATTTAATCCTATTTTTAGCCATATCATACACCTATACTCTACACAACTCTCCTTCACTTCTTTCTTTTCCTCCTCTGTTATTTCCGAAAGCAAGCCCCCAAATCCCATCCAGTTAAAGCATGCCCACATTGCTTTGCCTCCACCTATCTACGTGAATGTGTGTGTGTGCGTATATATATATATATATATATATATATGTACTTGTATGTGTAAGATGAGATGAGTGTATATGTTGCACTGTGCTTTGCCGAAAAGTTGAAAAAGGTACTGTTGGTTGCCGAAATGAAGATGTTTTGCTGTTGCTTGGCCGAATGGAGCATTGGAGCACTTTCTTGCGTGCAGATTTCGAGGAGGCCAAAGCGGGATTTTTAAGAGCTTCTAATTCTAGAAGTTCGTTTAAGTACATCAAAATTCTTCAATTTGGGTGGGTGTTTCTTAAATGTTTTCTAATGTAGGAGTAGATTTACATGCTAGTTAATGTAGAAATTTGATTTGTTAAAATTGATTGATATGATAATTCGTAGATTGCTTGATCTTAATTATTTTATATCATGAAGTGTGAATTGATGGTGTAATTCGCATAAGCAATTAGAATTTGTGTTAAATTAAATGATTGTATCATTTAGAAAATTGGGGGTATGATTTTTTATGCATGTTAGAATAGTAGTACAAAATAATGCAATATGTATGAAAAAAATGACTTTTAATGCTAATGTGATAAAGAAAGGCGGATTTTGTCTTATTAGTTTATTTTATGAGTATAAGAAATTTTATAGAAAAGTTTTGGTGAAATACAACATTTTATTTGGAAAATTGATTATATGTATTTTTATGCATTTTGAAAAAAGATTTTATTATATTACAAAAATGAGAAACTTATGAATTTGAGAACATGTACGATATTGTTTTTCAAAGAAACACATTCTGAGAAAATTATTTATATTTTTGTAGAAGTACAAATCAATTGAAAGATCGAGTTTTTAATAAAACACCATTTTGTGGAAGTGTGTTGTCAAATTGTGAAGAAATCGTCGTTGCTTTTCAATGTTGAAAATATATTCATGATCCACTTTAACTTCAACCTAGTGCAATCGACAGTCGGCCGAACTAGAGTCGACAATCGACTGTCAAGTATTAAATTTTGAATTTTGTTAGCAGGACAGTCGACTGTCTACTTTGCAACAGTCGATTGTTACTGTCTTGGCTATTGGTCCTTGAGTTTTGAAGTTTCGCAGGACAGTTGACTGACCCTTTGTCAACAGTCGAATGAACTGACTGTGTTCTTGAGTTTCAAAGTTTCGCAGGACGGTCGACTGGACATTTTTTCACAGTCAATTGAACTGGCTTTTAGTTCTTGAGTTTTGAGGTCTCGCAAAATAGCCGACTGGCCACTTTTAACAGTCGACTGCCACTGTCTTGGCTGATAGATTTTCTTGAGTTCGGATTTGATTTTTGACATGTGAAAGTTGAGTAAGACAAAATATGAGATTTTATGATTATTAATACTTGATTGAGATTATTTGAAATGCATACAACGTTATAAGTGATTAAATTGGTTAAGATGTTGAATTGACTTATGTTGTGTTATGAGATTATAAAAGAAATATTTTTGAGAAATAGTTTGTGAATAAAATAAATGGAAATATTATTTTGAGATTGAATATGGAATATTGTTGATCTCTAGAAACAGATAGTTGTTGGAATCTAGAGGCTAGGCGAGACCCTAATGACCGGCAGTTTTATTTATGATTTGAGAGTTAAGCAGTGTGGGTTGAGCATCTTTTGAGAAGTAGCCAGGTAGGCTGACTGTCTCCTTTGTTTGATTTAAGTCCGATAGGGTAAGCTAGCTCTAGGTTGTGATAATTTTTTTAAAAAATAAACAAAATTGTAAGGATTAGATACAGTGGAGATGTGACGAAAGTAAGAGAAAAACACGAGTATGAGGGCCATCAGATTGGCGGTGTGAGAGTGATTCACAGACTGCCTGCTTGATACATCATGTCATGGCATGAGCACTACTCCGGAATTATCGTCTCGGTAGCGACGCTTGTAGGGTGTTTGGTGACTACGGGTAGTGCCATCATTCCATGACGGAGGCTGAATTGTCCATAGTCTGCCTGCATGACGCGTCATGTCAGTGCGTGGGATTCTCCTCCAGACTGTCTGGACATGGGCTCGTAATTTATAGAATATCTAGGATACTTACCGTAGTTACCGTAGTAGTTTAAATCATGGCGAGGGATTGAACCCTACAAGATGAAATACGATTAAGGGTTTGCCCTCAGACCTATGTAGTATGTGATGCATAGAATCCGAACAAGTGCGCATTAGTGTCATGTAATATAAAAAACTGCATTAAGGACTAAGTGCACAGCACCCACGACATCAATAGGACAGTCCCTTGGTAGCTTTGTTTGTAATCAAGTTTGTGGTTTTCTAAAGTACTTAAGAATTGTTATACTGTTCGGCATAGCGAGGATGGGCGTGTATAATATTTCGTCGGTTGTAAGCAACTGACGTGCCCACAGTTTTATATGCAAGACTTGGAGTTTACAAGAAGAAATAAAGATGATTTGATGCAGAAGATTATTTAAATGTTAAAGTTGTTACAATTGTATATTATCATTGTTGTATTTTAGTTATTGCACTGCGTATTGATGTAAAAAGACTCTGGTGTAATTATTGTTGTTAATAAAAATTTTAATTCCTTGTAAAATTGTACGAAATGAAGTATAAAGATTCTGTGCAACTTCGAATTCGGTCTTATTTGGAATTCGGGGTGTTACAATTATATCATGATGTCTAGATGAGTATCAGTTTCTAAGATAATGTTCATGCTTGTTGCTTGGGTTTGAAAATGAGATTGTTCTTTCTCATTGGTTTTAAGTGATGATGAGATGGATTATGTAACTGAAGCTGTATACTATGATTTACAGCGGAGTGACTAGTGACGAAATAAGCATGTTTGAACTTATGTTGTGGTTTCAGTTGACAGTTATCTCATGAGTATTATAAAAGTATAAGTTTCATCTCAGTTAGTAGCATTTTTGCCTAAATTTGACAGTGAAAATATTCTTTTTCGCTCTTTGTAACTCAATAATTTGAACTCTATATTTTGGTTTTGATTGCAAGAGTGCTGAAGGGTTTTTTTTTAATAATTTTTTTTTAATTATATACCTACCCCGGCGTCGGCATTTTTACAAATGCCGGGGTAGATTTTAACCAAAATTGAAAAGCCTACATCGACGTTTTACAAACGCCGGTAAAGGTGTTGGCCGAAAACGAACCCAAAATGAAAACACCCATACGACGGTGTTTTTAAAACGCAGGGGTAGGTTTTGACCTATACCGGCATT
This sequence comes from Hemerocallis citrina, assembly GCA_017893485.1. NCBI lineage: Eukaryota > Viridiplantae > Streptophyta > Magnoliopsida > Asparagales > Asphodelaceae > Hemerocallis > Hemerocallis citrina. The sequence goes on along the minus strand of CM030360.1, from coordinate 240,493,439 downwards.
TACTATAAACGCCGGTATAGACCCCAAATCTACTGTGATGCCCGCTTCCCCGGTATTTACACCAACGTTTTCAAAAACGCCAGTGTAGGATACACCGGTCTACACAGGCATTTATAAATGCCGGGGAATCGAAAAAAACCCACCGGAAAATACGTTTAGTGTTGTAGTGTCTCCTTCAAAATAATGGAAAAAAAAATTCTTTAATTATCTAAAATATCAACTTTTTCCGTATATTGTTGTCACTAACAGTTTCACCTACACTTAAACTTAATCTTAATGTTATAATCCTGTAATTTTTGACTCACCGGGTTTCGTTCAACATCGAAGTCATGATGAAAATAATTGGATCAAATAGCTGGCTTATTCCCAACCATTTTCAAACAGTTATTTTCTATATATTCCTTTCTGATACACACCCAAATAAAGAAGAGTTGAATTGTATAAGTATGTATCAGTTCATATGTAAATAGAGAAAGTATAGAGATTAAAGTGTAAAAGTGTATTGCACAAAGTACGCACGTATAATGAAAAGCTATAAATAGAAAGGGGATACCTCCTCCGTATTCGTTCTTAATTCTTCTTCTCCTTCATTTCCGTGAGTTCAGGGTCCCTCTTTCGAACCCTAACTCTCTTCTTCTTCTTCCTATCATCAATTTCTTGTTTCTTGAGTTCTTTAATGGCGGCGATGCGATTTCAAACACATCAATTGGTATCAGAGCTCTCCGATCCAATTCAGAATTTCGTCATTGGCGTTCAATTTTCCGAGCTGGATTTTTCGACTCGAACGAAAATGATGCTTGCTCTATTACAGCAAATGTCGAATCAAGTGGATTTGGTAATTGAGGCAAGGAAGTCCAACAAGTGGGTTCTTGATCCAACGGAGTCGATTCCACCATTCAAATCCATCGGTAAGCAAATTCCTAACCCTAATCTTGATTAAGTGTTCGGTGGAAGTAAATATTGATTCTTATTCAAGAAATGGGAATCTTGTGAATAATGGAAGAAAATTTTGAACATTATGCCATGAGAATTGGGGATCGTACACCAAGTGTTCGATCAAACATTTCTGCTTTATTAGCTATATCGGAAGAGTATGAATGTAGTCTTTGTTTCGCTGATTGTTCCTATAAACGATACAAGTGCAATAAAGTGTTCGACTATGATTTGTGCCCTAATTGTTTCGTTAGCGGAAGATTTAAATTGGGTTTGGCACCAATAGACTTCATTTGTATATAATATGTTGATGATTATATTTTGGATGATGAAGGGAGCCTCGAGGAAACTAGGTCATTGGATAATTTGATTTCTGATTAAATAGTTTCGGAGGAGGCAGAGACAAAACCTTCTTGCAAGCTAGATGGAGATGGCTTGAGCAATTACCAAGGAAAGAACATAATGATTGATCCATTGCTAATAGAGGACAAAGAAGTCACGGAAGAAGTCAGGGGAACTGAAGGTGGAGAATATGTATTTGAACCTTTAGTTGAAACATACAGCATGGTTGACCAAATGACTTTTCGTGTTGACGACGGTTCGGAAAGTGGGCAGACATGGGCTTCTCAAGTGCTTCCAGGAAATATACTTAATGATGTTTTTGTTTACAGACATGATGTTGTCAGCTGCAGGAAATATGAAGGTTTGTTTGGTGTTGTTATGGAGGTAGCAGGTGACTCAGATTCAGATGGGAGCATCACTGATAATAGTGACAGTGAGGATGGTGATGCTAGTAAAGGTGGTGATAACAATGGTGATGCTAGTAAAGGTGGTAATAACAATAACATTAATGAAAGCCAACATAGTTTTTGTGAAAAATGTATACAGTCATCATTAGTTCAATGGGGAAGGTGCCCTAAGTGTTTTCCGACGGAATACACAGTTGGATCCTTGCTGCCTAAATTGACACTCAGACATACTAATATTACTCCTGATGTGATGTGGAATCAGACATCTACCATTGCCTTAGGAAAAAAGTTCCTTTAGATGCCCCAGATGTGGAGTCAGACATCCAAATGTTTGGAACTGGTTCATTTGGTGATGTGAAGGCAATAGATGACATTGGGAAAAATGCAAATCTCCTTGACCACTATCATGATGTTCCTATTGACCTATCTAATGTCCTCTGTCTGCACTAAAAAATGTAGTTGATATGATACTCAATCCTTTCTTGGATAGAATGAAGGTAAGTGCTCTTGCTGGTTATATTACAGATGAGAAGATGCACATAGCAAGGCACTATCTAGAAAAGACGACATGGGAAGCTTTTGAAATCAAGCCAGATCAAGTAGAAGCGACAGATGTTGCTCTTCTTCATTTGATAGAGAATTATTGCCATGAAGCTGGTGTTCGAAATTTTCAAAAACATATTGAGAAAATGTATTGCAAGATTGCTCTACAACTTGTGCACCAAGGAGTATCAACCTCCTGTCATTCCAACTGTTCAAGGTGTATTGATAGGGCTTGCTGCAGCGACAGTTGGATTGACGACAAAAGCTGCTTAGCATCTGGAGCAAATTATACCACCAGTGTTCAATTCCTTTCTTGACCAAGACGACAGAGTTCGCTTTTATGCTTGTGAAGCATTATATAACATAGCAGAGATATAATAGGAGTTGTTTTGTCATGCATATCTGACAAAGAAGAGAAGATCAGAGTGGTTGCTCGTAAAACCAATGAACTTCATGCAATTCGGTCCAAGAATCCAGGGATTCATCTAATACAAAATTTAGAGATTGATTCATCTGATACGGACTCCTCTAAATTGGTGGAAGCTACTATCATCACTTCCTAAGTGTTATCCATCTTGTGGTTGTTCAAGTAATTTCCATGTTCGACCTTGAGACAACGTCTTATTGAAAGGGGAGGAGTTGATACACACCCAAATAAAGAGTGAAGAACTGAATTGTATAAGTGTGTATCAGTTCATATGTAAATAGAGAAAGTATAGAAATAAAAGTGTAAAAGTGTATTGTACATAGTATGCACGTGTAATGTAAAGATATAAATGGAAAGGGTAGCTTTTAACAGAGCTATGTCTGATATTGGAAATTAATCCCCTCCATCTTCGTTCTTGATTCTTCTCCTTCGTTTCTTGATTTCGTGAATTCAAGTTCCCTCTCTCGAACCGTAACTCTCTTCTTCTTCCTATCATCAAATTCTTCTTCTTCTTCCTATCATCAAATTCTTGTTTCTTGAGTTCTTTAATGGCGGCGATGCGATTTCAAACGCATCACTTTCCTTGTAAACCTTTAACATTATCAAGTTATGATCAACATTCACCTTACATTACATAGACTTCCCCCATGCAAGAATCTATACAGACATTTCAAGCATTGTTAATTTTCTCCAATATCGCAATTTGACTCTCAACAAAAATGCGTCTCCATATTTCATTGTAAAATCCTTTTTGATAATAGGTTTGTCTAATTGTTTTCTTATCAAACTAACCTTCAAATAGAGAAATCTGTGAAAATCATTGCACTCATATAAAACTATTCCCTAGTTTTTCTACTCATATAAATTATATGAATCGTCATGTGTATTAAATGAACCTTAAGAAAATGTATATTGAATGAAATGCCTCAAATTTGTTTTCTAAAATGGAAAGGCAACAATCTTTTTTTCAAAAATCTTATACAGAATTAAAATTTAATAAGTCTATTTCCATTCATCGATCAACATAATCATCATCATCATCATCATCACTCTTAGCGACTAAGCCATTCAGATTTAACGTGAGACAAGTCAAGGTATTTAGACTTCAGAATATAGTGAATCGGTAGGATAGTCCATCCTTTTTATGAATATATATAACACAATATCGTCATGCATACAATTTTTGGCAAACAAAAACAAAAGATTAGTTTTTTACATAAGTAATATTAAACCAAGAAATATAGCAAACTAAATTAGCTATTTATTGTTACGAATAATAATGTATGTAACTAAAAATCGTTGCTTTACAAAATGCTGAAGCATAAACTTAATTAATAAGCAGAATAGATTTGCATCTGGTTCAAGATATGTTCAAAGTTGTCGTTAGATTTCTCTAAGGGATGGTTGTGCATTCCCTCATAAGTGGTTACAACAATCCCTTCATCCTTTGATAGTCGCTGAACTTGCTTCTTTACATTGCATCCTTGATGCGTGCACCGGTAGTAGCTCCTACAGAATCAATGAACATAACATCATTGATCAAAATCAATTACATGATCGAGTAGTTTTTTATCAGTCGTCCATATCATAAATTACACGTAAAGATAACTACAGTCAAACTCTTATCCTCTAAGATCAAATAGTAAGTCTTTTTTACAAGAATATATATAATAAAAAACAGCCATCTTCTAGAAGATTGTAGTGATATAGTAATTAGCCATGTACTGTTCTTCTGTTCTTAGTCAAGCTTTGAACATTCTTCATGGGATGACTAACAAAAAAAATTGATGTGATCGTGGTCATCATCTAGATAGAGATAGCGAAAGGAAATAGTTTCAAATTGATATAATTAAGCAACCATTAAAGCTTAATTAAGTTATTTGGTGCAGCCATCTTCGCTTCGTAGAACATTTTTAAAAAATTTAAAAAAGAGTGTTCACTAATTAGTGTAATTTCCACCATTTTAACTTTATTAACCATTTTCCGTATGCTAGCTAAAACCTTAAAAACAGAGATAGAAAAAAAAGAATAAGATGAAATAAATAAATAAATTTTCTGCCTGTTGATGAAAAAAACTGAAGTTATCACGGTTTTTTTTTTGGGATGATGAAAAAGAATCTATTACTTAATTAAGTCGCTCATAGTGAGCAATTTGACACAAACTACTACGAGCCAACAAAAATGAAGAGCAAAACTAGCTAGTTAGTACTGAAATTTGGGACCTATACAATAAGATCATTGTTTTCCTTTCTGAGTAGAACAGCAAGAACAATTTTAACAATCGAAGGAACAAGTACCACAACAACAAGATGATTGTTGCTAATTTTAATTGTGTACGATTTGAAATGGGTATTGAAAAAGGTACATATATACAATCAATGATTTAACCTATAGCTTAATCCCAATATCTTACATGTAGGTGAGCTTCTTCATGATATAGGCATGTACATTTACATAGAAATAGCATGCATGTATTTACTAGAATGGTACGTACAATAGTATCGATCGAGTATGTATAGTATAAAACTACGTGTCTCTCTCTCTCTCTCTCTCTCTCTCTCTCTCTCTCTCTCTCTCTCTCTCTCTCTCTCTCTCTCTCTCTCTCTCTCTATATATATATAGAGTTAGTCTATTATGAGATGGTGAGATGGGCTCCTTATCGTGAGCGGGAGTTCTCAGCCGTCCGATCGCATTTGATCGCGATCGAACGGCTCAGATTTGATCCCGCTTATCTTCAGAAAGTTGAGGGGTAAAAGGAGTAAAATCGAAAACCCCCATCTCTATCTCTCTTTCTTTCTCATGATCTGAAGAACCTCCTCTCCCTCCCGCTCTCTTTCTTCGTCGAGCAAAACCCTACTTCGACGCCTCTCCCTCCTGCTCTGTCTCCGACTCTTCGTCGAAACCACTCTCTCCTCGACGACAAACCCAGCTCAGCCTCTCTTCGGCTGGAGAAACCGAAATCGATGTTAGGATTTCGATTGATCGTGATTAGGGTTTCGATTCTTCTCTCAGTGGGTTCTCTCTCTCTGCGACGAGAAACCCAAATCACGATTAGGGTTTCGTTTTCTACTCTCGGTAGGGTTCTCTCTCTCTTCGACGATCCAAATCGCGTGAGATCTGTCTTCAAATTGGGGGCATTTTGTGGATATCGAAACCCCTTAGCGCGATGGGTTTGGCTGACGCTTGACGCTCTCTGTCCTTGACTACCATTACAGGCTCAGATTTCGGAGGGAAGTGTTTGATTCTCATACATGCTTTTATGATTTCTGTTAAATTTCTTGTATTTTCTTTCGGTTGTGTGTGTAGGCAATGATGAGATTCATTTTGATATAAGTTGGTTATTTATTTTTAGGGATTGAAATTATTATTTTGAAGGATATTTGGTTGTGTGCCATGATAATTATGCAAAGTTGAATAGCGTTTGGGAAATGAGCGGGAGAGAAGATGGGGAAGAAATGAATGAATGTCGTGGAATCCTCAATGCCCTCAACACTTACCTTACATTTAAGTGATTTGAGTCTAACCTAATTCATCTGATTTTTGGGCAGCGATGACACACAATGATTGATAGTATCACTATATTTTTTGGTGTAGGCAGTGATGCGAAACACTTTATGATCTACATATTTTTTTCAGCTTGTTGTATTTATGCTTGATTATTTATCCGTCATATTCTAGTTAGCACGGCACCCCAATGCAGCCCTAGTGAGAATAGTGTGTTCTGAGTCTACTGGTTTTTTTTTACTCTATATATATACATGAGTAAGTCTATTATTAGAGGAGGTCGATTGATCGTGAGAAAGAAAGAGAGATAGGCATTTTTTATTTTACCCCTTTTACCCCTAAACATTCTGAAGATAAGCGGGATCAAATATGAGTCGTTCGATCGCGATCAATCGCGAACGAATGGCTAAAAACCCCCGCTCTCGATAACGATTTCAGCTCCCCAGCTCTTAATAGACTTACTCTATATATATAAGACAATTGATGAAAATATATGTTTTTTATTTTCAACTTCCATTATTTCAATTACAATCCATACATGACCAACATAGTAAAACACATTTAAACCTCCTGGCAAAAAACTAACTGACACCAGATCAAACAAATTCAAACCTGTAGGGTCAGAACAACACCACCAAAAGCTGAACATGAAGCTCAAAACAACAGAAAGTGAACAACATAAACTGAACATGAAGTTCAAAATGTGTAAGCTCAGAACAACAGAAACTATATTTTTTCTAACTTACGTTGGATGTGTATGTGTTGGATACTCATTTAAGCCTTTTGGGGTTTGATTCTCTCCTTCGGTGTGTTGGTGTAGGCAGTGATGCGAAACACTTTATGATCTAAATAATTTTTTCAGCTTGTTGTATTTATGCTTGATTATTTATCTATCATATTCTAGTTGGCACGGCACCCCAATGCAGCCCTAGTTTTGAATAGTGTGTTCTGAGCCTACTGATTTTTTTTTTACTCTATATATATACATGAGTAAGTCTGTTATGAGAGGAGGTCGATTGATCAGCTTTTTGAACTTCATGTTTTGAATAGTGTTGTTCTGAGCTGGGGAGCTGAAATTTTTTAGTGGTGTTCAGCTTTTTGTTCAATTTCTGTTGTTCTGAGCTTACACATTTTGAACTTCATGTTCAAATTCTCTTGTACTTAGCTTACACATTTTGAGCTTCACGTTCAGTTTATAGTGGTGTTATTCTGAGCCTACAGATTTTTGCCTCTCTTGTTGTTGTTCTGAGCCTGCAAATTATTTTGCTATTGTTGTTGTTCTGAGCCTACAGTTTTCTTTGCTGTTGTTGTTGTTCTGAGCCTACAGATTTTTTTGCTGAAATTTTTTGTTGTTGTTCAAATACCTGTCTATCCTGAATTTGATGATACCCTGTCAATTTAAATTACCAGCTTTACCATGTTCATCAAACACTCTCCAGGAACAGCCGAGTGGTATGTGGTTATATCTCCAAGTCAAAAATTTACTTGCAATTCATTATAATACATATATTTACGTACTTGCTTCTTTATTTTTTGGTGAATCACTTTGTTCAGGAATTCAAGAGGAAGAACAAGAAGGATGTTAGTGGAGAACCCGAGAGCCTTGAGAACACTCTCTTCGACTACCCATTTTTGACCCATTGAGAATGTTTCGACTGCCAGGAAGTTTAAATGTGTTTTAGTGTGTTGGTCATGTATGGATTGTAATGGAAGTAATGGAAGTTGAAAGTTAAAACTAGTTTGTGGTTACAATTGTGTTTTTAATCCTTTTGTATAATCTCCATTTGGTTTCTGTTGTTTTCGGCAATTGGTGTACACATTGGTTGGTGGTTGGTGGTGTTCAGTTTCTGTTGTTCTGAGCTTACACATTTTGAACTTCATGTTCAGTTTCTGTTGTTCTGAGCTTACACATTTTGAACTTCATGTTCAGTTTATGTTGTTCAATTTTCTGTTGTTCTGAGCTTCATGTTCAGTTTTTGGTGGTGTTGTTCTGAGCCTACATGTCTGAATTTGTTTGGTGTCAATCAGTTTTTTGCTAGGAGGTTTAAATGTGTTTTAGTGTGTTGGTCATGTATGGATTGTAATTGAAGTAATGGAAGTTGAAGTTAAAACTGGTTTGTGGTTACAATTGTGTTTTTAACCCTTTCGTTTGTGACACTGATGTTGCTGTTGCTGCTGCTTTGAAACCTTCTTTCAAGTAGCTGCCAGATATGTTCACTCTACATGAGTATTCATCATATCATCACATGACACCAAAACAACAACACCAAAAACTGAACATGAAGCTCAGAACAAGACAACATAAACTTGAACAACATAAACTAAACATGAAGTTCAAAATGTGTAAGCTCAGAACAACAGAAACAGAACATGAAGTTCAAAATGTGTAAGCTCAGAACAACAGAAACTGAACACCACCAACCACCCAAAAAATTTTGTATACCAATTGCCGAAAACAGAAACTGAACATGAAGCTAAAATGACTTGCACACTAACTTGGTAAAAGGGTGCAAAAAAACAAAATCATTTTACTTGTCTTGTATAAACTTTTCATCACTGCTTACTAATAAATCAAGCAAGAAGTTAGTCAAATGCAGAAATTTGAGTTTGTCAATAGGGCTGCTTTATTAAGCCATGCCTACTAGTTCCAAACAAATGTTTTTTTTGCATCTCCACCTCATCTCACGATCAATCGACCTCCTCTCATAATAGACATACTCATGTATATATATAGAGTAAAAAAAACCAGTAGGCTCAGAACACACTATTCTCACTAGGACTACATTGGGGTGCCGTGCCAACTAGAATATGACAGATAAATAATCAAGCATAAATACAACAAGCTGAAAAAAATATTTAGATCAGAAAGTGTTTCGCATCACTGTCTACACCAAAAAATATAGTGATACTATCAATCATTGTGTGTCATCACTGCCCAAAAATCAGATGAATTGGGCTAGACTCAAATCATTTAAATATAAGGTAAGTGTTGAGGGCATTGGGGATTCCACAACATTCATTCATTTCTTCCCCATCTTCTCTCTCGCTCATTCCCCAAACTCTATTCAACTTTGCATAATTATCATGATACACAACCAAATATGCTTCAAAACAATAATGTCAATCCCCAAAAATAAATAATCAACTTATATCAAAATGAATCTCATCAATGCCGACACACACAACCGAAAGAAAATACAAGAAATTTAACAGAAATCATAAAAGCATATATAAGAATCAAACACTTCCCTCCGAAATCTGAGCCTGTAATGACAGTCAAGGACAGAGGGCGTCAAGCGTCAGCCAAACCCACCGCGCTAAGGGGTTTCGATATCCACAAAATGCTCCCAATTTGAAGACAGATCTCACGCGATTTGGATCGTCGAAGAGAGTGAGAACCCTACCAAGAGTAGAAAACGAAACCCTAATCGTGATTTGGATTTTTCGTCGCAGAGAGAGAGAACCCACTGAGAGAAGAAATCGAAACCCTAATCACGATCAATCGAAACCCTAACATCGATTTCGGTTTCTCCAGCCGAAGAGAGGCTGAGCTGGGTTTGTCATCGAGGAGAGAGTGGTTTCGAGGAAGAATCGGAGACAAAGCAGGAGGGAGAGGCGTCGAAGTAGGGTTTTGCTCGACGAAGAAAGAGAGCGGGAGGGAGAGGAGGTTCTTCAGATCGTGAGAAAGAAAGAGAGATGGAGATGGGGGTTTTCAATTTTACCGCTTTTACCCCTCAACTTTCTGAAGATAAGCGGGATCAAATCTGAGTCGTTCCATCGCAATCAAACGCGATCGGATGGCTGAGAACTCCCGCTCACGATAAGGAGCCCATCTCACCATCTCATAATAGACTAACTCTATATATATATATATATATATATATATATATATATATATATATATACATATATATATATATAGAGAGAGAGTAATGTTCCGTTGTGTACTCGTGTGCAGTAGGCCTTCGTGTGCACTCGGCCTTCCCGTCTTCGTATCGATCGACGATCCGAACCGTTCACATTGATTTACACGTACATCTAAATTAGTCTAAATATATATAATCAAATTATTAGAAATTCATTTGCTCATCCATTGAAGTGTTACAAAATTGTATGACTGAAAATCGTTATTTTTTATAGTCACATGATGGATAGACAAATAAATTTCAAATAATTTGATTTTACATATTTAGACTAATTTAGATGTGTCGATCAATGTGAACAGTTCAGATCGTCTATACGAAGATGGAATAGCCGAGTGCACACGGACAGCATGCACACGGAGGCCTAGTGCACAACGAAACATTGCTATATATATATATATAGAGTAAAAGGGATGTGAGCAACTTGCTCATTTAGTAAATGAGCACTAGATTATGTGGCATGTATGAGATACATTGGACAACTAACCCTTTTAAGGATTTTTCAATCACATGCATGCCACATCAACAACTGCTTATTTACTAAATGAGCAAGGTTCTCATACCCATTTTCCTCATATATATATATATATATATATATATATATATATATATATATATATATATATATATATATATATATATATATATAAATTAATCTAAATATGTAAAATCAAATCATTTGAAATTCAATTGCCCATCTATTGAAGTGTTACAAAATTGTATGACTGAAAATCATAGTTTTTTATAGTCACATGATGGATGGGCAAATGAATTTCAAATGATTTGATTTCACATATTTAGACTAATTTAGATGTGTATATTAATATGAACGGTTTGGATCGTCGATATGAAGGCGGGAATGTCGAGTGCACACGAGTGCACAATGGAAGATTTTCTAATATATATATATATAAGGTCGAGTACAGACGAGTGCACAATGGAAGATTTTCTTATATATATATATATCGAGTGCACACGAGTGCACAATGGAAGATTTTTAAATATATATATATAAGGTCGAGTACAGACGAGTGCACAATGGAAGATTTTCTTTATATATATATATATATATCGAACAACAAAATTAGCATACGGAAAGGATTTTTAGCGGAAAGGATTTCTACCAAGTAATCATCATCAATTCATCTATAATGGATTTCTACCAAGTAATCATCATCAATTCATCTATAACAACCTTAATATTTTTAGGGTTAAGAAATTGCATGCACCATGAGGACTTCTACCAACAAAATTAGCATACGGAAAGGATTTCTATCAAGTAATAAAATTAGCATACGGAAAGGATTTTTAGCGGAAAGGATTTCTACCAAGTAATCATCATCAATTCATCTATAATGGATTTCTACCAAGTAATCATCATCAATTCATCTATAACAACCTTAATATTTTTAGGGTTAAGAAATTGCATGCACCATAAGGACCTCTACCAACAAAATTAGCATACGGAAAGGATTTCTACCAAGTAATCATCATCAATTCATCTATAATGGATTTCTACCAAGTAATCATCATCAATTCATCTATAATAACCTTAATATTTTTAGGGTTAAGAAATTGCATGCACCATAAGGACTATACAAGGTCTGTATTACATACCTTGGGAACTTGTGGTTCTTTACAGCCTTCTGCCCATACTTCCTCCACCTATAACCATCATCGAGTATGTCCACTTGGCTCCTCGTCTGAAACGCATATCTTGGCATCTTCGCCTTCTTCTCCCCCTTCATCTTCTTACCTTCCGACTTCTCGTCCTCCCCGCCGCCATCCGGCCCCACATGGGCCTCCTCCTTTCCTACCATTAGTGCTGGCATCTTCCCACTTGAAGTAATAGTAGTAGTAGTAGCAGTAGTAGGGTTATTTAAAAAGTTAATGCCAAAGAGTTGGTTATGACCATTAGAAGAAGAAGAAAAGGGCGTAGGTTGTGGATGGAATAGTATGGGATAATTCTCCATTAATTTCTTTAAGTAAAAATATTAATAATAAGATATAGAGAGGTAGAAGAAGAAGAAGAAGAAGAAGAAGAGGGTGGGTTAAAAGGTGAAGTTATAAAGACGTACGAGAGGAAGGTGATTGGAGTGGAATGGAATGGAATATAAAAGGTGGGAGGAGGCGGCTGGATGTTAAAGATGAATGGTTGGTCTTACTATTTGAGAGAGAATCGTGTGATTGGTTTAATAGGGATAATTGTTTTTCTACCCCCCTAATTGAAACCCATGACTTGGTGTACTCATTTACTTTTTCATCGGCGAAGCTATGCACATTTGGGAGGCAGGAATTTTCTGCCCATCTTGAAAATTAAGCGACAGAAGTTCCAAGATCTCAAATAAATCTTTTTTGAGGCCGGAATCGAATCTGTTGCCTCATAGTTAAGAGTGTTTGGCTAGCCATTCAGTTATTAGTGCAGTACAGTACAATGGTACATATGTCTCATTTTCAAAATACATATATTTAACCTTTAACTTGTTAAATCACAATTTTAATCCAGCTATTACCTTAGTGATAATCTCTTATCTTGATATGAAAATAATAAAGAGAAAGAGACAATTTGTTTGGCAATGAAATGAAGAACTTTAAGGATTCATCGATCTTATGAGAGTAACATTAATTAGAAAAAGTAAAAAACGGTATAAGCATGTTTGCCGGTCGCATCTTAGTGCAACTGTACTATGAATTTCAGCTTATGAACAAGCAGGTAAGAAAGTATTATGTGCCTTTGTTATAAATATTTTTTCTTTTTTGCTCATTCCTTCTTGCTAGGAGAATATACAAGATCTTCCGAATACTAGTTTAGAAAAATAAATTGGTAGGTATGAAAAGAAATGGCTTCCAAAGTAGGGGGTGTACAAACAATTTTCCCTTGATTCTTTGATGAAATTGATAGGTTGCTAGGTATCGTAAACGGCACGTAATTTAAGGGGCGAGTTTGGCTAATGTTATTTTCTTGTCTTTTTTGAGTGGTAAATTTTATCATTTGATCTAGGAAATTAATAAGTGGCAGCCTCAAATTAATTAATTGTATATTCTACTAGTATAACTTTATAATATAGTAGTTAGCATTATTTCCATGTTTATTTGCATCTAATCAACGTGCGGTTTGGATCATAAGGATAAGAGTAATGTGCTCATGCGGGTTCGGACCCTACTAATTTTGTCCATAAGTCTACCCGCCACACGTGGATAATTGGATCATTTAATTAAGGCTAAATTAAATATAAAAAAAACCATTGAGTTTTGAGCCAGTTTTAAAAAATCGCACTAAGTTTTTTTTATTTAAAAAACGATATAAAATTTTAAAAAACTCCACGGGGTTAGCTAGCTTTCATTTGTGTTTAAAAAAACCACATTCACCTTTCAAAAAACATCATTTAACTAATCAGATGTTTAAATAACACCCCTCTCTAATCCTAACTAACCCAGTGGAGTTTTTTAAAATTTTGTATCGTTTTTTTATTTTAAAAAAACTTGGTGCGGTTTTTTTAAACTGGCCCAAAACTCAGTGGGTTTTTTAAAAAAAAATTAGCCTTTAATTAATCATCTATTCATTTTCGAGTTTGCAGACAGAAAGACCCAAAATGCAGATTTAAAAAATAAAATAAATAATAGGTAAATAAAAAAATACCGCAGTGCACTCGCGCCCACAGTAAATCAAACAATCTTCAGAAATTACTGTACTGTAAACCCTAAGATTTACCACAATTTTGAAGTTTTGGTGTTTTTTTGGCATCAGTTATGCAGAAGGGTATAATCAAGATTCCTGGTACAGAGCATATTAAATTATTAATGGGGGTAGGGAGGGAAAGAGGGCAGTGGTTTAAGTTGGCTCCTTGCTTTGCAACCTGTACATACACTTGCTACTTTGCCAGCGTTATCAGTTCTGTTGCACCCTATCGTATTCTCTTAAAATTATTATTAGTCACTGTTTTAAATTTCGGTCAAAATTTTGTTTCGGCCAATTTAGTCATACGAAATCACAGATTTTATATTTAAGTCACATTGATTTTCAGAGTATGTTCGAGAGAGGTGAGTGGAGGTATTGAAGAGGAGAGTGACATAGGAGGTGGTCAGGTAACGAGAAAGATAATCTAGGCTGGGGGTTAGGCAGTGGCATAGCAAGAATTTTCATGTAGAAGATGCGACACTTACTATTAAAAAAATAATAAATTATAATAAATACATTTATATTTTTATCATTTTAAAAAGAAATTAAATTTCAAATAAAAGTAACAACTAAATTCAATTATGTTGACTAGACTTGAACCAAAAAAATAAAAAATTCTGATAAAAGTACAAAAAAACTTCCATTGCTAGGACCTGAACACGGATACCTTAGGACGAGAGCCAAATATCCTAACCAACTAGCCTACAACTAATTGATAGAAATGTGATAGATTGATCTATTTATACTATACTCATGTTATTGTACGTATAAAATTCGAGATGCTACTAAATCTGAGGGACGCAGCCAAAACCAAGGGGTGCAGCTACATCCGGTCGGACCAGGTAGCTACGCCCATGGGGTTATGGTTAGTTCATATTACATATGCTATAATTAATCTATATATGGAGTGATGTGGAGTAGCATTGGTATAAATACCCGAAACCTGGATCCGACCCGGACCCGGCATTGGATCGGAACTGACCCGGCCTATCCGGGTCCGAATTCGGGTCCTAAAATTGGACTCGTTGTACTTTTGGGTCCGGGTCCGGATCCGCTCAAAAGATACCCGAACCGGATCCGGACCCGGACCCGTTAAAAAAAACCAAAAAATAAATATTCTATCCTCATCCCTCCCTTTCTTCCTCCTCAATTTTAAATCTTTCTCTTCAAAACTCAAAACTCATGCATTTTTCTTCTCTTCTCTATTCTAAATCCTCCACTCGCCGTCTCCGCTCGCCGCTTACACTCCCGCTCCTACCCGAACGGGTAGGAATATTTTAATAGGACCCGAACCCGGAATCGGATTCGGTCCTCACGAATCCGGGTCCAATTTTTGAATTCGTAGGGGATCGGATCCGGATAGTGAAGGACCGTGTGGACTACATAGTATCCTGACTGAATGGGTAGTCACTATGATGTGACCATTAATAATTGGTAATTTCAATGGTGCAAACATGATATCTAATCAGCATTAAATAGTGTTTACTATATGAGACCCAATTGGTTGTTTTCTTGTAAGTTGGGTCCTTATTTTGCTATTTGGGATGTCCATATGGGGTTTGTATATTTGTCTTGTGTCATTGTACATGACTGTTTTAAATTTCGGCAGATGGAAACTAAAACTTCTTTTCGTCTAACTTACTGATACGAAATCATAAATTTTATACTCCATATCGTTTTAGATCAAAGTATATAAATTTTAGTTGAAATTACCAAAATATCGAACAAAATAGATACACTAATGTTATTTTGAATATATAAGTTTTTTTTGTTTTACTTTTTTATATACAAGTCTTTCAATATAGAACTTTAAGTCAAGATAATATGAGAATTTCGTCTCTTTATTGTTTTTGTATATGGAAAGTCAAGTAAGTCTATCAACTAATATTTTTTTCTAATCATTATAAATTCAATTTAGTTATATACTTATATTACATTCTCTTTAATATTATTATTAAATTCTACTAATATTTATTATAATTGATTCATGTCATTAATTACATTATACAATATTTTATATGATAAATAACATGTAGAGCATATAATATATATTGTTTAGTTACAAAAAAATGTATTTATCAAGGTAGTGTTCTTTTTCTCCTCTTATAAGAGATTTACCTCTTGTAAGAGGTGGTCCCCCTCTTACAAGAGTTTTTTTAGTGTTCTTTTTTTACCTCTTATAAGACATTTTTCTCAAAATATCTTATAAGTCTAAAAGACTTCTAGTAACCTCTTTCAAATTCTTATAAGACTTCTATCACTTAAAAAGTCTATATTACCCCAAAGTCTATATTATAATTGTTACTAATTAAACTAGTTTATATATTAGTCTATAGTAGCCCGGAATATGCTATTCTAAAAAAAGTGTAATCATATACGTAGTTGATTGTAATATGTTATCCTAGAAAAAGTGTGGGAATTCATTCTTCACAATCTCGAACAATTATGTTACGGATGATGTCGAAACATTGATTTATTTAAAGATATATATATATATTTACGTCCAGTAAGTACATTACTTGAGTTGTGGCTAGTTGATTTGTCCTGTTATGATGCCACCATGTTCAAATCCTGCAGCCGGTCAGGTTTTTTTATTTATTTATTTATTTATTTATTTATTTATTTATTTTATTTATTTTTTATTTATTTACAGCTAAGGGAGAATTTATATTAGCCCATTGACCTTAAATTTTTTTAATCCAACTTCTTTGAAACAAATTATTATTATTTATATTTATACATACTAATTTTCATACTAATTAAAAGTCTATAATTGATGATTTACACTAATTTGTGAATTTAACTTGCCATTAAACTAGTTTATATATTAGTAATTTGAACTTATTTTTTCTTGTCCTTCATCTAACTATTTTTATACTTTGGGGTAATATAGACTCTTGTAAGACCATCTCCAACCCTAATCGCTATTCCTCCCAATTAGCCAAAATAGCGAGTATATCCCCAAAAATTATCTCCAACGGACTCGCCATATTACTCGCTATCCTAGCGATTGAAGTTTCGCTCGCGATCTGCTCGCCAAATCTGGCGAGCGGGATCCGCTCGCCATAGTACTTCCAAAATCGCAGCCCTCCTCCAAGTCCCCGCCCTCCTCCAAAATCGCGAGCAAATCGAAATCGTAGCTCTGTGGTCGTCGAAGCCCTCATCGAAGCCGAAGCCCTATCGTCGTCGAAGCCATGTCGTCGTCATCGAAGCCCTCATCGAAGCAGCCCTGTCGTTGTCGAAGCGGGAGGAGGGGGAGTTGTTGGGAATGTAGGTGAGGGATTTGGAGGCAGTGGAGCGGGAGACGGAGAGGAGGATCTCGTAGGCGGTGAGGGAGAGGTCAGGGTGGGAGAAGGGGAAAGCGGAATCAACGGAGGAGGGGGTTGAGGAGAGGCGGAAGAAGGTGAAAGAGTGGCGGGCGGAGTCGGAGCGGTCGCGGAAGATGCGAGCCATGGCGGGTTCTTGGGGGGGATGGATTTTAGGACATTGAAGTTGGGAGTCTGTTTGGGGAAGGAGAGAAAGAGAGAGAGAGAGAGGAAAGTTGAAGAAAGGTGACTCTTTGCTGGTAAATTATTATTAGCATAAATTATTATTAGCATGTTGCTTAATTGGTATGGTATTGTTGTTTGCAGTTTGAATGTAAATTGGTAGATTCTCTGTTTTATTGGAGTCCTTGTTAAATGTGAAAATCTCGGTAGTATCTAGAGGATGAAGCTGTGTTTGTTAATGTTCAGATTATTGTAAACCCTTTATCCAATTTATATCATCCGGTGCTTATTGTTCTTTGAAGCATTATAGTAAAGATTCAATATCAGTACAATGGTCAATTACATGGTCTACTACGAAATTCTATTTCAAATCCATTAAGGGCCTCTGCACAATTGAAGTGGTGTTTAGTTTTTGAGTTGAGTAGCCGGCCCAATTGCTTGGTGTGCACTCGTGCAGTGCACAGTGAATGGATTAACTGGGAACCCTAGGAAGAACCCATTGGCAACTTGTCTTGGATGAATGCAGGATCTAATAGAATAAATTTATTAACATGATGAAATTATGAAACATCAAGGAGTCTGCATAATAAATTCAAGAATAAAGCTTTGCTTTGGTATTCCTGTTTTAGTAGTGTTCATGTGAATTTATTTGCAGAACTCTGTTGGAGAAGAATCACACTTAGCTATAGAAACTAGTGGACATGGAGCTTTGAAGGAGAACCACTGGTAGGGGGTTCTTCACTGTGTTATACTCCTCCCTCATGGTAGGGGGTTCTTCACTGTGTTATACTCCTCTTATTCTTTTTATCTGGGCAATGAATTGAATATCTGCAATCTTATTTAAGACCACTTCTCCAATTACCTTTGCTAGCTGAAAGATTGTTCTCCACATCAGCTAATTTTAAGCTTTGAGTTTTTAGGAATTTAAAGATACCTCCACACCTTAACTCAGATACAACTTCGTCCCCATCATTAGTTATAACACCATCAGCTGTTGAACTTTCTTGATGCTCAGAATGTTTTGTGGGAGTAGCAATCATGTCTCCATCTCCACTGTCATGCAATTTCTCAGCACTATAATTATGAGAACTTCCGATTCTGAGTGAAATTTTATCATCAACAGTATGTCCAGAAATTTTATCATCAACAGTATTATTGTAAACATTTATTAGTAAATAAAAATTAAATTATTTATGGCTAGCCAAAATAGATAGCATGGTTGGAGTGTGAGTTTTTTTCGCTAGCCAAATTATCCATTTGTTATCTACTTTGGCTATTCTAACTAGCCAAAATAGCTAGCGTGGTTGGAGATGCTCTAAGAGGTGAAAAAAGAACAGAAATCTCTTATAAGAGATTCTTATAAGATGTTATTTTTATATAAAAATAACATCTCAAAAAGAAGCTCTTACAAGAGGCTCTTACTGTAAATCTCTTATAAGAGATAACCTCTTGTAAGAGGAAAAAAAAAGAACAGTACCTAAGTGTTCGAAATTAACATCTGAGATTATTTCATTTTTTCGAAATCTCCTCCGATATTTTCGATCCGACACGAAATAATCTTGCAGAGATTGAGTCAGAAATTCAATAATTAAAACCTTGATTAGAGCGAGGCTGCAACATTAGTTTTAGGACTGACTAAAGAATATAATTGTACACCAATTGCTATGACTACAAGTCAATAAGACTCCAGATACAATATTCCACCAAATTATAACTAAATTTCAAGAATCCATTTATTGTCCTCACATGCACGTGCGTTGCATGTCTATTCACAGTCAGATATGAGAAAGTTCCACACTTGGTTGGATATGGACCCAAAATTTACTAGCATGCTATTAAATCTTAAATTAAATAAAAGTAGTTTTATAAGAAAAAATATTTGAATCCCCTTGCCATAACTGTAAGAAAATTTTAGCAAGGTGGACCGAGATTTGGAGTCATTCGTCACATGCTAGCTACAGCTCTTTTTGTTTCTTTTCACGAAGTTGTAGCCCCTGTGTTTCCTGTGTCATGCATGAAAGAGAGATGAATTACCACCAGAGGCCAAGTCAGGATTGATCAAAATGAGAGCTAAGATACGAAAGACTATATACTAAAAGAATCTAAACTAAGATTAGATTGATGATCTTACATGGGTTTTACATGAAGTCAGAACCTTCGCTTAACCTGTGAAATCTGAAAATTGGATTCTAAACCAGATCATACCTGCTCTTAATCAGAAAAGGTTATCGCTTATCACAAACATGAATCGGCCGGACCATAGATGCCTTAAATCCAAATTTTGTTTGTGTATATATAATCGCATTCCTATAGGAAACATATACATAGAAATGAAAATGAAAATGAAAATTGTGTCTACAAATTCCCTTTCGCATGGAGTTTAAAAGTGTGAAAACAAAATCGCTTAACTCAGTCAAATCTGCCCAATAGAGTAAAACATTACATAATCAATTTGCGTAAATTTGATAAGCATGATTCCATTCTCCGGATAAATCTGCATGCAATCAATTTCAATTTGGAAGCGAATTCACCCAAAATTCTTTATCATGACTCGTTCATACCCAAAATGAAATTTGCCAGAATTTTGGACTTGAATTATGATGATGGTGTACTAAAAAACTATGCCACATGATAATTTTCCAAGCCTGGTAAAGTACAATAAAAACAATGGCAAATAGCATGCGAGGATTTGAAGAAAAATTCAGATAGTGTCAAAAATAAAAAAGGGACATATAACAACGAACTAAAACAAAACAACTAAAACTGAAAATTCTAAACTTGTTGATTTCCTGCATGAGGTGACCCAAAAAACTTACCTAACCAGTCGTAATCTCACCCCTCTCATCATTTTGGAAAATTCACAGTCAAAGAAGATGACTAATTCTTTTTTATTCATCGATTTCTTTATTTCCAATAGAATGGAGAAATTTTATTCATATATATATTATTGGAAAATTCACAGTCAAAGAAGATGACTAATTCTTTTTTATTCATCGATTTCTTCATTTCCAATAGAATGGAGAAATTTTATTCATATATATATAGAGAGAGAGAGAGAAGGGATAGAGCCTAATGGCTTGAGCCAATAATATAAAAAGTAAAATGCAGTACAAAAAAGTATAAGCATGGCTGCATGTATCTTCAGAGTTCAGAATTATATAACATGGTAGAAGTACATAACATCAGAAATCCAACGTTCAGAATCAGAATTAATGAAGTTTCATACAGAACCAAGTATAGAATAGAATGATAACATGTAGCTTCAGAGTTCAGATTCCTAATTTAAATTCGTAGTCACTATTAAACTGACCTAAGTTAATATCAATATTATTACATATTTCTATATGGATTGTGTTTGCATGAACAACCATAGAAAATGGTAGGTATACATGATTCCTATAGACTGAGTTAAGACTGGCTACCTATAAAGATCTCACTACAAAAACAACAAGGGAGACTTAGGACACATAAAATTGAGATTTTAAGCACAACACTAATGGAATTACCTATAAAGGTCTCACTGCAAACTTCAATTCTATAGTTCTGTATCCAAGACCGGTCGCATGCTATAGGTTAACATCAAGAGAGATGTTCCTTACAAGAGGATTTAAAAACTACATCCTGTTCAATGTGAGATCCAACACTCAAGCTGAGACAAGATAATTCACCCAACAAAAGGCAAAAGGTCCAGTTCGTTTTGGAGGAGAACACCTCATCGTCAGTAATCCATCTCACTTAGTAATGCCTAAGTATCATTCTCTATACCCGACCAAAGTGACCTTAGGACTCTGCATCAACCTATGGTGGTCCTTTCTCAAATTTTCAACTTCACATTACATCTAGGTTAAACATAGCCAAGAGTTTGTTGATCATTAACAAAAAAAATTACTTGAAGTCAGTTAGTCATATAGTTGGGATACATTCTTTATAGCACAGATGCACCGTAGGATTTACTTTATAAAGCAAATTAGTCATGTTGGGTACACTAATACTACTATACATATTATGTACATATGGTTTTACAAAGGTGATGCACCGGTTCAAACACTTTTGTACCAATGGAAGTTGAACTTTCTCATATATTTCATACTTTCTTCATTAAAATAAATGGATTCATAGCTAAGAAAATGGAATATGTTCAAATTTTTCCATAGAAGAATTGTTGCTGCTTTTTTCTATGTGAGAGCAAACAAATGTTATGAATTCTTTTTGGAAACAATAAAAATAACTGATCTTTTAGTTTTCTCTGATATTGACTATTTCAAGCTGATCTTGATTCCTGAATCTGACTCATTTGAACCGTTGGATCTGATATGAATGGTGATGACTACTCTGATTGACCTGCAAAAATTTGAAACACCGGGGTTGGCCCCGGTGATAGACCCTCTGATGCTCAAGTCAAAACTCCGGAAGATATGAAAGATTTTTAGTGACAAAATACTGATTACCTGATTTCTGTCAAGGTCATGGGGTATTTATAGTTGCTTAGGGGGCAGTTTAAAGATGATGATTTATATCTACATCCCAATGTTTTTTATAGAGTTTGTTATTCTCTTCTTCATGAAAAGATAGAAGTGGTTGTGAAGTTAGAGTTAGGACTCTTATATTGTAAAGAGATATGGTTTTAGAACTGTCTCTTATGGATAATTATGAATTTAAAATGAATTTTAGATAATCATGAACTCTTTCATATTGGGCTTTATGACAACCCAGTTTGATAAATCCGTTTTGGGTAGCTGTGCTTGAAAGATGCTCAACTCCCTTTTACAGACCCGTTTCTAGTGAAATTTATAGAAAACCCCTCAAATCTTTAAGATTCGTGCCCGATTTAAACGGTCATGATTTGGATCTATTTTTACCCATATCAAGACTACAGTCAAATCTAAATATTATTTATTTCTTTATCATAAAGATGAACTTGAGTGTGATGTTAGCTAATGCACGTCCATATATAGGAAGTTTCCCTTGGTGAAGAATATGTCACAAAACTTCTCTTAAGAGGTGGAAGTCCAAATTCTTCTAGACTAATGGTTTGAAGTTTTCTGGACAAGGCTATTCTATCACAGGTTTTATGCTAAAGTTTGAATTGTGAAAACATCATTAAATTGCACTACTTGTTTTGCTAGAAAATAAACACAGTCGCTGCCTATATACAGTTATCGCTCTTTCCTAAAAAAAACTAGCATGAAGGTCATCTAATTTACAAGCACTAGAAAACTCTTCACAGCAATTGCAGCTACATGACTATATCAAACCAAGTAACCTACTCTGCAATTCAATTGCATTAGTTACAGTCCAACTTCAAGCAAATAGGTATCCGTACGTTACAATCTCATCAAGAAATCATGAACTTAATTGTTTCACAGCATTTTTTGTGATAATGATTTCATCCAATGGTATTGATTTTAAAATTGGATTCGCAGTGTGAGCGTATCACTTTTAGATACAGCTAAATGTGGCATTATTCCTCATCCATATGGGATTTTAAACTTCATTGTTTGGCCCTTACATGACTAGTATACGAGCGGGATGAAAGAGTTTACGTGTTTCAATAAATTAACATTGACCGATAAATATTGGCGAAGCTTCCCTTAGAATCCAAAGACCAATTCCTCTCTTCTTTCCTTCGTTTCTTTCCAAACTAAGGATATATTTCTAACATAGATTCGCATCTGCTAGGTTCTTTCTTAATTTCCTTCACTTTTCTTTCATCAACTAGTCCTTTCTCAAAGATAGGATGAGAAAGAGAAAGTTATAGACCAATAATCCTGTGAGTTTGAACTTTGAACATGACTAATGTAACAGCACAGGTGAGGTGTAGGAACTTCTCATGTTCCTCTAAATTATGTTCATTTTTTTTTTTATTCCAAGCTCCTTATGTAATTTTTTTGAGACAAGAATTGTGGATATACACAGCACCTTTATGTAGCTTTTCTGAGGGAAGTATTATGCAAATAAGTACACTAAAATTTTAAGAAGTTATTAATATGTTATTTGAATTAACTTATGTGATGCTTGACTAAAAGTATATACGAAACTACATGTAAGGTTGTGTTTGGTACACGAATTGCAGTATTCCGAAGAATGTGATTCCCAAACATCCAATTCCTGTTAATCCATAGCAATTGTATAAGGTTATGTTACAATTTTCATGGACCTAATGTGCTTGTGTTTCTTAACTTCAAAAATATTATGAGGAATTTGGTATCTCTGAGCATACTTTCCAAGTGCATGAAAAACAGAGTGACTCTTACACCGGTAGGGCTTCTTCTCTAAGTCTTCCACCCATTTCCATCCTCCACGACACATCCACCAGACATGAGAGCTCCCTGCAAGTTTGTGCACAGTTTTAATAAGCGATCGCCACCAACTCCAAGAAAATCAAAAAACAAAACGAAACGAAACAATAGCAGCAGCAACAGGAGAGGGGAATTATTTTTTTTTAATGCATGAAAGATAACTGCAGTGGTAGGGATTGCGACGAGCCTTTTTAACTAGTATATAAGTTGAACCCAACAACTGTATGAATGAGTTGGTTGCACGATTCTCAACTGATACAATCTAGAAAGCACGATTGCAGTATAGATACAAGTCGGAAAAACAGTATTACAAGTAGCGCTCCATGGAAATACAGACATAATATTATGTGCATAAGTTTAATCTAAATAGCATTGAAGAGTTTTTATATTGAGCGAATACTCATACTAGGAAACAATAGTTCCATACAAAACAAATGAGAAACACTCGTAGTTAATGAGAAGTAACAGTTCACTAGTTTTATAAATGTGAAAAGTTTAAAAATGGATTATGTTGTCCAAAAAATTATTGGATTAACCACACCACTTTCGTGTCATCACATGCAATGCATATGCCTATTATTGTCATTTAGCAGAGTATAACGTGAAAAATAAGTTAAGAAACAGAGGATGTTTGTGTAAATTAGTGTCTAAAAGTTAAATGAGAGATAGGTAGAGATCGTATACTCACTGAAGGTCATGGCTAACAACAAGCAAAGTTAGCTCCTTCTTTAGATGCTTAAGCAATTTCACAACATCGGCACGAGCTTTCCAATCTAAACACCCAAGTGAAACTTGAATAAGACGATTTAACAAGATATATATATATATATATATATATATATATATATATATATATATATATATATAAATGATGAGGATGGTACTATCTATTTGCACGTGCACTACAAGTGATTCATTTACCTAATTTCAAGCACCACAGGGAATTGGTTACCATTATTTAAGTATGGGACATTTAATGATTCCTGATGTGTTCTTGAGAATGAGGAAGAATATCGCATTGCACATGCATAATAATTTAATAGTACCTATGAAGTTGGTTTCATGCATCTTTTCTAGTAACAACTTACAACAGGAAAGATGTAAGCGTAAAAATAAACAAGACACCACAAAAATACTGAAGAAGTGTACATAAATACATACCAAGGCCTGCTAAAGGCTCGTCTAATAGCAACAGGTCTGGTTTTTTAACCTGAGGAGACCACTTAGGGATATAGTACATCATGAAAGAGCACACTTTCTAAAGCAATTGTTTTCTGAATGTATCACCAATTTAAAATTTCTTACCAACTGAATTGCCAAAGCAAGACGCCTCTTGTAGCCGCCGCTAAGAGAATGCGGGTCTTCATCTAAAGGAATTGAATTCAAACCAACCTGAGATTTAATTCAATTCTTTATATCACGACATAGCAAGTATCACATAATGCGGGTATTTTGATATTATTCCACCCTAACCCATACTGAAAACAAACTTGACAATAGGAAAATTACTGCTTAGAAGATAGGTATTAAGAAAGGGTAGTCTGGACTGTATTTGATTTAACTTTATTTTTGATGGGGTTGTTTCAAAATATAATTTTTTGAGGTGGTTATACCAAAAGGAAGTTTTGCGTATGTGATATGAGTAAAACCCATAATCAGCAATCTCATGACTAAGATGAAACAGTAAACAACATTTATAAAAATCCTGAAATTGTCTAACTTACTGAATTAATAGCGTATTGAAGTTTTGAAGCAAGTTGTTCTCTCAATGCAACATCTGCTTTCTGTCTTGGCCACCCAAAAGTGACTTCCTCAATAATGCTATCTGCCAAGAAGAACCTTACGTACAAAAAAATTAGTATACCAGTAATTGATAAGCAAGCATTTAATTTGATATGTAAAATTGCATGATTAGGAAGTACAATACACTCAGTGGCGGAGGCACTGCTGGCTCAGGGTGAGCGGCCGCTCACCCTGGACTCAGCAGGCCCCTGCGTAATAGGCCCAATTTTATTTTTATTTTTTTTTTCGCTCCCCCTCAAAATTGCCGTAAAGCCCATACTGCTCCTCTCCGCTCTCTTTCGGCCCACGAAAACTTCACCCGCTCCAGTCCCATTCTTCATCTCCTCATTCTCTTTATTCTTTCGCTCCCGCTGGATGAGAACTCTGGCTCCGCCACTGAATACACTAATGAATTAAATTTCGGTATTGGGAACACCCAATTAGTTTAGGTAATTGAATTGTCGGTATCTTCTGATTGTGAATTTAAATTACTTCAACTTCCTAAAAGTTTTAAGCTAGTTTTCACTTGATGATGTTCACATTAAATGTTAAACCAAACACAGACAAGTTAATATATTAATATCCCATGGTTTTAAATTTCCATTGATATTAGTTTGATATTATATCTGATATTAAAGATAGATATGGCAAGTTCATACCTTATCCAAGCTTTTTAACCATGATTTCACCAAAAAACAAAAGACAGAGTTAGCAAGTTTAAATCCCAGTATACGATTGTTGCAAACAGCCCGTTAACACCCTAGTCCCCATTATTGGCATGAGTCTTTTCTATCGCTTCGGCACCAAATCAAGAAATTTACAAATTATATTGTCCTCTTGCATTTGATTTATCATTGTTACATTTCATATTTAGTATTTTGTTTTATAAAAAATAATTGTTTAGCAATTATTCATTTTTTATGTGTAGTTTCTTTTACTATAATGTTTCTCATTATAGTTAAAGATTTTGGAAGAATAAATGGTGCGGAAGCAACACACTCATTAGCCTTTTTCCAAAAGCTGCGCCTGCGACCTTAAACAATGATGCACTTGTAGCAGACGTATGGCGAAACAATACGTTGTCCATAGATGTTCACAATAATCCAAATCAGGAAGTTTAGTACAGCTTTGGAATCTGAATACTTTTATTCCGAGGGAAGAGAAAAACTCAAATGATTCCAAGGACAAAAGGGTTTGGAATCTTAATTCAAGTGCGAAATTTTCTGTCCAGTCTATGTACAAGTGGTTGAATGACGGAGGTTTGCAGAATTATGAGTCCGATCGTATCTGGGGTATAGGAGCTCCCCTTAAGGTCAAAGTGTTTCTGTGGTTAGCAAAAAACAATGCAATTCTTAGTAAGATCAACCTAAAGAAAAGAAATATGATAAGCAACACTATCTGCGATAGGTGTGAGCAAGAAGATGAGGATACAAACCATTTGTTGTTTCTCTGTCCTAGAGCGAGTACTGTATGGGAAATTGTGGCTTTAGATTTCGGGGGGACAGGGACACCTAGGTTGTTCTCAGATGTGTGGGGAAATAGCAGAATAATTAGTGTTCAGAGTGAGAGTACACATCGGCGGGATACTACAGTAGCTGCAACCATGTGGGGGTTGTGGCTAGATCGTAATGAATTGTGCTTTCATAAGATTAATCATAGATTGTCATTTTTGATGCATAAAATTTATTCAATCTCTCATGAGTGGAATGTATTCACAGGTGGAAAGAAGAGAATGCATCTAGGAGACGAAGAGTAGTTTGCGAAAGCCTCTCAGGATTGGATTTTGGCCAAATAGTTATGACGAGCCTTTGTTGTTTATGTTCTCCGTTATTTTGTGTTATGGGTTTGTAATATGGAGATCGTTGTACTATGTTTCGTTGTGCTGTGTTTCGTTAATCGTTCGTTAATGAAGCGATGACTTTAGTCATCTTTTATCAAAAAAATGTTTCTCATTTGCTAATTATGTATTATTTTTATATCTTTTTCATCTAAAATGGTCATGACATGCTATAAAGCTACTAAAGTCTAAGCTCTACTTTTCCGCATCCACTAATGTGGAGAGGAACACAAAACCACTACCTCTAAGGCTCTGTTTGGCATTGCTGTGGTCTAGGTATGCTGTTGGTCAAAAGTGCATGAACGAAAAAAGTTTTCCAGGAACCATAACTGTTTGGCAAGAAAAAATTTACAAAAACTGCTATCTGAATGATAAAAGTGTTTTTTTATAAATAACTATTTGGTAAAAAAAAATTATAGAAGACTGATGTTACGTTATAAAAATTCTCTAATAATAAAAATTGAAAAAGCTCTTGTAAAAGAAATGACATGTTAAAGATTTAAAATTTCTTAAGTACTTCTTTTTCAATTTTAATATTTCTAATTAATTGCATAAATTTAATAATTAATTTTTCTATATTTTAATCACATAAGAAAATTGAAATATTGACTTTGGCATCATGTTAATTGTAAATTTTGTTTAAGCCTAAAAATTATTTATGAGAAGAAAATATGATGTGAAAATATATCTTCAGATTTGTTTCCTAACCAACTTATTTATTTTGATATTTTGGTATGGTTTAAGTTTAGTTTTTTTTTAAAAATTGTTAAACACCTAATTTTTAACCCAAACCACTTTTAGGCATTTAAAAGAGTTTTTGGGCTCTCCAAAAGCAATGCCAAATGGAGGCTAAGTATGCAGAATCAGCTTTCTAATTTCTACCTCTCTGGAAACTGGAATACGATGCCAACCCTTTCCGCTGGTAGAACTTCACGCAATGTATTCGGATTCCCATCATTTCCATACTTTTGAACATAGATAGATCCTGATGTTGGTTTGGAGAACCCAGCAAGAACCTGTAATAAAGATTGGATAAAAACAGTTCGCTGGGATACTTAAGGGTATGGTTTGTAACTTTGTCTTTCTTTGGAGAGCCCAAAGCACTTTAGGCTAAAAATTTTTGGGGAAAACAGAGGATAAGTTTCTTGGGCCATAAACATTTATTTTTTAAACACCTCACATCAAAGCTACTTCTATCTTTTTTTTTTTTTTTGAAAAGTTTTGCCTCCAAAAGAACATTAATCAAAAACACTTTTCAGCCACAACACATTTTATTCACAACAATACCAAATAGTGAGCATGAATTGTAGGTAAATAACAAGTGTCAAATGCATGCCTGTAAGAGAGTGGTTTTCCCGCTTCCACTTCGTCCAAATATCAAGCCAAAGCTGCAAGATCGTGCAACAAATTGTTAATCAACAAAGTCTCCATAGAGTTTTATAATTTAATCAGAAGAGCACGGACCAGTACATTATATGTGCACCTTTTCTGTGGAAGCGAGAAGCTAACTTCATCCAAAAGGTTGTGCTCGGTCCCAGGAGGGCGATAGGTGATTCTACTCACCTTGAACAAATGAACGAATATGTCACAAAAGCTTATGTTGATCTTGGCATTACTTCAACAAGGTACATAAACTAAACTTTAATGAATAAGTCTGATATGGACAAGGAACAACAGTACTACCAATGACCTTGCATTTGTAGCCAAGATTATATTAAAGGGATTCTAAGATGCAAATCTTAGCAAATGCTCTAATTAAATCCTGAACATCATTGATGATTAGTATTTTGGTACAAGGCAATCTTCTCTCAAATATATATATATTTGGAGAAACATAATAGAACAGACAAGTGTCATTAAATGGTGAAATTAAAATATAAGAAGATAGCAACAAGTATAACTGTAAACACTCTGTTAAAGACTTGCTTTTAGTTGTCGCTTTTACTTCAGCCTTCTAGAGTTATTTAGCCCCGGTTTTAAATTTATACTGAATATTGTTGTCAAAATTTGTTTTTATTTTTATCATACAAGTTTTTTAATGTTAATTCTATGAATTTCTTTATTAGTGATGCACTTTTCTATGAATAAAAGAAGGGTCAACTGATACTAAAAAAGCATAGTGAAGCAATGCAACTTAGAATTGCAAACACACTATGACTCTACAAGAGACGGTCATCAATCTATTTTGCATAAAGACTTTATTTCGAAGCTTTGTTGTGCCAATCACATGTCAGAAACACACACAGCTGTCTCAGACCCCTCAATTTGTACCTTACTATTGCTATTCCTGTTTGCTATTACAAAATTTCTCCAAGAGTTCCATCTCAACCTTGTCATGTTTAACTTGTCCCATGTCCTTACTTCTTAGCCCTTTGTATTATATCCAGTTGACTAAGCTTGTTTCATCGGAAAAACCCAAGTGATACTTCGGGTTGAATCAGATCAATAACAAAGACAGTAATTTCTTGTACACAAAGGGATTAAATACAGTACCTCTGTTTCCCAAGCTATGGTCACAGAGATACTACACTTTTTATGAGCTTGGGAAACTATTGGGATACATCTTGGCGAAGCTTAGGGTTGGAACTCGGAAGCCCTAATTAACATTCACCTTATCACCTTCGACCTTGTTTCAGTACAAAAATCAGGCAATATGAATTTCACTACTCTCACAATGTGCCCCCCCAAAGTAAACTCCACCTTGATTCAACCCTCTCAACCACATTGGTCTTTATTGCTACCTTCAATTAAGGTATACTGAATCATTCATTTTTTTTCATTTGATGAAGTCAACATGGCCTAGAAAATACAAAATCATGCATATATGACCAGTGGTTGATCTAAATGTTGGTTAGTTTTATCTTTCAAAAACAATGCATTTTTGTACTTTCGTTTTTTAAGCAAATGTGTAAAGCACTATCGGGTCGGCTTGGAAAAGGAAAATCAGGTCCTCTCAATAAGGCAGGCAGATTGTCCTAAACACATGGGGCTCAAATCTAAACTGAGCATGTGCAGGCCTAGGCCGGTTCAAGACTATGAGATTTCCGGTTGAGCCTGGGTTTGGCCGGGTCGGGCCCGACCTCAAACCGGTTCCAACTCTAGCTAGCTTAGAGTTATCGACAATATTAAAAATATATCCTAGAGATATATCAGAAGATTATCTCCATACTCTCCATTCTCCAAAGATCCTACTCTCCATCAAAACTTCAATAGCTTTTTCTCCTAGTTATTATGGTATCTAAGTAAGACCATTATGTGAAGGGATTGACATGTACCACAAGGCACAAGCAATAGTCCACCTGAGCTACCATCAAAACTTTGCATTGTGAGAATGGGAAGTGGAATTTAACCTTCTCACTGTTTTCTCCACTTTTCTCCTATTGCAGAGCCACATTTCCTACCATCAAACACATTTTCCCCTCCAAAATTTCAAACCCCAAAACTCAAATTCAAATCCCAAAAAAAAAACAACTCATTTATTTATTTAAGTATTTCTCTCTCTCTATCTCTCTCTCTCATTCTCTCTCTATTTACTCAGAAATTTAGATTTTTCGGATTTCAGATTTGTAAATATTCAGAATTTTTATGTTTTTTTTATTGTATATGTTACATTGAAAATAACAAATATCTCTTCAATTGTTAAATTTCACCATTTCCAGCCTCAAAGTTCTAAGAAGTTGAATTTTTTACGCTCATTTATAATTATTTTTCAACATATACTAATGGAAACATGGACTTTTATTTACAACTAATTATTGTCTTACTATTCAAACTTAAGCTACATAATTGTTGTTTTATTGTTTACAAGAATTTTCATATGCTGTATCGTTTCGAAGACATGCCGTAGGTACGTGCCCACTGGCAAATCTAGTACTAAAAAAAACCCCATCAACCAATTACTCTGAAATCAAAAGGGAAATCAAAACCAAACCCAGAATCTTACTTCGATAGAAGAACGATCAGAGGAGGCAGAAAGCGCCCGAGATTTCCTGAAAACCCTGCAGTCACAAAAAAAAAAGGAGGAGATGGGTTGTGTTAATGGATGGATCAGAAAGTAATTACAGTGTTTGTTGACGAAACTGAGATGGGGTTTTGACCTGGGATTCTGCGAATTCGATGGGCATATTGAGAAATTGGTGGAGATTGCATTCATCTCTTCTCTTCTCTTCAGATAAATAAATCCTTCTCGAAATGGGTGTGAATGAATGTGAGAAGGTAAGAAGAGAGAGTGAGAAGGAGATGAACTGAGAGCATGCAACCACGCCCAACATACAACTCCAAATGCAACGACAATCTGATTGGGCCACGTGTATGTTTGACAGGCCCAACCAGTCAACATGCTCTGTCTGTCTTTTTTTCGTAGATGGGCCAAACTTTGATGGACTTGCCTTGCGACTCGCAGGACATTTCAGTAAATTATTCAAAATTAGGAAAATTCAAATTTGAAAATGCAAATTATGTTGCACAGATTTTATTTCCGATACAGCATTGATTTCTAAACAAGTGTTTGAAGTGTGTAACGCTAGCACAGACATTAATGTTGCAGACTATTGTTTAGAAATCTCCCTCTGTCGGATATCGTCGATCTGTTACAGAACCAGGATTTGTAAACACAGTTTTGTCGAACAAAGAATAGGTGTCAAGTTCATTGTATTTATAGCTTTTTATTGTAATTCTTCTCTTATTCGAATGAGGTCTCTTCCTAGGGCAGAGTATAAAAAATATGTTGATAAATGGAGTATAGGAACACGGACACCTCTTCGGCCATATAGAAGTTTTCATGCTACATTAGTGTTACAACAATCACATTTGATGCGCAATAATTCAAACGTTAGGCTGTTACCGATACTTGCAAAATCACATCTTTTTTCCTTCTCGGTCCACATGCATGCAGGAATAGTTGAATTGCAATTAGCTGAGGATTGGCCCCGGCAGGGCCCCCACAACACACACACACACACATATTTCTGGAGCCTTCATATTCTGGATTGGCCCCCCCTCCATGAATGTGTTTCTTCATCATGGTCGTTTTGACACCTCATGGCGGTAAAACGGACAACTTAGTCAAATGTTATGGCCGTTTGAAGTTGTATCTCATTGTAACGCTCCATTTAAATGTCAATGGATGCCTCCAAATGGGGTCCGCACCAATTTATGAAAGACATTATCTCGTCCTGGTCGTTCTAACTACCTGCAGCGATTCTGCAGATTACCAAGTCAAAAGTTACGACCATTTAAAGCTCGACCTTAACTCTATATGTTACGGTTTTTTCTTCTTTTAGAGCATCTGTAGTCGTTTGCTAAATATACATAATTCGGCCAAGAAAATGCTGCAGCCGTTGGCCAAATATGCATATTATGTATAATTCGGTACAGTAGATTGCTATAAATGAGAAACGAAATGAGAAATATCCATATATAAGAGACGGAGCTTCAAGTGCCGTCGCACCAAAAAAAATATTTTTTTTAATGGTCGGACGACACTTGAAGTACCGTTGCACAAAAAAAATATTTTTTTAATGGTCGGACGGCACTTCAGGACGGCACTTGAAGTGCCGTCCCTCCAAAAAAAAAAATTAATTCCGCAATAAAAAACCAAAGAAAACCCCCACTTCTCTCGGACGGCACTTGAAGTGCAGTCCCACCCTCTCGGGGGTTTTTTGTAATTTTTGCATTTTTTTGTAGTTTTTTGTAATGTTTTTGTAATTTTTGTAAATTTTTTTTGTAATTTTATGTAATTGTTTTGTAAAATTTTTTTTGCGCTTTGACTAATTTTTTGCCTCGGACGGCACTTCAAGTGCCGTCCCACAATTTTATTTTTTTTTTCTTTTCTCTCCGACGGAACTTCACATGCCATCCCACCGTTTTTTAATGTTTTTTTAATTATTTTCGCCTCCGTCGGCACTTCAAGTGCTGTCTGTTATTATTTAAAATTAAAAAGCTAAAAAATAGCATTCAACGACTGCAGCAAAATGGCGAATTGCTATATCCATTTATCCATATATGCATATTTTGACCATCAACGACTGTGGATGCTCTTAGGGATACAAAAATTACGTTTTTCTCTTCTTTAAGTAATGGAATATAACTGCGGCCTATGAGGACTGGTCCACCATGTGAATTAGTTTGGAAAGTTTGTCATTATGAGAATTAGCTTCCAAAAGTGGGTCATTTTGAAAAAAAATTCGAACTATGACCATCTGCTCTTTCTTCAAGCCCAATTCCTTCCAGTCAAATCTACCAAAACATAATTTATCAGCACCCTCACTTCTCAATCCTAGATTTGCCCATAGCCCCCAAGTTGTTAAGCATTTTCATCTTGGAGTTTTGGTTGTGGATCTCTTTTAAGTGGACGAGCCAAGGACTTCCAACAAAAAATGTCACTTCATCCAAAGAGATTGGAGATGTACACCAGCTAAAAGAAACTAATACAGCTAAAAGAAACTAATACCGCTGATCAAACAAATGCAGGACATAGGGGGAGATAGAGGCAGGGCCGGCTCCACCCTCGAGGCGGGTGAGGCGGCCGCCTCAGGCCTCTGGTGTTTTTGCAATTTTAGAAGCCCTAAATTTATAATTCTCTTCTAAATATAGACACGTATTTTGCGCATAAAAGAAAAATACTGTTAATAGGGGCCCAAAAAATAATTATTTGAGCCTTTAATTTTTTTTTTAAAAAATATTTGGGTTTAGGCTTGAAGCCTTGAATTTAAAACTTTAAATTTTGGTGATTTAAAATAAATGTATATATTTTGCTTATTTTGCTTTCAACAATGTATAAATTTTGTGTACACATGTTTTTTTATTTATTTTTATATTGTATAGGGGGAACCATTTCTGGAGTTCGCCTCGGCCCCCCGAGAACTCAGGACCGGCCCTGCATAGAGGGCGTCTGATATGAGGCCAACTGGAAGTGTTATTGAAACACATTTCAGGCAATTGGAAATGTTTTTCAAACACATTTCAGTTGTCGACAAAACTGGTTCAAAGTTGGGGATTTGAGGTGTCCGGGGTTGATTTATCGCAAGAATAGACATCAGATGTTTGTTTAGCCCAGATTCATTTGAACCCCTTAATAAAGGAGCATGTAAGTGAAAAGAAAACATCTCTCTGTAGTAAATTACATTTTAGTTCTAAGGCCATTTTAACATCAAAGTTTTCACGGTTCGCTGCTACAACAATTAACAAATCTAAACGAAGCAAACAACAAACACGAGGGCCTTTATATGCCCATGTACAAAATACATTATCAGCTAGAGGTTCGACTAATCTGACTTCTTGGTCTCTTCGGACTTGGTGGCCTCTGCCTCCTTAACAGGGTTGCCGGCTCTCTTGTCCTCAGCAGTCTTGAAATGCACCTCATCTCGCTCCTGGAAGTACCTCTCGAACGCCTTTGGGAGGAACTTGGGGATGAGGAACCCGAAGAGGTTGATGGAAAAGTAGGCCAGGTTTGCGAGGGCTAGCACTTTGCCAAACCATAACCATGCCACATCCTGCACCCAATAAAAATTTAACAAGAATATGAAACATTTTGAACATAAAGATCAATTTTGCTCTCTGGTGTTGTAACATACGAACAGTGACGACATTTCTCGGATCGTTCAAAAAGAGTCCAAGATCTGACTCCTACTCAAAAATAATATCCAAAATTTTGGGGATACATCCTACCATCGATACTCAGAATTGTCAGACTTACTAGGTACATTCAGAGACTGTAGTCACTAATACTGAATCATATAGATTGAGGAAATCGATATGGCCAGAATTAGAATAGTCTAGTATGGGGGCGAAATATACTTGGATAAACATTATGGTGGAGCATAGAAGTGTGCAATACATCTTGATCCACGTTATGAAATTCATGCCGAAGAACATAGATGATTATAAAAAGTTATTTAAAACATTCATTTTCTATGTAAGGTACACGGTGTAATAAGCAATGAGCTGTTGCCAAAAGTTGAGAAGTCATGAACAGGCTCATCCTACCATTCATTCTTTATGGGCTTCTAGAATAATAGCTAATACAAATTTATGGGTCTCCATCTATTTTCTTTGTGTTGTGATAGCGAGGCCCATTCATTTTTATTGTTTTGTTACAGAGATTTGGCCCGTTCATTTTTATTGTTTTGTTACAGAGATTTGCTTAGTCGATGAGTATCATGTCACAATTTAAACGAAGATCTACATCTAAGGTAGAAAACTTGATGAAAATTTATGAACCACCGCGGTATCCACTATTTTGAAACTAAATAAGTATATTACAAAATTGCCTCACACTTTAAGCAGTTTCCCAAATTATTTGGTTTTGTAACATATGACTTATTTTGCAACTAGAATTCTAAGTGTGGAGCAATCACAGCGTGTATTAGTTGTACCATTTTCCAGTAGTATGAAGCACAAGCATTTCTTTTCAAAACACATTTGTCTGATCACATATATCATGTATGTACTACTCGTTTCAAGTTTCAATGTACTAGTTCGAAAGTTTATATATTGATGACATAACACTACCCATTTCAATATATATATTGTTCTAAAATAAAGGTTGATATGGGTTGGATGATGTGGCCCCTCCTAGATCACAGGATCCCCTCAGAATACGCGCACCTCCAGATTATTCAGAACTGCCACGTCAGCATCGGAAAACCGCCCGGGCCTCTGCCACGTCAGCCCGGAAACCGTCCGGGCCTTTGCCACGTCAGCCCTATACCGCCGGATTTCCACCGCTTCAACTCCACAGGCAACCGGGTCCAGACCCGGCCCCAAACGGGTCCAGACCCGATTGGCTTCTCCTATAAATACCAGACCCCTACCCCTTATCCAGGTAATGAATCTTTTCCCACTCAAACCCTAGTTACTGTTACTATCTCTCAGTAGCTGACTAGATCGTCAAAGGGTCTGCCACCGGGACCAACCCCGGTGTTCCTAGACCGTCTGCAGGTACACGAGACCTCGGATCCGAGCCGAGCATCTAGCCTCCACCTCGCTCCGCCTACTTCCGTACCGTTCGCCCGACTGAGGGTCGGCCGCACCGGAGCTTCCTCCACCCAATACAAATCGAGTAAGAACTCACACCTGG
This sequence comes from Hemerocallis citrina, assembly GCA_017893485.1. Lineage (NCBI taxonomy): Eukaryota > Viridiplantae > Streptophyta > Magnoliopsida > Asparagales > Asphodelaceae > Hemerocallis > Hemerocallis citrina. The sequence continues at coordinate 240,457,196 of CM030360.1, read as the reverse complement.
TGCATCCACATGCCCCCCCAAAAACAAACCGCATCAGGTTGGCATCGTTTGTGGGAACTCTATTGCAGACGCTGACCCGAGCTCAGCCATCAACGGTACCCCGTCGACCCGAGCACCGATGGCGCCCAAAGCCACGAGAGCTGTTACCGCAGCGCATCGGCAGGACGTGCCTCCGCAGGGCGTCGGCGCCGACGCTCAGGCATCCAACAACTCGGGGGTCAGTCACAGACTCCAACCGGGTGCCTCCCGATCAGTCCAGCCCGACCTACGGGGGGGGTAATCCAGAATCGACAGGCCAGCCGGTCTAGGGGAGGGGCCGCTTCCAACTCGGCCTCGAACCACCCCAAACCTCCGTCCTAAGGACGAGGGCCAGCACTTAGCCGCGTCGGCCGGCGCCCACCGACTCAGCAAAACCGAGCCGAGCGAGCCCCAGTCACCCACCAGGAGTTTCAAGACTTCCGGAAAGAGATCATGGAAGCCATCCGGGGACCCCCCGTCGATGACAGCGTCCGCCGCTCTCGCTCCAGCTCGGATGCCAAGGCCAGCGTGTTTCGCGTTCCAACCGTCCAACCGGAGTATGACGACGACATCTTGAAGCACCTCCAGAAAATGGAGGACCGCCTCGACCACTTCGGGGACGGCGGGCCGAGGCCGGCCCAGGGATACAGGCCCATCCGACCTTCTTTTTCCACCGCCATTTGCGGGCGGAAATGCCCCGGAACTTTCGCCTACCTCAATTCGAGACTTATAACGGGGAGGGCGATCCTGCTGATCACATGGAGGACTTCAAAATCCTCATGATGATTCACAGCGCATCGGATGCCCTCTTATGCCGAGCCTTCCCTGCCACCCTCCGGGGTCCGGCTCGGGAATGGTTCTCGAAGCTCACCCCCGGCTCCATCCATTCCTTCGACCAATTGGAGGGCAACTTTCTCGCCCATTTTGTGACAAGCCGAAAGGCCGAAAGGACAAGTGGGTCCCTACTTGGCCTCCGGCAGAAGGAAGGAGAGTCGCTCCGGGTGTTCGTCCGAAGATTCACCGATGAGGCGAGATCGGTCTCCTCCCTCGACCCAGGGGTCGCCTCGGCAGCATTCCGGCACAACGTCCATCACGGATAGCTGAAGGCATCCCTGGCGAAGAGGCCCCCGATAGATTTTTCCGACCTCCTCAATAGGGTCGAAAAGTACATCCGGGCTGAAGAGGCCCTGAACCCAGAGGACAAAAGAAATTCCTGGGAAGGGGAAGCGAAAGGCCGACGAGGTCGAGCCAGCGAAGAAAGCTCTAAGAGATGGGGGCGCCACGAAGAAGGTCCCGCCGGTCCCTCGCTTCGAGAGGTACACTCTGCTGACACAGAACGTGTCGACAATTCTCTTAGCGATCGAAGACAGCGACCTCATGCAGTTCTCCCCTCGACCGTCCGACAACACCAGTAAGAAGAGGGATCAGCGGTTCTTGTAATGCCCCGATTTTCATTTAATGAAAATTATTTTATTTTGCACGTAGTGTGCACATGCAATATTTTTGGTAAATATTTTCATTATGATAAGTATAGATTTTTTTTTAAATATGTGCTTTTAATTATTTTGTATAAAGCCTTCTTTCAATTAGACAAAAAGCCTTTTTTCTTAAAGCCCAAATTTATTTCAATTTAGTATTTTTTTTAATTATTATTTTGGCCCATAAAACTAAAGCCCATGGACTACTTATTCTTAAATACAACTTGTAATGTAGAATACAATTTAAAGGTTATTTTTATATAAAATTTAATGTACAAATTTTTGAAGTCAAATGCATGCACGTGCATTGCACGTACACGTGCAATATGCACCACCCTATGCTAGGCCGGATTGGATCTTTAGGAGGGAAAATCAAATTCTGAGTGGAGTCATGGTGGTGGTGGTTACTTGATCATGGGTGGTTGGTGTAACTCCTCCTTAAATCTAAGCCATTTGTTCCTAACTCCTACTTCAATCTTAGCCATCCATTCTCCTAATTTTTTTGTATAAATACCCCCCCCCCCGGCTAGTATTCTTGTGCTAATTATTTTCTCCAAGCCTATAGTCTAAAATACAATTATTTAGTAGTTAGTAAGTGAGTAAAAGATTGAGAGATTGTGTGGGATTGTGCTCGCATCAACAAGGAGAGGAAGGCCGGCATAGGAGTGCTCGGGTTTGGCTTGTGGAGTGCTCGGATTTTGCTAGTGTGCCCGCATCTAGGAGGAGGAGCATTCGTTTGCAAGGACATTCGTTTAGGAGGTTGCTAATTGTACTTTTCTTCAATAAGGTGGGTAAATTTTCCATGTTTCTAAATAGGAACGTATGCTAGATTTAATTGGAAAAATGATGCATGAAAAAGATTAATAAGAGTACACATTTAATTGGAAAAATGATCTAAATTGATTGAATTGTTGATATGCAATTGTATGTGGTTCTATTATTAAAATTCAAATTGTGTGCGATATGATTATGGCTATGGATTGTATAAAGAAAACTTCGTTATTAGCATTAAAAATGATATGCAAGATTTAGTAGATTGACAACGTTGCTTTATGTGCTAAAATGGAATTTTTGTTATGACGTTGTAACGAATGAATTAGGATGCAATTGTTATGTTTGTGAAAAGAATAAGAGCCGAAAATTGGTGTAAAGATTAGTGAAATTTAAATGTCGAAAAAGAATGTATTAGTAGTAGTATATCAAATTAACCAAAATTGTATGGTAGATAAGTGTTAATTATTGGGAAAAATATGTTTAATCATTTAAGAAAATTATTTTTACATACTGGGGTATAATTCATGATGGAAATGACTAATCTGGAATTTTTACAGTGTGTTAGTAAGAGCAATTTGAAATGAGATTTTGATGAACATCGAAATATTTTTAATAACAAAGAGCATTGATTTAAATAAATTTCGAATTATACTAGTGACAACCCGAGCCCATAGCTCGATTGGTCGGATCACTCTAAATTGCTACAGTATATGCGGGGGGGATTCTTCGAGGTTGAGGGATCGAATCCCGTTGACACCATTCTTTTTGTTTCAAACTTTTTAAAATAAATCAGTTCGGCCGAGAGCACTTAATGCTCTCGCCCTCTCTTCTAAACGTGTGCAGCACTCGGCCTAGTGGCATGTGCCTTCGGTTGGGTTCCCTGTGGTCGCTGGTTCGACTCTGGGCCTCGGCTGTGTGTTTATATTGTGGGAAAAACATTTTTTTGGGTGTTTTAACGATCAAAAAAATATGGAAAAAAATATGATTATTATCTTAAAAATATGTGGAGCTTATGAAAAATAATTTGAGAATTATTTACATGAAGTGGAGTATGTTTAGAGAATAAAAGCATAATTTAGAACTATAAGTTCTACACTTGCATTGTTATAAAGTTGTATTTTACAAAAGACTTAAAATGGAATATTAGAAAAGAAATACGAATAAAAAGGAATTATGTGAAGTGATGTGAATTATTCTCATTGGAGAATAATGCGACAAATTATGATGTGTAAATATCCATCTTGATTGAATACTAGTGATGTGGTCTTTAATGTGAAAATAACATTTCATGAATTACATGATGAATAGCTGAATTTCATGTATAGTTATGGACTATTGAACAATTTAGAAATCATGATTGGAAAAGAGAAATACTTTTGAGTATGATAACTCAACATGTGAACTTATGAGTTGGAAATGCTCAATTTTGGAAATTGTGAATTGAAATTGAAACAAAAGAATAGCTAAGTCTCCCCCGGCATTTGGAATGAAATGAAATGAAATTTGAAATGAAAGACCAAGGTTGGTCATGTTTGAATGAATGAATAAGTCCGGTTCAGTGGAGAGGCTAACTCTAGAGCTTTGATTTTGTTCATGATTCTAATAAAAACCAAGGATTAGTACATAGTGGAGATGTGATGAAAGTAAGAGAAAAACATGAGTATGAGGGCCATCGGATTGGCGGCGTGAGAGTATTTCACAGGCTGTCTTCACGATGCGTCGTGACATGACGTGGATACTGCTACAGAGTACCGTTCCGGTGGCGACGCTTGTGGGATGTTTAGTGACTGCAAGAGGATCGTGTGCCATGAAGGAGGCTGAATTGCCACATGCTGTCTTCACGATGCATCGTGACATGACGTGGGATTCCCCTCCAGGTTTTCTGTACACGTGCTTGTACTCATAGATCATCTGGGATACTTACTGTAGTTACAGTAGTAGATTAAGTCATGGCGAGGGATTGAACCCTACAAGATGAAGAACGATTAAGGGCTTGCCCTCGGACCTATGTAGTATGGGATGCATAGAATCCGAACAAGTGTGCATTAGTGTCATGTAACATAAATAACTGCATTAAGGACTAAGTGCACAATCACAACACGACATCAATAGGGTAGTCCCTTTAGTTTGATATGTGACAAGTTTGTATTTGTTAAATATGAAAAATGAGTTATACTATTTCCGGCATAGAGAGGATGACCGTGTATAATGTTCGTCGGTTAAATAAACTGACGTACTCACAGTTTTATATGCAGGTAAGTGACATGATAAAGATTAAAGAGGAACAGATGCTTAAAGATTATTCAAGTTGTTGTACATTTATTTAAATGTCGTAATTTTACTTCCGCTGTGCAGTGTAAATTGTAATGTTTTCATGTAAACTCTGATGTAAAGTGAAAAGTTCAAATTTTCTTATAAAATTGTACTAAATGAAGTGGAAAGATCCTGTAGAACTCTTGAATTCAGTTGTATTTGGGATTCGGTGCGTTACAGTTCTACTGCCGCTTCCACTGGGACAACGGGCACGATACGGATCGTTGTCGTGCCCTAAAGGACGAAATTGAGGCCCTCATCCAATGAGGGTACCTCCGAGAATTCAAAAGAGAAGGCGCCCGAGAACAGAGGGATACCTGAAACAGGAGGGATTCCCCTCCTCCTCGAGCACCCCGACAGCGCCCCGAGCGGGATCCGGAACCCGAGGAGCCTGAGGGTCAGGCAATCTTGCATTGCGTCCACGGAGGGCCCATGGAAGGGGAATCCAACACTTCCCGCAAGGCGTTCGTCCGGAATGTCAACACCGTCCAGGGCCCTCTATCCCCTTAGGTCCAGCAACTCCATGTCTCCTTCTCAGGGAAGGACCTGGAGGGAGTCCGGCTCCCTCATTGTGACGCACTCGTCATCAGCCTCAGCATGGCGAACTTCGAGGCCCGGCGAATCCTCGTGGACAACGGGAGCTCGGTCAACATCCTGTTCCTGGAAGCATTCGAGAACTTGAAGCTCTCTCGAGACAAACTAAAACCAGCCGGATACACACTACATGGATTCTCCAGCATCCCTGTAGCAATAGAGGGTATCGTCACTTTAGACGTCACGGTAGGTACGACACCAAACAGAAGAACTGAGTCCATGGACTTCATGGTTGTGAATGTTAAGGCAGCCTACAACGCCATACTCGGTCACCCCGGGCTCTGCTCGCTCCAGGCGGTACCCTCGGCCTACCACCAGAAAATGAAGTTCCCTACCAACACTGGTGTCGGAGTTGTCCGAGGAAATCAAGAAGCAGCGTGCTCGTGCTACATGACGGCGATCGGGGGCGGTGTATTTTCCCTCGATGCCATCGAGCTGCAGCCCGAGAGGACCCAGCCAGAACCTGAGCCGGCCGACGAGCTCGAAGATGTCTCATTCGAGACAGGGGACGCGTCGAAGCAATTCTGCGTGAGCTGCTCCCTCGCACCCGACCACAAAACTGCCCTGATTGGCTGCATTCGCCGCAATGTCGACCTCTTCGCCTGGAAGCCCTCTGACATGCCCGGTATCTCCGAGGATCTCATCATGCACAAGCTTAGCGTGATCCCCAAATCGAAACCGGTTGTCCAAAAGCGGCGCAAGTTCGCTCCCGAGCGACAGCAGGCGATGAACGCGGAGGTAGACAAGCTCTTATCTGCACGTTTCGTACAAGAGGTCAGCTACCTTGAGTGGCTAGCGAACGTCGTCATGGTCAAGAAGGCGAGCAGGAGCTGGATGGCTGGTGAACGTCGTCATGGTCAAGAAGGCGAGCGGGAGCGGGAGGATCTGTATAGATTTCACCGACCTCAACAAGGCATGCCCCAAGGATCCGTTCCCCCTCTCCAGCATCGATGCCCTTATCGACGCCACATCGGGTCACGAGCTCTTATCCTTCATGGATGCCTTCTCAGGCTACAACCAGATCCGGATGTTTCCTTCCGACATCGCCAAGACGTCCTTCGTCACAGACAGAGGACTTTACTGCTACCGGGTTATACCCTTCGGACTGAAGAACGCCGGCGCTACTTACCAGAGGCTCGTTAACCGAGTCTTCAAAGATCAAATCGGGCGTAACATTGAGGTGTACGTTGACGACATGCTCGTCAAAAGCCAACAGGGACAGAATCACGTCGCCGACGTGGAAGAGGCCATTGGGGTACTCCGAACCCACAACATGAGGCTCAATCCGGCGAAGTGTGCATTCGGCGTCTCCTCGGAAAAGTTCCTCGGTTTCATCGTCAGCCAGCGCAGCATCAAGGCGAACCCCGAAAAAATCCAGGCCATAATAGACATGGCCCCTCCCAGAAACATCAAAGAAGTCCAGAGGCTAACGGGGAGACTGGCGGCCATCGGTCGTTTCCTCTCCAAGTCTAGAGAGAAGTCCCTTCCGTTCTTTAAAGCGTTGCGCGGAACCGGAGGGTTCGAATGGGGTACTCAGCAACAGAAGGCTTTCGCCCAATTAAAAGAGTACCTCACCAACCCTCCTCTCCTCAGCAAGCCCGAACCAGGTGAGCCACTCTGGCTCTACCTTTCGGCTTCGGAGAACGTGCTCAGCGCCGTCCTTGTTCGAGAAGAGGAAGGGGTCCAAAAGCCCCTGTACTATGTGAGCAAGGTCCTGCTCGACGCCGAGACCAGATATTCCAGGATGGAGAAAGTAGCATACGCCTTGGTCATAGCTGCGCGAAAGCTCCATCCATATTTTCAGGCACATTCGGTCCAGGTACTCACGGATCAATCCCTGAAGGCGGTGCTCTATAATCCCGAGAGCTCGGGGCGACTAGTCAAGTGGTCGATCAAGCTCAGTCAGTACGACATCGGCTACCAGCCAAGGACGGCCATCAAAGGGCAGGCCCTTGCCGAGTTCATCACGGAATGCACCATCTCCGAGCAGCCGACAAGCAAGGAAGCCGACCAGACGTGGGAAGTATACGTCGACGGTTCCTCTTGCGAAGCAGGGAGTGGTGCGGGCATCATTCTGTGGGGGCCAAACAGTTTTCTCCTTCAATACTGCCTTTGCCTCAACTTCCCGGCCTCCAACAACGAGGCCGAGTACGAGGCCATGATCACCGGGCTCATCCTGGCTCATCAGGCCGGCGCCAGACAGATCAGGACCTTTAGCGACTCTCAGCTGGTAGTCAACCAGATCACCGGGGAGTACGAGGCCCGTGATGATCGGAAGATCAGATACTTGGCCATGGTCCAACGGCTATTAACGTCCTTCGACGTGTCGGCCGTCTTAAGGATCCCAAGGGAGCAGAACGCCTAAGCCGATGCCCTGTCAAAGTTAGCTTCCTCATCCTTTGAAGGCCTCGACCGAACCGTCCTGATTGAAGTCCGGCTGAAGCCAAGCACAGACTTCCCTGAGGCTCTGTGCGTTGAAGACGGAGCTCTTCCCGACGACTGGACCACTCTTATCAAAAAATTTCTAATCAAGGGAGAGCTCCGCGAAGACCGGGCCGGAGCAAGACGGATTAGGGTCCGCTCAGAAAGGTTCGCCATAATCGACGCAACCCACTTCAAAAGGTCCTACACAACAACGGATGGCAGACCCTACCTCCGCTGCTTGGCCCCTGATGAAGCAAAGTACGCCCTCAAGGAGCTACACGAAGGAATTGGCAGATGCCATATAGGAAGCCGCTCGCTAGCACGAAAGGCTTTGAATCACGGGTACTACTGGCCTACTATGCTGCAAGACGCCCTCGCCCTGGTGAAGAAGTGCGGTCCTTGTCAATGGTTCTCCCCCGTGAAGAGGGCTCCGCAAGCAAATCTCCATTCCATGGCTAGTCCGACCCCCTTTGCAATGTGAGGAATGGATCTGGTAGGCCCATTTCCGAAGACAACGGGCCAAAGGAAGTTTCTCATAGTAGCAATCGACTACTTCACGAAGTGGATCGAGGCAGAGTCGTTAGCAACGATCACCGAGCAACAGACCCAACAGTTTTCTGGAAACACATCATCTGTCGGTTCGGGATCCTCCATGTGCTCATCACGGACAATGGGACTCAATTCGCAGGTAAGCATTTTCGAAAGTTCTGTGAAGATCTCGGGATCCAGCAGAGCTTCTCCTCGGTATGCCATCCCAGTCAAATGGTCAGGCCGAGAACGCGAACCACCAAATTCTCGACGGCCTCAAGAAACGGCTCGATAACTCTTCTAAGGGGTTATGGGTCGACGAGCTGCCAAGCGTTCTCTGGACCCACCGAACAACAAAGAGAATCCCTATGGGAGAATCGCCTTTCAATCTGACATACGGCGCGGAGGCCGTCATTCCCTTGGAGATTGGAATCCCTTCACCCCAGATCATGGCTTTCGACGAGGCAAGTAACTCTGAACAGCTGCGAGCTGACCTGGATCACATAGACGAGGTCAGGGAGAAGTCCGCCATTAGAAGGAGCATCTACCAACAAAGAATTGAAAGGTTATACAACAAAAAGGTGTGTCCCACCGACATCAAACTCGGAGACCTCGTTCTCCGAAAGCTGGCGGTATCCAATCCCGGGCAGAAAAGAAAATTGGCCCCAAATTGGGAGGGCCCCTACAGAGTGTCGGAGGTAGTGCGCCCAGGGACTTACCGCCTTGCCAACTCAGAGGGCAAGGCCATCAAGAGGCCCTGGAATGCAGAGCACCTCATCAAGTTCCTAGGAGGAGAGGACTAGCCTCAATCTCATGTAAATTATGAAGAATATAATCGGCACATCGTGCCTTATCTTTTGTAAAATTTCAAGACGTTGTAAATATGCCAGTTTTCTTAAAACAAGTTTTTGGCTTCTTATTAATTACCACTAAGAGCATCACGAGCCACAAAAGCTTCCCTTACAAGCTTGGGGCTCGCCGCTCGGAGAGCACCACGAGCCACAAAAGCTTTCCTTACCAGCTTGGGGCTCGACGCTTGGATAGCATCGCCAGCCAGAAAAGCTTCCCTTACAAGCTTCCGGTTCGGCATTCGGATAGCATCGCGAGCCACAAAAGCTTTCCTTACAAGCTTGGGACTCGGTGCCCGGAGAGCATCGCGAGCCACAAAAGCTTTCCTTACAAGCTTGGGGCTCGACATTCGGATAGCATCGCGAGCCACCAAAGCTTCCCTTACAAACTTGGGGCTCGGGGCTCGGATAGCATCGCGAGCCACCAAAGCTTCACTTACCCATCTTCCTGAGAACAAGTGCGGGAGCTCAGCGTCGACCTCGAGCAAGGCCGGGACTTTCTTCAAAGCACCTCGACCTTAACGCTCGGCGACGACCCTCGGCTACGCCTGCTACTGGCTTTCTCACTGGTGTGGGGGCTCGGTACCTGTCCCTAGCATGGTTTGGGCTTCTTCAAGCCCATCAACCTATGCACGATGCGACAATTGCCAACTACACCCGTGCCGTCTTTCCCGAGAACAAGTGCGAGAGCTCGGCGTCGATCTCGAGCAAGACCGGGGCTTTCTTCAAAGCACCTCGACCTTAACGCTTGGTGACGACCCTCTGCTACGCCTGTTACTGACTTTCTCACCGGTATGGGGGCTCGGCACCTGTCCCTAGCATGGTTTAGGCTTCTTCAAGCCCATCAACCTATGCACGAGGCGACAACCGCCAGCTACACCCGTGCCGTCTTTTTCGAGAACAAGTGCGGGAGCTCGGCGTCGACCTCGAGCAAGATTGGGGCTTTCTTCAAAGCACCTCGACCTTAACGCTCGGCGACGACCCTCGGCTACGCCTGTTACTAGCTTTCTCACCGGTGTAGGGGCTCGACACCTGTCCCTAGCATGGTTTGGGCTTCTTCAAGTCCATCAACCTATGCACGAGGCGACAACCGCCAGCTACACCCGTGCCGTCTTTCCCAAGAACAAGTGCAGGAGCTCGGCGTCGACCTCGAGCAAGGCCGGGGCTTTCTTCAAAGCACCTCGACCTTAACGCTCGGCGACGACCCTCGGCTACGCCTGCTACTGACTTTCTCACCGGTGTGGGGGCTCGGCACCTGTCCCTAGCATGGTTTGGACTTCTTCAAGCCCATCAACCTATACACGAGGCGACAACCGCCAGCTACACCCGTGCCGTCTTTCTCGAGAACAAGTACGGGAGCTCGGCGTCAACCTCGAGCAAGGCCGAGGCTTTCTTCAAAGCACCTCGACCTTAACGCTCGGCGACGACCCTCGGCTACGCCTGCTACTGGCTTTCTCATCGGTGTGGGGGCTCGGTACCTATCCCTAGCATGGTTTGGGCTTCTTCAAGCCCATCAACCTATGCACGAGGCGACAACCGCCAGCTACACCCGTGCCGTCTTTCTCAAGAACAAGTGCAGGAGCTCGGCGTCGACCTCGAGCAAGGCCGGGGCTTTCTTCAAAACTCCGAACCACAAAATACTTCTCTTTCCACCCCTTGATGGAATCCGGATGGCCGTGCATGACCTTCTTGTGCGGCCTGGGCGAAAAGTAAAATATCCTCTCCTGATCTCTGAGCGAGCTGATCCCTAGGATGGCTCGGAAGTACGTCAACCTCGGCTTCACCCCCTTCTCTTGGCACTTCAGAATGAAGCAAATCAAATGCTTCCAAGAGTTTGGGCCGTACTGCATAGGGCATAACTTCGTTCAGTTCAAAACCCTCTTGACGAAGGGGTGCAGCGGCAGCCTCAGTCCCGAAACAAAAGCATCCTCGGGAAACATGCAGTAGCCCGGCACAAGAGCCGTGGTGGGTCGAACGCCAGGGCTCGGAATGAAGACCTCAAACTCCTGCGGAATGAAGTAGGCGGCCCTCAGAATGTGGAGATAATCCGCCCTTAAGATACACGGGATGCTATCCATCCGAATCTTCGCCCAGCTTTCTTCACCCGGCATAGGAGGAACAGGATCAATGTCTTTGATATCATCAGGGTACGTCCGGATCGACCCCGGATTTTTGAAGGAGGCGCGGGAAAACTCGAGCCCCGGTCTAGGTGCATACTCATCTGGTGGAGGGGGACTGTCTGGAATACTTAGCTTCCTCTTCTTCCGACGTGGACGAGCCTTCCTCTCGGGAGACGGCGTCGACAAAGGTGGAAGAGGCGGAAGGTCATCTCCGGTCCCGACCGACCTTCCTACTGTGCCTTCGCCAGCACCTCCTTGAGTGCCCTCCCTTTCGTCTCCAACATCCTCGTCATCTACGGCGCCCTCGCCCTCGGGATCCTGATCCTCCTCGTCTTTGTCCTCACCCTCGGTATCCGGATCCTCCTGATCCTCATTACCCCCCTTCTCACCTTCGGCGTCCTGATCCTCCTGATCCTCCTCACCCTCGTCATCCTCGTCATCAACCTCTTCCTCCTCCTCCTCCTCCTCCTCCTTCTCTTCACCCTCGACCACCGGCTCCTTCCCCGGTCTTCGGGATCTCAGCGGCAATACTATGAAGGCTACATCGACACCACTATCCGACCCAGGGTCTGTCAGGACCTCCTCCTTCACCTTATATTTACTAAATGACGAGGACGTCTCTGACTCGGATTCCTTTGCAGAGCGGCCCGACGAGCAAGCCTCGGATCCGGACTGAGTGCGGGACATTACTAAACAGAAATACTAACCTGAGGCGTAAACCGTACGATCACCGGAAAAAGTCGCCGATGGCTGGTAAAACCCTATTCTTGTAAAAATTGGAAAGTGAGTAAAAGAAATGAAGGAGAAAAAGTGGGAGGGAGAAGGGGATTTATAAGGAGAAAGCGACTCCTCGATTTCCGCAATTAAAATCTGGCCGTTGGATCTTAATTATCAAGATCTAACGGCAGCTAAGACCTGGAGACGCTTTGATCCTTACGTTCCTGACGCCAGTAATGGGCACGAAATTACCCAACTACCCCCAGGCCTTTTCTCATACAAGCAGACTTTTTTTGACAAGTCATAAAGGGTCGACACTCGGATGGTATCGCGAGCCACTAATTCCTCTTCCATTTTCACAGAAGGGTCGACGCTCGGATGACATCGCGAGCCACAATCTACTTCCA